>JACSYO010000438.1:27500-627500 GCA_016806645.1 Ophiodon elongatus
AATCTATTTTAATCTATCATCTATCTACAGTATACCAACAAGCTAACCCGTTGGTTCATGTGACAGTTATGTATAAGCAGGTTTATTTCAGTATCATTGTTTAGTTTGGACGTTATTAAAGTTTCTAAATAAACAAAACAAAAAAGATACATACCTTTATTTAAGACGCTGTGTTGCCCTACTTTGTCAATAAAGTCCGAAAAAAATTAATTTACAGCATTAATGGTCGTGAAAAAAACTTATTTGCATGAAATCCGCATCTGCATCAGCAGGCGGTACTTACTGGTGCGCCTGTCGGCCAGTGGACCTCCGCTTCCAGGCGCCACCTGGCGTTAGGAAACGGAACAGGAGCGGCATCCCATCGGCCACTTTTCGATCTTGGCGCTACTGATTTGTTTTGCATTTAATGCTGAAATACACACAGACAAATGTACTCCACACACACCGTTTACGCGTACATTCAGCCTCTTCTACTCAGCCCTCCCTTGATGCAGTTTTTGCACTCTTTAGCGGAGATAGCAGGTCAACAGTACATGGCACATGTACTGTACATGGTATTGGCCACCTGAAAGCTGGTAACCTGAAGTTTCGAAGTTTTTCTAATCATAAATCTGTAATAAACTTTGTGTAGCTGCCCATTCAACTACTGAAAGTTAAAGGGTTTCCAACACTATGATGGAAGTATATGATGTGGTAATGAGCCAGTGTGAAACTTAAGCAGCTAAATGGAATTAAAAGATCATTCATTTTATTACTTACATCTGTGCTTTTCCTACTCTAACATGTAAAAACATATGAAACTGCTTCAAATGTGTCACATATTTAACAAAATGAAAAGGCAACACTTCATAAAAAGACTCATGTTCATTATTAAATAACTCATTTCTTTATTACTCATAAAATATACAGCAATCTCAGTACTGAAAGAATTCATTGGAGCGTTGAATTCACAGTAATAATTTCTATATACATGCTAGTTTCATCCCTCTTCAAGAAAAAGCAAGGAAAAGAAAAAAAACATCTTTTCCATTCTAAAGAAGCTAGCAAATGTATTGTACATATTTCCAGTTAAAAGGATATTTCAACAGACAGAAAAGGGAAGATTTGAATCATGGTAGGATCGAGTGGTTTCTTTTTTTTTTTTTTAAGTTAAAGCAAGCAAAACCTGTCAACAAACATTGACTAATATAAGAGCAAAGAATATCATTCAAACAAAAGAAAATCAAACGCTGTTCTATCATTGGTTTACAGTGTTTTTCTCACAAAGCTGAGCCTCAGATACCTCAGTACAAGATCAGTGCTTCTTAGAAATGTTCCATTACTTACCCTAGTGCGCATCACTGTACTTTCACAGCTGCCTCAACAAACTCATCTTTTCTCAGTAACTAATGAAGGCACAAAATGAACACATAAATAGGAAGCAAAATTACACAAATAATTTATTCTTGAAAGACTAAACCGCAATGGACAGGTCAATATACAAAGGTATGGTTGATCAACTTAAAAATAACCTGGCGCACATATCAAATGTTTTTAAATTACTCAGGTCGCTAAATCAGATTTCTTACTAGAGGATAAAGAGTTTAAGACATGAACATGGGTATATTAAAATTTTTGATCTCAAAAAAATAAATGATTTTTTGCCTGTATGACTTACAGACTTGAAGGACAAGTGCATTCTGACGGATGTAGTGTGCGGGCATCAACCTTCTCCAACTCATCAAGAAATCCCCAAAAATGAAAACCGGCTCTTTTCCCCCCATTCGCAATCTAATTTACAGTTAAAACTGGGTTAAAATGCATCCATGCCTTTTGGTCCCTGTCGGTTTAGCTCTCTGTGAAGTGCTACCGTCCCTCTTCAGCAGGTTATTGCCGTACAAAAGTCGCTGTCCGCCCAACAAGCGCAGTTTTTAGCACTCAAAAAGTCAAGGTTGGTAAAGCAGCGGTTACTGAGGTCCAGTATCAGCTGAAGGACACCTGGTGCTGGATGAGGTCGGGATGAGTGTGGGCCAACATGCTGCACCTCCTCCCTCCCTCTCTCTCTCTGGTGTGGGCGGGGGGTGACTCTTAAGGCTCATATGGGCACTTTTCTTTCTTCTTCTGCCCTCCCAAGCTGGCGGTGGGTGATTTTTAAGACACAGTGTGTGTGTGTGTGTTTATGCATTTATCGCTCCCTCCTGTCCCTCAGTACGTCTCTGAGTCAGAGTCATTCAGCTCTTCATCCTTGTAGAGCCCGTCTTGATGGCTGATGTTGTTGAAGCTGCAGTAGGAGCTGTGCTCGCCGCGCAGCACGGGCAGGCTGTCGAAGGTGACGCTCTTGGAGGGGCTGGTGGTGTAGTGGTTAATGGCACTGAAAGGGAGGGTCGGTGCCGGGGCGCAGGGGGACACAGGCATCATGGTGGCCAGAATGAGGGCGAGGCAGTCTGCCACATCTTTATTGGGGGCACAAGCCAAGGCGGGTGTGTAACCTGGAACAATGACAGTATACCAATGTGACATACTATATAATAGAAATACACAGTTTCAGTTTCTAGCACTGGTGTAAATGATTAAGTTCAAGGATGAAGTAGTAATTACATGGCTTTTCAGATATAATTGAAGTAAAATAATAACAAGTCTGAGAATTTCTCATTAAGTTGATCTGAAAAATCTGTCAGACCTGAACCATGTTTTAATTGCTTGGTTATCACCCCATCAAGTTCTGATCCTGTTTTTACCTCTTTGCGATTTGTCTACAGCAGACGTATTCAATTAAAATGAAGCGAGGTCCAGTTAGAGATCATTTCCTTATGCTGAGGTCGGGAACATCAACATGTCTAACTTGCGCTCTGACATAGTCCCATATATATTGAAGAAGCCTCGCAGTTGTATCAACCTATGTATGCAGTCAACAACTGACAAATAAAGAACGTTCAATTGAATAATATCTCAACAATAATTATTGTCAGTTTTCAAATCGAACTGGATGAATTATAAATAATACATAATCTAATAATAAATAAACGCTTTTGTCTCATTTGAAGTAAAATATGGGCTGGATTGTAAAATACATAACAGAGAGCTTTTGAAAAATGTGACTTAAAATAAAGTACTTAATTTTAGAAAAATGTATTGAATTGAATCGTCTTTGCCCTGCAGCTTTAAATTCAGTTCATTCAGGGTGACGGGATGTTACCCCAAAAAGCCACGCTATTATATTCTTCTCATCTTCTAAACGGAGAAAATTGTGTGCAGGGACTTTATCTTTGGTTATTGAAACCACTTGTTTCAGCTCTATTCTCTCTGTTAACATAATTGTTGGGCAGTGAATTCATGTGTTAAGATTCTGATCATATTGGGCTCTTATATTGTTTATTATCTGTGCCTTAATTTTGGATGTGAGTGGGTACGTTTGATCAAAAGATTTGTGCTTTGTCTCGTAACGGAGCTTCACATTGCTGCTTTTAATAATCATCATGTCTCTGAACAAGAGACATATTGGACATATCGTATTTTTAACTGCCTGTACTGTCCATATTTCTCTTTTTGGAGAACGCCATGCAAAATAACTTCTCTGACTCCTGTTCTCTCCGACCGTTAAGGTGCTGGTATAGAGTAATAGAAAAATAACATTGTGAATTTACCGTTTTCATCGACTGCAAGTACGCTGGCTCCCTTTGCAAGCAGCTCTTGCACCACCACTGTTAAACCATTTCTTGCAGCCACGTGTAGAGGCCTTGAAAAACATAAAACATGGATGCATCGACAGGAAAGTCAATATTTTACGATTTGTATCCCTATATTACCAATTCTAATCCCCACAGTAATCCACCCACACTCCATTCCATCGCTCAGATGCAGCAAGAGACAAGACCCTAATGCAATACATGTGATACATACGTCTGTAAGGCGGCGTTCGTGGCATTTATGAGGTTTCTGTCTGTAATCTTCTCCAATATCAACAAGGCACTGGTTTCATGTCCCTGTGGAAAACAGGTGCAGTACGATAAATATCAAAAATCACCACAGAGAATAGCTTCTAGATGTGCAGAAACACCATTTGTTTAAGGTATTCTGAACCCATACTTGCAGGAACAAAACTGTATTATTGCTGCTGTAGAATGTAGGAACAGTGCCACCATACGGCAATACAAACCTTACTGCAGGCGAGATGAAGTGCAGCGTTCTTCACAGCATCCTGCAGAGTGAGATCTGCTTTTGCACTGCTCACCAGTAGTTCTAACAATGAAAAGCAGGAAAAACTAATTGAACGTAATCCAACACAGCACTGATTATTACGTCCCGGAGAGGTATTTTACAGTCCAGTTATTGACAACTTAGAACGAAAGTGGTTAAAGTAGAGAAGCATTTACCGACAGCGTTGGTCTGGCCATTTTCAGCGGCCATCATGAGCGGGGTTTTCCCTGCAGCATCAACACTGTTGACCTGAGCATTGTGGCTCAGCAGCAGCTGGAGACACTCCACGTGGTCAGTGAAGGCTGCTGCATGTAGTGGAGCCCTGCAAAAATATCATTGGAATAAGACTCATTGTCATTGTTATATTAGATCGATCGATCGATAGATATAGATATCTAGATATCTATATAGTGTCATCCTAGTCGTTATGTGAGCTTTAAATTACAGGTACAAAACACTTGTCTTTATATGAATGTGCATACCTGCTTTTACTGTCTTTGGCATTGACAATGGCAGGGCCCAGAGTGTCTATCAGCATCTCCGCAGCACTTTCGTTGTCATGGATTCTAAAGACGACGAAAGGGCACAATTATTTCATCCATTAGAGGTTTGTGCTCACATGCATTGAATTAAACAGAGGACGGCTCAAGATCTTACACAGCACAGTGGAGGGGGCTGAAAGAACTGCCTTCGGCCTTGTGAAAAACCTCCTGTTCCAGCAAAACCTCCACACACGTATCGTGACCTGCAGACAAGAAAGCATTAACCATATCAGCCTTCACCTCGAGGTGCTCACAATCAGGGCTCTCTCAAAACATTTGTGCTGATCAACATGTGTAAGAATTGTGCCTTTGGGTGCATGAAGACCCATAAAGAACAAACATGAAAAGTGATTGATTGTCCATGCCAATTTTAAATCTACATTTGCTTAAGTGCTCCTTTCTTACTTTCTTGGCAGCTTGCCTGCATTTCAGAGCATACATTACTAAACATCAGACATACATTTCCATAAGTACAATGATTGTTTTTTGTGAGCAGGTTTTCAAACCCTCAACTCTGTACCATTGTAGCAGGCCCAGTGCAGTGGGGTGTAGCCTTGGTTGTCTGTTAAGACAGGGAGTGTTTCCACTGATTGGGCAGCATGCAGCAGGCCTCCCAGTACCCCAATGTGTCCACATGCTGCTGACAGGTGGACTGGTGTGCGCCCTTTACAGTCTCGCACCAGGAAGTTGGCGCTGTGCTGAAGCAAGGCCTCCACACATTCCTCGTGACCGGTCACCGCCTACAGACAGAAAACAGTAGATGTTAACGTTTTCACTGTTGACTAATATCCCGAATGCTTATGCATTTCACATGAGAGCTGAGTTTACAACTCAAAGAAAATCGTAATTTGTATATCTATAACATGCCTGGCAGCATCTCAAACATACATACAGTAATATTGAAACAACATTATTTTTGGTAGGAAAAAACTCAAAACACAACAGACAGAACAATTAAGGTATGAGCATAAAGGAAATGTCCCAAAGTACGTATACAGTGTGTTTCAGTGTGTGTAAGAATGGTAAGATCTCCTTACTCCTCTATGAAGGGCCGTCCTGCCCCACTTGTCTTTGGCTTCTACATTGGCTCCCTTATTTAGCAGAGAATACACACAATCTGTGTGTCCACTCAGGACCGACAGCATCAAGGGGGTTCTAAGAGATAACAGACAATAATGTCAGCAATCTCTTTAGATCATGTTGTATATTTCACATATGTTATCTTCATGCATTACAGAGCAAAATATACTACAATCACCAGTGGGGAAGAAAAACACAAACAAATTTCACTTACTGTCCATTCCCATCTGGAATGTCTACTGCACTTTTAAGATCAGCATTTCCAATCAGCAAACGCAAACATTCTGAATGACCATTAGTTGCTGCAGGGAAAGAAGAAACACACCATTAGCATACCCATAATAATACTAATAAACTTTAATTATATGGCACCTTTTAAAACAATATTACAAAGGGCTTTACAAATGAAAAACTAAATTAAAACAAATCCACACCACAAATAATCCCAGCAAACAAAGGTGCAGTAAATATAATACCCAACATGATTGATGAGCCTCCAGGTCCATACCTGCAGCATGGATGGGGGTTCGCTTTAAAGTGAAGTCTTTGACCAGGATGGAGGCTCCCTGGTTGATTAGGACGTCCACACACTCGACATGGCCCTTAAAGGCAGCCAGGTCGAGAGGTGTGCGCCCTTGGCTGTTTCTTACATCCAGATCTAGCAGAGACTGCACCAGAACCTCCATAGCATGGTGGTGACCGTGGTATGCCTGAATGATTCATTTACCATGAACAAGTTAACATATATTAGATGAGATTGAGGATAGTGTCATGATAAGGATAGTCGGACAAGGATAATACACATTACTCACAGCGAGGTGCAGGGGGCTAACGGGTGCTCTGACATCGGAGTCATTCAGGATGTCTGTCCCTGAGGTTTCCATTAGCTGAACAAACCAGGTACACAAGTTAGAATCTACTTCAGATATAATCACTTGGTTATTTGTGACGCTCAGAACTACAGATAAGAATGGCATGGCCTACTCTAATGGCAAAATTCAGAAAGAATATCTGCGCAGTGTACCGATAGCTCCTAACAAATTTAAATTAACATTTCGATCTAACAGAAATCTTCGTCAGACATTGTAAAATGACCTTCGCAAAGAAGAACGAACAAAAAGAGAAGAAGAAAAGCAAAACTTCAACTCACCACATCTAGAGGTGTTTCACTTGCAATCTGTGAGAGACGGGGAGAAGCACCAATCAATTAAATAATTACAACATAGCAATATAGAAATACGGAGATGCTGATTGTTTTGCATCGTGGACGCTGGAGTGAAGTTCTCACCAGCTCCAGACAGAGGCGATGTCCATACGCCGAGGCGTAGTGCACAGCATTGTAGCCCTGATTGTCTCGGATCCCCGGATTTGCATCATTTCGCAGTAAATATTCCAGGCACCTGCAGACACAACAAAGAGGCTTTAGTCAGGGAAACATCATCTTTCAAGTCTTGAACTGTAACTCAGCATAACCAATAATGCAACTGACAACTTTTGTTCACGAAAACCCTCAAACATAATAACCCGCCTCCCACATCGCTCCTTTAAGAAACTGAATTTCCAAAGCATTACTGACTTTCCATCTGTGTCAGAGGCAGCGGCGTAGTGGAGAGGAGTGCAGCCCCGCTCGTCTAGGTCATTGACGCTGGCCCCGGAGCCCACCAGAGCAAACAGGCACTGGTAGTTACAGTTGGCAGCAGCATAGTGCAGAGGGGTCCTGGAAAAGCAAATATAGCTCAGCTCCCTCTTCAAATTTAACCACAGAACTAGGAGAGAACAAACTCTTGATCCATTATTAAATGCTACAAACCTGCCGAAGCTGTCCTTTCTATTAAAGTCTGCCCCCGTGTTGAGGAGAAGATTGAGACATTCCAGATTTCTGAGGGGTTAGGGAGATCCATAAGATGAACTGATAAACATTATTTTTGTTATAGGCCATGATCTATATCCTAACACTTGCAGCTAATATGAAAGCTGTCTATTATTTTGCTTATTTTCGCTTTTACTATTTTGCTGTCCTCTACTCACCCTCCAGCAGCTGCAGCATGTAAACAGGTCCTTCCAAAGTCATCAGGTGTGTCAATATCAAATCCTGCATCAGAGTAATGGATTATGAACAAGATCCCGCAAATTGTATACAAGGTTTTACAATACATATGTTGTACAGTTGAACATTTTATATTTAGACTTATACAACTCCAATAACTGACCCATTCAACGAGAACACTCTGGACTGTGACTACTATTGTGGGTAGCTGGACAACATGAATACGGAGTTGCTCACCTGAAGACAGGAGCTTTCGGCAGCAGTCAGAGAATCCACTGAGAGCAGCCAAATGAAGTGGGAACATGCCATGGACCCCTCGCCTGAAAGTGACACAATCTTGTTGATTTACTCGGTAAGAACCAAATAACGCTCGTGCTAAACTCAGGGTAGGAAAGTACCATTAATTGTACACAACAATCTCCATCAGTTACATAACAGGCCGTGCGTCTATGCTTTTGAAAGGTTTAAACGCGCAACTCTTTCACAAAGGTGTAAAGTTGTAACAGTTGCTGTAAAAGAGCAGACGGGCTCACGTACTTCGCCGTGTCAGCTCTGTTGGTGATGAGGGTGTTGATGAGGAGCTCGTGTCCATATCGAGCTGCAATGTGCAGCGGAGTATTTCCGTTCTTATCTTCACAGTCAATCTCAGCACCTTCAGAAAAAAAAAAAGAAGAAGCACTTAGCCGATGTTACGCTGAGAGGCAGTTCTGGTTTTACAGTCCAGCGTGAGAAATAAAGTCAGCGAGGCTGAATTTCTAGAGGAGCTCACCATTCTCAATGATTGCTTGAGACCTAGAAAACCTCCCGTGGATGGCTGTCATGTGGAGAGGAGTCTTACCATCTTTACTCTGGAGGGACACAAAAACATGGTGGTATCACAATGTGGATCATCACTATGGCTTTCAGCTATAAAGTCTATTCCCCAAACTGAGCTCCAAAAAACTAAAACAAAAAGTTATAAAAGTGCCTGTCTGACAATCGAGTTTTAGTGTAGTAAAATGACCTCAAAGAAACACTTGGATTCACACAACACAAGCAACAAATGTTTAGACACTGACTCTTAACCACAAATATTCTTTGTTTTGACAATTAATAGTAACATTGTTATAATCATTATTTATAAATCCCGATGTTGGGCTCAGTGGTCGATGACTGTCAGCCATCAGCCCAACCCTGAGCTATATATCTGGAAAAGGAGTGCCAGTTATTAAGTAACAGCTTCCCCAGGTCACATTGAGCAACGTTCATCCAAGTTATCCATTCTGAAATAAAGACGGGCATCATTTTGTGTTTTTACTCACCTTGATGTTGACATCAGCCCCATTGCACACGAGGAGCTCCAGACAGAGGGCCCCGTGGCGCGAAGCGGCGGTGAAATGGAGAGGTGCGAACCCCTTCTCGTTCACCTGGTTTACGTTGGCGCCGCATTCAATGAGCTCATTCACCACCACATCCTGCCCGTTGTAGCACGCCACGTGGAGGGGCGTGTTGCCATACGCGTTGGGCTCATTGATCTAGACGGCAAGATCAAACGAGGGGTCGTCATCACACCACCAATGACGCTGTCACTCTTTTTTTTTTTTTTTTATACAAACGGCTTAAAAGTCTGTCGAGTCATTATCCAAAAACATAAGCAGTGGATAAGGCCAGGTTACGAGTTATTAAATCTCGTTCTCTCCTGATCAGATCATGAGACCTGGCAGCGTCTGCGGCGTAATGACAATAAGCTTGTTGGTGGAACTTACATCCACCCCCAAGTCCAGGAGGTATTTGACAACACTGATCATTCCACTGGAGGCTGCTGCGTGGAGCGGGGTGTACGATTTCTTGTCTTTGCAGGCCACCTCGGCTCCATGAGATGACAGCAGCTTCACCACTTCTATGTGTCCTGATGACACAAAGAGAAGGATTTCATTACACGAATAGGCCATCAACTTAATCATATCAGAACATGAGTATGAATTTTAACATAAAAACACTTTTAATAATTTTAATGCCTTTTAAAAGTAGAAGTATTTTCAATGAAGTCCTGGAGACTTTTCATTAACCACAAGATGAGATGAAGTTACATAGAAAAATAATAATGTGATGTAAAAATCCCTGCGTTTGATTTATTACCCATGTAGGCTGCCCAGTGGATCGCACGGCGGTCTCTCTTGTCAAAGGCATTGATGTTTGCCCCTCTGGAGAGCAGGAGCCTCACCATCTAGCAGCAGCAACAGAGGAAAAGGAGAAGTCAGGAAAAATGTCAAGGGACGTTACAACATGAACACTTCTAATTCTGCTGCGTTCCAGTCAGTGTGGCAACTCTCAAAGCCCTTCACAACCTCGCCCCTTCAGACTTTTCTTACCTCCTGCACCGACACGCACCCACCCGCAACCTCAGATCCGCCAACCTCCTTACCCCCCTACTCGGTCCAAGCACCGGACTTGGGGGGACAGGGCCTTCTCCATTGCTGCCCCCTCCCTCTGGAAGTCTCTCCCCCAGCACCTCAGACATTCTCCGTCACTCGCCACTTTATAAACTGCATTTAAAACTCATCTATTTATATTTGCTTTTAACCTGTGATGCTAGTTAAGTATGCTTCGGTTTTGTTTCTTGCTGTTATGTAATCTCTCTTGTTCACATTTTTATTGCTTCTATTCTTTCTGTTTTTACCTTTTAAAGCACTATACAAATAAAATGTATTATTATTATATAACCAATGTGTATACATGGTGGTTCATGCCTAATACTCTGGTCTACACCACATACGGTTTACTTTGATTTAATCTAATCTCATGAATTACATGAGCTTCCACAAGGCTAAACATTCTTGTTTAAATTGCTGAGCAAACACAGGTTGAAAGAAGTCTTGCATACACACAACACAGGAACATCAACAGCACAAATAGAAGAGAAGCATGACACTGTCAATTTCCACAGTGTGCCTGAGTTGAAGACTATGCATAGGCCGTTATCAAGTTGAACATAGGCTACAACTGAATTTCCTCACATCTGTATTTGCTGAGCGTTTTATTGGAATATTGCTGCATAATCAAAAGGTAATCAAACTGCTTTTATACACTTGTTTTGCATACATTGCACTTTATTAAATGAGACATTTTCAGCTTTATATAACTAACTTACACATGAGTATATAAAAAGTCAGTGTGCATCCACGTAGAATAATTGACAGTCTGAATATGTGTTGATGTCTTTACAAGTTAGGACTGGTTCATTGGAAAGCAGCTAAATTATTTGTTGAGCTTCTCCAACTTTACAGTTTTTCCTGGTGTTTCTATTCGTACAACTAACAGATACAAAAACAGATTTTTTTATCACCTAATCAAAACTCAATCATACACCAATACAACAGAAGCTCAGTTTAGTTATTTGTGAGAATAGGCCACTGCATATGCCAAACACTGCAGATACAAATAACTTACTGCACTTTGTTGCGATGGTGATGTATACTTTTTATAAATTGCACTAATTTCCAAAGTATATTTTTTAAACTTTGTCAAGGATAATCAGAGCGAAACAAGCAATACTCAAAGGAAGAGGAACAACTGGCAAAAGCAATGGGTGTCTGTATCCATCGATATAATAAAGAAAGGATTTGTTGTAGAGACCACAGTCATGGCTTTGGTAATGACTGGCATAAATGCTAACTGTAGGTAGAAGTCCGCAGAGCTATATGGGGATGTTGACTTCTTAAACGGACAAAATCATAGCCATTGTTCAGTTGTTCCTTATAGCAAAGCCATTGTGTTTACACATTTATGAGGCAAGCAGACACATCCTTTCAGTAAGAGGAGGATGAGGAGCTTATACTAACAGCCAGACAAACCCATCTGAGTCTGTTGTGTCAATATGATCAATACTGAAGTGCTTATACTTTTAAAACACAACACACATAGGACAGACTGTGCAGCCACAAAGTCAGCACCGACCCTTTAAGTTAGTACACGTATTGTTTCTTATGCAATTTATATTCAAATGTGATGCCATTTTTATCCATTAAGGTACGACTACATCAAAACTAAAAAGGTATTCAAGTATTTCTTTGAGCACAGCTCACAGCTGAATCAAACCGTACTCTTGGCTTAACATTACCTCTAGATGGCCGCTGAAGGCTGCATGGTGCAGCGCCGTCCGTCCGGCTCTATCGGACACATTCACATTGCTGAGCAGGGGGACAAGGGCCTCGGCGCAGCGGACAGCTTTATTTGCTGCAGCGATGTGTAGCGGTGTCTGCCAGTTCTTGTCTCGGGCATTTACGTCTGCAGAGTGTTTCAGCAACACCTGGACGGCCTCCTGCAAGACGTCATCACATGGAGGTTTAAGCTCCACACCGTTTAGATTGCGAGGTACAGAATCAGAGGAAGAACCACATACCTCGCTGCAGGAGGCCACGGACCGGTGCAGAGGAGTGAGCCACTTGTTATCTTTGGCATTTACTCTGGCACCTACAAGTCAAAGGACGCCGGCTGTTAAACTGTTTAAGGTCATACAGTTACATGACATCAATTGAAACCTTTCAACAAAATGACCTTTTTGACAATTCTGTTTCGTAATATCTCCATCTGCATTATCATAAGAAAAGAGCAGACTGCAAAGGGTGCATGTATAGGTACTCTACAATATTGAATGCAGATGCATCATCTGGCCACATAGGCATTTGAAACATGTCATTATGCTCTGTGACAGGTTAACGGTGAAGATAATTTATTGAATCACTCCAATTCCCAGAATGGAGAAACAAGTATGTCAGGACCTCCATGTACGGCACAGAGATAAAGAACCATCCTTCCCAAATTGGTGCAATCAATTTAGCCGTATTGGTCACATAAACAATTTAACAAGCTCAAATTGTGACACCAATGGACCATTTACTATATAATCTTTCCTGATAAACACATTTCTATATTGTAACATGAAACCGATAAATGTTTCCAATATGTGACATTAATGTTGGGGATGAAAGGTTCCAATTTCTGAATACTGACCTCTAAATGATCTACACTACAAGAATGACAGAAATTAATAAGGCTGTTAGACAGCTTCTGTACATAAATCCTCTTTTAAAAAACATACCTGAAAGAATCAGCAGCTCTATAATTTCTGCATCACCAAGATAAGCAGCAGCATGCAACGGAGTCCGCTTCTCATTGTCCTGTAATGAGTGAAAAGAAAGACATTAAAAAGGATTGAACAGAAACAAAACAGTTTACATTCACTAGTTATTACCTTTTGTTAATTTGGCCCTGATCTGTTGTGACACTGAAACCACAGTTTCCCTTTACTTTTTGTAACATTGCAATGACAGAAAGGAGAAAGAAGCCTTACATGTTGACAGAAGCACAGTCACCATTCATGGCAAAAAGAAAAGTTGTTCAAACACAAAATTCCGTAACTTGAAGAGGCTTCCAGTAAAACACAAGCTAGTACAAACCAGCTTTATTTTAAAACAAATACCCCCACCAAAGCCGTAATGTTGAGGAATATAGTACAATAAGCAGAGGTAGATTATACAGTGGGAACTGTAACAACAATCAATGTGCTTTTTGAGTTATTTGAGGCCAAGGACATTTATACACAAGAGATTTTAAATTCTGTGTTGCTGAGATTTAAAAAAAGAAAAAGAAAAATGACAATAATATGAGGAAACAGATGCAGAGATTAGTGAGTCGGTTGGGATTACCTGCGCATTCACGTCTTCTTTTTTGAATATGAGTGAGCGTACTTCATCTGGATCCACATTGAAAATAGCTTTCAGCAAAGCAGGCTGTAAAAGAGAGAAAATCAAAATCAGCTGGATCTCAAGACTTTTCTGGCTGACATGCAACACTATCTCAGACTTTCATTATTACAGTACAAACTTGCCAGAACAATGACCTGTAAGGGGAAACCTTGTTCGTGAGACTAGAAACGGCAACCGTAAAGATCAAATTTGAGAATACAATTCTGGCCTTGGTGACCTTACACCATGGAGAGACTTCAGCATCCTCGTCATCAAGCGCCACACAATCATGTTTAAAAATCCAATAGCCACAGACTGGTGCACAGCAACGGTTATTAAAAAAGATACTAGAGCAGTTCGGTACAGACATTTAAATGTACATTTAACAAAATGATGACTCCACAAATCAGAGGATGATAGAGGCAGACTGTTGGGATTGATACAGACAAATGCTGAGCAGCCTCTTTCTAAGTCTCTTCTGTGTTTAGTGACAGCTGGCAAGCAAAACACGGCACAAAGAGAATTATCACGATATTTGAATGACTACAAGCCCAACACTGTGGCCCAAACGACAGATGTGCTGTCAGCATCTCCAACGGAGACAGAGACAACAAAAAAAGAAACGCGTCTACAAATGATCTGGTTCACCACATCAAACATGACAATAGGCGGCAAAGATGATACAAGTCAAACAGAGTTTCTTAAGTAAAACTGAAGTGAAGGAGACATTTGTTGGAATTCTTTGTGAAGTCTGACTCTTATTGATCATACCATTCCCGTCCTGGCTTCTTAGAAAGTAGCTAAGTTGGCCCCAACCTTCTAGAGGTGTATACAAAAGGAAAAGTATTGCTGTGATCGTTACAAAACTTTGGCTGTGCTACTTCAGTCAAATATTGTATAAACCATCATATTTGTGGTTATTTCCATTTTGCACAAATTTTTATATGCGCACCTAAAAAAACAGATTTAAGACCGAAACCATATCAAAGATTTATTGGTGCAGGCAGCTGAAGTCATTGATTCTGACACTGTTGCAGCATTTTGCAAAAACTTCCTCTAAGACAAGGCCATCTTACTTGTGAGTCTGAACTGAGAACCCAACACTCCAACACAGTAGACTTGACAGAGCGTCTACAGCATCTAGTGCATGTAGTTGCCCACATATTCACAACAACCGTCAGCATTACGCAACCGCAAGCAATAGCTTCAATATCAGATTGCAGGTGTATTTGCAGACACATTTCTACTTTTTGACCACCAGCTAATATAAATCACTCACTTGGTAGGACATTATTTTGCCACATCATAAATAACAGGGTTGAATCCCAGAGGGCATCCACTTAGCATAACCATTTTCTGGTTCATGTTTGATGGCCTGGAATCTTCACAGAGCTGGAAAGTGATTGTCACCACTCAAGTGCTCTTTTAATTCTACAGTACATTTTGTCAAATGTTTGCTTGTGCTTGTTTTCGTTACCAACCATCGTTGCTTCTCTATGACTTGTCAAATTGATTTGGAAACCCTGCTGAAATCAATGCCCCCATCAGCAGTCACAAACTGTAATGAAGTTTGCTAATGGACATTCATGCGTCATGTTTGCCCGCTCAACACCGCTGCACACCGCTATCTGACCCACCATAACACCAGTCTTAGATGAGGCAGTTTCCCACCGCCTGTGGGAGGAGGCTGGCATGGATGGGGAGAACCGTCAGGGCAGGGGATCCCTTCCAGAGGCTGCAACTGGTTACCCATGAAAGGCTTTCACAAAAACCTAATTGTTCCCTGACTTTAGTCATGTTTTAAAAACAGATAAGCCATCAATGCAAGTTTACAGATGCAACAACTGCAGTTAAACGTTTTTAGTCGACAAACTAGCGATATTGTGCGTCAGGTGAGCTATTATCAAGCTTTTCCATTACACGCGAGTAGTTATAACCTTTGAATGAGCAATAGCCACCCATGTATCCAAAACAATACGCAAGATGAAAAAGCAGGGAAGAGTACTGTTGGAAAAACTGCCAAGTCTGCAGATTTGAAAACCACCTGCTGTATTGTTTGGCTGTAGAGAAAGCCTTTACTGTCTTGTGTTACCTTTGTCGGCCTTAAACACATCTTAGGTGGATGGAGCAGGATTTCTTTCTGCATACAATTAGAGTGATGTAGTATGCAGAGTATATTTGTTCATTAATCCTTCAGCCTTCATTTAACCAACCGCATTATCATTCACTCTAAGCTTTGTGAAAGTCAAGCATGAAACCAAGCACTTTCTCCTTTAGCAGACGGAGATAAATTGTACTGTATGAAATATTCTCAACTTTTCTGCTGCAAGACGCCTGGATTGAACAAACTTAAAAATCAAATCATTGTGAGCATTACTATTTTTGGTCAATTAAAAATCTACTGTGAACACTTTATTTTGGATAATTCAAGGTATATAACAGTTATGTGGTGGCAAGATTATTCCCATTGAAGTATATTGAAACCAACAGGAAAATATAGTTATAGCATTATACAAATGTGAACCACATGATGCTTTTCAGCAGTCAAATTCATGCTCAATAAGTATTTAGAATAAGCAAGACAAAGATTACCATTGCCATCTAGGGATCCAGTCGCCCAAAGTCGGTTTTGGAAACACAAGACAATCCTCTCATTCACCATTATCGTGCCCATGACTATCTGCAGGGTGCAATAGTGCTCAGAGTTACTAGGGATAAAGTCAGGGTAACAAACGGGGACTTGTTTCATTTTGACAATTTCTGTATATCCCCCACAGAAAAGGGAAGACAAATCTGCATTTTGTGTTGTTTTCAGCTCTACAGTCCTGCACGACTGGTGTAGGAGATTTTCTCTGCTTCTGTGACGACACGACTGTGCACCTCCTTTCCTCATACAAGCCAGCCTAGTTAATACCATCACCATGGAGACAGCTCTTTGGCAACTTCACCGGCTCACATGAGACCAGGTACACGAGCATTCAAACACGCACACGCGCGCGCGCGCACACACACACACACACACACACACACACACACACACACACACTACAAGAATAGCAGGCATGTTCAAAACACACAGGCCTTAATGATAAGGGGATGCTTTTCTTGTTTACACAAGAAGGTGGCAAGTGTTTAATACAGTGGCAGGCTAAGTATAATACTGTCACATTAAAACCATTGACGTTACACAGCAGTTTACTTGCATGTATCCCATTATTATAATACAAATGAATACATTTGGTCAAAGACTTCTTCCCTAATAGCCACATAAACGGTTGCATTATTAACCGTGTTTACACTACAGGTTTGTGATCAAGGGCATAACTTATCTAACGCTTCAGCACAGAGAAACACGCACTATAATAAAAACATGAAGAACATCATCATCAAGCTGAGCACAAAGCCTCTCGTGGAGCAGCCACAACACTGTGGTGGCATTCAAACAACATGTCACATTTAGTTGAAGGGGAGTCGGTGCACAGAAGCTACATTATTGATGTATTTAGTTACGTGTTGTCCAATCTTATACAATGAAACCCCACCAGCTGAGGTAGCTAGCCAACCTAAATGTCAATCAACAGATAGCTCCGGTTGTTATGGTCATCATCATCATCATCATCATCATTATCTCACACCACGTTACGGATATTTAGTGTCTCTTTGTGAGCAGAGTCACTCGGAGGCGACGACTCAAAGCCCGGTGTTGCATTGTTTGGTCACAACACGCTAACGAGTCTCTTCCCAGCTGAGCAGCTAGCAGCGGTTCACGCAGGCTCCGGCTAATTGCTGCGATAAACACACAGTCTCACGAGCTGGACGCAGCTCGAGCGACCCACTCGAGCATGTGTCCCAGCGTGGCGGCTCTTTATTAAGGCCAGACACATCCCACGACTCCGACTGCGGGACCCCCGGCAGCGCTGCTCGTGGGTGTCACATCGTACCCGGCGATGTCCCCACGTGAAGCGGGTGGGTAAAGAAACTGGTTACCACAACCCCGCTGGCGGCTAGCTAACATTAGCCGGCCAACAGTAGCTCAAACTTGGATTAGCTTTTGAGACAATCCTCGCTTACCTGGTCTCTAATTTTGAGTACCACCATATTTCTGGGCTTTTAGTTGTTCTCGTGCAGATTCATAAAGGGGTGCTTGTCTCCTCCCGAACCGCAGCGTTGGATGTCGGAAGCTCTCCCGCTGGTCTACTGGAGGCCCAACGCGACGCTAGCTTAGCTCTCTTGCTAGCTTCCTAACCCGATGGCATGAAAGCAGAGGAGTAGCGGAAACTCCATCGCGTTGCCGCCACCATACTTCGCCTCCTAAAACGACGCAACGCGATAGGTCGAGCGCGCTGCGCCTCCGAGTAAGAGCGTTTCTGATTGGCTGCCCCGACGGCACTCTGTGACTGACGCGCAGTGTCGAGCGGCGCACGGCCGTCTACGCTGTTGTCACAATACATGCAGGAGATATTTAGTCACGAACGATGGGACAATATTTACCATGCATTTCATTAATATTATGCGCACTTTTAAAGAAATGCATCGCGCAATCTGGCTCCGTTTGGTCGGCCTTTCAGTAACAGTGTTTTATTCTCTTTACACACAGTGACTCATCTTGAAGTTCTGCAAACTGCGAGAAGCAAGCGACTCTAGTGGAGCCACTGGGAGTCAGGGTTGTATTCACAGTATCCTCTCACGAGGAGCAGTTTCTTCGGACAGGCGGTCACGGATCCTTCAAGAAGGTAGCCATGCCATGCTGACACTCAAAATATGCCACACGATTAATTAGCCCCATGGAAGCCATCAGGAAAACCGCGATGACAGTGTGTGCAGATATTAACTGAAGAGGCAATACTCGCCTAGTGGTCCCATATCTTTTTATTATTATTATTTATTTTTTAGCAGCAATTATAAATGCTCCAACTGTCATACACTTAACAGTTGGAGCAATTATAAATGCTCCAACTGTCATACACTTGACAGTTGGAGCTCATACAGTTTTCTTCCTCTTTTTCCCTTCTGTTAAAATAGAAGCTGGGGGAGTAGGTCATAATTAAGTAGCTACGGTAAATAGTTTGGATACAAAATAAATTGCTTCACAAGCTTAGATGGTCGACATGCAAAACTTAAACCACATAGGCCTATTCCCACTACGGCTTTAATAATACTTCTGTTTGACTACTAAACTCTTGGACATATCATATGGGTTTATTGTAAGACAAAAATACAGAATAGGTCCATCTTCTGTAACTTTAAATGAGTTTGATCCCACAGGTTGGTGGGTTTTATATCCTCTGTGTGCTTCAGGACCTGTGAACTAACACCAAAATGTTGTGGAAGATGGCCCTCTAGTGATCTGCCCTTTAACTACAAGCAGGCTTTGAAAGTAGCTGATGTGCATCAAATGAATAAAGGCTTAAATGAGAAATACAAATCCAATACATAAACCTGAGTCTGTTCTTATTACTTCTTATTTTAGCATATTTAATTGACACAGGCTGAATTTAAGAGCATTATTGACTTGTGACTTATACAACCTTTTCTTATCCTCGTGATTAAATTGATAATGTGGATTAATTTAAAACAATTTAGAACAAAAACATGGCGTGTAAGTGATTACTGATACAGACACGATTATAAACTCATTTACGCTATATTAAAATTTAAGGAGAAGAAACGCATGCACTAATAATCCTAAAAATAAGGGTGTCTGTAGAATCGCTCATGGAATGTTACAGGCACACCAGCCGATGATGTGGGACAGTAATTTCCTCTGTGTGTTGAAAATACCACAGTTAGGCAGGGATGACATTATGGAAGAAGGCCAAAAGGCTCGGACACAAAGCTGTCCGTTTATGGTGCTCTCGGTGACGTAGTGGTTCTGTCATAAAGTCAGTATATTGATATAACAGTGCTGCAATTTAGAAAACTGCTGCTATATTATTATGTGGACGAAATGTATAAAAGCTACTTTACAGTTAGATCATATGAATGTTATTTGATTTTTGTAGTAGTTATTCAGCTTCAACAGCTCCGTAGAGAAATATAACAAGAACAACGTTAACGTTTTCTTTCTGTTGAAACCACTTAATCAATATGTGTCTCAAGCTGTCAGGCATGGCATATCACTCCCTGTGATTAATCTCCACCAAGAGGCATCCGTGCCAATAAGAAATAAAACAAAGCAGTATGGCAAAGTAGGGCAGTTTTGTGAGGAGGGTGGTATAGTGGGGGTCTTGTTGAAGAATGTGGATTCTGTTCACCAGGCTAGTCTCACATTTCAAGGCACTGGATACAAAGAGAGGGGAGAGGGAAAAGGTTGTGGCAGCTATGTTGATGATTTTGGGTGTAGGTTGGTCGCCTTTGCTGGGGGTAATCCTCCTGGATCTCTTCCTAAGCCCCGCGAAGGCCAAAGTAACCAAAGCAGGACAAATTTCTCACAGGGGCGGCTGAGGTAGAGAGGGGTTCCCACAAATTAAATTAAGAGGAGGAGAAACAGTGGACAAAAAAGTAAATGCATAAATGGAGAAAACAGATGCATACTCGCATACCTCTCCAATCTGCAACCCTCTTAAAAACTGCACCCTGACCCCTCTTGTTTACAGGGCCCTTTGTGTGTGTGTGTGTGTGTGTGTGTGTATGTGTGTGTGTGTGTGTGAGAGAAAGAGAGAGCGCGAGAGACCAAAAGCTTAATGTTTTTGTTGGTTTCTTTACTGAAATGAAACAATTTTTATTCTTTGCTATAGAAAGCACCAGTTTCTCGGTCCTCCCACCAAAACATAATGATGTAGTAACATTAATAGAAATAATAAAAAATGACCAGACAGACAGTTTTCTGAGAGGTGACATGACCCTTAGCGTCCAGGTGCCAGCTGTGGGGCCGGTACAGCGATGAGACGTCCACAGACATGCATGCAGGATCATGCCTTAGATTACTGGATGCTGGACTCCCTGTCTGTCCAGCCGTCAGGATGAGGGATAGCAAACAGCTGGACAGTCGGGATGAAAGTGGTGTCACCCACTGGGTCATTCCCAGCTGCTGTCAGACAGTGGTGAGATGGAGGAGAGAGCATTTCAGCTCACGGCTTCCCACCACTGTTCCTAGAGTGCTAATGTAGAACCAGTCAACATAGTCAGCAGATAAATCCAACTCCTTGTCAGATGCTGTCTCCTAAAAGTCTAAAGGTAGGCAGAGCAATGCATGAACAGAAATGGGACATGGCTCAAAATATTTCAAGAAGCATTCATATTTATGAGGAACATGGCCGAAATGTATCAAAACATCTAAACACAAAGAGCAGTGATGTGGGAAACAGGTGCACAAAGATGAGATTAGGTACTTTGTTTTTCTACTAAAGGGAAGACATTTGTCCTTCGAGCCAAACAGTAAACTGAGGAGAGCCACTGAAGAATGCTTTGAAGTGACAAATAAAAATGTGAGACTGTGGACAGCTGTAGCTTTATGACGATGACAAATCTGCATAAAATCTGTGCTATTCACACAGGCGTTGCGCCTGATTCAGATAAAAACGTCTCCCTGTTTTACCAAATTCCCTGGCAGTGAGCAGTTATGTAACCAGTGAGGGGTAAAGTGCCCAGTTTGTAGGTTCACAGCTTATTGTTCCCACTTGGCTTTGAAGTGATGAACAAATTATTTGATAACTTGCTTTAAAAACCTTGTCTGAGCATGTGCTAAACCACTGGGCATTTAATATTAAATTCATTCACACATTTAAAAAAAAAAAAGAAAAAGATTTTTATTGCACCCTGATGTGACAACAAGGCCAACCACTTTGCCCCAGTCAAAGGCCCATTGGAGTCCCAGTTGATGACAATGACTCGTACGACCAGTAGATGGCAGTGTTTCTATTTTAATGATCCTTCTGTGCACTTGTGGAGGCTACAGGTGCTATTTTTGGGAGGCGCATCGCTGCAAACTGTTGTCGGTACAGTATATGCAGCTGTCGTAGCATTCACATGTTATGCAATAACAAGCAAATAAGTGCTTCTTTACAAGCAGTGAGCTGCACGAATGTATCATACCCCTCTTATCATAATTCCTGGTGCACTAAATACTGCAACAGTTTAAAATAATAAAAAGGAAAACATTTTTTACAATCGAGTAAGAGGCATCCACATGCAAGTTTGTTATCTGAGCATTAAAGAGGCTCACACGAAAGGATATTGTACTATAGGGAAAGTTATAACCAGATTATAGCCTCAATTCTTTCTTCGCACGCGGAGATGATTGATGAACTTGCATCAGAGGACAGCTGATGCACCTGCTGAGGACAGACAGTGGCCGGAGCTGCCCTCGTCTCTCCATCACACATGACCAGAGGACAGTGGAGAGCGTTCAGTCTGCCAATACCTTGGCTAGGATTTTATAACGTCCCCTCTTTCGACCAAGTTAGACTATTTATAGCTCAGTCGTCACACACACACAGACACTTATTGCATTGCATCCCGCAAATCGTCCAATCTGAACCGCAGCACAAACCTGTCCTCAAGGTAACGTTTGATAAACACCGTTTCTACTGATGTTTAAGTTTGTAACGTTAGAAGAAATTTGACATATGCATGCAAACTACAGCGTGTTTCAATACAATGTATTAGGTAAGTTAAAACTGGTGTTTAGGCTAAGGATAATTAATGTGGGTGAACGTTACAGCGAACAGACGTCATGTGAAGCAATATGATGTTAAGTTTGTTTTATTAAACGGCAGCTATAGCCTAAACTAAACATTAAAAGCAAAGAGTTAATTTATATTAAGCCTAGCTGTTATGTATAATAATTATTTTAAATAATGTTTTTTTCACACGCTATATATGTTCTAGTCCAGGAGCAACACAGTTTGCTCACTCGTCATGTTTGACTTCCCCGTTGGTTCTGCGGTCACAGGTTGTTTTTGTAAACGATTTGCGTGAGTCCGCCATCAAAAGTGGACCTGTTTTGAATAGTGTTTCCCTCCTGTTGGTATTATAGCGCCCCCCTCGGTGGCTCGGGTGAGCGACATGGTTAACAGAAAGTTATCCGACTCATTTATGTAGCTGTCTTGTGTTATATCCACAACGAGCTGCTACATTCTCCAATCAGCCACAGAAACGATCATGTTTTTTCAAACCATTAACGGGCTTTATAATTATTGCTTCTGCAGACGGGTTTTATTTCCACCATCTCGTGCAGACCGTCGCCTATAAATAGACTTACCAAACGTGGTTTAAGTGTGAATGACCACACTAAAAGATCTCGCTAATAAATCAGGCTGCATCTCCACTTGTCAAAGGCATTTGACTTGATTTGGCTCATTTTTAAATAATAAACTGATTAGGAAATAACAATCAATTGGGATAAGTAGTGTGATGTACATTTGAACAACTATGAGTCCTGTCCTGTAATTATAGCCACAAATAGCCTACTTATAAAAGACATCTCAGCACGCTACCACCCTCTACTTATATAATTCTCAGAGGTGCTCTACAGTATATCTAATAGTGGAAGAACTTTTTCGATCATTCAGTATACCACACCATACTGTATTCAAAGTATAAGTCCTGCAATCAAAGTAAATTCACTCACAATGCAGAATGGCCCCTTTTAGTGTTTATATTAGTGTCCTGTTGGATCATTATTATTGATGAAATAACATGTAGGCAGAAGGCTAATTTAATATTGTAGTTGGTCATGGTGGAGCACATTTTTACTGCTTTATACGGACTGTATGAAGGTATGTTTTGAATGTAAAATCTCAATCTGATCAAAACTATAGATGTTAGATGAATGTAGTACTTTTATTTCCCTCATGAAATGTAGTACGGTAGAAGTGTAACAGTAGCACAAAATGGAAACACTGAAAGTAGTACCTCAAAATTGTATTGCACTCGAGTAAATGTACTTACTTACTCTCCACCACTGATTACATCTTATGTTTTACTTCTGTATCTCTATCCTTTACCCCATGTTCCATATGCACTTTTTAAGTACGTTCCTAACATTGTACTGTATTGTACATACTTTTGCTTTTTGCTCCTTTGTTTTTCTTCTTTTGTTTTGCCTATATTGGACATATAAAATGTTTCAATTAAAAAAGAAAAGCCTGTATATTTTGTCTCTATTTGAATATACTTGCAATATGCACAGTCCATGGTGCAATATACTACACACTGATCTATGTACAATTGTATGAGACAAAAACATCTTTGAAATTAGAGCTACTGTTGAGTATTTTGTGTTTTTCAAAACTGCAAACACAAGCAGATGACGACATGAACATGCCTCGGTAGAGTCAAAAGAAAGGAGCTTATTTTATTTCTCTTAAATATGTATTTAGATGACAGTAATGAAAGTAAATTGACAGTGCTGCTGTTGTAATGAGGTTTATAGAATAAAGTTAGTTTGATTCTCAGTTGTTTTGCTGGACACAATGTCACGGCAACAAAAACATTCAAGCAGATGTCTTACATTTGAAATGGCTCTTGTATGATGGCTTTGATGACCAGTGCTCTTTCCACAGGTGCCATTTTGGTGACAGCATTTCAATCTTCGCTGAGTAAGGTAATATGAAAACACATGAACCACAGACCCTCAAGTGTACACCTGGCATTTTCACTAAGACAGCAACACAAGAAAAGCACTGTTTGTACTTGACATTAGAGCCTTTCACAGCCACTCCAAATGACCCTTCAGCCATCTTTCCATTTCAGAATATTTATAATATTTTTTACATCGGACTTGTTCTTGGCAGGTTAATGCTCACAGATGTCTGCACTGCTCAGATGGCTTGAGGGGGCAGGTACCATCTGAGCAGTGTCAGGGAGAGAAAGTCATTTTAACAGCACCTTACACTTAGCCTAACACATAATTTCATAGTACCAATAAATGTGTTAATGAGACAAAATGTTTTCGATAGAACAAATCTTGGCAGGCATTTGTGAATTATTCACTGGACCCAATAAGTTGGCATGTTCGACTATACAATTGGCAAGCAGTATTCACAGAAGCAGCATGCTGCATGCCATCCCTGCTGTGTAATGCATGTTAGCTATAGTGGATTATCATTGTCCGAAAGTTGGCATCTGGCAAATTTGTGCCTGTAAAATATTCTATAGACTCCGGAGAATAATCAGTCAGCTACTCGCAGGGATGACATAAGAAGTGAGAGAGAGCTTGTTTATCAAAGTGGCGAGAATTCAATGCCTTTTTCCTTTTTTCACAACTAAAGTGATGGAAGTGATGAATAACGTTTTGTCACTGTGGATTTGTTTCCTGTGTTTGTGTGCCATCGTTGACTGACCATGACAGTGTGAAGGCAGCCTTCATGTCACGCAGCAGAAATTTCAGTTACAGAGAGGAAGACTGCGGTGGTGTTTTGTGCCGGGTGACGTAAAGTATGACATGACAGAATGATTGAGCCAATCTTCTGCCTGAAATGAAGAAAATCTTCTTTTCTTTTGCGTTATGTTTTGATGCTTTTAATGGTTTTATGTGAAGCACTTTGAATTGCCTGGTTGTTGAAATGTGCTCTACAAATAAACGTGACTCGCCTTGCCTTGAAATGGGCACAAAGGAATTGAAGGAAAAACACAATTGTAAGCCTGTGTGTGTATGAATGTGGCTGTGTACGGTACATCGGTGTCTGTGTACCGGTGTACCAGTGAGGCAGTATGTTTAAAACATAGATATGGTGGAATAGCAATAGGATTATTTATTTTGTGAAGGAGCTATACGTGTCAGTACATTGTAGTATTTGAATAGAAGTTCAGATTCTCCTTAGAGATGTGGACACCCGCTTTCCTAGCTCGTATAAAGCCAGTTTCTCATGGTGTAGTATCTTTACTTCTCGTGTACTGCCGGAGGCCTAAATGAAGTAGGGTTTGTATGTTCCAATTGAGAGACCAAGAACCTCCATAAATGAAATCATGTCTCCCCACAATAAAACTGAGTTCAATTGTATTTGACATCTGTGACAGAAAATGTCAGAATACATTAAAAGGGCATAATAAATCTCACACTGACAGCTTGTTTTAACACAGAGCCCTTCTATATTTATTTGTTTAACACTTTAAAAGCGCTTAACAGTTTCATTGCATTAGCCTCAGAATATATAAATAACATATTATGAGTTTGGGGTTACAAGGGTATAGCTGTTATAAGTAATGTATTAAGTAGAACATATATTGCAAAGTGCATAGTTTTTGTGAAAAGGTTATATGTTGTACCAACTAGACCTTTACAGCTCTCAGTGAATACAACAACAACAACAGATAGTCTGCTGTTGCTTCATAATTTAATGAGTTTGTGGAGCTCTATAGAGTTATACTGTAAGACTTAATTAGACATAAATAAAAGTCCCAAAACTCATATTAGACTACATATGATGACCCACTCTTTTTAAAGAAAGCAATTACATGTAAATATATGATGCCCAAACTCATTATGTATTGCAGCCCATGCTGACATTTTCTGATACAGATAGAATGTCTAGCCTAATTGTAATGTTTACATTTTGCATGCAGAAAATCTATATTAAAACCCTGAGCATGGAGCATTGCAAGGTACTTAGTTTGTATGTCTTTGTAATGCAGTGATAGGGAAAAACATCTGATGTTAACCAGCAATTCTGTCATGATCTACATATTTCTTGTGAGGCGGCAATTTGTGTAATTCAGAATGATCCAAAAGACTTAATTAGTACAGAGCACTCAGTGCCAGTCTGCATAATGTGTTCTTTAGCTGAATTTCACATGTGGAAATAAACTCTCGTTCTATCTACCAATTCACTTAAAAAATGACAGATGAATAATAATTATGTAATTTCACCAGTGGTTGCGATCACAGAAACACTGTGAAAATTCTTAAAAACCCACATTAAGAAGTGAGATTTGTTTCTTAAATGTACATCTCTCATGCTATGTTTCTCAGCTTCGTGTTCATGCTTGTTGACACCCTTAAACTATTTTTTGTGTGGTCCAGGATCTATTATTGGCTCTCGCTGTAAGTGTTTTCTGTTCCATAACAAGATGAATCCCCAACATGGCATTAGGTTACCAGGCAACAGTGTACACTCCATTGCTCAGTTATAATTTTCTTTGTATAGTTATGATGCTTAATAGTAAGTGACTACATGGCAGTCAGCCAAATTTAACCACTGTTAGCAGAACCCGTAGAGCCTGATATATGTCAGGAGGCGTAGAGGCTAGCAGGCTATATTTGGCAGCTATGTTCCCTTCAAAGAGACGAGTTCTAGGTCTGGACTTGACATTTCTCTTAGACTGGAATAAATGGGTTTGGGTCAGTGAGTTTTTGCGGGAGGAGGGGTGTTGTTGATGCCCAGAGGAAGGTGCTGGTCTCTGTTCTGCAGTGGCTCATTGTTATGTTCTCTTCATCGGTATAGTACAGGAAGCTTAAATGGCAGGATAAAACTAGCAATTATATGTGTTAAAATACAACACTGTCTTTATTACATGAAAGGCTCAGAACAACATATTACCATTACTATAATCCACACAAGATACCCAGAAGAACAGGTCAAATTGACATCGTCAGGTTAAGCTTTTTAATAAGTCATTATATTGTTGTTTTTTCTCTGCTTTGAGTAAATTCTCAAATTCTCAAACTCATATAACCCTTGTAAAACTTGTATTTTAAAGTAAAATACATTGTCAACAACTGAAAACGAGGACAAATCAAGGACAAATCAGGTCTTAAGACAGGATGGTGCAATAGCATCTTGGTGTCAGTCATAAGTGAACATCCCTGGATTGGCCAGGAGTTGTGACCTTGTTGATCTGGCAGGAACACAACATATTCACAGGTGATGTTAGAAATCAGCTAGAATCAGTTCACCTGCCTAGGAATCCCTGCTGAACAGCTATTTACCTACTTCATGATGCTATTTTCTTCGTCCACTTGAAGCCTCAAAACTCACCGATCATTTGAATTTTTAGCAAACCTCAAAGCAAATGTTTTTTTCTCCACTGAAATGCAAGTAATATAACTTTATACTTTATATTCATTGCACCGAAGTTCTGTTTTTGATTAGTCTCTTGTGTGTGTGTGTGTGTGTGTGTGTGTGTGTGTGTGTGTGTGTGTGTGTGTGTGTGTGTTTTGAGGTTAAACAGAAGCATGAGTGTAGTACTGGCCTTCATCTGTCATGAAAAAGAGATGAAGAGTCACATTCTATTTATTTTACTGTTCTTGGCTGCTTTTGCTCCAGAGGAAGCGTGAGTGCGACTGTACAGACATTGTACAGACAATCTGAATGTAGCCCAGGTGCCACGAAACCAGGACATATATGTTTTTCCTCACCCGCACTCATAGTGTTTGTTGTTTCTGTTCTTTTTTTTAAAGTCACAAGTCATTAACAGCAACTCTGTTCAAGGCTGTTGCATTGCATACACATAAAACATTTGAATCAATCCTTAACCCAACCCGATAATGTCTCTCCTCCAGCTCACCTGCAGGTTGAAAGTCAGAGGTTTTCTCACTGTGCAGAGTTCGGGCTGGAACTGTTGGTGAATAAAGGAGTAGGCAGTGGTGTATGTGCTAGGAATATTTTCTCTCTATAAAGATAGTAGGAGGAGAACAGTGGCCCAGAGGGGGAATCTGGCTCCTGTTGCAGCTAAGACACAGAGCCTGGTGTTCTCAGTGTTGTTCATCTAGCCCCACCATAGACCCCGAGGCTCTCTGGGGGGACCTACCTCCATTTGTTTTCACTTCCTGTCCAAATGGAGATGGAGAGATGAATCATTCATGTCTTTGAGCGGCCTCTTGTGTGGATGAAAAATGGGGAGATTTAAGGCTCCCGCTTCGAGTATTCAAGACAGATTCATATGCTTTTTGCTAAAGCCACATATTTATGACTGCCATTTGCATTTTTTTCTTCTTCTGTAATTAAATTCTTTAGTTGATATTTTTTTAAAGGCTTACTATTTTTCATAGTTATTTTGTTACCTGAATAATGTGTCTTGCCTATCTACTTACTATTTTGTATTTACCTATCTACATACCAATCTGCTAATCCGTTTGTCAGTGTGCCCATTGACAAGCGTCATGGGGTGTGGCCCTGCCCTAACTCGATCCTGCTCTGTCAAATCTGTATGGTGAAATCAGGGTGGGGCTGTTTTCCCTGATGGCAGAAACAGACAAACTTTAGACTTCAAGGGGCCTTTAGCTGTCACTCCATGCCATCCCATCATCCTCTGTAGCCCTGACTGTGCTGCCATGCGTCATGCTAAATATCTCTTTGTTGTTACCTTTCATCTGTAGGTACTTGCCAACTCTCTCAGCCCATCCTATGAGTTATGGGACTGCAGGAGGTCATGGCCGTAACCCCTCCCCACTTTGCGTGAAATGTGCAGAACAAACGGATCCAGGAATTACACAGAGATTGGACACACTGGCTGGATATCTAAGAGCAGAGCCCTCGTAAAGGGCTCTATGGCCAGATAGGTGTGAAAGGGTTACCAGCCCATCTGTTACCATAAGAGAAAAATGTACCTCCTTTGAGGTGACAACCTTGCAGCATTTTTTAAATTCTGCCTTTTATCTTTCACTGGCATTATCTCAGCAAAGCTGCTAACAAAATGTAGGGTTTCCAAAAAGCAAGGCTTTTCTTTAGTTTTACTCATGATTAACATCAATGAATGGCATCTTTTAACAGTGAGCAGACAAAAAAAGATGCTAAGAATGCCTGAAGGGTTTTTCATTCTCTCATATATTAGGTCTATTTTGCTCTTTTAAAGGTAGGAAACTCTCTACTTTGTAGTTCAAAAGGAAACTCAACTTAGTTTCATCTTTAGATTTTTCACACAGCTTTGAGGAGATCACACAGTTGACACAGTTTCTGTTTTGTGCTGGTAATTTCTACATGTGTTTTAAAAGAGCCAGCCAAAGCTTGTTAGGCCCTGTGTTATTGAAGGGGCTGGGTTGAAAAGTCAGTTTGGTTACTGGATCCAAGATGAAAGACAGAGGTCAGGAACGCTGCAGCCACTCCCAAGCACAGCATGGTGGCATTGCGATGTAGAATTGTGTGCGTGCGTGTGTTTTTTTGTCTCGGCATGGATATTTGTTTGCAGAATGAGTGTCTTGATTTGTATTTTTACAGTATCTCTGCTCCTTGGACCTCTGTACTGTCCAGTTGCTTTAGCAAAGTCTTTGTTTTGTGTCAGAATATTTGTCTTCCTGGTCCTTGGAGTTTGCTGGAAAGTTCACAGTTATAGCTCTAGCATTTCGAGCCGTTCATGGTTTCTTCATTTCTTCTTCCTGTTTTAATCAACCTGCAGGGTGCACTGTTGGTGAAGGATCCACCAGGGGTTTTACCCCGCTTGGACAGTATCCCACAATTACAAGTCCTGCTGTCTTAGTTATATCTATGCTTTCTGGACTCAATCAAGCTGATAAAACTCACAAATAGGAGAATTTATTTTAGCTACAAAAAGACGGATAAAGAAATCGTAATATCTTCTATTATTACAACCCATGCAATGACACGAACCACAGTACAACACAATTCTGTCAGTGTTATATAAAAGTGATTTAACAAATCTAAAATGTGGAGACACAAGGGGGATTTAGTGGAAAACTTACACTTACACAGAAATCCATATGGAAACTGCTCCTATTATTTTTCCCACCAAAACAAAATGGGATGATCCCTGAACAATGCTTTTGCCTCTCAGGGGAGAAAGGAAATAGGAAGCTGTTTGAGTTATTTAGGCCCTTGCATAGGAATTGCAAAAGTATAACATTGTATTTACAATATACTTGGCTGTTTGTGTAATATAGACCAGTTCCAGTGCCATACTTCAACTGCATAAGGATATGATATTGAATTTGTAACTATGGGGGAAAAATGTAGATATGATGCTGAAATAAAATCCAGAAACTCAAGGTCACCGTAGCAAAGCGTTTAAAAATACAACTGAAGCCCCCCCCAGGTTTATGCATATGGAGCAGCCCAGACATTAACATTGTAACAGAGGTGGTGGGTGCACTGTGGGGCATTTCCCGGTATGCATAGCACTACCTTAATAATCAGAGGAAGAGCTATTTTTCAGAGTTATTGTTGTGCCCAAGACCTTTGAGACACCACAGGAGGTGAGTACTGTGACTGTGCTGCGGTCAAGTAAAGAAGTGGTGGCGTAGGTGGAAGTGGCTTGGACAATAAGTGTCAGCCCTCCCTTCCCATAGTAAACTTGATTTCCTTTAAAAATCCATGAATGGAGTTTTGCTTGAGTCTTTAAAGGTCCTTGACTAATCCAGAATAACAGTCAAACTGTAACCATAACCTATTAAACAACTACAGCTTTAATTTTGTTATGTTGTTATTTCCTGTGCTTATTCTATTTAGGTCGCTGAAGTGAGATTTGCAATAGAAAATCTGGTACTTTTTCTGTGACTGACATCACAATGCTGTGATTTGTCAAAGGACAAACAAGCCTGATAAAATGTGTTTCGTTGTAATATTGTATTGGTAATACCAAAATATATATTTTGTTATCATATTAAGATAAAGGCTCCATGGCACGATGAATTATGCTATGATTATCCACTCATAAATGGGCTTGACTAGCAGGATGTGGATTGGAAGGATGCCTCTGAATAGAGAACCTTTGTTTTTATTAATCCCTAAGGGATTTTCTAAGGTCAGCTAAACTGGGCTGGATTCCATCAAAGTCACATGTGTCTTTCTGGGTTTGTGTGTTTGTATGCACACACAGGCTCCGCCCTTTACTGGACTCTATGGGTAATACTCCCCTCCAATCACGAGCATGCGTTCGCTTACAGAAAATATGCAGAAGCGTAGCTGGACAATCAGGAAGTGCCTAACCGAATACTTGCAAACCCCACATTGTACGAGGCAGCACACATCGTTGTTCGACATTCTTTTCCTCTTCAGCGAATGGCGATTTCCCTACTGCCTGACTGCCTACCTCCATGGATGGATTGGTTGCTTCAAGAACCTCGTCAGTGCCTATCATGTCTGGGCTTGTCATGTCTGGGCCTAATCGCCGGGACGGATCTTCGCTTCTGACGCTTCGCTGTGATGCTTTGCTGCAATGAGAGGGAGACGGAGCTCGAGACTGACACCGTCGAAGTCACTGTCCAGTCGCTAACGTTCTGGTGCCTTTGGTCATCGCTGCTGAGTCACCGGCTCTGTCTGCCAGTGACGACCACCGCGGCGGGGCATGTTGGACTGCCGCTGACAAACATGTCTGTTCCTCCTTCATCTATCTCCACACAGGGAGACAGGAGGGCGACCCAGTGACACGATGGCAGGTGCTGCCAACACATTAACCTCCCCAAGCCACAGGCAGTGTTTTTGGTCCTCCTGCACGTTAGACCCCCGGATACAGGGGAGGTACGTGATGGTGAGGACCAACAACCGCACCACGGTTTTGGAAAAGTGGAAGTGGATCTGTTTGCCAAACATTGCAACACCCACTGTCCGCTAGGGTTCTCCCTGGCACAGCAGAACAATCCACCCCTGGGGGTGGACGCATTTCCACATGTGCCGTAGCCAAGAAAGCTGCTTTACGCTTAACCCTTCCTCATCCCTCTCTTACTGCAGAGGGTCGGGCAGGAGCAGTTGTCAGTCATTCTGGTAGCTCCAGGTCCCCACCCGGTGTAGTGGTACGCAGAAGTGAGTCAGATGGTTGGCATACTACGTTGAACTCACGGCCCATATCAGACACACTGAACAGCTATTCATGTGCTTTGGAGATGGTGTGGCCAGTAAAGCCCAATCCAAGAAATGCGTGATGGGATGAATTTGTGAGTGCATCAATCAAACCTATAGGCAGGCAGGAAGAGCCCCTCCCACTGTGGTCCGCACACACTCTACATCTAGCGTGGCAGTGTAGGTGGCTTTGTACGTGGGGTTTTCGAGGACATATGTACGAGGGCGTCATGTTTGATGTCTTGTCCGTTAATACGGTTCTATCTCTTAAACATGTCAGGCTCCTTTTCAGGGTCTGTGCCCATTGGAACAACACAGGACGAGTGAAAAGTGTGGGTGTGTGCCAGTTGTGTTGCACCTGACCCCATGTCTGGGCTTGATATACCTACATGTCCCCGTGGTCCTCGATGACCCGGGTAATGTGGTGTACACAGTGTCTACTGCTTTTCTTTTTGATCCCTGTAGGGTTAGGCCATGGCTCTACCCAGTGCCAGGGCCCCCTACTTCTCCGCTGTGGCGACCAAGGTTATAAAGAAGTAGGTGGGCTGCACCGACTAACCTTTAGTCGGTCAGGATCAGTATGGTTGGGTCAATATTATGTTGCGGCAGGGCATACATTCATCGGGCTCCACCCACTGTTCCCATATGGTCCAGTAGACCGCAGTGTGAGTAACAAAGGTTACGTTATTGTAACCCTTGTTCTATAAGGCATAGCCCTCTACCAAGGGGCCCCTGCCGCTCCTTTGAGGGTGTGGGATGTCAACAGCGATGTGTGCTGCCTTATATACCGTGGGGTTCGCCCGTATTCGAGTAGGCACATCCTGATTGGCCGGCTACGTTTGTGCAAATCCAGTCCAGTAGAGGGATCCGCCTGTGCTTATATAACGAGGGTTACAGTATCGTAACCTTCGATACAGATGACTCCTGAAGGCATTTTAGTGATGTAGGTCTAAAAGCCAATGATGCAATAATTCTACACATTGGTTTAAAAAAAGTTTCCTCTTAATCCTACGTCATGTTCAATGGTTAATAGCTTGCTAAAATGCCAGCTTACATTAAGAATAATCTTTCAAAGGCTCTAATAAATTCTCAGCTTTTTGGTGATCAAAGATCAATAGTTTTGTGTTGCTTTGTGAGAAGGTGCTGGGCAAGGTGGACAATGCGGAACATAAATTTGGCTTGAATGTTGGGCTGAATGATTGAATGTAGGGTAGACGTACAATGAAAACATGGTCAATTTGATACAAACAGTGGATCGATGGTTTCCAACAGAGATGAGCACATTGATCAGTAAAAATACTGAGAGCTGCCCTCTGTGCCTTTGTGCTCCATATCTATTTTTAGAAAGCCCATGGCAACAGATGAAGGCACGGCATCAGGGATCTATTCAAAGTTAGAAAGTAAACTGACCTCAAGGTCAACGCACAATAAGTAGATGCTTTGAAATTTAGTTTTTGCCTTTTTGAAACTCTGTTATGGTTCAATCTGTTTCTCACATCTCAGATCAAGGGTTCACAGCAGATGAATGAACACATTTTCCTGAATAATTTTTTTTACTTTTAAGGATATATGTTGATTAATCTCTCTCTTTGAAGAACACCATCTCTATCCTTTTTTTTTTATATCCGACCTCTCTACCAAGAGAAACACATAAAGCTGCATGGGCTCCATCCAACCGTGGTATTAGCTGCATTGCAAAACTTTTCTGGCAATGTTTCAAGATTAAGTACCAAACATGACTGCCTTTAAATGCTTTTCATGTTATTTGATCTAACCTGTTAAGTGCATTCTATATCACTCTGAATGTCCAACAGGAAATACCACAGGACGCCAGACAGAGTAACCCAATAAAAACAAGAGCGCCCAAATCATTAGTGGGGAAACACACTCACATAACACATCCAGATGTACAGGCTAATTGGATTTTACCATCAAATCAACAGTTGTAGTTCCTTTGTGCTTTTATGAGACTGACCGCAAGGTGAAGGGAAAATGGGCTGTTTGAAGTGACAAAACTTTACCTATGGCTTTTAGCAGGTATACTGGCTGGGCTTGGTTGCTAATAGAGCATGCTGTACTCCACATTCAGAGACTGGGGCAGCATTATGCCATGGCCACACTGCCTAAATTGATCTAGAAACTATTTCACAGTTGGAAATGGTGACTCATCAGAGGCTGATGTATGTAAGATGGCGGGCATTGAGGTAATTGGTGTGGAGAGGTAATTTCCTTCCTGTACCAGGAGTGCCCCTAGAGCTGTGGGGTGGCCACCAGAGAGAAGAAACTCAGGGACATTGAGCTGCATGGTTACGTCAGAAGTTGCTGTTAGTATGCAGCCCTTCTCTTGGGAGGAACATCCCCTCTGACTGGAGAACTCAGCTCACCTGACAACGATCACATCCGCCACAATCCTCGCAGGGTGGCATGATGAAACTCTCCATCCACACAGGCAGGAAGACAAGCAATATGTAGGATGTCAGAGAGGTGGATAGGACTAATCAGATTAAAACAGATTCTAATAGACATATATTGATTAAGATCATGTAAGATAACTATGAGAGGTACTCTGTGATGAGTTTATTTTACATTTGACAACCCCCCTCTGAGATACATGGTGGCTTTTAAGTTCAGAGAACACAGAAAAACAATACATGGCTGACTCATTACCTCACACACATGGATCACCCGTTATTATGGGGAACAAAATCATTTTCTAGCAGGATCAAATTAGTTATAAGGAGCACTATTTGTCCACCCGTCATATTTGTTGCAACACTTAAGTTCCCTTCCTTCTCCAGTCTGCCTCCCTGCTGGGTTTCATCATGCAGAGTGTGTCACAAGGCAGCAGTGCGATGGTGATTAAGCCACAGAACTTGGGAGTTGATTTGTAACTGGTACAGTAATTGTGGTAATGTGAGTAGGCTTATTTGGTGGACAAAAACATGTACCCAGGTTATGACCGTGGTTTCTCCAAATGGAATGGAAAGAGCTGAGTTACCATGACGAGAATTATCTCTTTGTTGTATCTCTCGGAAAAAATAGATAATTTAAATTGGCTAAGTTGAAGTAAATAACATGTTGTGTGTGTTGTGTATATGGATGCATGTGTTTGTGTTTGATATCGATAATGGCCTTTCATTTAAGTTTGGAAAGTGCGAGGGGCACTTCACTGGTCTGGCCCACTTGTTCTCTCATCTCTAATATTCTCCCACTCCATGCCAGTGCTCTGATGTCAAAACATACACACATGCAGGTACACAGACGCTTGCACACACACAGAGTTTGTGTTTGATATGAGGGAGGTGACAGACAGTGGAGCCCATGCCCCGGAGAGCAGAGTGGAGTGGCTCTCCAGCAGGGACACTGACGTTCACACTTAAATGCTTTAATAGGACTAAAGTAGACAAAGGCCGCCAGTGACGCAGTAGGAGCTATAATGGGCTTGCCACATTGCTGGTTTACTGAACACTGCCTATTGGATATAACTATTTCCAATCCCACAATCCCTCATCAGCCTCAGGAAGCTAGTTATAAATAAAAAGTGTAGGTTAATCGCTACTAACGTGTTCCAGTGAAATGTTTTGATTTTATTTATAAGGAGCAGTGGGTCAGGTTGACCAAGGTTATTTTTTTTGCAAACAAAGGAGTTAGATTTCTTATACAAGGCAAAATAAAGCAAAATCTATGAATATTGGGCAGAACACTTTACAAACAAATATATAAATAAATAATAAAAACTAATATAAAACTAATTCACGAATGATCAGAATTTAACGGCAAAAATAGTTTCCAGCATATAATATTTTTATTGTGTAATAGTGAAAAATCACAGGAACATAAAACCCACAATAAAAACAGTAAAAAACAGGAACATTGAAAAATGTTGCCCTTTTAATTTTAGGTCTATTCATGTGACGGCCTTACTTCCTCTTTTGATCAATTATGCCTGTGTTCAGGAAGGCAGGGTCAGAGCCGGCCTGCTCTGACCGATACGATGACAGATGGAGCTCTGGGTCTGTAGCCATCATTACCTTGGACTTGAAGGCTTGTTGTCTCTCACACTATCTTACCCGACTTGACTGCCAAAACTAACTTGCAAAGATCAGGAGTTTGCTAAATCTGTTCAACTGAAATGTGTCACTAAGGGGAGATTGGAATAATTATTTCTTGATAGATTTTCCCCATGATGTTCCACGACTCCCTCCTTGTTTGTGAAAATCATTCACTCAGCTATTACTTAGAGTAAGCAAAGATGACAAATATGTAATTTAGATTTTTAAAAAAAGTTTTGAGATTACAGAAAAGTAGTGAAGAATCAGAACAAATGTATGAGTTATCTCACTTCTGTTTATGGATAATCAAGTAGTAGAATATCATGCATTAGCTTCAGAGTTGTTTTATGTCTGGGGCGAGCCTGCAAGCTGTGCATTTCCTTCTTGGCTTCTTAGTTGTGCTGTGATAAAAGGATTGAGGGGTTAAATGTTTGTCCAGCTGAAACAACACAGTAAAACTCCTTCTCTGTGTCTCTCTAGCCAAGTCGTCAGAGCTCAGGACCTAAAAATAGCTGTGCTGGCTCCACGCCCCTGGCTGGGGGACAGGTCAAATTATGAAGGAAGATGAAAAATTTAAAGGCACAGGCTGCTTGGCCACAAACCCAACCCTGCATCAGTGGTCAGATAGAACATTTGACTTGACTTTTATGAGCTGGAGTCAGATTATATTAACGACAGATCTTGGCCACTTTGGGAATGTAATATTAATTGAAAAAAGTCCTATAGCTATACTTGGTGCTCAAAATTCTATATTCAAGTTCTTGAGATGTACTACATGTGTACTGTCGTGTTTTGTTTGTAAATTTTTAAATCATTGCTTTATAAATCATCAAGTGTGTTTCAAGGAAATGGGATGTGTAATCCCGAAGAGGTGTTCTTGACACAGTTTGAGAGGTTTATGTAATTGTGATCATGCTGTCATGGCATCTTACAGTTGGCTTCCTTGGCTAGCTGAAAGCATGCTTCCTGGGCAGCAGTACTGCCCTGGATACACACTGAACCACACACACTTTGCTAATGCAGTGAGGTTACATTCTGAGTCTTTAATGAACACAGTGTTAATTTGGTGTCTGGCTCGATTTAACACATCTTGTTGGTTTTTTGTCACACATGCACATTTTTACCTAAATGCTTTTGCCGTTTGTATTTTTCCCCCAAAAATTAATTTGAGTTCACTATTTTTGTGTTTTATGAATCATACAAAAGACAAACCTTGCAAAACCTTTGACATATCATATACTACACAGAGGTGAACGTTACATGTGCCTCTTTTAGTACATCAAGGCAGAAATGGATCATTGCACCCATGTACCTGAGAACAAAATGCAGACATAAATAGAGTAAGTGAGAGAGACTGGTTCAACAAAATCAAAAGACAGAGAGAGAGAGAGAGAGAGAGAGAAAGAGAGAGAGAGAGAGAGAGAGAGAGAGAGAGAGAGAGAGAGAGGAATCAAGCCTCCATCTGCAGAGAGGGAGTCAGGAGACATGCCTTCTGGCAGCAGCAGAAGAAGACAGCTGTGTTTGGTGTGGTATTTTTAAACGCATCAATGCTGCTCCAATCCCCGCGCCTCGCCTGACCTATTTTTAGCCAGGGCTGGCCATTGTTCTATTTCTGTCACCTGTGGGCCACGCAGTTGTTGATTCACATGCAAATGAAGCTCGCTCCCTCCCTGGCTTGCATTACTGCCTCAGCGAGGTGCTCAGCGCTCAGTTCACGGCTTTCCTAGCAACTCAGCTTTACATTTTTCTCAGTCTCTGCTCAGGCACTTTGTTGAGGAGGAAAAAAAGCCATAGACTGCAAAGGAATAGGGAGAGAGGCAGATAAGAAGAAAAAAAAGCTGGACTTGGCCATCTTCTCCTCAAACTGTGTTAGTGTTTGGACCAGATTGAAGCAGGCACGGGAGAGTGGCAGCCCTGCAGAGAGAGTGCAGTTTGTGTTATTGCTCTACGCGGAGAGTGGTTTATCAGAGAGGGAGGCAGAGGAAGGGAGAGAGTTGCCTGTTGTCGTGGTCTCTCCCCTGAGTGGCTGAGGGTGGCTCTTGGTGACAGGAAACGCTAGGCTTGCAATGAGACCTGAGCGCTGAGTGGAGTATGCTGCAGACGATTTACGAGGGCGAGTCAAGTTTCTCCACAACAGAAAGGCGCGTTGGACACCAGCAGTTCCCCAACCAGAGCAAGATGCACAACGTGAACAACTCAGGTGATCACACAGCCCGGCGTTTCTTCTCCTTTTGAGGAATCTCAGTTTTTATCCTTCTTTTCCCTCCCTCTTTGCATTCCAATCTCTGCCTTTCCTCTATCTCTGAATCTCTTCCTACTTCTCTGCTATTTTACATCGTCTGTGCTTCTCTCTCGCACACATTCACCCTGTCTCTCTCTCCCTCTCTCACATACTCTCAACTCTTTGCGCTCAACCAGTCTCTCATTCTGTGTGAAAAGAGAAGTCAAAGCTTCTCAGCACAGCAACATGGTAGGATCAGGCGCTTCTTCCTAAATCAAGGTATTTGCTCTTGTGATGGTAAACGCTGCTTTATGAATTGTCTTTCTTAGTAGGATTGTGAACATAATCTGTGTTAAAATATGCACCGTAAAGAGTTAAAAAGTGCCATTTTTCTTAATATATTTAACATGCAAAGTGTTGGTTTATTTTACTAAAATGAGGAAATGTGTGAACACTATTTTCATGCTCTATTTGCCTGAAATGAGTCACTGTGAACATGAAAGGGATGTTGTGTTTTGCGAGCTTCCATGTCAGCATGCACTTTTCAGGGAACAGAAAAAACTGTGACAGAAATACTGAAGGCACAACTGAAAGGTTTCTCTCAGGATATTTACCACAGACATTAACTGTTCTATTTTTGACCTGAGAATTGAATTGAAGAGGACATGGCTGACATCAGTATGAGTAACATCTATTCACTCAGGATGAGTCACACCTTTTCAGCATGTAGCTATTGATAAAATGTGTAAATTGTCTCTGGAAATTACGTCAGAGTTGAGGCATTGTGTTCTGTGAAAACATTATCATGTGAGTTGCTGAGAAGCATCTGTAATGAGAAAGCACAGATTGAGTCATGTGAGTGCTTAATTTACTGAAAAATGTATTGCATTATAGTCACTGCATTATCTACAATTATCCAACAGCAAAAGGGGAGAACATGATGTTGAGTAATTCAAACTAATTGTTAAATGTGCATTTAGATGTTTTAGATTGACTGGTGAACTGCTAACGTTTTTTGGTGTAAAAAAAGAAAAGAAAAGTTAAAAACTCTCACATCAAACCCCCCCCCCCCCACAACTCTAAGCCTGACTTCAGGCAAGCAAAACGGGTGACTGAAAACATCCAGAGGCAGTGGGCTAAAAACGTGAGGAGATTTAAAAATAAGAAGGGGGGGGGGGGGGGTGACAGGGAGATGACACATTCCATCTCTGAGCTCTGTCAATAGAGCATGTTATTTGACTATCAGGCTACAGGAGCAGCAGAAGAGGCTTTCTTCTTCTGCCTTAGCGGCCTGTGAGCCAAACAACAGATAGACCGTGCGCCTGAGTTCGGGCTCCTTGCTTATTCTGTGGGTCAGCTATTCTTAGGTGAGTTATTTTCAGCTTATGGCATTAGCCTGCTAAGATTAGGCGTCTGTGCGTTATCATTCCATCTCGGCATGCTCCTGATATAACAGTGGTTTGGAACAGATATTTATAGATAATTCTGTCATTTGCCTGTTTAATTTGCTCTTTCAATTTTATAGTAAATCATTTGACAGTGACTAACATTATCTGTCTCAAAATGCGACTCCAGAATGCCTTTGTATGAGTTTGGATGTCATGTGAGTGTTGTTGGTAGAGGAGACACATTTTCTTTAAAACAGACCCGGATTTATTATGTGCTGTGTGTTAATGGTTTAGGTTATGAATCTATTGTCACAATTATTTCTTGAGAAGTGATCCTTGTCAGCAAAATAGTTTAGTTGTGAACAGTTTTCCAAAGCAAACTTCTTGACATGTTATATATTACATCATTGTTACATTTCAAGTGGAACATGAAACTAAAGGGCGTACTCCCATTTTTATTTTGATTAGCATTAACATCAATGTTCTGACAAAAACGTTTTTCAGATGGGCTCTCCAACGAGGGAAAACTGATTACTGCATAAGTGCAAAATATGTTAAATATTACGCAAGCTCCCTTTAATAAGGACCTCTCAGATAATAACACGGCTGCTCTTTTCAAGTCCTCTTGTCTCTATCCTGTATCCATTCAGGTTGCCTCACCATGTGTTTTAGAAGTGACCACCACTAAAGAAGCCGTGCAAAATGAGACAAATGAATACGAGATTTGGTTTCAGTATTGTTTAACAGTTGCTCATTATACAAATGATTACCTTATTATTTTGAAACCAGTGGTAATAGTAAGGTGAAGAGTGTGTTGAATAGAAAGCCCAACTGAAAATACAATATGTTTTTTTCTGGGTTTTTCCCTTCTGTTTTTTTCTTCTACCCATGTTGTAGAAGAGCACAGTTTATGGCTTGTGTTTTTATCAGTGATACAAAGGGATGCTTTTCCTCTGGTTGGATGGTTGGAGTGTTTGCTGTTGCTCAGAGCATTAAAGCTATTGACTCTTTGTGATTGATTTATTCAGAATTCTATTGACTGTAGGATCTGATCCAATATTGTCCACAGAGGATAGGATAATGATACAATCTTGCCAGAGGGACTTGTTTTTTTTTTCTTTGTTTTCGCTTGGATAGTGATTTTATATATGTCGTTTTGTGAGATGGTTTGGCGTGATGGCAGGGCAGGAGACGACTGGACCCCTGGCTCCCCTTAGCGAAAGGCCCGGGTGGTTCAGCTCAGCCCTCTTTCTTTAGCAGATATTCTGCAAGCCGCAGCTCTGGCTCAGCTGCAAGGACGAGCCTGAGTCTTAAAAATAAAGACCTGTTTCTTGCTTTAGACATGCCAGCTGCTCAAAATAACAAGGCACTTAATGAGAGATCCAGCGCCACATTGCAGTCCCAAGCATCAGCTTATTTTTGCCCTCAAACATCTTCTGTATCTCTGGTTCTATTTATACTGTCAGACAGGGAATTTAGATCAGCAACAATCTCAAGTGCACACTGAATGTATGCAACATACAACATGTTCAAAGTGTAAACACATAGTGGGCCATATTCTTTATTAAGTTGATAAAATATACACAATATAAAGATGATGATCCATGTTCAGTATCACGTTGGGTCAAGATGCTCTGAACACCTATCCTTCTTACATAGTAATATGTTTGCATATGTTTACATATGTGATATGGAGCCGTCAGTACTACGGGTGTACGGCACTTTAAATTCTGCCAATGTTTTGGGGGTTGTGCCAGTCTTAATTTGTTTGAGCCAAAAAGAAATTGTGAGAAAAATCTGTGAAAAGCAGGTTACTTAACCATAACCATATTTTACTCTGTAATTCCTTCAATATTTTTAACTTTTTATTTGATGCAAAAGATTTCAGAGTGAGACTAATTACAAGGTAAAACAGCATATTCTCAACATTTATAATTCAAGTGTTGTTTTTTTAACTTCTTGCAAATGTAACTATTTCGAAACTGTAACAACAATATTAGCCACTTTATTAGCATCAATTAAATAATCAGAATTGTTCTGGATAAACTTTAGCTTTCACAGTATGTATGTAACATGTTCATTATTATTACCGAAAAAACACCTCCAATGAATATTTATGATTGGAAACATAACTTTTGTAACTTTTGTTAAAACACCATAGGGCCCCTTTAATAACCTGTGAAACAGTTGATCAACACTAATGTGTTTGTTGTGCTAAAGCAACTTTACTTTTTTTTTTTTTTTTTTACAGAGTCTGAATAATGTTAGCCTTATTCAGTGACACCAAGCATTATTTCTAGGTGCAAACTAACTTGTAAAGTGTAAGAATAGCTGCTTATTTTCAGCAGGTTGTCTTTACAATATTAATAGCTCCTTTCTCAAACTAGTTTTCAGTTTAAATGCTAGCGAGAAAAAAGATGACATTGAAATGCCGAGGTGCTCTAAAAAACAAAACGTCCAACATGGGCCTGCTCAATGGCTTATCTTAATAATATTTTACGATATGTATCCATGTATTTCATAGCCCTCACATGTAATAGTATTATGATGTGTGTCTATTCTTTTTTTGGGTTGGGAAGCCTGTTAATGTGGCCTGAGGCAAAAAAAGACAGCCATCCAACATCTCAAATTAAGGCTGTGATTGTCACTCTAACCACCACCAAGGCTAATGAGAAGCAGATCGGTTATAGAAATAAACACTTTGGGGACACTGGCGGTGCGACACAGCAGTGGGAGTGTGGTCACAGGCTATGAGTCACCCTATCCCCCCTTGGCAGGCCCTCCACAGGGAGGAATTTGGGCATGGGGCAGGGTGCTTGTTGCTCCCTTGCGCTAAAAACAAATTTGGGACCTGTCATTCATAAATCTCTTGTTTACCAGTGCCTAAAGACAAGTCCGTGCACTTTCCACCAATCAGGAAGCACCTCACTTTCACCCCCAAAAAAGTATTCATATCAACGAAAATGGCGCTATAGGACCAATGAACAAGAGATGGCAGGCTCTTGTTTGCGATTGATCATCTTAAAAGTGACCCGAAAGTTATATAAATGCATCACTGCGCATTTATTTTTGCCCGTGTTAAATTGAGCAGGCGGCCTCGCAACTGTGACAGTCTTTCGCACATTGTCTATATTAAGATCCTGCTCAGAAAAGCATTTATATTTAGCCCTAGTTACTGGTGGTTCCGTATTCTCCTCTGCCGAAGGAGTATTTTTGTAATATAGAAACAACAAATTTGATTTTCAGGTAGTTTTAAAGTGCATTTGACTGTAATATGCAACTTTATTTTTGTGGCAGTTGATACACAGGTCTAATGTATTATGTATATAAAGTACATAGACAGAGGCATATTTTGACCTTTTCTCTGTTTCAATCAGCACAGAGAATAATGTCAATCATGCGAAATGTAAGTTGTAAATTATTCATTAGGTAGGGGCTTCAATGGAGCTTGAACAATGCCTGACTACCTTTAGAATCTTATTATGTTTCTTCAACACTGTCGTTCCATTCGGCGTCATTTTAGCCGACACAGTGGACAGGCAGTCGACATGAGTAGAACAGGCACATGAGGTTGTTGTGATTTCCTCAAGGGGCATTACATACAGTCTTGATTATCAAAGGAGGCTTAAGCTTTCACACTCCTCCTCCTCCCCCCCCACCCCTCTCTCTCTCTCTCATCCTGTTAAACCACTGTCTGAGATTTTCTGATGGAGACTCAGCTTGATGTGCTGATCAAAGTGGAGATCCTTAATGCCAGTCACAGTGAGGGTACAGAATGAAATATGAGATTAATTAGATATCTCAGTGGTGAATTCTCCAAGGCAGCAGGTGTTTTTTGTTGCTATATTTAGGTCCATTAGGCAAAAGTGGTACGAGGGCTGTCTGACTTTCTGAGCCCTTCGATGGTTCACAGGTTCTCATCATGCCCCTGAAACAGCGCCGGCTACAGAAGAGTCCTTTGTCAAGTACTTACAAGCTAAGATTAATATTCCCTGTCAGGAGAGAAGGGTCTGTTCTACAGGTGCCAGTTCTCTGCGGCTGCTGAGCCGTTGCCCTCCTCTGTCATTTCATGGGAGCTGTTTTTAGAACACAGGAAGAAAATTACAGTACGGGAGTCCCCTCTAGCTGTCTTCACTCTTTGAACATGTTTTAAGACAAGTTATCACTTAGCCACTGAATATCTGCAGTGTGTGTGTGTGTGTGTGTGTGTGTGTGTGTGTGTGTGTGTGTGTGTGGTTGGAGGGTTTTGCAATGCTTTCTATCTGTCTCTCTCTGCTGGGGACTCCTTTCTTATATAAGAGCTGAAAAGCTGATATAATAGTCAACATGTCACATTGCCACTGTAGGCAAGAGATGACATGCAGTGAGACTCGATATCTGCAGGATGGGGAGACATAATTACGTCGCCAGCGTTGCCATGGCAGCGGCAAGTTAGGGTGGTGGATACAAGGGTGTGGGGGTTGTCACAGACCAGGATTGCGCCACTTGCTTTTATGTTTCTATTTATAATCATCACCGCCGCATACACAAGGAATGGTGGCAATGAAAAACAGGCTACATGACAAAACAAATGGGCGCCAGTGAGCTTCACAGCATCAGTGAACAGGAGGGCACTTCTTCTTAATTGATGGCTACTGTAGACTGACGCTGCTTCTTTTGGCAGGTTTAAACTCCTTTTTATTGGCATTTCATTATAGTTTATGAGGATAAATGCATGACAGGACTGCCACAAGGTTATTTATGTGAACATATAAATTGTAACGTGCTGGTTTTTCTCTTATGCTTCTAAAGAACAGGTGGTATAGGAACATTGCTTGTATTTGTTCCCTCAAATGTGACCCTTGAGAAGATTACAGCAATGAATGCACTCAATAAATCTCCCCCCAGCCACTGGAATTTTAAGTAGGTTTGAATATTTCTCTGGTCTCAAAATGGCAGAGACATTATACAGTCCGGACAATGCGTACCCTTCTTTGAATGTCACATCATGATCAGCATAACTAACATGTCATTTTGACATTTTTATTTAATTACTGATCAAATACAGGCTTAAATAAAAAAGAAAATAAAAAAAAATCTGAAACGGTTCAAAGATGTAATTCTGTTGAAAGGAAAAAAATCTTACTGTAGCAAGGATGCAACTAAATACAGTTGAGAGGTTGAGAACAAGCATAAAAAAAAGATAAAGAAAAATATTGTACAATCACTAATCATCCTCCATGGAATAGAGAGATGAAGTAGCCCTGTCTCCTATGTTCTTAACGGGCAATTGATTTTCTCTGTGGAATAACCTATATATAGAGCTTGGAGACCAAAGGGATGCCCTCTCACTTTGTATCTGGCAATTACTTATAATGGAGGTAGTTGTCAAAGACAAAGGCAGTTCTTCCAGATGCACACATTGCAGTGTCTGCACTCAAGAACAGAGATGGAAAGATCACAGGAACATGAATTCACAAATGTATGCAGGTTCCAGGCTCAAACTACTTAGCTTTAAATCATTTATGTTAACAAGGGATAGCTGCATGATTCATCTGGTTGAGCCGGGGAGATGGACTCCCTTTATTTGTTTATCAAACAGTAGGAAGATAGGATTTTTAAAAATACTTTAAATGACCACTTCAACATTTCGTGCCAACTGTCTATTGAGTCTGTTATACAGCTGCTCCCAGTAGACTATGCTGACGGATGTGATCCCATGTTTGTTTATAGAAACTATTATAATTGCTGGTTTTTGAGGATCATGAGAGTGAAAGCTGTGCTCCTCATTTCTCCCCGCTCTTTCTTTCTTTCTTTCTTTTCTTTTTAAAACTCTTTTTTAGAATCCTAATTTAGTTTTGTTCTGCAGCAGTATACAAGTATACTATAAACAGACACTTTTGGTTGCATAATTTGAATTGATACAGATAAAGGTGCAATTAAGGGACTGACCAGTCTCTTTTTCTCTTTTATTCTCTCTGCTCTCCCCTCTGCGGGCCACAGTGGATATTAAGCCAGACCTGCCATTGGCTGTAGAGTCCTTATCGCCGTTGGACCTGCGTACAGATCTGAGGATGCTGGGGTCAGGCTCTGACCCGGGACTGTGGGAGAGGCAGCTTCAGCAGGAGTTGCTCCTCATTCAGAAGCAGCAGCAGATCCAGAAGCAGCTACTAATCAGCGAGTTCCAGAAGCAGCATGAGAAGTTGACCCGTCAGCACCAGGCTCAGCTCCAAGAGCACCTCAAGGTCAGCATTGCACTGAACAGTTGTATGGAGGACAGCACAGCAGTGTACCCAGTGGATCAGCACATCAGCACAGTGTACAAAACAGGAGAGCACAACATAGCATGGCATACTGCAGATCAGTGGAAAACATTATAGCTCAGGACAACCTCACAGAGTGCAGAAGAAAGAAACAACTCAGCACAGCAAGGCAGGGTGCTGAGCAATACATTACAGAACAGTGTGAGTTTTGTTCTTACAGACGGGTACAGAATAGTCCATCACAGCAAAATACGAACTACAGAAGCTCACATAAGCCACTGCAGTTATAAAAACATATTTGCCAGTGTGCTCTCTTCATGCTGAGTTGAGGCCTGTATTTTTCTCAGCTCCAGCACGAACTCCAGGCCATGAAACAGCAGCAGGAACTTGCAGAGAAGGAGCGTCGTCTGGAGCAGCAGCAGCAGCAGCATCATCAGCAGCAGCAGAGCCAGCAGGAGAAGGAGCAGGAGAGGAATCGGCGAGAGCAGCATGTCTCCAGCCTGATCCTCAGGGGCAAGGAGCGCTCCCGAGAGGGTAAGAGCTTGACACCGCCATCATCACCATCATCACCATAACATCAGGGGTGGATTTAGGTATTTTGAGGGCCCTGAGGCAAAGTGAGCATACGGCCCCAAATCGTAACCCTCGCCCTTTCCATTATTCTTTTAACGCATTACCAGGGAGTGGGGCCTAAGCAAAATATACATATAACAGCGAGATGTGAATGCTTTACTGTCGCTGAATGCTCCAATCATATGTTCACATTGGTTCATGTACATGTTCAGTTATCATCATTATCACAAGGATAACAGCCAGCGAGTCATGTGGCAGTTGCAGTAGAGAGAATCAATGTAGCCTTTGTAGCATATAAGCCATAATTTATGTCGTCATGCAGATATTTTAGATTTCATTTGCCATGGTTTTTTAATATCCAGTGGAGAGGCAATTTAGGTTAGTATCCAACAGTATAGTAATGGTGATGGTGATGATGACATGGTACTTAACCAGTTCATGCCACTGATGACAGGCGGTTGGCCATTTAAGCTTAGAGTTGAGCAGAACATGTCTTTCAATAGCACAATGAAAATAGCTTCAGCTATAGTATTTCATTTCTGTTTTTACCTTATAGCTAATAATAGAGATATTTATGACTTTGTCAAGTCAGGTAATTCGAAACTGTGACCTGCAACTGTAACCCTCCGACAGGAAAGAACATCTCTCTGCAGTATCACTTCAGCAGTTGAAACTAATATAGTGCTCTTAGACCACTAGGGGGAGATCTTCATACATAAATTGTGGCTGCCAGGGGAGCTATTGTAAACTCAATTTGAAGAAATAAAAGAGGAAAAAAAAGGAATTTATGTACTTCAAGTAAGTTATTTGTGATACATGAAAACCATGTGAGGGAATCTATGACAATATGGTTAACGTTTGATTCCTAATAGCAGTAATGTATCATGAGTCACAGCCCTAGGGTAACCCCAATCCCGTTGGTTCCGTCTTTTGGCCTCACAGGGGCTGTGGCAAGTACCGAGGTGAAACAGAAACTCCAAGAGTTTCTGTTGAGCAAATCAGCGAAGGACCCTGCAAGCAATGGAGTCAATCATTCTTTCATCCACCACCCAAAACTCTGGTACACGTAAGTATTTTCTGTTGTTTTAGCCTGAAAGAGTGTGATACAAATACAGATAGTATATGTAAATCACATCATAAATCTGATGTATTTTTGTGTGACTAGGTCCTCTCACCACACATCACTGGACCAAAGCTCTCCACCTCTGGGCGGCACATCCCCCACCTGCCAGTATACTCTGCCATCACCCATAGAGAGCAAGGACGACTTCCCCTTGAGAAAGACAGGTTTGCTAATTTACGCACTCACACACACACACACACACACACACACACACACACACACACACACACACACACACACACACAGCACAGACATAAAAATGCAAATATACATACATGGATACATAAATTTAAACAGACTTAGTTAAAGAGATGTGAGCATTAAGACATGGCCTTGTATTAGTATATTTGCATCTACTACACTGCGTTATAAATACAGTGTGTGTCTTTTTGACCCATGTCAATCAAGAGGTCGGTGCACCCATGGAGTATTTCCTGAGGTTGCTGATGACCTGCTAATAACATCAGTTAGGCTCATTATGACCACAGCCCCTCCTCCGCATTCCCTCCAGGGCTCTACGCAAAAACTTTCACAAGTTGTGACGCACGCCAGAAAAGTAACTTAAACCTTCCTTATTCCTATTTGGATTACTCTAAAACACACATGTAATGACACAGTTTAATTGTATGTTTTCACTTCACAAGTTTAAGTTTTAATTAGTGTTATTTGTACTGAAATTACCTTGCCATTATTTTAAAGGAACTACATTTGTCCCTATGTTACAATAATAAACCAAATTCCAAGGCCTCTTTTAGCGGTTTAGTCGGTAATGGGAGAATTAAAGCGGATTAATTTCTCGTGAGTTATGGGCTTTAAAAGCTATTTTGAAAAGACACAGGTTCCCACCAAAAAGCAGCCCAGGTTTGTTGGTTTAAAGTTTGAGCAATCCTTTGGGGATGCTTGTATAAATAAGAATAATTCCTGCCTCTTGGTTTGAGTGAGCACAAGCTCGCAAGCTAAATACTTCATAATTTTGCAATGAGGTCACCAAATTACTTTATGTCCTTTTCCTTTCTGTGTCTCTTTTAATTACATTGGAAAACAATTATACCTGTTGAGTTATTTAACTGCAGGCTTGTCATATTGCATGTTTACACAATTTTAGAGATCCGGCAAGGGAATTATATCTTGTAAAATAAAGTCACTGCATGGCAGAACAAAATATTAGAAAGATAAATAAAATCTTTGAGAGCTTTTATTTAGTGTAATCTATTTCAATCACACCTTTGCAGAACAGAGAAATGCCTCTTATAAATATATATTTACATTTCTGGGACATGTCTTTAGATCCAGAAGGTAAGGAGTTGCTTGATGAGTATAATAACCAGTTAAAGACAGTTTTCTAAAATAACAGAGAGCCCATATATGGGAGCATTGCTTGCCTTTTACTGTGAATACAAAGAGGCAGGTTTAAACAAATAACTGGACAGATAAAATTTCAGTCTCAACATTTTCATCCTTTAATTCATGGTTAAATCATCTCTTCATTTCTGTGCCTGCCTCTCTTGCACTGATAAAACTATTTCTTGCTCATGAGATTCCTGAATCTATATGTGGTCATTTCCTGCTTAGGCCTTCCTCCCCCACTTCCTGTCTGTCTTTATTAAGGTCCTCTGAGAGCTTGGCACCCGAGGGGGACACACAAAGGTAGTGTTGTTCCCTGAGCCACGAGCTGTCACTGATAGCTGATTGGCAGGTGTTGCAGAGTTAAGACGGGCACAGGCAGGATGAACCTCGACAGGACTGTTTTGTTTAAGCAAAGATAGCTCTCTCAAAACAAAGTGGAGATGACTCGAATGCTCCACGTCAGACTCCCCACTGCTTTATTTGGCCAGAGGGCTGAGCGCCATCTCTTTCTGGTTGAGGTTCACAATGAGGTTTATGATGTACATGTAATATATATCACTTAATACTTGGTAGCTTGGTGGTCAATTATCTTTTGAAATTTAATTGAAAAATAGCCTCAATCCATTTTAAGCACACTATTTTTTACTTTCAGGTATAGCCACTATAATACTTCAACTATGGATCAGTAAGTGCTGTACATATCCCGTTAAAGGAACAATCTGTGCTTTGAGATTTAATTTGGGTGTCCCATTAATAGTTATATCATCCTTAAAAACACCGTGTAGCTGTAATGCCCTTGGCTTTACTTCACCCATTCAAAAAGCAGTTTAAAGAATTTCACATAATTAACTTGTTTACTCGGTATACATCCTCTTTGTTTCGCTTCCAGGGCCCAGAATAGAGTGGACTGAGGGCATGTGATAGTCTGTGGCAAGAATAGTTGCAGCTTAGCAGTAGGAAGTGCAACACCCTTCTGGTCTTGACCCGGTTACCAAATTTGTTCATTCAGCAGGTGCAGGAAAGGTTTTCAAAAATATTCTCGTAAAGGTATAACTGTAAAGCCCAAAGTACATCAAAGTAAATTGTGTGTGTGTGGAAAATGATGAGAATAGTATCTGATCTTTTAAAGAATAGAAACATAAATTAAAGAATTTAATTTGCTCATCTTAAAACACAGAATATCTCAAATCTGAGGCGCTAACTTTTACATGTCTATGTTGTTAAAGGAACAGCAAACTCTGACCATTAATTCATGAATTTCAGGACCACTTTAAACCAGAATGTCAGAAAAATGCATAGCAGGCTCTTTATGTGCAGAACACACACCTCGGCTTTCCACACAGCCATCTGTCCAGGTCCGGGCTCTAAGGGACACAGGCACTCATAGTGACAGCAGAGTTAAAATGTCTTATTAAGCAGAGATAGCATAACACATTCACTTGCAGAGCCACTAGCCCTACAGCACCACTTTCAGATGTAATAAGGTGATTGATTTATGACTCTAGTATATTGGCGCCATTACTGTATGTTTTTGTTAACTGAGAAGCTGGAGCAGAAGTGACCCAGGTGTTCAGTGTATGTGCTCTGCAGCTGCCATCATTGCCTCCTGTTGCACTGTGCATGAGGGCATTTTTTTTCCATGGAGACCAGTGAGAAAGTGTTTGTTCCCGAGGTGCTGTCTGGCGTTCCCGTGGCGACCAATTGGGATGCGTAGCTTGGTGACAGCAGTGTGTAAAAATAGAAAGCAATCAAGGCAGCAGGGCGTGAAGTAGATTCATACGACTCCCAGCAGCATTTTCTCTCCATTTATCTCTCCTGCCTCTTTTCTTCCTCCCTCGCTCTCTTTCATTCTACCTCACACCCACAGGATTAGAGGTCTCTGCCACGTATTAGGGAAGAGGGTTTTGCTGCTTTTGACAAAAGCCAGAAATAGCAGCATCTAGCCCACTCTCCTAGCTGTGCCCCCATCACCGCTCCCTCTCCTCCTCCCTGCAGTGCTCCCACGTCATAGCCCCACTTCCCTATGGATTGCTGTATGTTGTACACATCGCAATAGACCTATTTAATTATTGATCTGAACTAAATAATTGAAACAATTTGGCTATTGTGTAACAGGTTTACGTAACTTTAATACAGCTTTGTGCTCTGGCTTTCAGTCAAAAGACCAGCTTTTATTCTGCTAGTTTATTTGAGTGTGTGTGTAAGGCTAGCTATGTGATTTCATGTCCACAGAGTTGATGGGAAGTCCATATGAGACGTATTGACGTAGTGAGTCACTGTCACTGGGACTAGACTCAACAGTCAGGCACAAAAGCATTCACTTGCATTCACATAACAGATGCTTACATTATTAAATATAATTTTTTTACCTGGATTCAACCTCATTGCAGCTCAATGCATTGTTTGCATTAATTATAATATGTCATGTTTCTTAAAATACACGTTCTGTTTTTTCAATGTAAGGGACTATACATTTTGCAAGACACTTATTGGTCTGTAATATTATATATTATATAACTCAAGCCTAATCTATACCTATTGTTCATTACATTCAAGTTTGAAAGTAATATGTCTATTGTGAAGAATATTGCATCAGCATTTCTATTAACAGTGATGGACCGGATTTGTAAGCCTGGACCAGTGTAGGCCACGCTGTGTGTGTGTGTGTGTGTGTGTGTGTGTGTGTGTGTGTGTGTGTGTGTGTGTGTGTGTGTGTGTGTGTGTGTGTGTGTGTGAGAGAGAGAGAGACTTTGGAGTGCGTTCAAACTGTGTATTTGGGTATCTCTGTTTTGCATTAGGAGGAGGGGGCGTGGGGAGAGCCTGAAACATCTGCCATGTTTTTGTGTTATTTTAACTGTTGCTACTGTATCAGACTGTGGTCACCAGGGCGGCAGGTAGCGGACTATTTCACTTAGAGCCTGTGTGTTGCTCAACCTAATTTAGTCCAGATGAGGTGGAAATGGGCCCAATCCTGACTCATTTAATTTATCTGAAACATGCTCTGAATTTCACTGAAACTGAAATTGTTGCGTGACAACATGTCGAAGCGTGACATTTACTTATTTATAACTGATTTATAGTCTCCTTATTTCTTTTTTAGTCTCCTCTTATTTTACGATGTCAGTCTTTTCTTTGATAAGGTTCATTTCACTCAGGCTGTATAAAAGCACACTGTTTGTCATAGCACACTCTCATAATTGTATGGTTTATGTCAATGAGATGGGGCTTCTTTATTTGTCCAAATAGTGTGAATTAAGACTTACATCAAAAATGTTTGCTCCCTATTTTTTAGCCTCTGAGCCTAACCTGAAAGTACGATCCAGACTGAAGCAGAAGGTAGCAGAGAGGAGGAGCAGCCCGATGCTCAAGAGAAGAGATGGAAACATCATGACTCCATACAAGAAGAGGGCTCTGGAGCTAATGGGTATGTTATATCACTGGCTATCTGTTGAACTTTCTTTTTCCCTGTTACCACATGTGCGGAATATTGTCTACATCCTATTATCTGCTGTTTAAAGTGTTCTCTGAAAACAATGCAAGCCTGTTCTTTAGTGTTATTGTTACATAGCTGCATAATAATCAGCCATTTTGCAATTCAGTAGCATATTATGGTCATTGCATTTTTATGTAGGAAAGACCATTGTAATCAGGCAGCCATGACCGTACACATTAAACTGTTGTGAGGCCACAGCTGTTATGCCAAGCCTCGGTGTATGTGTGTTGTGTGAGCATGCATACTGTGTCTAACTCCTTGATGTTTTGTAGACTCTACGCCCACTAACAGTGCCCCTGGCTCCGGCCCCAGCTCTCCCATAGGGGCCTCCAGTGCCTTGGGGGCTGAAAATGGACCCTCCTCTCTGCCTACTACTACAAAAACTGAGGTATGTTTATAAATCATCAGCACTGCTATTGATTTGCCAAAATATGAAGCAAAAGTCTTACTGCTGGTGTTATTCTGCGTGCAAATCATTTGAATATCCAAACTATACTTATATGTCAGGGTACTAAATGCCTGTCTGCCCTCCTGCTTGCAGCTAGAAAAACAGCCAGTTGTCCTCTGTCTGTTACACTCCATTGAAAATGACTCCCCACACTGACACTAAAGAGGCACAGCTTGACCCTCATGTCTGATTACCCCAAGTTTTCTTGCGTAAAGATGACACGTTATGTAGTGCAAAAACAACAGTAGAAACTAATGCTGCACATTTTATTTTTCTATCCAACTATTTTCTTCCAGATGTGCTGTACAATCAGTTTTATGTTTTGCCAAAAAAAAAAAGAAAAAGTCTTTAGTTTGGCTGTAAGGTTGCTGTTGGCTTGTCATTGTCGTTCTGTCATTGGCTTGGCGGCATGCCTCTTTTTAGTTATTCGGAGGTGTTTCCCAATAGATTCATGGCTGAGTTACGGACCAGAACTCCCCTTGGATCGAGCTCACAAAGCAGACCATTATAGAGGGTGGCAGATATGACACATCTCTGAACAATCTTAACAGAGCAGCTGTGTTTTCCTTAACCGTCGCTGTTTACTCTCCCAGGGATGTCCAGCGACACAGAGAAGGGGGAGACGCCCTGACATTGGGCTGAAGGTTGGGCCTTGGGGAGACAGACAAACTGCGGAGTTTAATAGATATCCCAGGCACTAGTAGCCAAAGACACCCACATGCTAACAACACAAACACACTTGATTGCTATTGTATCAGCCCAAGCTAAAAGTCATTGGTGGACAGTGGGGCTGCCCGTAGACCTCATGCCTGTTGCAAAAGCAAGGCATGTTTGTGCACCGTTACATTAGGTATCCTTTTTCAGAGGGAACGTGTCCCCTGGGTCAAATATGGGCCGGATATCCACATACAGGTCACTGAGTACTGGTAGGGGTTGGAAGGATAAACATGGCTGTTCCAAAACCACATGCTGGTCCGCTGCTCTGCTGGGTACAGGAAGTATGCCCCAGTGCTGATGTTCTCTGAGAGCGTAGCCTGAGGGTGGGGACCATGGAGTAAGAACAGGCAGCAGGCCGATTGGGGGGCTGAAATAACTGTGGGTGGAGCAGTAGATTTAGAGGTTTGCAATGTTTTATAATGGCGTATCAACCACACTGGTGCCCTTCTGTGAAGCTCCAGGAAACTTTTGCTGCCTGCCACTCCTTTATACTGGATCTATTACAAAAACTCATACCTTTCCTTCTGGAGCAAGGAGGGCTGTTCTCCGTCGTAGTGCATTAACATTTATTCCACTGCTCATGTTGCCTTTTGAAATTGTTCATAGTGGGATTTCTAAATCTGTCACCTTCTCCTAAATCTGTTTTTCTTCTGTCCTGTGTTTTTGATGTAGAGATGGCCTTCACAGCCGAGATTATTCCGACCTGAGGGCTCTGTGTCGATGCTGAGCTTATACACTTCTCCCTCTTTACCCAACATCTCCTTGGGGCTTTCAACTGCATCCTCACCCATTAGTGTGAGTACAGATTTTTTTATTCGATATCCTTAGGTAACCTTGTTTGTTTTACATTAAATATAGTATTTCTTAATACACCAGGTTTGTTGTTCAGTGGTGACAAGTTTTTCTGCTCAGCCTGAGTTGTAAAACCTGCCATCAGTGGCTGTCTGAGTTCTCTGTGCGACCACAGGTCACTGACCTCTGGCCTCAAATGATTTTATCACCCTTAGATAAATATTGTTCTGCAGTGTCTTGTGTCAGGCATGCTCTTATCTTCCCCTATTACCTCATTTATCACAGCTTTTAAAAAGGCCAAGTCCATTCAAGTGCAACTCCTGATAACACAGCACATGATATATCATCTTTTAGCTCTGTGGCACATTCCACAGAGGCCTGTTCGTCAGCTGCAGGGACCTCTTACCATCGACGGTCTTTGATTTCATCATTGCCTGATTTGCAGCCACAAGAATAATTTTCATTCACAAAAATAACAGTTGATAGTATTGAATTTGGCTTGTTAATATTCAATGTCACATTTCCTTCAAATGATTATAAGTAACGAACAAACCTAATGCACAGCATATGTAGTGTGAATTAAAGAATAACCATTACTTTATCATCTTTGTTTTTTGTCTCAGGCCACCATGGGGTTGGGGGACAGATCGACAGAAATTAAGCATGGGCTGCCTGGGCACCTGCTGGGCCCCGTGCCTCTTCAGACAGGCCTCGAGTCTAAAGTGAGCCCCAGTCACCAGGCCCTCCTCCAACATCTCCTGCAGAAGGAGCAGATGAGGCAGCAGAAGATGCTCTCCTCTGGTGAGACTGCATTATTTGATGTTATACATTACATTTTTAAATTCCGTTGCACTACACTACATATTGTTATGCTATACATTAAAAGTAATGACCAATATGACATTAAAAGAAGCCTAATACTAGTTTTGATTGTTTTGTTTTTTTAAGGCCAGGGCACCATGTCATCCCACCCTCAGTCCCCTCTGGCCATGAAGGATCGCCCCTCCAGCAGTCGGCCGAAACTACCAAAACACCGACCCTTGAACAGGACCCAGTCAGCGCCGCTGCCTCAGAACACACTGGCCCAACTTGTCATCCAGCAGCAACACCAGCACTTCCTGGAGAAACAGAAACAGTACCAGCAGCAGATCCATATAAATAAGGTATTGTGCTGGTCATCAATATTCAAATCACAGAGGAGGATTTTGACTTTCAAATTGGTTTTCGCAGCCTTTTCCTTTCTAGGTCTAGGGAGGTTTTATTTTACTGCGGGGAGTCTGATTTAATCATTTTAAGCACACAAATGCTGATCTATTTATAGAATTTTGTAAAAGTATCTGTGGTATCTCAGGGTTAGAGACCCGGGCTGTTGTCTGTTCTTCCCTGGAATCCTGGTGTTATTTCTGCGAAAGCAAAGAACTTCTGCCTGACTTCAAATGGGGAAGAAATGCTTCCCCTGCACTAATTCTGTTATCATAGCTTAAGGCATCAGTGCTGTTCACATGCTAACGCTGTGAAATTCAATTCAGCTAAGTTCAAATGAACGAGAAAGTGCCCAGAATACATTTTGTTCCTCTGTGGCAATATTTGTGTTTCTGTGAGCTGGCCGAGGTGACCTCGCTATACACAGAGTGTAATTATTCTGGTGAGGGACGTGTGTGAGGTGGCAGACACTGTGAAAGGCAGCATTGTGTGAGCTCACATACTGATGTGTCCCAACGCTGGGCCCTGAAAGAGCCATGGGAACCATAGAGCAACTCTTACCTAGAAGTCGTAAAAAGCACAAAGCACCACAAGCACTTATTGAGTAGTACAGATACAGCTTTTACTGTAACAAACCGTTTCAGTTTGATTTCCTGTGCAAAACAAAAAATTGTAATCAAAATAATAATGAAATTAGTTTTAAAATCAGCTGTAATTATTGAAAATACCCACTGAAACTGATTTGATTTGAAAAGAGCTTTGGAATAATTGCGACATCTTGTCTAGCAACACGTAAGCATGCCCTGCTCTCATCACTCTGGCCAATGAGATCGCAAGTAAAGCCTCTTTAAGTGGAGGTTATAAATGGCCACTAATCAGGGATGAGCCCTCAGTGTTTATTGAGAGGGATCTCCGAAACATTGCCCTAATTAATTTCCTAGCAGAAGCTGGTCTACGGTTGTTTTTAAACGTCCTTCAGTGCCTGTAACAGTAGGGGGCACTAATGGAAATTTACAAGAGCTTAGGGATTTTAGGAAGTGGTATGGACAGTGTTTACTAATGCCAAGCTAAGGAGGCTAATTTGTATAGCTGAAAGGATATTTATACAAGGCCTACATTCTGTAGACAGTAATGTTGTCGGTTAACAGCTGGGGTAGGCGCTCCAGCTCTTAGAGCCCTCTTGTGGCAGACTAATCAAATCATAGCACCGTTACATTAGTTCTGATTTAGCAAAGCTGTGAGACACTGAAACATCCCTCTGCAGAGAGTTCCTCTGGCAGGCTGAATTTCAACTCACATGCCCCTGTACCTGGTAACAAATAATTATTTGGCTCTATCTCCCTCTTTTAAAAAATAAGTAGCACACACAGTACATTATATCTGTTTCCCTCACAGTTTGTTTTGTTTGTTTTTTCAAAATCAAGATAGTTTGAAAAAAAGCTTAGAATTATTAAATGGCTATGAATAGGCAGACTGTTTTTCTGCTAATCTTTGGCTATTTGCGTGCCTAATGTTGTTTATGTGGTAGAAATCTCATTGGATATTATTTTTGCTTTGCTCTGATGAATGCTCGATTTGTTGAAGAACATTGGCTGCAGGATGTCATCACTAATGTGGAGCCAATGTGTTTTGCAGCTGCTGTCGAAGTCCATTGAGCAGTTACGTCAGCCCAGTGCACACCTGCAGGAATCGGAAGAAGAGCAGGAGGAGCAGCACAGAGAGCTGACAGAGAGCATGCAGGAGGACAGGCTGCCCCCTGGAGGAGTCATCCGGAAGCACACGCTGAGCAGTAGCAGCAGCAACGGCTCGAGCGGTGAGCTTCCCGACGCTCACTACGGGGTCATCAGGGTCAAGGAGGAGCCGGCTGATAGTGAAGATGAGGCCCTGACCAATCAGGGCTTAGAGCCAGAGCAGAGCACCTATCTCCACCAGGTCAAAGGACGACTGGTGATAAGAGCCATGATCTGAGAAGGGAAGAGGATGAGATCACACACTTGCAACATTCGCAGATAAACAAGTCTCTACAAAGATGTGCATCTACATCCCTTCAGTTTACACACACACACACACACATACATACAGTATACACACACAGCAGCCATTGCACAGTAGGCCAGCTCTCCCTGTCACGACATATGACCCCTTTTCACCCAGCTGCAGCCCACACTCTAAGACTCTCTGTTTGTGATCTTTGTGTAGTGATCTCTGTAAAATATGTACGTTTCACTTTTGTGTATATAATATGAAGACAATTTAGACCGTTCTTTTTAAGAGCTGCTTTGATGTTAGAGTCCGCTCAACTGACAAAAAGCTGTATGTACAAATACTGTGGATTTAGCATCAAAGATGATTTCTAGAGGGAATGTTAAACAGGTGTACAGCTTTGAAGAGCCAATTTATGTTCCCATTGTGTACATTTTTGCCATGAAACATTTGAATGCTCTTCTATCCACTTTGAGAGTTATCATAGAGTTTAAGGAATTTGACACACTACACACTCGCTGTTATGATCTTCCACGTTAAGTGGTCTCAGAACTGAAACAGTAATGAACATCTGTCTTAGAGAGAATGTATACTTAAATCCTAACTGAGGACTTTTCCTTAGGGCAGACTTTTGCGCTAAGAGCGATATTGCCATTGGAATATGGTCCACTGCTCATATTGAAATTTGAAGGATAAAGCACTAAATCTCCGCTTGGGTGTGCAGGCATCTCCAAACACACCGTGTCTCCATGCCTCTCTCTCGGAGCGGTCCCAGAGCCAGGGCTCTGTGCTAAGCCGAGCTCTCCTCCCTCTGGGTCCAAATCAAAGCTCGGCGGGTTCCTGCCCAGCTTTCAGCAGAGGAGTCAGACAGAGAGAAAGAGAGAGAGGGCCGGGCAGGAAATGCCTTCTAGAAGCCAGGAGTTGGAGTGATTCATGTGTGCAGGAATGTTGAGAGAGGAGGACCTAGGGTTTGAGGAGTCCAAGGGGCCAGGCTTGAGAATTGATTTACTGTCAAGGCGAATTACAAAGTGAGTGGGGATATGGTTAAGGGAGTCCCTTTTAAAGGGAATCGCTTCCTACGTATTCCCTCGTGGCATTCTTACCTCAACATGCAGGTTTGATGTTACCTCAATAAAAAAAAAAAAACCTGACAGGACCTTGCTTCTTCTTTTTCTTTTTCTTTTTCTTTTTCTTTTTTCGAGCCTGTTTTCCCCTGAAAGTGCCCATTGCGACATGTATAGTCCGTCTTAAAGTGATCAAACAAATGTATTGCATAGCCGTAAACCTTCCTGTTTCATTTGTACCGTCGACTAAATGTAAAAAATGCTAGTATGAGGTTCTGTGTTTGGTTTCATGTGAAAATCAAAACTGTCTGTCTAATACTGTACATTCAGATTGTCCGGTTTTAATGTTTTTAGTGTAAGTAAACACAATCAGAACAATGTGAGTCTTGTTGTCTTGTTGAGAACCCCTTTGCTGCCAGTGGGGAGGGGGGGGGGGGGATTGGGGAATCCTGTGGTCTGTTCATAGCAGTTTGCATTTCTTCTCTTTCTTGCCTTGTGTGATAAACCGTTCTTTTTTAAAATAAAGTCAATTTACCTCTGACGTTTTTTTTGCAGATTATTTATACAAATGTCCATCGCATTGAGAAGTTGCATGCATTGGAAAGAAAGCAAAAAACTCTTTCAAAAAATGTTCAATTCACAGATTACACTTCATACTTTTGACAACATCATCTCAAATGGGCTGCCTAAATCATTAGCCTAGCTTGCTTTTCCCACACTAGGTCCTATAACCTAGCTCTTTATTTTCAGGGGATCTTTGTAACCCTTTAAAGGGAGCTTTAGAGGCTTTCAAAACATGTCTTTGATGTTAGCAAGCAAGGCTTCTTGTGGCAGCATTAGAGCAGTCAAGATAAGGTGAGCTGCGAGAGGGTGATATATTACTTGCGCAGATTCTTTCAAACCAAGCTTAAGCAATTTCACAGCAAGCTTAGTTCATGGGACTGGCCTGATATGCTATACACGCAATGATGAGACTGGAAAAGTTCACTCGTAGTCTAATATTGCTCTCTGCTGAACACCACACTGAGAACGTCTTTCAAATGACAATGGTGACCAAGTTATGGTCATAGAAAGTTAGATTGCCTGCTCTTTGCTACACATTGTGCACGATGGCTCAATAATTTAATAGATAGTGTATTATACAAAACAAAACATTTGGTACAAACTTATTCAAATTCTCTCATAAGAGCTCCTAAGGTACTTTCACAAAGGTGTAGAGTTACTTCACATTAGGAAGTATTTGACTTTAATTAGACACTGACCCTTTCTTAAGTAGATTCCATCTTTTTTGGGCTTCAGGCCCTTGTTATTTTAAATGAGCTGTAACAAAAGCAGAAAAAATAACGGAGCCCAAATCCATCTGCGTTGCCCCTCCCCAGCTTCCCACAGAGCCAGTTGTAAAAGCAAACAAGCATTTTTTAAAAGTGTAAGGAAGTAAGGACAACATAACCTTACCTATTTCCTCGAAATGGATTAGACTCTAAGTAAGGCATGATATTTCTTTTCACCTTAAGTGCTATAAAAAACATTTGAATGGTCAAGTCCAATGACTTTATTTCTAATTCATGAGCATCAACAAGAAACATATTCTTACACTAAAAAGTCTTCTAAATCATGAAATAATTTGATGTTTTGAAGTGAGAATAAAATGCATGCTTTGCTGACAACACTTAAAACCCAAGGCTTCATACTACATGAAATAGACAAAACAAAACCCTCACCTATTGAGCTAAATTTATTGTGTCCGCTTTATACATATGATGCATCACATCTTTTTCAAGATTATTTCACATCTTAGAATGTAAAAAGATAGTTCCTTGCAAATTAAATACATCCAATTTTTTTATTTATTAGAATTTAACAAAAAAAAAGGCATCAATCATCAAACTGCGGATCCCTCGACTAGTTGAATGAAGCTCACGTTGTAGACTGGAACTTTATTGTTTTAGCATCATATTAAATACATGCTTTGCACATAACACCGTTTAACCTCCAAGGAAAATACTATACTATAGAAGACGACAGGTCTCAAATTTGAAAATGACAACTGTTTCAAATTTCTTTTCCCACTTTATCTTAGTATATCCACTTGGACCACCGGAGGCAGTAATATAAACATAGCCAGTCTTAGTATTTCTAGATGCAGTAATGCGAGATCCAGAATAACCCTAAAACACCATGCATCCTGAAACGGCAACTTACTCTGAAGCAACATAATGTGGACACAGTTTCACAACAGGCTCTTTCTGACTCCAGTTGGATTCCAATACGTGCAAGGCTTAAATAAAGTTATGACAGGATTTATAGGACATAGATAAATTGTGTAGGATTTAGTGATGGATTGTCATGATGCAAAAAAGAGACACTGATGGACTTGCTACAGGTGCAAATAGCTTTCAACTGCAATCTTTCCCAAGCTAGTAGTATGTGCACAGTTTTGGGTTTAGATTTTTAGAGTAATAACTAAATAAATGCAAGGAGAGTTCAGAGAATAAACTCGCAAATGAAATCACACAAGATAATGGAGTTAAATTGCTAAAGTAGACGCCGTACAGCCCTTGACATCCTGACCAAACAAAGCCACAGTTTCCTAGTTAACGCTTAGGAAACTGTGTAACATAATACAGTAAGAGGACAATCTTACTGTCCATTTAAAGTAACAAAGAGTCAAAGGATCAAGAAACAGATTCATTACACTACTTGTTTGTATCAGGGACTAAAATAAGAAATGAAATCTGCGGCAAAAACCCAAAGAATGTAAATGTAGAAGAATGTATGTAAACATTGTGATATACAAAGTGCTCCGCCTTGCTGTAGAATCACAATGTAGCAACTTGTATATGATTTACATGCTCTCCCTTTTAATCTCCGAGAATTACAAGCAGCTAGGACATACAGAAATACTGTGTTTTTTTTTAGGAATTCACTGGAACAGGACGGTCATTGCATCAGTGTTTCCATCCATAAACATGGACCCTGAATAAGAATAAGCAGATATGGAGAACGGATGGATAGACAGTAGCTACAGTAGCTTGCTAACTCAGTTCGTCAATGTTTCCCTCTCTTCTTCTTCTTCTTCTTCTTCTTCTTCTTCTTCTTCTTCTTCTTCTTCTTCTTCTTCTTCTTCGACCAGGTGTACCAGTCGCAACTGATATGCAGATGATTGGCAGGTGGAAGTGAAGCCTTGCTGCTCATTTTCTCAACCTGTCAGGTTACTGAGTCCCAATATTGAAGGCAAACATACAGCAAAGAAGTGGTATGTTGCCAACATTGTGATATATAACCTTAGCTGCCATGATTAAAAATGAACAATTTCAAATTAAGGGCCATCTAATAAATTACAAAGGAAGTCATTTGTTTGATCAACCTTTCGAAGCCTGTGCACCAGAAGTGAAAATGACAGAGGGATAAAACAGAACATTATAGGACATTTTCCAGCTTTCTTATGTGCACGTCAAGATTTGTGTAACTCTGGCATCTAGTAGCACAACGTGGTGTATTTCTTTCCATGTGTTATCCGTGCTCAGGGTGCAGGACAGTTCAGCGCTGGCAGCAAACCGAGGAGACTGTTTTGTGTGCTTATGTGAAAAAGTGCACTTAAAAAAAAGAGAGAGAAATAAAAGGACTGATGTCAGATGTGTGTGCAGTCGTCTTATTTCTGCTGGATTCGTTGTGGCCTGTGATTTTTGTGAGGCCAAGATTTCTTTCTTTGATGACTTGTGAGCTTGTCATTTCATGTTAAATCACGTACTTCACGAGATTAATACAGCTCAAACTATATTACAAAAGTAATGCTGGATTTGTTCAGTAAGCATTTCAAAGAATTGTATACTTATGAATGAAATATGTGTTGTTTCACACTTCATATGAATCAACCTGAAACACAGGAGACATTTCTTCAAGAGCAGAAGAAGAATAACACATCCTTTCTTGTCTCCTGAGATGAAACATTGATGACCCAACATAAGATAGCATTTATATTACTGTCAGTCTCTATGACTGGTGTTATCCATACTGTTATCTTAGACTTTTAAGGATTAATATACCTTTTCAAGTTTAATGAGATAAGAGGCCTGGGGGAGTTCTCCCCCTGCTGTGTTCAAAGACCATCCGGCCTGAGGAACTGCTTTATCTCAGCCACTGATTGACCTGGCTGATAGGTGATACTGAGGAACCACAGTGGCCCAGGGAAGTGGCCTCTCCACTGAGAAGATGGGGACTGGCAAACTTGGCCTCTGCTGTCTGAGAGAATCCCCTCAGTGGGGCTCCGTTGTTCCTGAGATGCCGCCTCCTCCCTTTGATTCCTACGACCAGGCACTTTTACGTGCCTACCTCCCTCACACCGTCCAATCCAGAGCCCATAAAGCAAGTCTGCTGCTCTCAGCTAGTTGGACAGGACGTGTTTGTAAGTGTTGCCTGAATGCACCACCAGGCAAAATGACACCCAGAAGGCTCGTAAGACTTGTGATTTCTTCTCCAAGCCTGTGCCAAGAGACCATTTTGAGCTCCAGCTCAATTCTCCTGAAATGTTGCCATTTGAGGCTTGTGACCCTGGACCACTGGGGTTTGTCTCATGATCTATGTGGCATGGCAAACACAATGTATTATCTAGGAACATAATCATAAGGAAAACACAGAAAGCCAATAATAATGGTCTGAGTGAAACACCACATAATAACTTCCCTCTTTGTTCTCGAATAAATATTCAAATCTACATCAAATTCTAACCACTTAATAACAACAATATAGTCATTCAAAAAATGATCATTCAACACATATGCATTCAACAACACGGCCATATTATGGAAAGCATGACACATTTCTTATTCTGTGGCTTATTTCTACATTTTAAGAGGAGATTTAAGACAGAAGATAGTGTAGGAATGCAGCCTGAGAGAGCATTGCTCCGGGGAAATATTTTTCAAGGAGGGTTTAAGGGCTCTCTCATTATCACTATATATTGAGAGAATAAAATAGAGGGCCCCTGAAAAGGTCCCCGGGGCATCTGCATGCAAGGGAGATACCGCAGCACTATATCACAGGTTAATCTCTGAGGGAATCGTCTGTGTGTGGATACATGAGGCACATGTTAGTGCAACTTAGTAGCAGGTCGGAGACAGTGGGAAAAGCAGGGCTCCAAGCTCCATTAATGCTGCTGCTGCCATGTTTGCTCATCTGTGCAATTTCCAAATAACGTCATCACTCAAATACACTCGAGGATACGCCTGATGCCTGAGGCCTGTCTCGTGTTAAATTTACTGCTACTTTGTAAAATATCGTAGTCTAAGGTATTCATGGATATTGATTTTTTTTTTTTTTTAAGTTTATTTAAATGTAATGTTCTCTGTTACATTTGTTGAAATTCTCTTTCCACCTTGACACTTTTTATTTAATCAAATTCTCTGATCAAAAAAGAAAAACAATCTGATTCCTGTGTCTGTGGCAGGACAGTAATGTAATGATTGGACGGGCGACCGGCCCTCTACCTGCCTGCCAGCCCATCTGTGCACACATTGCTCGTCTTCTGCTAGTTTGATGGCTGTGAGTACTAGAAATACCCATATTCATTGTTTACACACATTTTGATATGTTTGCATTCATAATGATCATTTTGGGGGAGAACCTTTGGAGGGAGGTCTGGAGAAACGGGTCGTCATTATTGCCGACTTGTGACTTTCTCGCTACATTGAGGGACTTTTGGAGTTGGTGACTAGCTACTGTTGCGACCCCAGCGTTAGGTTACAATCCATTTTGGGAAGAAAAATGTTCATTAAAATCTTCAGATAAAACGTATAGTGTACAATATCCTCCCATGAATTGATATTGTCATAAATTAATGTTAGCAGTGTTTTCAATCGTCCTGTAAATGTAGTATTTTTTTGTTACAAATTGTGGACTTAAAATTTATTACTAAAATATAAAATGTAATGTTCTGCTCTACAAGTTTAAGAATGACAACACACAAAAAGGGTCAGACTGATGCAGATTCAATATTCGCGGAATTGAACAGTAGAGCTTGAAGAGAAAACAAATCTCTATACATGTCTAATTTACTTGTCACTCTGCAGCACAAGAAAGGTAAGTTGGACCTTGTGTTGAGATTTTGTGAAACTGAACAACTCTTAATAGTTGTTTAATGTTAAAAATGTTAAGTTTGCAAATGAAAAGCCGATGTATGGAATTAATTATGGATCTTTTCTTCCAAGAAACAAATCAAATTAAGGCCGCCGTGTATTTATTTTATGCTTCACTTTGGTAAAAGTTGTTTATCTCCACTGTGTGAAACCACATTGGGATCCAGAGGAAGCATGAAGTAAACATTTCTGAACAATATATGAGAAGTTTTAGAAGTGAGTAGATTTCATGATAAGCTCTGGAGAGTCACTGTATAATTCACCTAATTCATAATGAGGAATGAACTACACAGTTTCATGTTGTGTGACTGGTTTGGGTATTGGCCAGACTGTGAAACAGCCCTGTGACAGATCCACGGTGCTACATCACAGTTTCAACAGAACAGCTCAGTCTAGGCACGTTGTTGACTGAACATAACGCACCACCAATGTAATGTAAGAATGTGTTACCCGACCAGACGGGAATGTGTGCCCACGCTGGTGCTCAGAGTCGTGACAGAGCATTTCTTTTGACAAAGTGGGAAATCACCATCTACATGAGAGGATCATGTGATTTAAATGCATAGGATGCCGCAAATTGTGGTAAACTGAAGTTAATGGCAGTTCCCCTCGTGTTTTGAAGTTCAGCTGGCACTACCACCTCATATGGCCTGGTGTTAATCTGCCATGAACAAGCCTGCATTATGCCAAGAGTGTAGTAAAAGTGAGTGGGAAACAGGTGGCCTGGGCTTTCTCTCATTCCTGGTCTCAGCGCTGGCTTCTGGACGCAAAGTTGGACAGCCTACTCTCTCAAGGGGGGATATTCCTCCCGATTCTCTTTATAAGTGAGTGAAAATAAACCTCAAATATTACACAAGTGTTTATATGTGGATTTGTGCAATGCAGAGTCAGTTTTAGTGACTGGGTTTAAAGGAAAAGCTCATCATTTTGGAGAATACTTAATATGTTTCTTGCTGAGAGTTATATGAGGAGGTTGATATTGCTCTAATGTTTATATGGTAAATATGAGGCTAACAGCCACTTAGCTTAGCTTAGCTTAGCATAATGACTGGAAACAGAGGCAAACAGCTAGTTAAGTTAGATAAAATCTGCCTCTAAAAATGAATATGTAGTTTGTTTAATCTGTTTGAGGGTGCTAGTAGGCGGCCTCAGGTTAGCTGTTTATCGTCTGAACACATCTTTGACAGTTCAGAGAATAATAAGAGAGAATAAATATCACTGTATAAAAATTACTCTATATGTAGATGAAAGACAACAGACAGCCTCTTTTGAAAGAATGTGCACATCTCATCTTCATAAGACCTTGTCCACTGTTAATACTTATATGTTGGCCACAGCACAGAGTGTAATTCCATGGTTTTGAAGAAATTGATAGCAGATTTTCTACAAGACTGCTTCTGGCACGAGACAATGGGTATGACACATCACGACTGTCTGTTTTCTTGATAAAGTGGTTAAAAAAATCAGAATGCACATTTAGTTTGTGGCTGTGTGAAGATGAAGGGCTGTCGCTGTGTGGGATTTTGGAAATGTTTCAGGTGGAAACTTGATGATATAAGGAAACAATATTTGACTCTATATTGGTCGGAAACCATAGTGAGATACAGGTTTATGTTATGCCTTATTTTAATGGCTGATCTGTGATGAAACTCACTTCTATCTGCCAGAAGTAAGAAGTCATTGATGATTACTGATACCAAGCAGTTCTTGAGCGATAATTGCATCGCCTTCGCATCATGTTTACACGGGTAGTAACTTGTATCCCCACTTTTTCACACTAGAAGCAGTCAGGTGTCAGTCAACAATACACAGACAGCCTGAGGAGTCATGGCAGCTCCAGTTCTCTGGTGCTGCACTTGGACCGAGATGAGAGAGCGCGGAGAGAAAGAAGGAGGCCTGCTTTCCATAAAGTTCTGGTATCCTGTGAGGCAGCTCCACTTCATAATCATAAATCGTCTCGATGGAAATTGGGGGTTCGTCATATCCCAACATAACAGGGAAGTTTCAAAATCAAAAGATGAACTGGCGGTTCTTGTGACAGTTTAATATCAATGGAAAGATTTTGAAATTTCCCAAAGTTTCTTTTTCGGTTTTATTTGAAGTTTAGCAGCGAGAGAAGGCCGCTAAAGAATGTTTGGAGTTCAGTGCAAGTTCAATTTGCAATAAATACCTTTTCTTCCTTTGATGGTCATATATTTCAGCTCATTTTCCCTTATCCTCAGACCTAATGGATGTAAAAAGTTAGTATCTGTTTTTATGTTCTATTTTATTTTTTATTTTTTTATTCTCCGTGCGATCGACCCAGCACTTTCATCTCTCTCCTGGAGGCTGTGGAGGACGGAGGTCCCCGGCCTCTCCCTGGCTTGTGCTCCGGCCAGCTCCAGCCCATGCGTGTAATGCTGTTTGTAATGAGAAATCTAAACAGGGAGCAGCAGTGAGGCATGACAGGAATGTGTTTCCATTGGAGGGTGCTCCATGCAAGAAAAAGAAAGAGAGAAAAAAAAGAAGAAACGTTGAAGCAGAGTTGTGTCCAGAAGGAGCGCTCACTTGGCTCCAAAGCGGAAGACTAATGTTATTGTACATTGGCTGTCACTCTGCCAGCCCTCCCTCACCAATTGGTTCCTAGTATCCTTACCAGTTTCTCCCCCGCCTCTCTCTTTCTCTCTCTCTGCTTCCCCGAGACTCTGTTTGCTCAGGTGGACAGTGACACAGTTCTGAATGAGCCCCAGTACCCCCCCCCCCCCATATGAACGCATGTCTGTAGACTGTGTCATCGACTCAAAGTCCGGAGGGGCCTGCGGAGAGCTGGAAGTTGAAGCTCCAACCCAAGTTCACTCTAGATGGGAGGGAGCAGGAAGTTGAGGGACAAACACTGCGAGGAACACAATTGAAATGGAGGGAAAATGCTAATTCAAAGAAGTGACTTGCCATAAACAGAGAGAGAACGAACAAAGGTAGAGAATAAGATGGGGTGGAAAAGGTGGAAAAGAAAGATAGAGAATGAGTGAGAGCGAGATGTGGAAAATATCCGACCACCCATTTTGAAAATTAGAGAGGGGTGGTTGTAGACTGTGGAGGCCGTCTTGGTTTATAGTCCATGGAGGATGTCTTGAAACAGCCCTGTTTAGAGTTTATTTTATCATGCCACGCCGTCCCAGACCCGCTGTCAGGAATCTCATTCTGCAAAGACTAATTACATGTAAACACTACATTAAAGTCTGCAGGCCACTCTACTTCACTATTTACCTTTTCTTCCTAACAATCCTGACATCCCTCCACAGATTGATTTTTTCCATAGAAACCTCCTCTGCTGGTGTTTATTTGTTTTGAAACTTGCATGCAATTCATGCTGGAATGGATGGATACAGATTTCAGCGAGAAGATGAATAACATATCTCAGCTTGAAAGGCTGCAGAGTTAGTCCCACCTGCAAAATGCAACTACATTTCACTCTGAGCATAACCAGGTTTTCCAGGGAAAAGAAGAGTTGAAAATACCAACATTCAACTTGCCAAAACATTCAACAGATACAGTATTTTATATGACTGTTGAGTGTCACTGTCAAAGCGGTCCAACACTTTTTATAAAATTAGACAACCAGGGAATTCTGCTTCATTAGCACATGCATGGGTGCTGAGGAGTGGTCACTCAGTGTCAGTCACCTGCATGGCCGAGCCAGAGAACGTAATTACTACCACATGGGAGCCAAAGGCCCGGAAGAGAATGCTTTTAAGGCAGCCAGAGAGTTATGGCCCCCCAGATCTTTTAGTACATAAAATAAACAAGGGAACTGCTACTGCGTGCAAGTGTATGTGCGTGGGTTGCTGTTTGTATCCTTTGTATTTTTTTTTGCCATTTTATGATAATGATAGCTGTAGAATATCTGACCCTACCTGCTATCCTTGTTTGCTGATTCAGGAAGTTAGTTACAACAGTGGTCTAAAAAGAAGTATTGACATATTTTACTTTAGTAAAAGTCCTGCATGTATATAATATAGAGGGTGCACAAAAGTCTTTTAGTATCAAAAGAAAAGTACTCATTAGGGGACAGGAAGGCATCCTGCAGTGTTGTATTACTGACTTTTTATTACTTAAAGGTTTAAGGTTTAAGCGGACTAATTGGAACTGTACCAATGCATCATATATTATCAGCTGACGTGTCAAATCTCCAAGTAACGATATAAAATACATTTAGTGGAGTAAAATGAACAATAATAGTCTCTTAAATGTAATGAATTAGAAGTATAGTAGTAGCATAAAATGGAAAAACTAAAGTTAAGTATAAGTATCTTAAAAATGGTACTTCCTTAAGTACATGTTCTTATTTACATTTCACCTGTGGTTAATCAGAATTAATATTTACTTAAAAACATAAATAAAACAGGACACACATTTACACAATTAATGCAGCATAATCCCTCCGTATTCGTCAGGATATGACTTAAAAATAGGAGACTGGCGTTGTTGTGTGTTGTGTGATTCTTACACTGACACCTGAGGAGTGTTGATATTCAGGCTGGGCCAGTAAACCCGGCAGCTGCCTGGGAGGTGTAATAGGTTGTCTTACAAAGCACAGACAGGAAATGAACCCTGGTATCAAGCTTGAATCAGCTACATCTGGACTCAATTATTCATCCTGGTTGTTCTTGGCTGGTGATAAATGATTTAGTCGCACCACTGACACCATTTCTCAAGTACAAATATAACTATGATATAGCTCAATGAAAAAAGATGTGGAAAAGAAAAGCAATTTTTTGGGGGTCCTTAGATGAGGGAAATATTGCAGTTATTCAGCTGTGAGAAGGACTATTAAATTACATTAAGCTATATTATTTTTGCCTATTGGTGATTAAATATTTGCAAGGTTGTATTATCACAAAGCCTTCTTGGTTGCTTGATTTGTCTCTTGTTTTTTCTGACATTAATTGATTAACTGTTCTTTGACAAGCAATCCACACTATGACTTCTGTCATTTCAAAATAAAAGCAAACACATTGTTATCTTTATCTTGACAGAATGAGCTGATGTTGAGGCAGATGTGGGTATTTTGTTGCCCTTGCACGCAGGGTGGAGAAGAGTGAAAACATTCAAATATCTTCCCAGTCCAAATCAAACACTGCCATTTCTGGTTTGACCACAGGAGGAAGTTTAATAGCTCCTTGGAGGTTATGAACTGTTGACAGTTAATAAGTCATAAAATTTCCCCTTAAAGAGGATGCTAGATTCCATCTGCAGGGCACCCAAGTACAAAGAGCCGGAAAGTAAATATCTTGCAATGGAAGTGGACTGGAATCTCTCAATGGCTGCTCATGGAGAGTCTCTAGAGCATGTCCCTCAATGTTTCCTGATTTCTAGAGGCATGAAGAAATGACCACATTACTGAGTAATTTTCCCTTAAAGTACACTTTTGGAGAAAATGGGGCCATGAGAGTAGAGGCAGCACATTGCAGGCAACTGACCCTTCGTGATTACACCTCATATTATTGTACTTGTCATCTATTTTCTTTGGCCCTTGGGATGTTTGCCATAGTAACAGCACACAGCGGGCTGTCTTGGTTGACCCATGCTGTCCTTTGCATTTCCCAGCTTGGCTGTGATGAAGGGAAGTCTCTGCCCATGATCCCTAACCCCTGATGAGGAGGGTTCTCAATTTCAGCTCCAGGTCCTGCATGGGCCTCATATCCCTCTCTGCTCCTTTGCCATCACCGTTCCACCCCCCCATTTAACCACAAAGGGCATCCCTTCCTTGAATAAGCAGCTATTTTCTTAGCCAAACTGTAGCCTACTAGATTACCTAAACTGTCCCCTCTGGCCTCTTAAAGAGAACAAGTGCTGGTCGTCAGAGCTTAAGCATGCTTGACATTTCTTTTTAAGAAATTGTTAGACGTTTTAGGAAATATGCTTCTTCGCTATCCAGCCAGTTAGACGAGAAGATCGATATCACTCTCATGTTTGCAAGGTAAATATCATGCTACAGCCAGCTAGTTATATTAGCTGAGCATAAAGACTGGACACAAGGGTCTGTCCTAACAAAATCTGCCTACCAGCACCTCTAAAGCTCAGTAATTAACACGTTGCAGTCATTTAACAATTAGCAGAAGATATATTTGATATCAACAATTTGTAGGTTGCCAGATTAATTAACAGTTAAACATAAAAGTGTTGATAGAAAAAAGAATAGGCAAAATAATCATGTGGCGTAAGGTTCCTTTAAAATCAAATTTGCTGCTTCAAATGTAAACTACATACAGAAAGACGTATGAATGTATAAATTATGATAAATATATTTCCTAATATGTCCTTTAATAGTGCCGACTAGAGAGCATAACTACCTGACATCATTTCTTTAGCAGAGTTCCCATCTTTCAGCAAAGACTGGTGCTGTTAAAGCTATAACTGTACCTGCTGCTTTGACAGGTGTCTGTGCCATATGCGATGACACCGGCCTTAACAAGCCTGAAGCACTGAAGCAACCAGGCTCCACCCTGGTGATGAAGTACAGCCACAGACTGGAAAGAAGAAAAACAAAACAGGGACGCTCATGAAAGCTTCACCTGAGAACAAAACTAACAATGTTTTGGCTGACTCCTCTCAAAACTTTGGACATCCTTATCCTGGGATACACAGGGAAGAAAAGTTGTGTTTTTTGTGTCCTGTGGGGTTGAAAGAAGAAAATCTATTTACAAAAGCATGAAAATATTTTATCACTAGCAGCAGGGGCAGGAGTGTTTTAATGACCTGATCCACAGGCCTCTGGCTGGCTGCAGGCTTTCTCAAACTGCAAAGAGCCCACTGGTCTGCCTGCCAACCCTTGGGGCAGCATTGAGATGAAACAGATAAGATGATTGTCTCTAATGAAATCCAGATCTCTAGGTCTGTCTGGACGAGGACTAGCTGGGCTCTTTTCTCCCTTTTCTCCTTTTCTCCTTTTTTTTTTGAAGGGGGTGTTCCATATTGATCTTGAATTTGAAGGGAGACTGTGGAAGTCGCTGCCTAATTCAAACCAGAGCTCCTGTACTAGCCCTGGTGGAGCTTTGATACCGTTTGAAGTTCTGCAAGCGAACACGGCACCGTCAGCCTGCTGGACCCTGTTGTCATGAAAACCCTAATTATCTTCCTTTACGGCCTAGTTTTTACACAGGAAGGGAGCCATTATGTTCTTTGGGCATTTGCATCTCTCTGGGGCAAGTGTTAAAGGTCAGGGAAACGAACCAAAATACCACATAACATGAATACAGCAGACTTGTGCGTGTTTGAGAAAAGGTGACTCACTGCAACACAAGCAATACTTTAGCAGGCATTTCTTTTGTTAAACATTTCTTGAATTACTTACTTAAACACATGTTCCCAAGGACAGTTGAACTTTCTGCAGTATTTTGACAAGGCTACAGTAAAGAGCCTACATGTTGGCTCTTTTGATTGTCACGCTAACTCGCTGTACTTCTTTCAAAAGCACAGGAAACTGCATGCGTTGTGAAATAATAAGCCACTCTCCTGCTTCAGAGAATTATTTTATTAACTCTTTGAGTTGGGTCCTAAAAGAAATAGCAGTCTATTCACAATACATTATTCATTCTTATAATGTGATAATACACTTGTAATACAAAGTAAACACAGCACTGTTTTTCCTGATGGTTTTCCAGTTGTGTTCAGACGTCGTCCGTGGAAAGTTAATGTGCCACATGTATTTCTTTGCTCTTGGATAATGTACGCTGGTACCAGACTATTTGGTACAAAAACAGCAGAACATGGCCCAGACTAAACTGCTGCTTTTCACGCAGTAGATCCTGTTCATGTATTTTAAAAAGGGAATCGTGAATGGCTGCCAATCACCTGCATCAAATTACTCAAATGATATGCAGGGCTTTAATCAATTGCACGAGAGATTTAAGCTTTATTTCCTATTTTATTTACTTTGGATGAATACATACAAAAGAAACACGTCAACAGCTGAACTCATGCACAAGATGATTTCATACCATCACGCAGTTGGTGATGTTGCAGGTGAAAATGTAATTAAACTCTCAAACAAACTAAATAAAAAAACAAAAGAAAAATATATAATCAGTTAGTCTGCCCATGGATTTATTAGTATTCATATTCTCAAAATAGTCGGTAGTGATGAAGTTAATAAAGGTTGGGTGAAAGTGTGTCTCAGTGATAGATGTATGTGGTCCTCCTTTCTCAGGAATCCAACCACTCACATTTACTGTTTCATATAACATTTATCTAATCTGATTTTGGTCTTTTACTAGAGTGTGAATTCTCTATAAAGGAGTTTCTTGACGTGCAATTGTGAATATAAAAGTCAGGGATATTGTGTAAAATGCCAAGTAATACAAATTCAAAGAGATTGAAAGTTAGTTATCACCCAGATCTTATCAGACCGACCAGTGTGGCTGAATGAAGGGCCTTAAGTGGTGTCGCTCTTCCAGGGGTCACAGAGAGCTGCGAATCAAAGAGGGAGCCAGAGGTTGACCAAACACTGTTCTCCCACTGCCCTTATGAAAAACTATCTGCCAAACACTAGCCATCCTCTTTGAACTTGATTTAGCACTAAGGTCACAAACAGCCGGTGTTCTGTTATGGAGAACAAAGCCAGCAGCCTGATGACATGGAGATAGGAGACAAGATGCGGCTTATGTTGACTTACACTGAGATTATCACTGGGTTCTCAACACCGACTTCATTGTTATCATTTATAACTATTCTAACTGCTTAGGCTAGTAAACTTGAAGTTTTCACTTTTGTGCATAGGGGAGAATTCATTTCATATGTGTAAATATGAGCAATGATTAGATATACTTATTTATACACATTTTAGTCGTAATACTTTATAAAACCAATACATTAATGACTAGTTGTTGTATAAAGTGATGCATCAGAATTAGATATAAGTTGTCGGTGAAATCGAAAAAATACAAAATGCTTTAATAATTAGCATGAAAAAAACATGTTTTAATCAACTAAACAAACCATAAAACTAATTTGCGAATAGCTTCTTATATATATATTAAAAAAAAGTTGTTTTTCATATTGTTACTGTTGTTGTTGATGTCATTGTCTTCGTCATCTGACCAGGTGGCTCCTGACGCCAGGTGTGAAGAGTCGGCGTGCTGCACCCCGACGCTCCTGTTGGGATGTGAGGAAACACATGATGAGTCATAACTTGCGTAGAACATTAAAACCAGGTGAGAACTTTCCTCAAGGAACACATATGAAAAAGTATCCTGTTTATTACTCAGTGACTTATGAGTGAACAAGAAGATGATTAAAGAAGTTCTTGAATTACAGGATACAGCATCACATTCACCTAAAAAAGGATACTGTACATCACAGCTGGTTGTCTAGAATGCAAATTGTATTCACTTATTTATTCTTCGTAAGCCAACCACATAGTTTTGTTTTTGCAGTTCTATTAATCACTTTGTTGGTGCTATATTTGATTTTAACACAATTTCTGCATTCTTATAAACGTTTTAAAAACCACTCAAGAGTAAAAATCCACTTGACTTTTGGTAAAAAATGAGGAAATTAATTGCCTCTTCAATTTCAATGACAGGCAGGAGGGAGGAATTTGAATGGATTCTTCAATGCAAAAGTCCATTCATTAAGTTTAGGTTTTGGCTTGGCATCACCTTGACGACCCTCAACAGGGTTTTAATTTAGTTTTTTTAAATTCTACTGTTTTGTGCCTTTTGTGATTTTATGCATCACTAAGTTGGTTTATTGTGCATGTTCCTTTTTATTCAACCAAAATGACCAAAGTCTGTATTAAACCAAGTATATGCAATGACCCTCAACTAGACTCCTCATAATGCTCGCTAGGAATTCACTAAATTGGATAAGAATAAAGTACTTAAGATGGTTCAGAGTGACTAAGGAGTCATCGTGTTAACTCTAGCTAACAACCCATCCATTATCAGCGTGAAGTCCCGGTATTCAGTGTTGGTGTGACTGGTGGGCCAGCAGGTTAATGAAGGCAATGGGATTAATACCCGGGGAGTGGTGGAGTGCCCTCGGGGACAGGAGCAGGGACACTGCATCATTAGAGCCCTATTAGCCCCCGGGCAATACACTCATTGCCTCAATAAGGGACAAATTGTGCTCTGCCACTGTTTACATCCAGGAGGACATTACTTTAAATCCGTTGAGATTTTTAAAAAACTTTTACAGACATATTTACAGGTATTTTTATTATAATAAAAGAATGGTATTGCATTCATAATGATATAAATACATCCAACTTCTCACAGTGTGCTGGGTAATTAACTCAGAGAACTGATTTGTTTTAAGCTTTACTAAATGTGTGGTTCAGTTTCCATAATGAGTGAAACGCTCATCAAACAGTTTACATTCTACAGTGAGGTATTCTTTTTCTCTCTCCCCATAGAAAATAATCCTTTGTATTTCATGCTCAAACTGGGGCTACAGTTATATACTCCATCTTGATTGAACATAAACAGGAATGTTTGAAATCACTGCGTTGGACTACGACTGCCCTCCACTCCATCTGTATGTTTATACTTCCTGTAAGAGGCCCTCTATTTATGGACAACTGAAGAACACAAATAATCATTCCCCTCCAGTGAAAAAGCTGCTTTTATTATCTGCAAAGTTTTGCAATGCCTTTGTGTACGCTCACGCTGCCTTCTGATTGCCTGTTTATTATTCCAGCGTTTCTGCTGAGCCAATGGGGATTCAGCCAATTCCAAAAGGTGCCAAGTCTTTTCCAACCTTTTCCTGTCTGTGACATCATTGTGCATTTCCCTAAAACACACTGATCCGTGTCTTGTCTGCAGCCTGGGTGGCACACATCACACGCAGCAAAGGTTAAACACAAGGTGCACACGTTTTGACTGTGCCCTTTGGACGCGTATCAAAGGACATCTCTGGTCCCGATCACGTTGCATGCCTTAATCATGCCGTCATTCTTCGTGACCGCTGCACCTTTCACTGGGATGAAACCTGTTATGGCTTCACATTTTCAGTTGAAATCTGTCATTTGCCAACTTAAACATTGTGTGTGTCCACAAGCCTCCAAAAAGATTCAAACAAGCATTTATTTAACATTTTCTCAAAAAGCCAAAGGCTACAATTCCTCCTGTAGTGTCAACTTTTATCCAAATATCTCAAGAAATAGCGTGTCAACGTTATAACTTTGATATATTTCCCTAATGGGCATCACAACTTTTCAGACAATAAGATTTATGTTGTTTTATTATATCAGGATGAAAATCTTTAAATGTTTGCAAATTAATGTTTATCTAAAAAAAAGGAGACATTTCATTCAGCACTGAGGTTTGTAGTCTTCTTTCTAAATTCTTTCTAAATTCCTAAATGCAAAACTATGTGATCAAAACTAGTTTTCTTTGTCTTTTGCAAGATGAGAAATAAAATAAATGCAGTTTGAGATTATCTGGAAGCATGGGCAGTAATCAGTAAATCTGACAAATACTTTTGAAGCCAAATACCAAATCAACCGTCTTTGTTGTTTTATGTTTATATACATCAAGTAAGTGCAGCGCAGGTGTATGCACCATTTAAACATCAAATGTTTTTCAGCACTGAGTATCCTCACTTCTCGATTCAAGGTTAAAGAAACACTTTTAGAGAACTAATTGATATAAAGACAACGTTTTATATTCAGGGGGAAATACTTTTGAAAGTTAGATTCCCCACTTGTTGCCACAGTGACTGGATTTGTTAGTTGACAACTCGCTCGAACCAACAGTTGATTATCAAGAGTGTAATCTGTGACTTCAGGAGATGAGTTTTGAATTGATGATGAAAAAAACAACAGTGTTTGAGAAACTTTCTGAACTTTTGAAATTTGTTAAAACTTTTGCCACCAAATAATCTTCATTTGATTGCAGAAATGGAAGTTCTGAAGCCGGGAATGTGACACGTTTGGTCCTGATGCATCTTCTAATAAATGAGTCCCCAGCTCAGTGCATAATGTATTCTCAGAAACACACCTGTGCATAAAAAGAAATAAAATATACATCCACGGTTGTACGTTTTTGATTTAAGACAGGATTATCATCTTAAACTGGAACTATGTGTTAGCAAATACAGTTACATGTTACCTTTAATTCGCAGTGAAACAAATTCGTGTTGTTGCACAAATCTGGTGACAAAGAAACTCAATTCATCTGACAATGCTGGTTGTTTTACTGTTTCAGTTTTAAATCTTTAAACCAAAACAGGTTAAAACTAGAAGAAGAATCATCACCATCTTCCTCCTGCAGTGATCGGATGAGAAGGAAATGGAAAAATACCATGTTTTATTCTTTGACACACAGTTCTTCATAATTTAATGCCTGATCTGATGGCGCTGTCTTCTGAAAAGGTATGCGCAGCTGCTGGTAGCTGGTCTTTCTCAACAGCAACAGGTCAGAGGACCTTTAGCAGGTACTTGTAGCTGCCATCTGCTCAGAGACGCACAATGATTATATTTTATATTTATATCATATTTCCAACCAAATATTGTTTCAAATGTATTTCTTGGCATTTTGTTTGCTTCAACTTTTTTTCTCCAACAACAGAGTTTGTTGCACCAAAAAGTAGATTTTTTCAGTTTCTAAGACACCTTTTATGGAGTCGATGGTTACGCAATGTGGCTGCTTTCAACTTGATTTATTTCTTTTTCGTGGATCACAACTGCTCTGCTTCTAAAATGCCCTCATAACAAAGAGCTGCATTCTAATGTATTCAATACTCAGCAGACTCCATATGCAGGAGGTATGCACTGTTTCTGTTTAGCCTCTCTTGTGTTTCCTTGCCTCAAGAGCAGTCCTGCACTCTGATCTTATCTCAATGCAGCAGCTACTCCTGGCTTTAATTTTCACTTTCTGAGGTATTGTTAAAGGTGTGGATGAAACTGAGTGTGGGCCTGAAAAAGTTGGATTCCCAACCAGAGGACTTTTCATTTCTCACTGAAACTCAAAATGGAAAATCATCTGGAATTCCACTTAAAATTGTGGAAATGGTCGTAAAGTCTCCGCATGTTGAGCTCAGAAATAAACTTTTTAATGCCACAACATAAAAAAAACTTAAGTAATCTTGAGTGTGTATATTGTTCATTGTTGTATAAATGTTATATAAATTATTCAAACAGGCTCTAACATTATTATCAATTACACTATGTTATTTCAGGGAAACTGCACTTAAAAACTAATCAAATAAATATTTTTATAAATGCAAAAAATGAAATAAAAATAGAATAACAAAATATATCAAAACTTGATATAATTAAAACGAGGCTAAATCTGGAAGATAAAAATTGTATAGTAATATAATTCATGAATAACCGGTCTGAAGTGATATAGCAACAGCTGCAGATGCACGTGAATAAACTGCGGTATTTGGTTACAAACCCGAGAGCTTTTATTATGAAAACAGATCGAGACAGAATCGAGAATTATAATGTTTACGCCAGGCGCCCATACAGACTAATACACTGTCAATAATAATAATAATAATAATAATAATAATAATAATAATAATAATAATTAATGTTGTTTAATAACTTTTGATTAAAATCGCAATAGATAGATTTCGTATCAACGTTACAGATTGTTTAACTTTTTCTAAGCTGCACAAAGATATTCAGAGCAAATTATTAATTTAAACACATGGAACCATGTTACTCAGATAATAAAGAAATAGAGAAAAATGGTAAATTGTAATTTGATATAGTGCAGTCAATCTAATTTATTTATTATCATTCAAGTTATCGTCCTTATGACACAACAGTTCTCGTATAGGCTTAGTCAAGGGTTTATATGTGTCATGCATTTCTTTTTTTCTCTCAATAGCTGGATGATAAATTCTCGCCCATTTCTCAGTGACTCCCCTTCTTTAGCTCCCTCCCTCCCTCCCCCCAAACACACGCGCGCACACACACACGCACGCACGCACACACACACGCACACGCACACACACACACACACACACACACACACACACACACACACACACACACACACACACACGCTTCAAAGAAGCCTGACACTTCGACGGCAGGAGGCCCGCTAGTGTTGGAAGCTTTGAAAAAACATCCCGATCTTCACATATCTTACATCAAAATAAACAGCAAGTCAACATGTCACACAACCACAAGCAGGCTGTTTGACTGTCCACCTTTTCTTACAGCCTACCTTCGTCTCAGCGCGGTCAGCAGCTCCATGTTCCTCCCTGCAGGTGGCCCTTTTATTAATCCATTTTAATAAAACAAGCCTATGGATGATCTGAATGTAGGACTACGGACTCACAGTTCGTGTCTGTGTGGAAGCAATGCTCCTCCGAGCTCTCTCTCTGCAGAGTAATGCGCTGCACGGCGAGTCTCTGCACAGTCTGAACATCTGCTCGTTTCACGTGACTTTTTTTAAAAATACTAACATCTGTTCTAAATAGGTTTCATTCTGTGCCTCTGCATCGTGTCAATTGCCAACTCCTCTCTGCTGAAAAAAAGGGAGAGGAAACTTGCTTAACCTATTGCATTGCATAAGGGCTGGACATTTCAAAAAGGATAAACGTTAGTTTTTTTTGTGATACTACTCATTTGCTCTGTTCATGTATCTGGTATTGAGTGAAAGCTGAAGTGTATCAAGATTCAGGACCCGCTGTTTATTAATCTGCACTGTTTCTGTGAAGCATTTCCCCCCAACATTTCAGTGAGAATAGCCTCTATGTACAGACCTACAGCCTATACCTCGACGGCCTCCTTAAATTTCATAGACATCTGGGAATTCCATACATGCCTCGCAAGCCAATTACACACCTTCAAACGGGCACACACTCTGATTTGGACAGTGAGAAACACTTTCCCAGATCACTGAGATCAATCACAGCACGATAACAGTAGCCTATGAAAGATTTATTTAGTGACAATAATCGGGAATATGTTGGTTGTTATGTTGCATATCTTTAAAAATCACAAGAGGCTGTTGCCACATTCCATTTATGATTCAAGTGTTTAAATTGTGTCATCATGAATGTTATGCTGCATTAAAACCGAAAAACGAGTTAGTTTGACGAAATGTCTTAAACCCATGAGCACTTAACTGTCTCGCTGTTTATGTTCGACTGCAGGCAGAAGAGAGACTGTAGCATGGGCCCAACAGCAGGTTGACATGACCCCAGTGTAACTTATTTACTTATAATGGCGAGTCCGAGGTCCTTAATCCAACTGTAAACAAATCCAGGAAAAGGGAGAGTGAGAGAGAAACTGGAGACTGCACGAGGCTTCAACATTTTTAATTAAAATGGAATTTTAACTTCGTTTACACAGACTTACTCTGTTTTTTTTACAGCAGCTTTTTTTTCGATTATACTTTTCCTCATGTTTAAATTGTGTCTTAAATAGTTTTATTCATAAATGACAAGAAAAATGTATTTTTCTTTCTTCCTTTTGGATGTGTAACAATATATTTAAAAAACAAATCGCTGCATGTTTCTCCAACGCTTTCACTCAAGCCAATAATAACTCCATCTGTTTTCCCAAGTGACTGGCGATATAGTGCAAGCTTTTGTCGTTAAATCTGATGTGAAGTACAGGCCACGTGATGCATGCATGCACGTTATTTCATTTAATGTATAATTTACGTTGCCCCCAAATTTCTTTGGCCTCGTGAACAATTAAATTAGCTTTGCAAAATAAAAATTAAGTCAAAAGGAAACACTTTAATCGTCATTTTCTTTAATGCAAAACATATACAAACATTTACAAAAAAACGATAGTAAAAAATAGGAATGCATTTTGTATTTCAGACACAGGATCTATTCCTCAATGTAACACGTTTCACCAATAAATAAATAAATGTATTCTGAAAATATTTTTTTTTTGCACAGGTTAGATCCACACAGTCAGTCTATAATGTGAGCTACACCACCAGTTGACAGTCTCACAACTGCTTTGATAATGCACTTATAACTCCTACGACATGCATTTAAAAAAACGTCTTTTCCTTCGGAAAAAAACACATGATATTTTTAGCATTCGTCTTCAACAACATGAAAACGCTTCAGAATGGGAGTGTATGGAGCTATAACGCAGGTCCCATATCGGGCCTCTGCAAAACGATCCCCCAGAACTTCTGCCGTCTTTGATTTAAATAGAGTGATCCCATGTATCCAGCATTGGACTCCAGATTTGTCCCGTCAGAATGTGATAAGTAGATTCAGCAGTCACCTGTAGGTTAGACAAGGGATTAGTTTTAGTTAAACTGTGCAAAGAAGTCCATAGCATACTTTGGTTGCATTCGACCGCGGTACAGCCATTAAATAACATTTCCTAGCGGGTTATATTTCCCCCACAGTTTAAGGCTTGGATCATGCGTTTTAACTTAAAAACAAGCGTACCATTTAGGGCATAATTTCTCCAGATGTTAGTGAGATGTTGACATGGACCAAGCGCCCTCCATCCTCCACACAGAGAAGGCGTAGCTCAGCCTCTCGTGAGCCACATAACTACAACTTGTCATTTTGGAGTCCAGCTCGTCACTCTGCAGAACCTGGTAGAGGAAGTCGATGTATCTGGCTGCAAGTTTTAGGGTCTGTATTTTGCTGAGTTTGTCCGAGGGCAAAGTGGGGATAATTTTCCGCAAAGATGTGAACGCCTCGTTGAGAGACTGGGTCCTCTGTCGCTCCCGGACGTTGGCCATGACCCGCTGCGACTGGAGATCCTCGAACGACTGGGGGCTGCTGCTGCTGGACTTCTTCCCTCTTTTCCCAGGGGTCGGGCTATCTGAGTCCTCCCCGTTTTTCCTGCTCGGTCTCCTCTTCCTCCCACACCTCTTCGGCTGACTGTCCAACTCCCCCTCGCTGTTGCTCAGGCTGTCCACAGGAGAGACAGGGGAGCTGCTCGACTCTTCCCCCAGATTTTCCTCAGACATCTCCACTTGGGTAGATGGCAGCCAGAAAGTGTCCACGAACTAATTTCCCTCTCATGAAGTCACGGAACTGGTCCACCTGTACGTCTATCTGGCTTTGACGACACCAAAGTATCCATAGATGGGTTCCTGGGAGGACAAGTCTTCTCTGATACTTGAGAAACTTAGGCAGTTCTTATAGGCTGCATGGCGTAAACTTTTTGGGGAGGGACACGATTGGTCAAGAAGATGAATTACGTGAAGTAGGGGTGGGAGCATCCAAGGAACTATCAGAAACGCTCCTAATACGAAGCCAGAGTTAGAAAAGACATCAGAGTAACGCCTTTTTCCCACATTATTATTACAAAAAACAACCAAATTATCATTATAATATTAATCATCATGACTCCAATATGATTTTTAGCAGCTCTTTTCATATCAAGTTCACATAAGCGAGGGGAAATCGAACTGTCAATTGTCTCATTATGCATGAATGTTACAAGGGCCTCTGAAACGAAACCACGTTTCAGCCAAATATAAACTAAATGAACACATTGTAACAGCCTTGCTTTTGCGCGTCTTAGTGTGAACAAAGCGCATTTTGTATCCCTTCATCCATCCTCAACCCAATAAAATGCCGATAGACCCGTCACATCATTGCTACTATTTGTTTGCTATAATCTCCATTAATTGTATGAGCTGACACTTCTTCTTTTTTTAAAAACAGTTTCGTAGAACCTTAATTGGTAAATCTCTGCAGACCAAACCCACACGGATTTTGGATTTATATTTCCATCAAGTGTTTCTTCACAACCAAGTGAGATCAAAATACTTTTATATATAGACGACATATTATCCCAATCTGACATTTTTGACATGCAGCCAATACTGCAGATTTTCAAACTTTTCCTTGGAGGACTGCTGCATGCTCTAAATATATTCCCCACAAGAGGGCATGTTTTTTTTATACTGTAATAAATCCTACCATAAAATATTTGGAAAACTGTTGTAAAATAAAGTTTATGCTTCTTTGTTCCTCCATAAAACAATACAGTGATTATTCCCTGTTGGTTATAGTCAGAGATGAGGAAAGGGCAGTTGTATGTTAAAACCCTCTGGTATTTACTAGGTTGGTGATACAATATCCATCTTGTTTAGTGGAGGATTACTTTGTTTAGGTTAAGATGGCTGTGGTCCACAGGAGCAGCATCTGGTTTAGGAAACAGGGGGGCAGTCAAGGTCAGAGGTCACAACACCAGCGAACATCTATTTACATCCTCGGACAGGCCTAAGAGGGAAGTATTGTTCCAAGTGAAACACAGGCTTGTTTAAGTGTAACATTTTACATTTTCACTAAAGTAAATGTCATATTTGTTACATTTTCTGGCTCAAATATCCACACTCAATAATTTGTATCAATATGCTGCAAAGTAAAGGTGGAATTTTATATCTTAAAGTTTGTAATTTATCTGTATGCAGATGGCAAGGCTGACTGGAAACGCATGAAAAAGAGCAGCTTAAGCCTCAAGGTGAGCGTACCTGTTTGCTGGCCCTGTCCATGGTGCTGATCTCAGCATCCACCACTCTCTGCTGCACCTCACAGGTAAGCAGGTGGAGCTCCAACCACCTTGTCTAAATCCTTTTGCTATCATTTTCCAAAAAAAATTGTAGAATTTAATTTGATGTTTAATTTTGACAACTTTTCACAGAAACTGTGTGATTCTGTGTGTTTTTAAGCGAGCCTTGAGTAAATTGACTTGCATACTTCTTTACACAGTAAAGAGGTGAGAGGGAATGAAACTATGGATGGTCAATATGGAGAAAATCAATTATCATGGTATCTTTGACCAAATATCTCGATATCAATATTGTATATTATATTATATTGAGAGTTAATCACTGGTGCTAATATAAAATATTTACAAAATGAGATTTTTGATTACTAAATATCAGTAATGTGGATATAACGACTGAGTGGGTAAAGGCAAGTAGTAGAAAAGCTAGAACAGCCTGGTAAGTTTAGAAAAACATATCACTTTACTGTAGTGCAGCCTTTAAAACCAGGAAAAGACAACATTTATGCCACATTACGATGTTAGCATATTCAAAATTAAGACAATATATCTAGTCTCATATCACGACATCAATACAAATATTGCCCAGCCCTACATGCAACAAATATTTGTTGTTTCCTTTATTCTTGTTATTTTTGTTGTTTGTCTCTTGTTGAGGGATATTTATGATTACAGCAAATAAAAACAATGAAACAGTCCATCCGGCGATGTTTTGATGGCCTGGTCAACATCTTGGACCCCTCGGCCATTAGGGAACACGATCACCCCTTACTTTAAAAATGATAATAATGCAAAAGCTAGCATTAACTCCTACATTTACATTTCTTGGCAGCTTGCTCTGTCGAGTTTAGCTCTTTGCTGCTGAAGTGACTCTGAGAAAACACAGCTGCTTCTCGGGAATATGATGTCATCACAGGACAACTCCTCCAGTGTTGATCTTTAATAAAGACGAAACCTTCATCAGTCAGTCACAGACTTTCAGTGCCTGACAATTACAAGTACATGAAGAGGAGATAAACAGCGCTGATTGTTTTTCGGTGTGATTTACCGCACGTTGCTGTCCGCTCGGCCTAGACCGGTGGCCAATAATTGATGAAGAAAGCCTTTGTCCTTATCAATGAGCAGTGCGTGGGTGTTATGATAAAGTCAAGTGTATATTTCTGACTCATGCAACTTGACACACCAGTCATGAGTGACCCCAGAGCGTCATTAACCACCCGTCCCCGAGGTCACATCAAGGCAGACACAACTCAGGCTCTCACTCACTAAGTCCTGAGCCACAGCCAGATCCACAGAGACCTGTCTATTTTCTCTGCTCGGGCCTTGGAAGGCAGTGTTTCTCTATCAGCCTACTCATATCTATTGAAATAACAAACCACAGTCTTCCACATGTACAAGACTCCCACAATTGACCGTGATATTCATGTTCACTCCATTAAACTTTAACCGCAATGAGTGCGGTGCCAGCTCGCCAAGACGGATCAACTGCATGGGATGAGAAAAGACAGGGGTGCGTTCTTCAAAGAGCAAGTCCCAGATAGCCTCTAATCAACCCTCAGGACTAACAAGGTCAAACAGCAGAGTTGAATGACAGCATGTTTCTTCAGCAAAGGTCTCAAAATGCCCCATTGTGTCGAGAAATCCAGACATCATATCAGGGGGTTTCTGATAACAGCAGTCCAGTGGTTCATGATGAGAGTGAATCTGGGGTGTTGAATCAGGAGGTGAGGATGAAAACATGCCTTTATAAGCTGTCTGGACACATAGGAGCCAGGACTCCTAAAGTTAGCTGTAAAAGAAAGCCTTTGAAAGCAGAGTGCTTTGATGTTGCAAGTTCTAATCGTGGTTCAAGTCCTGTATTCCTGTAGCAGAGCACAAGTTCACCATGTCAGAGCAAACTGAGTAAAGCCTGCCCATTCCTGGAATCTTATCTCATAAATAGTATTGATTTTTGTAGAGCGAAAGGCACATGAAGAGCTGCACATGTCCGTATGCACGTGTGTGGGTGTGATAGATTGTTCTGCTAAATCTATTCACGTCGTGCTAATGACTCTGTGGGATATCAGACAGCTCTACTGCACAATGACACCTTATTAGCCACGAAGAACCAACAAACCTCCAGTATGTTTTCACAGCTTGGAAGCTCTGGGAGATGTGGGGTCTGTGGACGAACTGGCATCCAAGCAGTACAACCTTTGTTTCACACACACACACACACACACACACACACACACACACACACACACACACACACACACACACACACACACACACACACACAAAACAAACATAAGCCTTTCTTTAAAGGGTTTGAGAAAGTGTCTCACTGGTCTAACTTTACTCACAAAACAACAACACAAACCATGTATAAAGTAAAGCAAAAGCATGGAGAGTAACCTAATCCTCCATTTAACCCATAAAACCTCACTTCCTGTCAATGAAGATGAACGTCCGCACACATATTTTGTGCCCTGGCCACTGCTAAAACTCAATTCTCGAGACCACTGAGCCATGCCTTCTGCTGCCTATAAAGCTCACTGCCACCCAGCAGACCACACACACATTCACCAGGGCTGCTGCAGCACGGAGCCCAGTGCACTGATCCATGCAGTGAAAATATCTGTTCACAGAGTTACAGTAGCTTTACCATAGTGTGGCGGGACTGTAAGAGCTTGACAGGTGCTGCTGTGAGTTTAGATATAGTGTCTGTCTCTTGCTCATTAGGAAATGTGATTCATTTGTCACTGTTACATGGGTGAGAATACACCTATTGATGAACAGTCAAACCTATGATCATTTTGGGGGGCTGCAGTTTATGGTGTTGTCAAAATTGTATTGCATTATGAGGTGTTTCTAATATTTTGTCCACCCTGTTTGTATCAATAAGGGTCAACTAAACAGACTTCTAGTACATATTAGAAAAAATAACAAAAAGGTCTACAGTATAATATGTATCATAAAGAAGTCTACATACACTTAAAGGAACGTTAGATAGGAAAAAACAATGGTAACTGTGGCTGAATATTAGTACACACTATACTGCCAGTCAACAGTGTTCAAAGTTCATTTCACCCAAATCACACACATAGTTTTGGTATCTGTTTTTTGTGATATCTGTTGCCACCCTCATACAATGCAGTTTTGTTTTTGGTGCTCATAACATTGAAAAGGCCCCAGTTACCCTCAATAATCCACAGATCTCGCTGTCAACTGTTTGTATAGGAACTATTTCCTGGCGATGAAATAGTCTCAATGAAATGCTTTTTGAAACGAAAACAGGTCACAAGTCCTACGAAGTTCATCTGATGTGGACGTAAAGGCTCTCAAATAAAAGCTGAATGTGAGCACTGTAACCTCATAGTTACTGCTTTAACTATCAGATTAAACATTTTGGGGAAGAGAGCCAAGATGAGAAATATGTGTCACTTCCCTGACTGCACTGTATGTTTTAATAATAGTATAAAAGTAATGATATTAAACATACATTAAAATATACAACAATGTAATCCTTGCTACTAAATACAGCAGCAGAGACAACTCCTGGTGATGTCCTCAAACCATTCCTTCTTAGAAAACTCTTACATTAAATTATGGCATGCGTGGAATGGTCTTTTCACAAGAGCACATCCACATCCAAAAGTGCTACGCAGGTGCATGCTGGATAGTAATCACAAAAACAAGAAAAAATGAATTATTCTCGTGCACTGCTGTCACGTTTCCATGAGCTAATTCTTCTTTTATTGTCTCATAAATTGAACATAACTGACAAGATGACTTGGCAAAGACCACCTGGTTGGAACATCATCAGTCATGCTCTCAAAATGAAATATTAAAAAAATAACCATATTGTTGTGAATAACAGCAGCGTCTTTCTCTTCATCTGTGGCTTAAAGCCCAGCGTAATAACCCTGGCAGAGCACATGTTGGAAAGCAGCGTAACATGCCATGTCACATAGACTTATGTAAGTGATGAGCATAATGTCAGTAGTCCAATGTGGTTCTTCACTCTAACCGCGAGTGCTGCGAGGAGTCCCACCACAGTCCCTGTTAATAAAGACTCTGTGAGGAGAAAGGAGGTCAAACAGAGTGCTCCAGCTGCACATGAGGATGAATAGCGGACAGGGGGGATGATGGGCAGAGGTGTGGGGGCGAGGACCTGGGGAGTGATCAGGACAAAGGAGGGTCTCCCATCTTTTGACAAACCCCCCCTCCGCCCACCCCCCCCAAAAAAAGAAACATAGATAGATAGATAGATAGATAGATAGATAGATAGATAGATGGATAGATGGATAAATAGATAGATATATAGATAGATAGATAGATAGATAGCATAACAACTACATTTCTTAAAAAATGTGATGGTTTATGTGTTTTGCCATTCCATATCCACCCAACAAGCATGTAGCATGATAAAAGACACTCTAACAACCCTTTGCAGGCAGTAAATTTTATATGATGCGAGGTAGTAACGGCACTAACTCTCCTCTGAACCGCAGCTGTGTTCCCATCTCCCCCAGATTTCTGCTCACCTCTGCTCCTCCCTGTGTGTCAGTTAGAGGTGACCTCCTCCTTCAGTCAGACCAATCTGTCAGGACACAATAGGCTACCTCTTCAGCTATGTTGTTTTTGGAACGAGAATCCTTCAGCCCCGCTTGTTCTCCCTCTTGGTTGACAGAAATTAGTCAAGAAGACACTCTTCTTTGAGGGATTTATCTCGGCTGACTGTAGATTTTACGTTTTTTTTCTCAGGGTGTTGTTTACTTTCACTCATCAATGTGGAAGTTGTGTGATCACGGCCACCCAGCTGGGGATCTCTTCAAGATGTGAAGTCATTCATCTCGATTATCACCATCAATGTTTCTAATTAGAAGAGTATACGCATAAACAAGTTTATAACTACCACACTATCGTTAAGGTTTTTGTTTACATTTTCTAGATTCCCTCATCATTTTAACCAGCATTAGATTACTTCTCTATCAGGATAAAAGTGCTTTGACTGAAGGCTCAAATCTGTTAAAGACATTACTTGCTGTTGTGAAGTATAGACACCTGCAGCTTCTGGCTGCTCTCACCATCTGCTGGACATTCTTTAAGTTATAGCAGGTAACAGGAATGTGTCTTTATTCTACAAGAATAAGCAGCCGTGGTTGTGATGGAAAGTATTTACTTTAGTACAAATTTAGATACTTGTTCTTTACATGAGTATTTCCATTGTAGCTACTTTATACTACTCCACTACGTTTAATTGTTACTCCGCTACTTATTTGATGACTACAGTCATTAGTTACTTTATTTAATTTGATTTAAAAAACATTTATTACAAAAATTATTTATTTGTAAAGCCTCATCAATGTTTACCAGCTTTGTTGTATTGTAACCCCTTACAACCCCCCCCCCCGGTAGGAGAAAAAGACGCAGGTGTGTCTCCCTGAAGCAGGAGGGAGTCGTACCTACGGACATTTCTGAAAGTAGCTATAGTCAGTTGACATACAGTTAGCCTATTTCACAATTGATTTCGTCAGATTATTTGAATTGAATTGAGTGTGCATCACTTTTTATTGTCCCCTGGAAACGGGTTTCGTCGTGTGTGCTACTTACTTGCAGCATGGTTGCGTATTAGCTTGTGTTTTCTGTCTTACAGCTATGTGTTGTCAAATTGGTGAAGGTGTTTCTGCAATCCGCTTGGGTTATTTGCATGTGTTTTCTGAATTTGCAGTGCGCTGAGCTCTCGGGGCCACCGTACAATGTACCTCGTTAACAAGCAATTACTATTCCCTGGTTTTGCTACATCTGAAGAAATACTTATGCGTGCTTTTGATTGACTGCTTTTGTTATGTTTTATAAGTGATTTTAGTTTAAAATAAAGTGAGGAATCATTTAATTTAAAGGTAAATCGCTTATGCGTAGCCTACAGGTTGCACTTATCAGAGCTTGTCATTTTCTTAAGTTAAAGGAGTACAAGTATTGGAGTATTCTTATTGGTACCTTTTCCAAGGATGTGAATACTTCTCCCGCTACCCTAAAGGTATCCATAATACTTTATACAGAAGCCAGTAGTTAATAATAATTGTTCATAGGCCTGAGGTTTGAGGATGGAATGCAGTCTGTTAATAGAGCTTGTATTGTTAGATTTATGCACTTTTTGAGAAGAAAACAGCCCAGTGGTGAAGTGCTCATCATCAAAATGTTATGCTGCAATCCTTAACATTCCCAAGTCTCATTCCCAGCCTTCCTCCATCTGTGTTTTAGCTTATTGACGATCTGGGAGTGTCACGGTTGGTACATCAGGTCTGTCAGCAGACACGCTCTTTGCACCTCCCCCAAACTATCATGGTACACCTGACAAAACCTCTCTCTGCGAGATAGGATGTGATCATCAACAAAAATAAACTAGCCTTCTAACAGGGGTGGGGAGGAGGGGGGCTGTAGAAAAACTTTGCTATTATTCTACTGACGGGAACGTAATCTCAGTAGATCAGGGACTTGCAGATGCTTTTCTCAGATGTTTATCAAGAATATTTGGGCTTATTTATGTCTTGTATTTCTCCGTAATCTTTATCACAGTGCCCTTCTGCCACGGCAAAACTTGGTTTCAGTTAGGTTATTGATGGAAAAAGTGAGATTGAGTTAAAGCAAAATGAGGTGTCCAAGGATGTGGATGGTTATTACTCACAAAGCCGCTCTGAACGCTGCCAAACACTTCAGGTTGTTTTTTTCCCCATGAGTCATTTGGTAACGGAGCTTCCTCCTTCCCAGCGGTGGTCACGGGAAGAGGCTCCAAGCAGGCTGTTAGTCAGCAGAAAGGCATTGAACTCTGGGCAACGATCAACACCTTGTAACATACACCACAAACATTTTCAACTAAAACTAGAAACGCACCGACCATGCAGGTTTACAAATCTTCAACTGTGTCTTTTATTTTTATGTCATGAAAAATTAAGATCCCTTGTTATATTGTCAAAAAAAGGACTTTGTTTTCAGGCATATTGTGCATCAGTATACCCAATAAATGCAATTTACGTTTCCCATTTTATAATTTCAGCAAGAATCTGCTGTAGTCGTTGTCTTGTGGTAGGATTTCCTCTTCCTAATGTTTGTGGACACCAACTACAGTGCAGGTTGCTGTCGTCTCACTATTTGATACTTTACGTGTGACTTAAACACCAGTGATAAATGAAGTGCAACCATTTAAACTGTAAGCCCTTGTTCTTTCTTTCTGACTTTTCTAATTGCTGAACTTTCTCCTCTTACACATCATCTATTACCAAATTATTATGGTGCAATGAGAAAGGGAAGGAAGGTGGGGGAAGGGTGGTGGGGTGTAGGAGACACCACCACTACCTTTTGCAGCATGCATAAATCACCAGGCTAATAAATTGAAAGCTAAATGACTTCTTGCCCTCCACATATATCATGGAGGCAAACCAAATGAAGCCTTATATACCCCAGAGGACAGAGGAATGCTTCTGTTCATTACAGTGATTTGTGGATGCCCCCATGGCTGTTGGCTTCAGAAATCTGAGTCAAACAGTTTGGACTCATGCATGTTTACTTATAGCAGCATGGTTATTTGTATCAGAAATCAATTTATTAGGAAGAAATACCAAAACAATCCTTTCAATTATATATTTATCCTTCTGTTTCTGTAAATATACTTCCAAACCATCATATTTTCTGTGCAACTGCAATTTGTTTTACCATAAAGTTAAAGTATAATAATATATTGAAGAACTTTATTATTTATTACTCATGACATGCCATGCTAAGAACTTCAGGGAATTCATTGTGTTGCTGTCATGAGATAAGTTCCATATGCAATAAAATACATGATGATCCCATTATTATGTTTTCATATTCAATAAATAGGTGTTGTTAGCAATAACGAATGAGACTTAACACAAATGAGGTACTGTGGACGATCACTGAAACTCTCTCAAGATCGATACAATGGCGCCACCCACTGGGCTGAAACCACCAGGCTCTGTTGCTTCAAGGTGTTTTGGGTTTACCATAGAAACACACAGTACTGTATTGCAGATATACCGTGGAAGCTTCCTTATAGTAAGGTTTATTTTTTATATCCACCTCAATAAGCGTGAAATCAAGTTTTAATAACTTAATACAGCCAAGAATAGTTTAGGTAGTTTTGTTACTGGGGATGACATCAAACCATTCGAGGGCAGGATATAAAATGATTTGCCGTAATATGAAAGATAGTCAGCATCTCAGTTAATGTATCATCCAAATTTCTGTGAAAAAAATGCACTAATGGACTAAGTTTGTCTCGACGGTTAGCCGGGACAAGTGCCAGAAGAAACAGCAATTTCAGCATTTTTTTGTCTTCTCCTTAAAGAAAATAATATCCTGCCAACCTCTCCTTAATCCTGCATGGATCACCACAGCAGACTGAGCAGCCGAGGTCTCACCTTGTCCGTTGTCCCGGTGAAGAATAGGGTCTGTCTGGGACACTTCTTGAAACGAGTCCGTGGTGAGTATTTGCCTTGAAGGAAGAAACCAGGAAAAATACAATGAAATATACATAAAGTATGCTGAACAAACTTAATATGCATATCAGAACCAAAACCTCAGCATTTTAGCTGTGTGCCTATTTTAGAAATGCTGCAGTAAATGGATGCGCTTTAGAGTGCGAAAACATTTTCAGAGTCACATTTTGTTCTGCAATGATTTCACAGGAGACAAAATCTGTATTTTCTTTCACACAGTCAAATATTCTCACACTGAAAGGCAGGACTCTGTGTTGGCGCAGGTTTGGCGGGAGTGTCAGTGAAAAGGACTTAATGTGTTAATTCTTTGATGTGTTATGAGGAACAGCAGGGAGCTCTGAGTGAAACACAGCAGCAGTGTGGAAGAAGCTGTGGACATCAACACATAATCTATAATGACTGATATGTTATGTTTTTTTTTTTTAAATTATACAGTTTCACTGAGAAAAAGCCTTTCCAGAGTTCAAAGGAGATGTGCTAGTCAGCCCTTCTTGCAACTAAAAAAAATAAAAAATCTTTTGCGAGTGAAGTGGTAAAAATATGGCAGACAGCGGTCGACTGAGAAGTGGATGAGTAAATGTGGTATGTCAAAAAAAGACGGTTGCATAAGGCAAAGTGTTGTGGTGGCTCTGTTGTGGTACAGAGTTCCTGTTTACTGGAGTACATTTGCTGCTCCATAGACTGGGTTAATGCCAGGAAACTCAATCATTGAATCATTCAGTAACAAAGCACATAATAAGGGCGAACAAAGACTCACTTAATGGTGGAAAAACAAACTGTTCTGCTAAAAGCAATTTTACACCACAAACATCAAAACAACTGATGATTATTGTAGAAGAATTACATACATACTAATGTTTTCTCATTGCAAATGGATGACAATGACTCCACTGGAAGCTGAAGGTAGTATTGTAATATTAAACTTACACGCCGTTTAATTTGGATGCCCAATATTTAGTTTTTTGTGTATTTGTACTTTTTTGTTTAGGCCTATTTAAAAAAAATCGGTGTCAATGTGTAGTGTTTGGCGGCATCTGGTGGTGAGGTTGAAGATTGCAACCAAATGATAATTGTCCCATGTGCCAAGCGGATTGGAGATCTACATAGTAAATGTTGCATAGTGTGCATACTACATCCTTTGCCCTGAGCGTCTAATAATGATGCTGATGGGTTTACATTGGAGCAAGTCGTAAGCCCTGTGCGTCTCATACAGATGCTAAAGTGTGCATTGTGCGTCGGTATCAAGACCCCGTGGGCCACTGCCCGAGCGTTTGTATTTGGTAGTGAGACCAGGATATGTGAAGAGGACCCACTCCGAATGTAGATGTAATGATTTATTCTAAAGCCACGAAAACCACTTCTCTTTTTCAGGTGATTTACACTAAAGACAACATATTGATATATTACATTTCTGCCAACAGTCCCCTAAATGCGACACACCGGCCCTTTTTATGCATGTATCATACTTCAGCTACATTTCAAGTCAATCTGTTACAGAGTAAAACAAAAAGAAGAAAAAAGTCATGATGATATGTTTGAGAATGGACCATAAGAAAGGTAGTCTATCAGCGGCGGGGCTGGGGCTGGCTCTTAATGTGGAGATTCAGCAAATCCGGCCAACAAACGGAAAAACATGGTGGAACCCAAAACAGTTTGATTTGCTCTGGCCGATGGGTCGTGCTTGTTTTTGACTCAACTGTTTTAAACATGGCAGCCGGGTCACAAGCTTTCTCATTTTACAGCTGAACAGTACATTGAAATATGTTTCTGAATACATTTGAGGCGAGAAATAAGTAATGCAGTAACAGAATCTTAACTCATCTTTGATCAGCGCTGCCTAGTTTGACTGTTTGACCTGAGTTTTGCAAGCCTGCTGCCTTGCGATGGGTGGTTCTAATTTGCATAAAGTTGAATTCAAATCATGGTTATGGAAATGTGTCCTGCACCTCACGGCAGGATCTACTGCTCTCGATAGAAAATGAAAACATGCTAACATGCTAACATGCTAACATGCTCATGGTGGATCTTCCAGTGGGGATTTCTGTGTTCACTGCAGGTTGAGGTTTGTTATAGAGACAATTCATTCCAAATTCAAAAATACATATTTACTGTACCTGTAGTGCTTTTTTATTAATCTGAGAGGTTTCATGTGTTGTGGTTTCACATGAAACTGCTCACAACAAGGTATCTTGAGTGACAGGGTCATACTTTCTGGAAATAGATATTGCTGAAGAGTTTCAGTAACTTCTTCTCAGAGTACATTTTGAATAATTGAAGTGCATTTTTACACTGAGTACTTTTACTTGAGTACAATATTCTAGTACTCTTTCCATACATGTAAAAAAGTAGGATGCTTGACATGATTTATTTCCCTCTCCAGTCCTTTTCAGTTGATCCTTTTCACATGCTGAGGTTTATCTGTCAAGACAAACGATACAAAAACCGCAGTCGACACGGCAACATCATTCAGATACCGTGAGATCTGACACATCTGGACAGTTTATGTTTACAGGTTCCAGCCCTTTTTCATTTCATGTACATTTTGATCAGAGCAGAATTTGAGATGTTATATCTAAACGTGTCTCTTAAAGACTTTGGTATTTTCAGTAATACCAGGTAGGAACGTGTTTCCTGTTTCCTCAAGTTGCAGACTATTGTTTAGGAGTCAGATTGGGATCCTTTTCCCCCATTAAATACGGCTTGTGGGAGGCTTGATTTTCCAGCTGATTCTTTTATGTCTCCCAATAAATATTTAGCGTATCAATCAATTCTTTTATCAACTTTGTCAAATAAAATGCATCCTCTGCTGTTTAGTAGTGACTTGTTGCCAGGGGAACGGGGTGAATGTCAACCATCCTCCGATATCACGACTATCTAGAAGCACCGTCATAGACATGTAAAGGTCAAATATGTGTTGTTTTATCTTTTCACACATTCTGCACAGCAATGTACAATAACAAGAATGACAAGAGGTTAAATATTTTCTCACAAAAATATACAACCTCAGACAGCAATATTCATAATAATTAACTGCTATCGGCACTCTCACACTGCTGCTATAAATGCCCCCCAAAACAAAAGTGGTCACATTTAATTTGTCACATAATTTAACGCCTCACTGCATCTGAGAAATGGGGGCCTAAAAAGGCAGTGTCCATTTTTAAATTGGATGCCTCAAATGTTTTTCATCTGTGTCCCTGATTTTGCTGTAATACTGTCAGTGAAAAGCTACAACCTTCATAATATCTAAAAAAAACAATCTAACGATTAGATGATTTTGTATTTTGTTTAAGCCATTAGGTTCCTTATTCTGTATAGCTCATGTGTAACTGGTTCACTAAGTACACATTCATACATATATTTTTATAATACATATATGTTTATATTAATAAACATTGTTATCTTACTTTTTGGTAACCTCTAATATTTTTACACTGTAACTGAGCACATGACGCTATAGTCATAATCTTATGTATTGAAGATATTCACAGCTATAGCAACAATGTCCAGTATTGATATTTAATCATTCATTTTGCTTCTACAACTCATTGTCAACTATTTATCTCTGATGAGTCATGTGTTTGCTTCAGGTAGATAAACTGAATTGAAGTGAAACTATTTCTTGTTTTACATCTCACTCAACATCAACGTCAGAGTTTCACATCCCTGAGTTTGTCCTTGATATCCCGTCTAAACTCCTACTCTGTTTACTATCAGCCCTTTTCAAATAAAATACAATCTTACAACCATTCTCAACTGTGAGATTGAATCAGTTCCCTCTGTTGCCCGATACCAGTTTCCCTGTTTGGTTTACTTTTACTCGGCTGCATTCAGTGAGCCAAAGTAAAGACAGATCAGCGCTCTGTGCTCGCTAGTTGATAGAGAACCAGCACACAATGCTCTGAGCTGAAACTAGCTTAAACAAACAGTGGCAGGAAAAGCAAACAGTCTGAGAAAATCAGTAGAAAACACTGAAGGGAAAAGTCATTTGTTTCTGTGGCGTGATTTAACACAACTCAACAGGAAAAATGACAAATGTCACATAAGTTATGTCTTGAAATCTGATTTGAATAACAAGTATGTAGTTTTATAGCTCCCTGTCATTTTAGCTACGAGTTGAACCTCTGCATTTATTAGAAAACAAACCAGATAATTTACTGCAGTTCATATTTATTCATATCTCATGCAACACATCTTCATTTCAGTATCAAAGATATCAATCGTTGTTTAACATTTCAGTGACTGAAGACACTGCGTACTGAATATGGCACCACTATCAACAGTGAGGTTTCAATTTGGCAAAGAAAACATGATCATACAAACACAATGGTTAAAATGTCTTATGAAATGATCTGCTTTGTACATATCTAAAACATTTCACGACAGTATAAAAATAATGTACTCCTATTTAAGAAACAAGAGCTTATGACACTTGGCTTGTTTACTGGCATCAGGAACATGTAACTTTGGTAGAACTACATATAACTCTATTTATTGTCCTGGCAGTGCTGCAACCCTTGAGATTGTTAGTTTGCAACAGTGTTCACATTATTATTAGCTACCTCCAGTATTTTACAGAAACTAAAACTTAAAAATCCCATTGACACAAACTTTCACAGGATCCATAAAGGTGATGTGGATCCTAATACTGTGGATCCTTAAAAAACAAACTGAATACAGTCAGTAAGTTAAGTACCAGAAGAAATCAAATTGGATTCATAAATAATAATTTAACCTGGTCTTTAGGTAATGCACATTTGCAGATTGGGTAATATGAGCCTACTATTAACAGGCAGAGAAATAATAGATAAAAATACACGTTGAGATTTTTGATACCCAGGACAATTGATGTCAGTCAGGAACTACTGATCTCATAAACATTTGACAGTAAATCTACCAAAATGAACTTTCACGTTTAAGGCTTAATCACATTTGTGTACATAGAAACATGGAGAACAGTGACAAACTACACTTCATTTTCTTCTCTCTGTAAGATGAAAGGACATTCCTTCTTTGCTCAAAAATGTGAGAACATATTTCACATTCACCAAGTGAGATCCAAACATTTAGTGCAAGTACCTGATGGAATTTCAATAAAGTAGCTTCTAATTCTTTGTGTAAAAATGAGCAAAACTATACAACGACAAAAAAAGAGCAAAGTAACATTTAAAAACAACATCAAAGCCTTATTGCTGTGTAACAAAACCTCTGTTTTTCCCAAGTGCGTGGAAGTTGCTGTCATCACGAGAGTGCGCTTGCATAAAGTTTAGGAATTTGGGTATGCCGAGGCTCGAAAGATATCGAGACAGTTCGCTGTGATGAGGGCACCAGTCAACTGTCTCCACTGTCTGGTGGCTGGGTTTTTCATTTTGTCCAGGACCAGGTGCAGATCCTGGATCATGTCCCTGTAGCTGTCTCCATACCGCAGACTCCAGGAGTACAGGAAGTCATAGGCGGGCTTCCACATTGACTTAAACAGAACAGAAAATACAGGAATCATCATTCATCGTATTTGCTGCAGAAATGCCATGAAATCAGTGTTCTCTACTCTGTCCATTGCCCGCCGTGTCAGTGTGTGCTGTTAAACTGACCTGGGCACCGACTTCCCTGCTCTTCCCTCGGTGTGGTGCCTCATAGTCCGCTATCTGAGCGCTGGACAGTTTGCCCATCTTCTCAGCAAGCTCCCGCCATCGAGCTCCCAGCTCCACAGCTGTGGACAAAATGACTGTGTTCTGAATCAGCTGGGCCACAAGAGTCACAGAGTCCATCTTCAACAGACCCTGTGGTGACAAACGCAGAGATAAACTGTCACTAAAACCACGGGAGTTGCAGGACATCGGAGCATACGGGGTGTGGAATTGCTATAGCATGAGTGGTGGGTTGTGTGCATGTGTATTATTTTGTGAATTTGCAGTGTTTTCACAATTTCTTTTATTTTTCTTGTATGTAGTGCGCACAAAGATTAAAATATTTAGTACAAATATTTAGTTAATCGTTTTTCTCTACATACCACCATGAGCTCATGCAGAAACTTTTTCCTGCTCTCCTCAGCGTGGCAGTCTTCCTTCAGCTTTTCTAGCACGCAGGCCACTTTATCAGCCTGAGTTTCAGCGTGCGTCCGTGTGATCGTGTCCACTGACAGCTTGCTGTACCCTAAAGCATCGGCCAAACCTCTCCAGCTGGTTATGTGTTCAGTGACCAGCGTCTGGATGGCGGAGTACATGTAAGTAAGCTTCTTGAAGGGCAGCGTCATGTTGTCCAAGAGGACCTCTGTGGTGATTTGAATGCCGGTGAAGTCAATCACTTGGTCTATGGTTATGAGCTTGATGTTCTTGCAGTGAACCAAACCGGTCCTTCCTCGGAGGAATCCGATATACCACTCCTTTACTTTTGAGTTACCCACCGACCTGACAGTCTCTCTGGATAGGAGAGCTACAGTGTCCCCCTTGAAATACTCCAGAAGGTAGTCTACACGTGGCTGACGGAGGACTGACTTTAAGGCTACGCCATAGCACTGTAGGTTCACAGGTCTGTCTGTGAATTTGGGGAAATCTGGAACACTTTCCTCAGGGATGGGCGAGCTTCTGGTCATTTCAATCCGCTTTTCTATCTGCCTCGGCACTCGCTTCTCTGATCTGATGGGTGCTGCGGGAGGGGAAGGCACCTGGAAATGTGCAACAATTTCAGCTTTTGGGTCTTTCACCTGTAGATCTAATTTAAAAGGAGTCATTTCTGTATTACTGGCACAAGATAACGCAACTGGCAGATGAAAAACTGTCCCTATTTTGAGCCGACTTTGTCTCACTTCTTTCAGTTCGTCCTCAGATTTGATTTTAAACATTGAGCCTGTGAGGCTAATACCGACATGCAGGTTGTTCAGTTCGTCTAGTTTGAACCCATGTTTTCCCCAAAGCTGCAGCACAAGTGGAGGTATATTTTTGTTTCCCCTGCAAAAGTCTGAAAACGGAAGCCTTGGCGGAACGTCCTCGTGACCGCAAACTACTATGACGACCTTGAACGATGGATGGATATACCTGGGGCCATAAACTGCTACCGTGATTTGGCGATCAAGGTAATCCCACACTGAAGTGGCAGGAGACTGGATTGCAGAGGCCTCCGCGACTGCAATTACATAAAAATGTGTCTTAAGGTCCTGCAGCTTCATTTGCAGCATGTTCTTGTAAATGTAACAGTTGTTCACTTTCAGATAAGGTCCCTCTCTTTTGTTGGACACCAGGCCGACCACAGTAGTCATCACCTGACTCAATGGGTCGCTCTTTACCTCTCCGGCCAGTTTCATCTCCAGAGAGAGGCACTCCTTTATGTTGATGTTGCTGAGGACCACCTCTAGAAGTGGACTCATGGTTGTCATGTAGTTGTTATTGAGTCCAGGAGCAGGGTCTAGCATTGCTTTCAGTGTCACTTCCTGGACTTCTCCTGGAGGAACATGGCCTTCTGGGATATGGATGGTAATTTCCGAGGCTGGCAACTGTACGGAGCCTCCAGTGTGGCCGACCTTGCAGATGACCTGAAAGTCAGTGGTCTGTGTCTGAGCCCACCCTGGACTCTGGCTCATCAGATTTAAGTCCAGACACGAGCGGGTTAGCTGCCTGTGGCTTAGCCAGGCCATCTTGTAGGCCTCTCTGTCGTTCTTAAGCCACTCAAAATCTGGGTTAAGCACCGGCCCAGGTGGTTTGAAGCTGTTCTCCTCTTTCGGCACTTGTCTATCCAGATCATCCAGAATGTCAGAGGCACTCCTGCATCTCCCAGATCTGTCGATGGCTTTGTGTTTGTTTTCCAAATAGTTCCCCACGTTGCCTTCATCCGAAGATGTGCTAATGACGTCATCGTTATTTGTGTCAAAAGGATTTTCGTTGGAAATGTGTTTGTCTTTGCTGCTGTGTAGAATGTCATCTAAGAAAGGATTTGATCCAGACAGTTTGTTCCAAAAGGGATTTTTCGACTGAGATGAACGTGCGTCTTCCGGTTGGAAAAATGCCCAATCAGAGTTCTGTGTCACATACACACCTGTGAAAATATTAGGAGTTTTGTTAGGACGTTGAGTAACATTAACTTAAGGTTTTCAAATTCAGAGCACAGGCTGCCTCTGCTTCAAATAAATTGTTTTACCATTCCTGTTGTCCCCGGTTGAGACTTTGTCATCCAGATCAATCAGTGTCCCCTCAGATTTACTCCGCATGAGACTCCCAACACGACGGAAGGACCTTACTCTTCCAGCTGCCATATCATCTGTAAACATAAAAACTATACGGTTTTAATTTCTAAATGAACCTGCAGCTTTTACTACTAAACAACTTTGTTTCTTCCAGACACATCCAGGGGTCCTGAAGTAGGACAAAATGAATCCCCAATATTGTGGTATACTGATATTTTTCTCCATTTACACCCACTTGTGCCGACACATGTAGACAATTTGGATTTAGTAACAAATACTAAGGAAACAACAGCTGTCATTGGTTTACAAAACGTAAAAGGACACAAATGAGTAACGGGACGGCATGTGAAAAGAAATTATAAATATATATATTTTTAAACTAATAACTAAATTAAATATACAGAAAAAAAAAACCGAAGGAAGAAATAAAAATGAATAAACTGTGTGATCTATTTGGGTTTAGATACATTTTATGCCAGCTTTGCAGGATGGGTTTGTTTTAGTGTTATTAATTTATTTTTATTATGCTGATGTAATTACCTGAGGTAATGTAACTCATCTAGGGCTCAATCTATTAATTGATTAATTGGTCAGAAAATAAATCAACAATATTATTTCATTCATTCAAGTCATAAGTCATTATTAATAATAATACTACTAATAATAATAATAAGCACAATTGCCAACAATTTACTGTCTACGGCTTCTGAAGTATGACTATATGCTGTCTTCTATCATAGCAAACTGAAAATCTGTTGGATTGCTGTTTGGACAAAACAAACAATTTGAACATGTTTGTATTGGATTCTTAGAGATTGTGACGTGCGTTTTTCACAACTTTCTGTCTACATTTTACAAAAGGTTTTTCAAGAAAATGATAGACAGATATATCTTTTAAATAAAAGTCATCTTTAGTTGCGGGCCCAAACATAGGCAGACATATATTTTGAGGTGCTGTGACACATGAAAACAACCGGCACCTACACAAGAAAAGACATGAGAGTAACGTTATTGTTCTGTCTCAACTATGTTTCCTTCAGCACGCTGAGCCTCAGGCTCTTTGCAGTCTGTTACAGGGAAACTGTTCCAAGCCTGGAAGAAAGCCTCAACTCCTCGGCCTGTCACTATTTGTGTAAAAGGACACTACCCATTCATGACTTGTCACAGTGAGTCAGTCATTAATAATGTGGTCTCTTACACCAGTGCACAAAAACAGGTTGGTCTTGTCAAGCTTACGACACAGTAGTCGGTTCTCTCAGCGCTTCTTGCTATGATCAAAGTGCAGTGGCACTGTACTACTGCCAGTACACATGTATATTCTGATTAACTACTACATGACAGGATTATTTACAATGCACTGTACTGCTATTCCTGTACACTAGCCCTACTCAATAATACATCAACTAGTCTGTTCATAATCGTGTGCGTGTTTCCCTGTTTGATTTTTGTTTTGTTTCATCCGATAATGTATTCTCAAACAAATCTGTCATTCTTTAAAGAAATACTCAGCAGCACAGAGTCAGACATTAAAGCTCCGGCTTCACTAACCGCAGCTGCAACAGGCTCCCTGGCATGTGTCCTGTCAGTGTCAGCAGGTGTGTTGCTGCATAGCTACCCAGTAGTTACACATTAATACATCTGCCCCATTCAGGCCACTTTCTACTGTGAGAAGGAGAGAATAAAAAACATCAAATGCGAGACAAGAAAACAAAGTTTGATCTCACCGTCGGCATGAAATGGCTGGAGATTTGCTTCGGAGCGTTGGCATGAAAAGAGGCCAATCCACTGTCACTACACACTTCTTTTTTTCCCCCTTTTCTAGGGCGTATCTATGATGTTCACCTCCTCGCGTTACGGCTCTTTACTCTGTTTGCTCTCCGGCACGGAGCATTTTGGGACTGAGAGTTTGGAATAGTACAGGAACTCCGGCGGAGGAGTGGTTATTTTCGCGGTTTGTGACTACAATACCCGACATGCACCGCACTGTTTACGCACGAGACTTGCAACACCTGAAACTGAGCGATACCTCTGTGGTTTCGACAGGAGTCCGAGTTCAGTGATAAGCAGCGTCCTAACAAGGCTGCACAAACCTGCTCCCACAGGTTGGAGGTTACTCAGTCGACGAGGAGACACAATAAACGAGGCCAATCCACCCAGTTAGCATTTTATTATGAGTAAAATAGATTTACACTCATACAGTGAAGTCCCCACAGCATTGGAGGAATTTGACAGTAAAAGAAAATAAAGCCAGTAATGACAAAAGAAGGGTTATGACGGTATGTTGTCTTATTCATCTTGGTCATTCATATGAGACTTATTCTAGAAGCAGAGCTAGTTGAGTTTTATTGATTTTACTGTGTGTTATTAGCACTGTGGTTTTGAGTGACTGTAGATCAAAGCCAAAATAAACTGAGAAGTTAATCTCATCAAGAACACAAGTCACGTTATCTCACTGAACAGGCGATACACATGTACTGTGACGAATGCCTGAATAGATCACTATTTGAGACTGTTGTAGTATTTATAATCATCATAATAATCCAACAGGAAACCACCATTTCAGCTGCTTATGGCTATGCAGATGCATGCCAGAGTGTATGAAAAGTAATAACTTTTTTAATACCCCTTTGAGAGAAACTTACTGTTTGTTTTGTAACTGTTATCTTCGCTGATTAATATCCATGCTGAAGTTTAAATGTTCTGTGAGAGATGTTGTGGTCTTTGGATGCAGGCCCTGGCATCCAAGTTCACAAGGAATGCAACTAAGCACTCTTGAGTAGATTATGAATTTTGATGTAGCAAATGTCAGTGGCTGCTGAAGCCTGGACTTTAGCATGACTGATTAACATCCAACTCCTCCACAAGTGAAAGTATTTTATATGTGATTGAGCATACAACTAATTGTTGAAATGTTTTATATCTGAACTCTCCGTTGTTTTGCACCATTCATTATGTTCCTGAGTTGTGCATGTTGGTGTTAACTGCCTGAATATGAAACAAAACGGACAAAAGCTGCCACATTTCACCCGAACACTGCTGCAATCATTTCACTATCAGCACTGAGCCAGATTATTTGAGCAATTATAATTGAGTAATTATTTTTAGTAGCTTTGATACGTACAGCTGACCATACAAAGTATACTGATGCATGCAGTATGCGTACAAGGGGGACACACTAAAATGTCATGACATTGCACTTTGACCTTTGACCCTTTGCTCATATCTGTGCTGTGCAAAGAATTGTGGGTCAGAATAGCCAGAAAAGCATGCTGGCTTGCATACTGCAAAATATGACCAGATGCAGTATGGACATCCATATTGCAAATGACAGATACTATGTATTGGGACGTATAAATATTTTTCTGGCATACTAAATAGTATGATAGTATGTGTATTGGAACGCACAGTTCCCATTCAGTATTTTAAACAATAGACAGATGTGTAAGCAGATTCTGCTCCCTTGTGGCTGTTGTAAAAATATGTATGGGATAATGCTGGTGGCATGCTCTATTTTTATTTATTTTTATTTTTACTTTCAACAAATTTCAAGAAAAGGCCAAAACCAACAATGAACCAATCATACTAATATGTATTGCCTGTGTATACAAAGCCTGATATAGCTTATACCTCTGTGCCAAAAACTATTAAAACACATAAATATTGCTAAATGTCCATTACCACTTTATGAGGTGCTTATTAATGAAATACTGTTTTGTCCATTGGCCGGCCCATGCTTGAAAATTTAGGAGTAACCTTTGAACTTGCATTTATGCCTGTGAATATGAAAAATATTGATTTAAACACCGAATTATGTGTTTAAAGTACACAAATCATTTCATTGTACGTACAATATTGAGTATGGTGTTTTTAATACTTTGACAACGAGCCCTTCTCCTTTATTTCAGCTGAAAACAATGGCAATGCCACTTCCCTACGGCTAAAATAGTATTTACACCGTGGGCAAATTATTTTTAGTGGATAATCTTCACATCTACCTTCACTGATAACATTTGTCAAATTAGATTATTTTAGAAAATATAATTTTGAGTATTTCTTTTGGAAAAGAAGAATGATTCTGTTATATTCAAAATTCAAGGTAGAATAACAAACTTTGTAATTCAAAACTGTGGAACTTCTTTCATTTCCAATTCAGGAATAGCTTTCAACAAAGTCTGCAAAACTCAGTTTTTGCTAACAGATTTATAGATTTAAATGAGTGTAATTTAGGTGATTTTCATTTAATTTTGATGAATGACATGAAAGAAGTTATCCAAATTAATGTGCAAACCCGATGTTAACGCGCTGTATAATTAAATGTGTTATCATCAAACTGAATTTAAGGCTAAAATTTTGGAAATGGTGAAGCTGACATGTTTTTGCCACTTGGTGGAGCTATTTTTCCATCGTTCCTTTGGTCAGACTTTGAAGTGTTTTTTTTATTCTAAAACCAGAGAGTGTCTTATCTGTTTCTTTTATATTTCCACCAATCCAACAAGTAAGGAACTGTCTAACACCAACGCAGAAGCAAGGATTCAGAGAAATGTTGTGCCAATCAGGACTGTGGTTATTTAAAAAAGGCCTAATTATAGCGGTGTAAAACTTGGTATTATATGTCCATAATGGTTTCCAAGAGTCCAAGTCCTTTTTTTGGTGTCCAAAACCCAAAGTTACTGTAATGTGAGACCAGGAAAAGCAGCAAATCCTTCTGTTTGAACAGCTGGAACCATCAATTGTTCAGCATGTTTGAGTTGCTTTTGAGAAAATCAAGTTGATTAATCGATTATACTTTTGTTTTGACTAATTGTTGCAGCTCTCATTGTAATATTGATATGTCTCTATCCATCACTTTCACAGTGATAGGAAAGCTTTGGTAAACCCATTTGTGAAGGCTCAGACATTTGTTTACAAAAACACTCTTTAAACAAAGCCAATGAAACAGAATAAACAGTGAAAGATTTCATCGTTTTCCCCAAGATGCTGTCTCAGGCCTTACCTGCAACGAGCTCCTTCCTCTTGGGTGGAGCAGTCTGTCACTTTGTCCCCATAATCTTAACAAAAATCATCTGGGTTTCATAGAGAACTATGGCTACATTTAATGTGATCATGTCTTTTGATCTCATGCTTACTCTGGTTTATGTGAGTGCCGGCAGCCCCAAAGACTTTGAGGTGCTTCACCCTGATACCGCAGGAGACAATGCACGTCTTTGTCTCTATTTCATCAACGGTGTTCCCTCAGACATTTGTTTTTAGGAAGAAAAGCAGTTCACTTTGATCCTCTGGTGAGCAGGATTTATTTTATACTGCTTTATTATCACTGATGTGATGAAGTAAATTGAACTCTCAAAAATCAGCGACAGAGCTGAGGTTCAGTCTGCAGGTATTCCACTCAGCGATCAGACAGGTGAAACACCACCTGTGACGTAAATTAATATAAAGTGCCGAAAGCATTGTATAAGGGCACCGCTGTCAGTGTTGCAGCAATTACTGTTAATTATTTTGACTCACCTCTTAGCCTCGTCAAATTGCCTTTCCCAGGAGATTGGTTGGTTTGATGACAATGACAGTGTGGTTGGTGGTTTTAACCACAAAATTGGCCACAGATGCATCATCGGTGAGAGGTGTTACCACAACACTGTGATTTGCTGGTCGAGCTAGAAAACCCAATATATCTCATCATGCCAATAGGAGCTGGTATTTCCATGAAACCTCAGTCAAGACTGTGATTCAGCTTGACTTTTGTTAAACGGAATGCAACCTCAAAATCACGGATACGTCCACATTACTTAAAACCACGTGTGGGATAATATAATTTCTCTTTTGTGTTTTCTAGGTGACTGGATCAAAGCTGGGTTTGGCTGCCAACTCGCTGTGTGCGCTGACCAAACCTGTTATTGTGGCCTTCATCTGCAGTTGGCAGCTCACCCTCTTCATCAGGGCATGTGTGCCCTTCCTCTCTGAAGGCCAACTTAACTAAAGTGCGGGCAGCGGCGGGGCACTCCGTAAGGGGGCCAGGTGATGCCACAACAGTCTGTGAAGGTGATAATAACATGGCAACACATTGCACTCTGAGACATTAAGCCCAAATTACTCCGTTCATATTTAATGATTACTTCTTGACACTTTTATGTTTTAGTCATCTGTTGCGGCCGTGGAAAACTTCAAGGCTGTTGTTATTTGATAGAAAAGTATGTTTTCGGTTCAAGGCCACGTAATTAAAAACTACCTACAGTTTCAGTGGAAAAAGGTCAGTGCATTCTTGCTTGAAATTTAAAAGTGTTTTTCTGTAAGACGATATTTTAAAAGAATACTGAATGAAATAAACAAAAAAACTAACATGTCAAACGTTATGCTGAAGAGAAAACTTGACTTAACATAACCAAGTATTCATGTTCTCCCCATGGTCATTGTTATGTGAACCCATTTGCTGCCTTGAGAGGTGAGCAGCCTTTTTCTTGCGTCTCCGACTTTACCCAAACAAACACAAAAACCTCGGCCTGTAACGTGGCAGCTGACAATCTCTGTCTGTAATTACTTCTCATTTTGTGAATATTAGAAGTAATTCAAGGGATTTAGCATAGTGTGTAACTGGGCTGCAGGCCTTATGTCTCCATAACCCAAAGTGCGTCAGTGACCCAACAAAGGTTGAATCTCCTCAGTTAAAGCCCATCTGCACCACTATTTCAGTTTCTTGGTTCCCCCTGAACTTTGCTTGGTTTCACTTTTGACTTTTGATATTGTTCCTGCAGCATCTTCTGGTTGACTGCACCACCGCAAAACAGAGTAGAGGAGGCAAGGGAAGAGGATACAAAGATGGAACCAGCTGCATCTTCATCCGTCTGAGTGTGTGTGTGTGTGTGTGTGTGTGTGTGTGTGTGTGTGTGTGTGTGTGTGTGTGTGCACTTGTACATTTTAGCATATGTAAGAAGATAAAATTGAGAAAGAAAAAGAAACTAAATGGTCACTCGTCGTGGGAAATCTAAACACAACAGAGTATGTGAGTGACGGAAACCGAGAATATCTACTGCACTGGTGTAGCCTATACTGCAACAAAATGAGTCATATTGAATAGCAAGACCTGTTACTACTTCATGTCTTTCATTTTGAAACATTTTGAAAGCATTCTCAGAGACGCTTAGTAATTCTAATGAGCTTCTATCACCAGATTGTGATTTATCCCTGACTGACTGACATATAAACCAGACCTGCAGCATGTGTGATTCAAGGTGGGTGAACTGATAAACTTATCGTCCTTATCGATGCACACATCTCCTAATGTGGAGAAATATAAACAGCATAGATAGTCACAAATGTTCAATTGAATTTGTTGAAATAAAACTTTTTATCTCAGATTACTGCCGGCAGTTAAAATTGTAAAGATGGTTTTATGCATCAACACTGGGAGAGAGATTGCTTCAATAAGAACCATAAACTGCTGTTATAAATTGATCAGGGTTGGACTATAATTGCTGTCGGTTGAACGTAGAGGCCCTAGATGGCGCTACAGAGCTGTGCAGAGAAAACTCACAGAAGTTTGAAAGACACTCGCTTTAGTTTACCCTTCACCGATAAGCCCTAAAAACGTAAAACACACGAGACTACTTCGAAAAAGACAGAATAATTAGACTGACTGGTATTGTCCATGCTTATCATTTATGTAACACAGTTTAGGGGATGATCTGAACGTCAGTGCGCATGCACACTATAACGTGGTTTTAGGTGCGTATACGCCTCAAAACACCAGAAACGATAAAAAAAGAGATTTAAATAGGAATAAATGGGGTTACCTCTATTATCAGTTGTAACCGACAGAAAATACGACGTACAAGCTGCTTCCTTAATTGGAAAAAAACGGTGTGGCTTCAGTGTTTAAATCCAAATATACATTGTTACAGAGATACAAGATAAATAGCGATTAAAGATAAATATATTGTTAATAAATAAATGAAATTAGTTGTAGTTTCTGAAAGCTTGTACAAATCATTTTGAATTTGAGTTATTGGCAACTGATTTAGTCTAATTTGAGATGAAGGCCAACCTTAAAACAAGACTGCTCGCCACAGAATTATCTTTTCTTAAATTGCATTACGCTATTTAAATATATACAGACTACTGTCCGTAATGTAAATATCTATCGGTAAACATTAAAATATACGGCGGATTCATCCACTCAATTTAGAATTAATAAAAGGTGTTTTGGAGGAATGTCTCTCGACCAAGAAAGTTGGATTTACAAAGAGGAAAAAAAGCTTCTAAATTAATATTGTGGAATTTGAAAAAACAAATAAATAAAAATGAAAGAAGAAACGAGAGTGTAGGCTACCTTTTGGGATGATAATTGTATGATAAATAGTAGGTGGGCTCACATAATTATGCGGGTTTTTTTTTTTTACCTGTTTTGACTTCGGGCTCAGAAGTTTGAAGTTTTATTTTCCAGTTCAACAAAAAAACTTGGGAATTGTGCCTGAATTTAAATTCGTACTGCACTGACTTTGTATTTGTTTAAAGCATTAAATTGTTTAATTGTATTATTGAAAAGTAAATACATTTCTGGGTGAGGCCTCGACAGTGCTGCAGGCCTTTTTCCCACCCTGGCCAGAAAAAAAATGTAAAAACCACCAGCTGTACACGGAGGTCATGAAACGCAACATCGGCGTTATTTCATTAATATTACATAATGTTATAATATAAAATAATACATTCTGAGCAATATAATAATTTTTAAACTTCCTGGTATGCCATTCAATTCTGTTTTATCGACTCAACACTCAAACAAACGGAGTCCATCCACTGCTTCTGAATTCATACTGACTTTATTGAGTGGCTTACATAAAAAGCCATTCTCGGAGGGAAAAAAATATCATTGTAAAATTAAAATCACTTTACAACATGCTTACTTAAATTAAATGAGTGGGTAAACAGTAAATGATTTCAAAACCTCACAAATAAATTCAAAGTGCGCCTAATGATAAGACCCCTAAATACAAGAAAACTCGTGGTTAAATATAACTCCCCACAATACATTTCATATCATGTCAAAGAAAAATCCAAGTACATTTCCGTATATTTTCAAATATTTACTAGAGTCCATATACAACTAGAAATACCTATACAAAATCGTCTCCTGGACAAATACATTACTCACCTTTACATTGGGCTGTAATTATTCTAAACTACATTTCTCATTATGTACAACACATTTTGCAGCGAAGTGTAAGCAACCTCAACTGGCCTACTTACAAACTTGACGCACATACTGTAGGCTGTTGAATAGCAATATGTGATATAAACCTACAACTGCTCCTCCATTATCAAACGCTTGATAGGATCGGACAGATAAAAGGAAACTACCCCATCCCGTATCTTACCACACTCTACAGGTATTTGTTCCTACCGAGCAGTCCATCCACAGGGACACAAATTAACAATTTATTCTGCTCGATAATAAAGTGCCAGAGTTTGGTTTTGAACAATATGTATGACAGTAGTAGCACAACTTTGCGGGCCTACATTTTTCACATCAGTGTTTATATAATTTGCTTCTCATATGCTGGGAAATAAAACATCAAGGTAGAATGCAGTATCGGAGGAAAAAGAAAGTTTCAGTTGTGCCCTGTTCCAGTGTGCCCACAATAACTTGATTACACTGTCACACCGCAGATGTAGGCTATTAACGAGAAGGTTCTGATGGCACAGCTATGTAAGTAATTAGTAGTCTTAAACACTTGGAAAAAGTCAAAGAAACGTATAGGCCTATTTTCTCATTAAATGACAACATTCATTGTGAAGCATTTCGCACACACCAAAGTATGTCCACTTCCGTGTCCTCTGGGACAATTCAATCACAACACTTGGTTGTTTTACAGTTTTTACTTCACTGAAGGGAGTCTTAGAGGCCGTTCATGCCCACTCCCTGGGTTGACTCCGGTTGGTGCAACAGGTCAGGGGAATGGCACGGAGGGCTTCCCGGCGCGCTGTGCTCGCTGTCGGTATCACTACCCCTCTTCCCGCCACTGCCCCCGGAGCCAGATCCGGCAGATCCTCCGGCGCTGTGAGTTTTTACATGTTTACTCAGGTGATCGCTCCGCATAAATCTCTTGTTGCACACCGGACAGGCGAATCTTTTCTCCCCGGTGTGTGTGCGTAAATGTCGCTGGAGCTCGTCGGAGCGCGTGAACCTCTTACCGCAAAAGAGCCAGTTGCACACAAACGGCCTCTCGCCGGTGTGCCACCGCAAATGCGCCTTTAGGTGCGACGTTTTCCCGTAAACCTTCCCACAGCCGGGGATGTGACAGCTGTGGAGACCTTTCCTCCGGAGGCTGGCGCCAGCCGGTCCCAGTCTCTCCGCCTCCTGGCAGTTAGGACAGTCGCAGGTGGCTCTGCCTGAGTACCGCCGGGCAGATGACCTCGGAGACCCCGCTAAAGATGCAGGTGGACCCCCGGAGAGCATAGTGCCCCCCGCCCCAGCTAATGGAGAGGGGCTTGTGTCCGGATAAGAGGATAACACCGGCTTGAAACCGTCCATCAGGTGCTGGCTGGATGTCAACAGGTGTGGAGAGGGACTTGTACTGAAAGCAGAGTGACTTAAAGTCGAGTAATCAGAATTATATCCGCCCAGAGGAGAGTGCAAGGAGCTCTGGAGTCCACCGGAATGCAAGGAGGTTTGTAGTGCTGCTCCATTAGGGTTCTGAACATCAATCCATCCCGCTCCCACATCCCACCACGCAGAGGCTCCGGCGGTTCCAACCTCTCCTGTGGGGATACCGGGATGAGACGACTTGAACCAGGACTCGTAGGGATGTGCAACGCTCATCCTCGGATATATGCCCTGCAGACTGTCCACTGAGGTGTGCACTTTCGAGATGAAAACCGGCTGGTGGCTGGCTTCTTGAGAGCTGCCCGAAACGGACGCTTGGAACACCGAGTAGTCGTTTCCAAAGTGTGAACCGGATGAGGCACCAGACGTGAGGGAAAAAGCGCTGGATCCGGTGGAGGTGTTGGTGCCGAAAGAGTCCGAGATGCCGGATCCATTGCGGGACACCCCGAAGCCGGACAGGCCGGACCCGAGGCTGCAGCTGCTCGCAGCGGCTCTTTTCCACGGGTGGAAGCCTTTCCCAAATGAGGAGGAATTATCCGAAATTGTTGACGGTGAAGGGCTCGGACTCCCTATTTTATTACATGTTGCAGCTAACATGGCTAAAGGAGTCGATCCTAATCTCGGCTCCTCCTGAAAGAACAAGAAAAGCTGTGAGTGACTGCTCAGTCTGACAAGTTTAACTGGTTCATTGCAGACATGTCTATGCGGTATTTCAGCTCGAAATAGAAGGGCAAGTTAGCGGACAGTTTGAGCAGAGGTCTAACAAACCGCTGCTGTATATTTGTTTAAAAATAAATCAAACACAACAGAGTTGCTTTTCATCAGTTCCTACCTGGACGAACAGAAAGTAGACAACTGAAATGCGACACGCAGCGCTTACAAATGCATGCCAGACCGGACAGCAAGGAAAACATGCGTGTTTTGAGCACCGGGTCAAACTCCTATCTCGTCTACAGAGCCTCGGCTGTCTCACACGAAGCGCTTGCTGAAAGTAAAACCAACGCACTGCCTTTGCAGCTACTTTGCAGCCGCTGTAAGTTTAATCCCCCTCCGCCGGACAATGACAAGAACTAATTAAACCAGTAAGAAAGTCCTTTCGACTCACCCCTAGAAGTGAAGTTGCCATCACACAAAAACACTGCCCTCCTCAGAGGATCTTTTTATATTTATGAATCAGAGCACTGTTTTTTTAGAGGTGTGCAATACAATGATGTGTTCCGCCCATTCTTCCACAATTGTAGGCTCCTCTCCGGCTTTGAAGTGCCGCTGTGACACGGGCGACCAATCAGCGGCTCCGTCCCGCCGCACTGCCACATACTACCGTGAGGTCATCAATAGAGCGCCTCAGACAGCTCCCCACCCTCCTCAACCCCCCCCACCGCCCCCTCCATAATAAAAGACAGCGGAAGGAAGGTAAAGTTAAATGAGAGTGAATTAGGAAGGAGGAATTAGGGGGCCACTTATTGAAATTTTACAGAACATCACGTTCCATAAATTTATAGAAAGCAGGGCGATGAGCTGCGCTTTGGGATGTAGTCATGGCGGTAAATAAAAATGTTGGTAAACTATGACGACACCACCAAAAAAAAAAAGCTTAAGATCCATGCGCAATAAAACCGCAAACTTGTTTTAAGTTCATTTTCCATTTTCAAATCAGGCTGCTCGTCAGTGTCCCTTACGGTGGGCCTACTTCATCATCTCAGCTCCAAAAGTTGAGTGTAAACTAATTTCCCCAGATATAAATATTGATGCAACTTTAAGTGGGTCAACTCCACTTCATCCTGCGCATATGTGTGTATTTACTTCAGCGCATCACTTTATCCCTTTAAGCTGCTCAGATGTTTTATTTTATAAAGCTTCCTCGTGTTTTTCCCCCCATCATCCTCATATTATAAACTTATTATGGCATAAATCACCCCGCGAGATTTTGCACGTTTTAACTTCTTAAGAATTAATATACACAAACTATTTCACGAGATATAAAGGCTGCATTGTTCCGTTTGTGGACCTATATTACGCCGTCTCAAACTTTCACATTACTGTAATTGCGTTCAATTATCTTAACAGTTTTGATTAAAAATGGTAGATGGTGCATTCCGGTGGAGGATTATTCCTTTTATTATGCTCCATATTAGTCTGAAACAAATGAAGAAGAAGATGATGAAGGGGGTCGATGACTTTGGAGCATTTACAGCCTTTAAAATGACAACATTCAAAAAAGTAAAATTTCTAAAGCTGGTTTATTGGCCCCAGGTTAACTGATATTATTTATTAAAGTAAGTGATTGCACTCTGTGTCAGACTGAAAATAAAATGATACGCTGGTTATATTGAATAGGTTCATCACTTTTCCCACTGACATTTAGTGAAACCGACGGAGGAAGCTTCTGTTACATAATAAGAACTTGTAGGCAAAACGTGCATTGAACCCTGGGACTCTCTGTGGGCGCTATTAGCATGCAGTGCGCACTGGGAGCATAAATTTCATTTGAATTTCAAATTTAATAACGCAGGAGGTTTTTAATCATCCGCAGTTTTATTTGTTTGATATTAACATGCTTATTGACCGGGTCTGTTGACCAGCTTGGTCATTACAGGACAGGGAAAAGTTAATTAAAACGACCAGGGATTATTCATCACATCATCTGCCTAACCCATGTCGCTTCCTTTATTACACAGCGTGATAGATGGACTATCTGATTAATTCATGTGTTTCTAGGATTGGACAACAGCTTTTTGGATTAATTTACACCGCTTTACCTTCTTGTGTAAAAAATGAAGGAGCTAAAACTAAAACAGCCCAAATTATTCATACGGTTGCACAGTTTAAAAACAAACAAACAAACAACTCCAAAAAACAGATGCAGCAACATTGTACATGCAGTTATCTTGATAAAAAATGTTTTCAGCACTTATGTTATTCCTCAATGTTTAGAGACAATTTCAACAATTTTATGACATTTATTTAAATCGGCAATACAATATCTATCTTTATTTTAAGTTATTCTTTCAATGTATAAGCGCTTGTTCTCAAACTAACGCGTAAAGTGTCAATTTGATTGTTTAAGAGAAAAAGAGAAATCACGATAAGCCTTAAATGTATATGAAAGGAAGGACAGATTTTAGATAAACGGAAAACATAAACACACACATTCACTTGGCTTATTGGCGTTGGAGATAAGAAATAACTTGGATCGATCCGTTTTCTGCTCATTCATTATTTTATTTCCGTCAAACTACCCAATCACACAAACTATCGAAAATCATAGCAATCTGTGAACATTACGTAACAGCGTTTAAAGGCGAATAAAATGTGACAAAGTAATGACGAGAATAAAACCTACATACCGTGCTCCTCCGCTGCGCAGTGCATTGATTGACCCTCGACGTTTGCTCTCAGCAGAGGAAAACACAACATCTCCTGCTGCCGGTGTGACTGTGGACCATGCCAGATAAATGTTACACTGGCAATTCAATTAGGAATAACTTTGAAAATATCCGACGAGCCCTGTTTGAACCACACGCACCCAAACTGCTAACATGTATATAAAGATACACATATTATATGCTCATATAATTCGAGTTTATATTTCAGCATCAACAATTAAACACCTGTGATTAAACTGGTTTTCCCCTTTCCTCTTCCTCCCAGATGGAATGGTCATTCACAATATTATGCGCAATAGTGATTTTACGCATTTGGAGAGCGAGATATGGGCTGCAGCTAGGGGACATGTTGGCCTCTGGTGACAAATTACCAAGCGATCATAGCAGCAAGACTGATGTCAGAGGTCAGTGTGATAACCGTTCGACAGGAAACGTCTCGCTGCTGGAGCTGCAGAGGTACAAGAGATATTTAATCCGCGTGCACATCGAAATGTGAGTGTCTAATTTATTCTTACCCCACTACCTCTAAAAAAACCCTCTTTTGTTGCCTGTTGCGTTCAGCAGGGACAAGGTCGGTCCTAGTTCATATGGTGTGCACAGGTTGTTCTTATTGCACGGCTGTAACTGTAAGCCGCATTGAACAGATGTCCCCATTGAAGGCTTTCTTCTCCTACACACATGGGCTATATTACCATCATGAAATCAAACTCAAAACCTGTCCCTTTCGCCACCATAATGACCGAGTTATTCTGGGCCGCTGAACACGAACAAAGTGAGTTCAATATTGCGTGCTGCAGAATCACTCTGCTTAGAGAACCGGGAGAAAGGAGTCAAGCCAGAGATGCAGAAACATACTTTAATGTGGGAATTTACATAGCAACTCGGTAATCTGAAGGTTTTTCTTTTTAAAGATTTTTTATTTTAGAAATACAACCGGAGGTAATCACTTGTGGCATTCACAAACATTTAGAAGATCGTTGTTGCTCATATATATATATATATATATATATATATATATATATATATATAAATAAATACATGTTTTTTTCTGCACAATTATCTTAAAAATAGAAATATAGGGTACATTGTTAAAACTCTGTTATTAACTCATAACAATTAAGTAACTGATTATCCTCACTGGTGCTATAGGTCCATCCTATTAGAGTAGATATGTGACTTTTCTTGTTGCTGCATCAAAACATTGTTACTGTCCACACAGACACTGGGTAACTGTAAAGTATGCAGAGCAGAGAGTAAGAGAGCAAGGTCTGTTGGTTGTTGTTTTCTCTGTTCACCAGGAGGTTGGAAAGAGCAGATGTCCGTCTACACTGTGAGCTGCCAAGTGGGTCCGGAGCGGGGCAGCCACAGACACAAGGGCCCAAATGGTGTGACAAAAGATGTGCAGGAAGCCCCTCTACGCCTGGGTGAGCCACAGAGAGGGTCTCCCCTCTCTGCCAGCCTGCATGGACACTCTCAACACGAGCCAGAGCGGTGGCAGCAAAGCCATGTGTTGCCGGCTGGGATGCATGGTACACCAACACTCATATTCAACACAAACATAAATACACATGCATATGCAGGAATGTGCAAATACAGGCCAATATCACCCTCCGTTGCCATCAATGCACACTCATTGCACTCAGCCTAAAGCATACACATATTGATGTTTTCTTCTAAAGCCTTCATATTGATAGCTAGTTATATATATATATATATACATATATATATATATATATATATATATGTATATATATATATATATATGTATATATATATATACTTTTTTAATCTTTCAAATGGGCTGCTGACAATGACGCAAAATGTGGTGACATGGATATTAATGATGTAAATATAGCTGAAAAAATAGCTTACAAAAATAAATAAAAAACAATCATATACATTTTTGTATCTATATCAGTATCTTATCAAGCTTGGAGACGGTGTGCCATTCTTCCTTTGGGGTCATGCAATGTGGGCCCCTGAAAGTGTTCCAAGCACAGGTGTGCAGCATGGCCTGTACTGAAGGGGTGCACTGAACCATAAACAATGATATAAATGTCTGGCAAATAAAATGGCTAGTTAACAATCTTTTGACTGCTCTAACCTCTGAGCCTTTGTCGGGTATCGATCAGGCAGCTGTTCCCGGCTTTGTCTGGCAGGAGGGGAGCATCTGGTTCCTCCTGGGATGAATGGAGAGAGACGCCCCAAAAAACTTTCTTCTGCTTTTTAAGTTGTGTCTGACGGGAGCAAAAATCGAAACAAGAAGCTGGTCATCACCTCCTTTGGGTCAAAATGTTATATATTTATTACATCCACGTAAAATGAAATCCTAAAATGAGCATGTCAGGCTCCTCAGGCTGTTTGAAAGCTTTAATTTAAAGTTGCTTGTTATATTTAACAACCCCCGGCGCTGGCTTCTTTGTTCACAGTTGCCATGTTGTTGGTTTACATGGAAACCATGTAAATGGTAATTTGGATGGGTGCAATTTGCCTCCCTATATTAAGATAATTGTATGTTAAATAACTAACATCCTCAGATTTGCAGTTGGTGCCATATGATGGGTCTTGTCACGCAAATATATCAAGACAGGCTGCTAATGATCCGTCCTATCAGTCAGAGCACGCCTGACGGCAGCAGCAGGGAAATTATCGGGCCAAGACTTTATAGTTCACCTTATATTGCTGCCAGTGCTGCCCTCCTGAAACTGCGAAAGCCCACCACAATCTATCTCTTCTCTCAACGAAAGTCTGTCTACTTATTATCAAAATAAAATTAGTTGAATAATTAATTTCGGCATTTGTTGGATAGCCTTGTTGGACGTTATGATCTGTATTTCCCAGGCCACTTGTTCGCCCATCTGAGGTGATAGATTGGAGTGTTTCAAACGCAGGCTGTTTATGATAAACAGAGATAACAGTGTATTTTGCCGCCATTTGGCTTGAATGCTATATCTGTGAGCCATGAGGTCTTCTTATTGACTTGCACTGAGCCCAACATTGCACTTTGTCAGTGTGAGCGGCAGGCTAAGAGACAGGCGGGCGAGCCAGTCATACAAAGTGAAGTACTTAGGATTAGCCCTGGCTCTTCAAGTTTCAGTAATTATCCTCCTGGAGGCATTCTTGCTGTGTTGGATAATAATGGAAGTCCGGGTGTACGCCTGTCACCTCTCAAGTGTGGGTGGAGGAAACCAACGAGAGGCGCAGGACAGAGAAATGTTTGCTTTTCTGTTATGTCATCCACGGAGCACAAGAGTAAGGCAAACTTGTTTTGTTCCCTGAGCGGAGATGAAGCTGCACCAACACACACTGATTTACTTCTGCTTAACATGTGACACACAACTTGGAATCTTTTCAGCTGCGGATGTGATAATGAAACATGTTCTCCAAAGGTGATAATGTGTTCTGAGATCAAGTGTAATTACCAAGTGTCAGGCGTGTGTTTTTGATAAACAAATCTGTTAAAACACACAGTTGCATTCTTATTTTGACGGCGAGTATCACCTGATTGGCGTTGATTACATTTGCAAGCTGCACAGATATGTGATCCTTTTTCTCCCTCTCTTCTCGGATATTCACACAGGATGAATAAGTATGTATTTTTTCCCACTCCTGACGTGTAGCTTCAGTTTATTTATCACATTATACTTAAAGTTTCGTTCAAGTGCACGTTGGAACAAATAGAGAAAACACAATGCTTTAATTAAGAGTCAGTCCGATTTCCCAGAGGGGAGATTGTCTTCTTCCATTAACTTAGTTTATCATATAATAAAGAGGTTGCCTTGTCCTTCTCTACCCAGACAATTGGTTTTAATCAGCCAGCAGGCCTTTCATGGCTGATAATTTATGCTAAATTGACAAGGGTTGAGGATATCACAGAAAATCATTATGACAGGGCTCAGGTCACTGCCTGTCACCATTTTGTTTTATCCTGTCCACTGAGCTCACAGACAACAACAAAATTCAGAAATAAGTGAGATGGAAATAAGCTTGGCACACCTCACGTCTTCAACATAATAATTTAGCGTGTGTTTTACTCATCCTGCGAAAGTTTTGGGCGCATAGTTGCATTAGCCATTGAAATTATAAGGTAGTTTAAAATGAAGGGATATGTTCATATGGAGTAAAACAACACACAGACAGAACGTAACTACTTCAAAAGATACCAGCTTTTACAATGTGAATTAATAAAGTCCAACACACCAAAATAATCAATAGGTTATTCTCCTGGTAAAGAAAAAGAAGAAAAGAAGATATATCATATAAAAGTGAGTTGCTACAATGACAAATTAATTTATGAGTCAAAACAAAACCACAATACACAGCAACAGATAATTCCAGTGATTGCAGGTTGGAGTCCTAAAATGTTTGTTTCGACTTTGGTTTTTAAGTGCGCACTGTGTGAAGTGTGAAAGTACAAATTGTGATTTGAAGTGAAGTGAAAGGGGGGAGGGGAGACGCAGGATGAGCATGAGGAGGAAGCAGGGACACACTTCTCGCCTTGCAATTTAATCACTGTATACCCAGGGAAGTATTGACAGTTGTCCTGTGGAAGCTATTAAAGTTGCTGTCCAAGGTTAAATGAAATTGCAGTTTATCAAGGCAGCATTGAGAAAATAAGGGAATCTGTTCATGGCTGTTGATTAATGTGGAGCGTGATCAACACAAGGGGTTCATTAAGCTATACATCACCAGGGTAATTTAACATGTCATCGCGCCTGCTGTCGCTCCCCTTCACACGTTCTGTGCATTGTGTATGTTCGCTGTATATGTGTGAGTGTTTGTGCATTGAAATCAAGAACTCTGACCTCACATTTTGAGACGTGATTGTGCCTCTACCCCTTTGTGTTCGCATGATCAAAACCTCAAAATCCCTCCTGTTATCACCGTAAACCACACAGCATGTCTCTCCAGAGACTGGCACCAAATGGATCACCTAATGTTGTATAGGGCATGATATAAACATAACATGATATATTTTAATTCATGTGGCAGTATTCAATCAAGCATCAGCCTGGAGGGGAACTCCTCCAGAATCAGCGCACTGTCTTCCAAAAGAAATTGTGATTTTGCCTAAAACCAGACATGCTGATCATTATGTCTTCTTATCCTTTAGCGTATACTTTTCGTCTCGTCCCACCGCTGCTGTGATCACTTTGATCACAGCAGCTGACGAGCATACATAGAGGTATGCTAATCAGGCCTGGGACCTGGAGCTGTGATTTTCTTTAATCTTTTTTTATTATTTATTTATTTTTTGCCTGGTGGATTTGTTTACTGGTGGATAATTGATGGTGCTTGAGGGACAGGCGTGAGTTGGACATGAATCACGGGCGACATGGCTCATGATAAGGAGCTGAAAGTCGCTCGTAATTAAGCCGGGCACTAGAGACCAATTGTTTGTAGAATGATTTGGTCGGGGCTAATTGACACTAATTGTTTAATCAGATTTTCTTTCCCACCATACTGCAAGCAAGTGTGCTCTACCAGCACCTCATCCAACAAAGCAGTGAAAGAGGCTCTTGAAATGAGATTCTTAAGTGAGCTGGCGATGGTTGGAAATCTAGACGTCCGTTATGACTCAAATACTGCAGAACAGACAAGACGTGCACCTAGACATGCAGTTTACCAGTTATGGACGTGGTGTTTGACTCTTTTTATGTATCATTTATTCATTCATATAGGAATTCGACTTTTGAAGCAAGTATTATGATGTCACTGTTAATGATAACGTAAATCGTTTAACAAATGATAATTGACACAGCCATCAGATAGCTTTCTGGTATGAATGGTAACATCACCCAAAAGTATTTTTGGATGAAGAGGAGTTGATTGATCTTGTTTGCACAGTTACCAGGTACTGTGTTCTTGAACGGAGCAGATTTATGGCATTTGGAAAAGGCTCATAAATTAGCGCAGTAATACCCATGATCCTCCCACATTCGCTACAGGAACCATCCCGTTCAGTGTACGATTGCACAACAGCTGGATTTGCACTCCGTTGCGGCGCCAACTAAATTACAATGCAGAGCACTGCACTGGGAGAGGCCATTTTCGAAGAATGGCAGATAATTGTTTTTTAATACCTGTAATACTTTATGAGTGTGGGTCAGCATCAAAGCCACAACACACTGTATGGCTCATTTACCAGAGGTGTTACTGCAAAATGACTTGTGGTAGCTCTTTCAATGGCACACCTTTTTGTAATCCCTGATCATGATGATGTTTACTGTGAAACGAGCATTTACATTCTATGGAAACAAGTGACGATTGGAGTGATCCCATACTCTCTACATAAATGCTCGGACATATAAATTTGTAATTGAGCTGAACCACTGAGGGTACTACTTTGTTCATGTGAATTCATCTCCTAAAATTCAATCGAGCACTCACTCCTTTTACAAGATATTGTTCTGTCTGCGTGTGGCTGACTTTATGTTCACACACAAATCATTTTTTTTATGCTAGGCTAATTCAATGCTGCTTTTTCCACCTCACATTGCACTCACTACCGGATACTTTTAAGAAATTAACAATGGTTCTGAATAAACACACATATATATATATATAATAATAATAACTTTATTGATATAGCACCTTTAAAAGCAGAGTTTACAAAGTGCTTTTACAGACAACGCAGCAAAAGCAAGGCAATAATAACAACAGAAAGCTCAACAGTGAGGCCCAACAAAGCAAAACAAGTTAAACCCTGATAAAACAGTACAATAGATGAAACAATGAAATCAATGGATACAATAAAAATAATCTAAGAAATAAATACGATAAAATCAAATAATTTAGTAAAATAATTTAGTGAAATCAACAATAAAATAAAGCAGTAAAGCAATGACATCACATAAAAAACAGTCTGTAAAAATGTGTGATGAGAAGTGATTTAAAAGAGATTACTGATCCTGAGAGCCTTAACTCCTCAGGCAGGTCGTTCCAAAGCTGAGGGGCCCTGATGGCAAAAGCACGGTCACCTTTAGTTTTCACCCTCAACTTTGGAACAGCCAGCAGGGCCCCACCTGAGGATGTAAGGCTGCGAGCTGGCTCATAAGAGGTCAATATTTCCTCTATATATTTTGGGGGCAGACCCATATGTACTTTAAAAGTGATCAGTAAAATCTTAAAATCAATTCTGAAACGCACAGGGAGCCAGTGAAGAGAAGCCAGGATAGGGGTGATGTAATGTCGTCCGTTAAAACCAGTGAGAAGCCGAGCTGCTGCCTTCTGAACTAGTTGGAGGCAAGAGAGTGACTTCTGGTTGATGCCAGAGAGAAGGGAGTTACATTAGTCAAGTCTTAAAAAGAAGAATGCATGAATTACTTTTTCCAGGTCAGGGTGAGATTTTAGAGATGGATCTAATTTGAAGGAAACAGGACTGGACAACTTTTGTGATTTGTGGTTTGAAGCTTGAATCTGAATCAAATTGTACTCCTAACTTTCTGGCAGTGGACTTTATGTCAACACACAGGAAGACAAGTGCACTTTCAATGGGACTGATGGGGTTTGGGGGCCTAAATAATATGATTTCTGATTTTGAGTTATTGAGTTGAAGAAAATGTTGTGCCATCAAATAGTTGTTATCATTAAGACAGTCTCAAGGGAAGGTATATTTGAGTGTGTGTGTGTGTATATATTTATATATATATATATATATATATATATATACACACTTTATGTCAGTATTTCATCGTCAACACTCATCTCAGCAAGACATATTATAAGTTGAGGCTGCAGCACATGCAAGGAGCTGTTTTAGTAAGATTAAATGATGAAGCAGAGCAGATAATTACAGACAAGTCTTCCTTCTCTATCTGATTAAATCCAGCAAGTCTGAGTAACGAGCTGGTGATGGGTGGAGCTGAACACATGAACATGAGATCTAACATCATTACATTTAACGGCAATTAAACCTGCAGCTTTTTTAATTAACACAAACTATAATGGGAAATTAATGGTTATTACTTGGGGGCCAGCAGAGGGGAACATTGGATACTCCCTCACCTAATGTAAACCACACAGCAATTGTGAAAAAACCCAGACTGTCCTGAGAGGTTCACATGCAGCTGGTCGTGATGATTACTTAGTGGTATAGATTTATTACAATATTCATCTCAATTTGTAAGCTGCGGTACAAATGACAAAGAAAACCCATAGATTATTGGATCACACATGTAGTGTTTGCAGTTTTACAACATGCAGGGATTGATTATTAAAGGACCAGTCCACCTAAATTACAAAACAAACCCCACATTTGATCTTTCACCACTAGCAGTGTCTTCTCATGCAGATAGTTTTGGTTTTTATTTGTCCAAATTTGGAGGTATTCTTGAGATTTTGGCAGCCACCCCAATATGATGGAGGTGAATGGAATTTAATTTGTGGTTCTCACAACATAAAAAAATATTAATACATAATTATCAGGAACCTCTCTTTCCCCAAAACAATGCCCCTCTTACTCCAGATGACCCACAGACCACTGTCGAGGGTTGAAAAAGGGAGGGGAGTATTTTGAATAGGGGAATATGAGAACCACACATTCAATTAAATTGACCTTGGTATTTGGGTGGAGGCAGATATCTCAAAATCTGGGCAAATAAATACAAAAGTTTTTTTTTTTTTTCATGTATGACGATTACACCAGAGGTAAATCATAATTTGGGCAGTGGTGGAAAGTAATTTTTTACAAAGTGCATTTCCTCAAGTATGTACCTCAGTATAAGTTTGAGGTATACTGTGCTTGAGTGGTTTCATTTAATGTTACTTTATACTTTACTTCACCACTACATTTCAAAGATAAATGATGTACTTTTTAACTCCACAAAATGTATTTAGTAGCTTAAGTTATTTGTTACTTTTCAGATCAAGGTTTTACATACAACGCATCAGTTTATAAAATATAATGCATTATTACAAATTAAAGTATCCAACAGTATATGAAGCAGTTATAAAGTGCTGCTTATATATGAATACATCAATAATAATTATGCAATAATATCATCATATAACACTGACAGGGGGCGTTCTGCATCGCAAGTACTTTTAATTTTGGAACATGAAGTATATATTATTGCGAATACTTCTATACCTTGACTTAAGTACAAGTAGTAGTCGTGTTTTTAAAACTTGCAACCCTTGACTGTTTTAACAGTATTGTTTTTAGTATTGCACTTATTCACGTTCCAATTAGCATTCATCTTTGTCTGTGTCACTTTTCAATAAAGTTTTCTGATTTATTGTGGAAGGCTGCCTTTACTTTGTGCTAATAATTGGATGCTATTGAAAGGATGAGTTTCATTGATTTTGTGGATGACTGGGAGCATTACTGGCCCAGACCATGGATTGTCAGCAAGGTCTGTGTTGAGCTGGGATCGATGATGGTGAATCTTCCCCTCTGGTTTTTATTTACTTCTGTCTCCATTGATTGAAACATGCAATAGTTCAGGGGCTATTATCACACTGACGCTAAGTTTCTCTGTCTCCACATTGAAATAGCTCCCTCTGTTCCTCTGCAATATCTCACTCCAGCAAATGCTCCCATCTTTCCCTTTCTAACTAATGAGTTAAGAGTATTGCTATGACCTGTAAACATCAATCATGGAGAAAGAGGGAGACAGTGAATAACTGCACCAGCAAAAGGGACAAAATGAAATGAAAGTTTACAATAAAAGTAACATCCAGCTTGGTGTTTGTAGGAGAAACTGAAATAAATAATACCACAAATGGAGCTAGGTAATCATCAAATGATTGCTTGTTGTCGATATATGGTAAATCGTCTCACCTGAGTAGAAAAACTTAGATTGTCTTATCAGTTTAATGGAGGGTGACTAATAATACCCTGAGTCTTTTTCTGTATTAAATAGGAAACAAAACACTGAAACTTTTTTTGTTCACTCATTGTGAATTCAGTGGTGTGCTCTTAATCCAATTTAGTGCTCTTCGAGTCTGAAAAAAGCCATGAATTTCTATTCAACTGTTAAAATTAAACTTCTTTCAAACGGACAACTTGCGCAATCTTCCTTGTAGTGGCTGCCTCGCTAGATTGTCTCCACAATGCAACATAGAGATGGGCCTGTGTAAGTGGCCCATCCTGCGTTTACATATCTTATTTCCTGACAAGACGACAGAAAGGTCAGCGTCCTATCCAACTGGGACACTCATGATTGAATGTAATCAGTATGTACTTGTTATTCTGAGTGCCGGGCCTTTTCTTTTATTTGCTGGCCCAGAAGTTAATTTCCCTGGTGACCTTTGTGTAATAAAACAGTATTATCTGTTTCTGGAGCCACAACAAGGAAGCAAATTAGCTTCCTCAGCAGTGTTTTGTCACCGAGGAGATCGGTTATAAGTTTATTTGCTTTAATTAGATTAAGGGTGCAGTAAAGGCATGTGTCTGTGTGGGCATCATCCCTTGTCTCCTTGCATTATCTGATTGTCCCAGCCAGTGAATTGGACAATGGTTACGCATTGTAATGATTGTTCTCTCCATGCAGTCAATGGACACACTTGCATGTATTAGATAAGTGTTTTCTTTTTCCTTTTTGTGCTGCATAAAAGATCAATCTATGCACTTTCTGACTATTAGAATACGTATTTTAAGTTAACCTGAGCATATTGCCAATACTAGACACTAGACAAATTATTAGCGCACAGACATTTAAAAGGACATAATCAAGCTGTGGATTTCTCACAGTTCTGCACGAACATATGTCACCTGATACTGTGGAATTCCTCTAATCCTTCCCCTACTTTTAGTGGGAGTGACACTTTTCCTTTTAAACTGGATCCTTTTTTTTCTTAAGTGCACTCAAACAAGCGCCAATGAATGGTTCTTAAATATCATGTACAGTTTGTACCAGTACAACTTCTACTACTGCTGCTTATAATAGTAACAATAAAAAAGCTAGCTGTAATATTCACCTTTTTTAACATATTTTGCTTTACTATATTTTAAAAAAGTGATAAAGGCTGAGACAGTTTTTTAAAGTTGATTATTTTACCTAGATCTATTTCGAGACAATAGAACAACACTTGCACTTCGCAGATATATTTGCTGTTTTAAATATATCCAATAGCTGTTGCAGTTTAGACTAAAGGTGAATGTGAGAGGAGAGGCCGTGAGCTGTGGAGGCCAAAGTGAATGCAATGCTTTACTGACCCGAGGAATCTCTTTTATTATGGGCTCTTTGTGCCTCTCCCTCCGCTGCTCTGTCAGGCCATTCAGACCCAGTGGCAGCCACCTACATTATATCCTGGATAGGCAGGACATTCATGCCTTTTTAACCCATTGTCCTTCCCCCTGGGGTGAGGGCCCAAAGCGGGATGTGAGAACCCCAGGCTGGGTATTGTGTCCCTTTGCGCTCTTCACACACCCGGCGGGGGACTTCCTTTCTGGTGTCACCGAAACCTGTGTGGTGTAATCCCCAGCTCCCTGCTGAGCAGGATGGGAAGGTTATTAAAACTGCCTCTAATGTCTCGTTAATAAATCGCTTCCATTTTCCGCTTCATTTCTAAGTAATCGTGTTGGGAGTGTGGATAGGAAGGAATGTGTACCCGTTCCTGTGTTTTCAGTATCAAAGCAGCATAAAAATTAGCATGTCTTTTTATTGTCAGCTACACATATCACGGACGCACGAGTACAGATCCATTAGAGATGTGACCCTCGCATTAAAGATCAAGTATCTGGACTGCTGTGTGACAGGGTCAACCTACAAGGTGTTGATGCTGCTGTGATTGCCGGAGGAGAGATTTTTTAAACACACCAAGTCCAGCTTGGAGGTTTCGGGTTAATGGTGTCTTATACTGTGACCCGGTGGATTCTGCGTTTAGGTCTCCTCTGGGGGCCGCTCTATAAAGCAGCAGAGGTCACTTCAGTTAAAGTGCTGCTGTGTTAAGAGGTTAGAGAGCAGAGGTCCCCACAGCGTGGTATCACAAGCACTCTCCATGATGCGTTAAGGATGCTGATGCCTCTGATTGCCACAGTGGGACCTGGAGGTGAGGTTAGGGATGGCTCAGGACTGCTGGGGTAATCCCATTAACTGGGACTCCTGTAGCCCTCTCTCCCAGTGTGTGTGCGTGCGTGCGTTTGTGCGCGCGTGCGTGTGTGTGCAAGTGTGTGTGTTTCAGAGAGAGAGCGAAAGAGAAAGTGTCTGTCTGTGAGTGTGCAGGGGGTGACCTGAAAGACATTAGCCTGCCCTAGAGGTCAAAGGACAGACGTAATTAAAATACACGTGAATCATTCATCAAATATGAGCGTCTCTCCTGTTCTCAGTGGCGTCTCAGTGTGAGTAATTACCTGTCACAACTCGACAAACATCAAGCTCCAAGTTTGTTAGCGATGAGCAAATTCACTAACTTAATAGCTTCTGTTTCCTTCTCACTGATCTTTCAATCTTTTATTTCATCGCAATCAAGCGCATACTTGTCCATGATAACATTTTGCATGTTATGTTATATTTTCTGAGGTATTAATAGTTTTCAAATGCCTTGTTGTTTGACAGTTGGAAGTAAGAGTGGCTCAGTCAATGAGCAGGAAAGCGAGAGATTCAATCAAATCAGGTTTGTCAGTTTTATGTGGCGATACACATCTCAGTCATTAGTTAAGGCACACATAATCACTGAGAATAAAATAGCATGTCCAACATATGGTTGGTAAGGACAATGTTTATCGTTGGTTAATTGGTATCAATTATCACGTGTCTTAGCTTAAGTTCCACCTCGACTTGCACAAAAATACATATTGATGTCCTTGGCAGCTGCTGAGATGTCACCATTGAGCTGATTTTAACAGCATTGTTAAAGGCTAAACGATGGTGGCGATTATGTGCTATATACTGCTTGACTATATGCCTTGCTCCCAGGCAATCAGTCAATGCAGGACTATGCTTGTGAAAATATAAGTGGGGCAGTTATGGCAAACAAAAAGCTATCAGTGATTCTGAATAGAGAAAAAAGTACTAAGGGGGTCAAACGTCAATGGCAGGGAGTAGGAGAGTGTTTGGTATTGTCAATAATGGATTCTCTGTTTGAGGGGGGGATATTCACAGGGAAAAGCTTTTTGTGGGCGGGATGTGGTGGGCCAAAGTCATCCATGCAAGAACACTAGATCATGTACATACTGATAAAGCGGACCAAACACATGATGAAGATCGAGGATGTGGCGGCTTTCTTCCCTCTGTGAAATTTGGTGATGCAGAAGGAAAATATGAGCTTCTGCATGTTTGTTTACTAAATTAACTATCTTGTTGTTGTTTTTTTTACTTTTTCAAGATTGCGATTTTGATGTTTTAATGTTTCCACCATCAAATCACTTTCAGGGTTACTGAACTAGACACAATCACCTGTTTACTTTACAAGTAACTGGTTGTTGCACTTGAATCACTTCAGGATTTTATTCTTCTTCCTTAGGCAGTGAATTTCATTAGCGTGATGAAAATGTACTCAGCTGAAAATGTTGTTGATGAATGTTTTGACTAGATTGTTTATCGTGCCACATTTACAATAAAAAAGTATTTTTTTTCCCAGATATGAGGATCTTTGCTTTATGCGAACCAAAAACAGATCTATTTATTAACATCTGACAAGTAGGATCATCCATGTTTAAAAGGGCACATTTAATTATTTGACTGTAGCTAATGCGGTTAAGATGGATATTCACAGTTATTGGTATTTGGGACAATATGGTGAGTGTGTGTATTGATCAGACTGAAGTCTTGTCGCGTCTGTCAATACCAGTAGATGAATCTAATTATGGTTCCTCTCTGTCTACTCAGTTAACTGTCGGCATGGGAGCCCTCAGCCTGTATGTCCAGTATGTGCTCACACACGGATACACACAAAGCTATTACAACATTAAGACAGTTGGCTTAGAGTCCCACCTCCTTCCTTAACATCCCACCATAAAGCTGTAACAGTGGTGCTAAAGCCAGAGCAGCTATGATGGCTTATGATACATCTCAGTCATTCATGGATACTGATTTGTTTGGAGGAATTACATACTTACATTGTCAATCACTGAGCTGTATTTCTTTATGATACTTCTGGATTTCTTCTGAGTATCATTTAGAGAGACTTATATGGAGCATTTAATCTGATCCATTATTTGTGTCTTCATGTTTCACTGTAACAGAACAAACATCATGATGTGTTTATCCACTGTGCGATCTGGAACCAACCCTATTACCACATCACCAATGCTCGAAAGATTAATTTACTGCGAGGCTACAGCTCATGTTGTGTTTGGATAGGCACAACACAGGATGCTGTCAACCTATAGATTTAACAACTCCTTGAGGCCTTGAGGTGGAGTATCTATCGCCCTTATAGATAATATGCAAATTATTTTGACTGATAACATGTCTCTCTTTAGGAAACATTACCTGTCAGAGTATTGAGATACTGAACATTTTCTAAAAATAAACTAGAAAGTGGATTTGAGGAGTTATTTTTATTTGGTTTAGATATTGTAAAGTAGAGCTCAGTTTTTATTTTGTGCATTTATATTTCTGTACTTATGTTGTGTCCTCCAAACCAATTAATTTTTTTTTTTTTATGCTGCATCATTAGCTCTAAATATTCATCAGCAGTGTGTCAGTCTTATTCAACAGTGCAAAAGTTTGAGTATTTGATAAAACAGTGGATAGTATTTCTGTGCACATGTCTATAATACAAAAGAGAAATGGTTCTCATAAAGGCTCTTTATAAACAAAAGGAGGAAATCAACAGTTTTGTCCTTTATATGGAAACATAGTACATACAGTGCAGAAGTCCCACACAAATGCAGAATAATTTGGCACCTACATGACACATAAGCATCAGTGCCCCATTTTCAAGGATTATTTATTATTTTCACGCTTTTCCCACATGTACGAAAAACAAGCTTTACATGTCATCCACAGGCAAGACTACTACACACACACACACACCCACACACACAGGCTTGTGTCTTTGTTTGTTCAGTCTGTCATTTCACTCAGCCGTGTGTGGCCGTTCAGAGACTCCCCTATCTCCACAGGATTTTCGAGGGAAAGTCATTCGAGTTCGAAATCTTCTTTGGCAAGTGCAACACTTCATCAAGGGTGAAGACTCCCTGGCTATCAAAGATGTATCAGTTGGTCTGATAAAGCCTTTGCCCTGGTCCCCGCACAGCAACATCCCATCATAAATAAAAGCAGCAGAAAAGAGGCCTTTGTCACTGTTTATCTGGACTGCTTTTCTTCCTCGCCCTTGATTTCCTCTTCAGAAAATTGATGCACCCTTAGATTGAAGCGGAGGGCTTGACAGGTAATGGTTAGTGTGATAACTGCTCAGATTTCATCAGCCAGGGCTTTTTTTCTTTGTGTGCAATTGTTGGAACTTTCAGCTAGATTACCTGTCATCCAGTGAATCAGATAAAAATGCAGAGTTGAAGAGATATTGCCAATACTGGAGCAGATAGGAAGAAAAAGATCTGGATGGAGAACGTTACATGTGAAAGGAGCAGCGAGGACACAAATTTACATTTATCTGATAGTGAGACAAATAGAACATATTATTACCATCGCAATCACAGATGGTTTCCTCTTGGCATAGAGATTTGTGATTTATATTATGTGGTTTTAATGGTGTACATGCTCTATATGCATACAATTTTACATTTTGCAGGGGAAAAAAATATGTCTGAATTGGCCTGTATGGTTTCTTCAGCTTCAATGTCTACTGCTGCTAAAATACAAAATACTATGAAACTATAAAGTTTAAAACACTTTTATATTCAATGATGTTATCTATGTTTCATTATTGCTTAATTTTAAAGAAACAACAATATATAAAATATTCCTTTATCGACACAAGCATTTTGAAATATATTTAAAATGGGAATTGCTGATTTATTGCAAAGAAGATATTTTCAGTTTTTCTTTTGTCAGGAAGAGACAACCTATTCACGACTTATAAAAGTCAAATCTGCATTTGGTCTTACTGATGTTATGGTAACCAATAGAGCTGAAATCTTTGGCAGATGTGTGGCAGCATTTTTTTGTCAGCTATTATAGCATTATAAACACTCGGTTAGAGTTACATAAAACATGCATATTTTTGACTGGGAAATTTTCTGACGAGAGAAACAGCTGTGCTGGCCTTACAATGCATTAAGTATTTCATCCCTTTTAGATGGTTAAATTGTGCATGAAATGTTGCTGGCGCAGGGTTCTCCCGAGCTGGACTGATTAGGCAACATCTGTTACATTGGGAGAAATCCGTGTCGTTTCTAATTAGCTGTCAGGCTGCAGCTACGTTGTGCCTGATGGTGCCGAGGATCTGCCACAGGTTCCTCTCCTCGCACTGTCACCTGCTTGTGTGTCCCCCACCTCCCCTCCTCTAGTTCCCCTTTCCCTCCCCCGCTTCCCCTTACTCTCCCTCACACACATACACACTCATCAGCTGTAATTAGAGAGCAGGGTCTATACAAAGGAGCGAGCTGGGAGCCAGGCTCGAGCCCATCTGTGCAACCCCATCATCAGAGAGCTCACAACTCCTCCAACGCTGGGGGCCGCTCCCGAGCCGGGGCCCCCGCATGATGATCATCTGAGCACACAAACTTTCTTCCTCTGCCTCCCTCCTCCCTGCCTTTATCTTTCTTTTTCACTTTGCTCTCTTTCACTCTGCGCTGAAAGAAAATCTATCGCAACCGGGCTAATTCATCTTGCTTTAATAAGGCTCAGATGCTGGTAAATATTAAATACACCACAGTGAGGAACAGAAAACACTGTGACCAGCTATTGATGAAATGCAGCGTGAGAGGGATGGAATGAGCTGAAATCTATATAGACAAATTAACAAACACAGGAGCCTCAAAGAGACACTCACAACTGATGGTGTTTTCATTCACACACTTTGTGCCTTGTTGTTTTAAAACCATATGTCTCAAAGATCTTAGTATCGAATTCAGCTCCTTTAATCTCTAATTGATTATTTTTAGCAGAATGTTAAAAAATATATAAGATTAACTTCCTTTTTAACATCTCAGTGACCTTCTAAACTGTATCGGTTTCATTTCTTTCATTACTGTGTACACAATATGCCATTTCTATAGGTCAACTCAAGTACTGGTCATCACAATATCTGTCAGGTAATTCATTTCAGCAGCTAATCCATATTTCTTGTTTGCCAATAAAAAAACACAGCAAGTGCCAGTACTTTTTCTTCCTTTCTGTATTTTATTCAACAAATTAATTGAGTCTTTATTATTTTCATTTACATGTTTTCTTTATTAAACCTGGTAAGGGTCTTGAATTCAAAATATATCTTTCAAGAGAGAGCTGGCAAAGATGTTGTTACAACAATCAATGCCAATAACAAAAGGATTATCACATGCTACGAAATAGTCACACTAAGTGTGACTATTTAAAAGGCATAAACAGACAAAAGACACAGTTATTACAAAACATTTAATTTTAAGTAAAAATAAGTAAGTCCATTTTAAGTTAAAACTGAATTGAATTTGGAAGTAGTCTTTGATAAATCATGTGTCTTACAAGAAAACTTTGACGTTGTCATCTTGATCTTCTCTAAATCAATGTCAACACTTTGCTTCATTTCAAACAAGAAAAGTATTGCTTCAGTTGCAGAGTTCTGGATTTAGTCTTTATGTTTTCAGGAATCACTAGTATGCAACCTAGTCTGTAAACTCCTACATCTGTTCAAATAGCTGACACACAATACAACTTTATTTCCATTTTCAACCCCTCAGTCTGGCTCTTGCCCCGTCATGACATAGTCAGACAGCATACACATCTGTCCCCTTTGGCAATCTCTGACAAGTTCAACCGGAGAGCCTGCGAGACGAGGAGAGGGGAGACGTTTTGTTTGAGTGGTGCCCTTAAGGCAGCAGATAAGACATAAAGACATTTTTGAGTTGTTATCACAGATACCTAACCGCAACTGAGAGATGTCCTAGCCATGCCAACTTAAAAATCTGATGTTTCATTTGAAAGCTGTCATGTACAGCAAAGTATTAGTAACTTGTGTTCTTTCAGGTGTCATCAGACATGATTTTAAACAAAGTACTTATACTCAACTTCCCGTCAAATTTTTAGACAATTTGTCGATTGACCAACTCAATCTGGATCATGTTCCGTCTACTAGCTACATTGTATTGTAGGCACATGTAAAAGATTAAACACAGGAAAAATGTGTGTTTAATTTAGTGGGTCAAACACTTTTACATCGATCAGTATATAGTTTAGAATATGCTAAAGTTTCTTTTGAATAAGTAATTCATGTTTACTAAAATGTATTCATAACAATTATAATATTGCCATATGCTTCTTTTTTTTTTACTGAATGCACCAGATACATTTTTCTCAGAAGTGAGTGATCTATATGTAGTGAGTATATACCATACACTGATAGAAAAATATGTTTTTATTTTTATTTTTATTTCATGTAAGAAACCAGTGAACCCACATGAAGTGAAATAGAAAAATATATAAACCTAGACCTGACCCTGAGATACATAATAGTCGTCCACTGAGCAGAGGAAAGATGATGAGGAAAAAGTTAAAGGAAAGCAAATTAGTCTCTGAAGTATAGACGCGAGGCTGTCACATTTCTGCAGCGAGCAAATCAAGGCAGAGAGGAAAAACAGTCTGTAACCAAGAATGACAGGCCTGAGAGAATGTCACAGCAATTGTGGGGCCATCACTGGCAAGAGATGATGGGTGATTGCTTTGCGTTCCATGGCAAGTCCATCCTGGAGGACATTGCGCACCCTTTGCTCATCTGTGGCCCAACCTTTGGCGCTGACATTTAAAGTGTTGATTTTGGAGCACTTATGCTAATTGTTGTAATTTTCCTGATGAAGCGCCATTCTGATACCTTGATGTGGCCAAGATAGTTTTACATTTTCTATGTGGTCCTCTTTGCCATTTGCACCATGTAGTGTCAGCTCAGAGTGCTACTGAAAGCAGACAAAATTGCAAGCAAATTGCATCAGATTGCCAACATTGTGAAAAGGTAAATTGCTTGCAAATCTATTTAAACCACTGGCCTATTTTCATCAGCTATGGTACTTGGTATTCATGATTGCTTAATTGACGACCTTTTCTATTGTGTAGTGCTTTATGGTGCGATGGAAAACAATCTTTACCAAACCAATTACCCTTTTTTCTCGTCACTACTACATTAGAGCTGTGATTGCAACAGCTAGTCCTTTGTAAATGAACTTTCTGGTTTCAGGGAATAAAGTGTCATTTGTTTGATATGATGTTGTTGAGCGTGTTTTTTTTTTTGTAGAAAGCACTGCTAAAATGATGGACTGTTTTAGTTATACCCTGTCAATGTGTGACAGTAATAAGCCTATAATAACCTTGTCCATGTGAGAGACTTGTTAAATATAGAAATATTTGGTCACACTATCAATCATGAGTATCTACCTACTGCTTAGGCTTTATAAAGCTTTGGATGTGGTCCTTTAGATTTGAACATTTGTGGTAGTTTTGGGAAATATAGCAGTCGGCTGTGGAGCTAATAATGACATTTGACAATAAATAGAATTTAACCTAAGGTTCCTGATGCTGAGATTTCACTCACACTCACACTCTTGTACTTTTTCTTATTTTCAACATAATTAATTCTACTCATGCAATGTCTGATGGTTTACAAAACACTGTCCAGGAAAAGTCACTGCCACACTCAGAACTTTTATTGTCTTCTGAATACTGAGAAATTCATTTTTATTCTGCTGCAATATACACATCTTTCATCCGTCCAGTTGTCTGCTACACAATTCCATTTTCATTCATTACTGTCTGAAAAGCATGATGATGATGAGGAAGTGCCTTCATCCCCAGACGGACTTGGTATTCCTGTATTGAACGTACTGAAGTGCAGTCAGTCTGCTCACATCTCCTCTGCCAGACAGGCCAATAGAATTAACCCTGGATTAACCCTCCAGGCCAGAGTGCAAGGTAATGGCCTCAGCTAATGGCTGTGTGTGCCCAATGCCAGGTACCATTGACTCTCGCTGGCACAGTTTGCTCCATCTGAGGGGCAGTACAACAGCATGGCCATCTCTGTACAGCTGGTCGTCCGAGTGCCACTGCCAGGCAGGGATAATACTCAGCCATGCATTTCCGCTAGGATCATACGGAGCACTGCTCTCTGGCCTTGTCTCCGTTTTGACAAACATGGGAAAACATCCTTTAGGAGAACATGAACATTACTTTTTCCCGCTTCATTTGGTCCAACAGGTATCGTCACACTCTTATAAAATATCGTATACTATGAACCCAAACGGTTTGTCATTTTTTTTTATCTCAGATTGATTCTACACTTACGGGTCTTTGAGTTATTATAGTCAATCATCTAAAACAGAAAACAGGCACTTTTGAGGCTATGACAGGCTTTCCTTTAGTCTAGTCATATTCTGCTCTGGCAGCTCTCTCTATGTAGTCGCTCTCGTATATAAACAGCTCTCATCCTCAGTTCTTTTGTGCTCATGTCTTTGCCTGAGGTGAGGGAGTATAGTACAGGCAGGGGGGGATGAGCTAGAGGACTCAAATCCGTCTGAACAAGGAAGCGGTCTTCTCCTCTCTTGTAGATTAGCTTATTTTAACTGCAGTCAGGCTTTTAGACAGACAGAGGATGGGTTTAGTGTGTGTATATGTGTGTGTGAGTGAGAGGAGAGGGGGGTCATATATCCCCCTCCTGCCATTTTAGCAGATCAGAGCTCACTGAATGTGGAGGTTGGGGAGGGGGCTGTACATTTTCTCTGAGTCAGGTCAAAGCTGATTGATCTCTGAGTGTAAAATCGATAAGAAGACACTGTCATTTTTGTAAAGGATGAGTTGGAAAGAGAAAATAAATTAAGACTCCCCAGATCGGGCTGGATGTGCACACACTAAAGCTTTGCTCTCATTAATTCTGTGCAGTCAGGTATTTTAGTAATGTTGTGTCCACAGCTTCAATCTCACAGGTGCCTAGTCGTGGCAGGCTATGCTGCCAGCATCAGGCCCTTTATTATACTATGTATATTTCATGCAGAGGAATCAGACACTTGCCCTTGCACCCCCTCCGTGTCTTGATTCCTGATTAATCTATTTTGTTATTTTCAGATGTACATCATGCCAGGGGTTGATTAAATCAGGAATTGAAAGCCATTGTCTTTCTTGCATGTCCCTTATCAGAACTAATGTACCGGCTGTGGTCATTTGTCTTGAGTTGTTATAAGAAATAAAGAATGGTGCACTTTTCTCTTCTGCAAGATATTGCAGGAAGATTAATTTACTACTTCTCATCTCTTAGCTGCTCAGTTTACTGTCTGCTATGTCTCCTGTGATATTTTTCATGCTTAGATGTGCTGTTTTCACTTATTCATTCCTGTTTCACCTTGATCTTCTCATCTATTATATTACACTTCTTCCGAGCACTGAGAGAATATAGTCCTCATGGCCTTATTAGATTGATGGTTACAGAAACCATTGCATAATATCAACTTTCAGTGGGCCATTTTTCACCATGTGCCCTCCTATATTTCATTTGATCAGTGCTCATGATTCGCTTCATGCTCACATAACCGGTTAGTGTCTTTGTTTATACCCTTGTGCTTTGTGTCATGTAGGACATCATTGTCTGAGGTGGTGCATGCATGAGCAGCGTGTGTGTATGTGTGCGTACCTACCCAGTGGCTTTTATCAGCTAGTCTCTAATGTGTCAGTTGTTGCTGAAGATCCACTCATCACCCCGCTGTCTCTGCTGTTCAGTGGGGCTATTAAGGACACATCAAGCTATCAGGAGGCAGCTCTTGGGGACTGGCAGGCATAAAATACAGCCTTTGGCCTCACTCTGAATAATCTTCAGGTCAGAGGGGCTTTGTGTATAGCCGGGGGCTTTCGTACAAGTGCTTTAGGACAGAAACCTGACAGATTGAAGACTTAAACAGTCACACATCATATGTGTGGGTATACTTTTTCATTTTACGGACCTTGTTTTTTTTAAAGACAAGACCTTGTGGACAGACAATGTGTAGTGTTTGCTCTGAGTTTCATATCTCTCTTGACTACACTTGAGAGGAGCAAGACTAACTTGACCAGATTTATCTGGATGTATTAAACAAAGCAAATCAGATATACCCAAGAGGTTCAGAGACATCTGTGTTTTCCAAACCAAAGGAGTAATTCTTAGTGGTGAAAGGAGATAATTTGTATGTGAAATACTCATTTAATTCACATTCACTAAGCAGGTTATCAAATTAAATCAGGGCTCTGTTAGGCCTGCCACTTGGGCTTTTGGGCCTGGCTTCATGTGTAAAATTGGCCAACAAGAGATTTGGGGGAGCGCTTTGCACGCCCCTGTCACGTCATCTCTTGGCTCCCCTCAGGAGGCCGATCCCAGGGTCAGTGCTTGTGGAGAGATGCCTCTATGGACTGCCACAGGGAGACAGGGCCACAACACTACCTCCAGCTGGGCAACTTATTACAGACCCGGTCTTTCTCACCCCCTCCTCACCTGCCCCAGCCATTCACAACATCATCAAGCCATCACATATTCATGAAGCTGCGAGCTGGTGGAGTGTGTGTTTGTGAGGGATGGGTGGGGGGGGGGGTGGGGGGGGGGGGGGGGGGTACCAGTGCGGTGACACTATACGGTGGTGTGGCAATGGTGCAGTGGTTAGAAGTGTGCAGTTGGAGACTGTAGGGGGGTGAGTCTGCAGGTGGCTGTCACATCCGTAATTGCCTCATACTTCCCTCTGCAGCGTAAAATTGTTTTCATTATGTGTCATGCACACAGTGCCAGGCAAGGGCCCCTTGAGAGCATTCCCAAGAGCCAGAGGGAGGAGGCACTCCACTTAAACAGCCGCTTAGCTTCAAATAAGAAAGGAGAAAAGGAGCGGAGAGAGGAGGTGGAGGAGGAGGACAGGAGAGAGGGAAGGGGTGTGGAAAAAACAGAGGAAGCTCATCATTAACTGTGTTCGAACAACAGCAGACAAGTGTGAGCTCATGCACAAAACCCAGGCAGAGCTTATCCTAAACATCTCAGTTACAGGGGGGAGTTGTGTGGCTTCAACCACACTGTGAGCTCCTGGAGGGCTTCCGTGGTCAGAGGGGGGAGACAAACAAGGAGCGGGAAAAGAAAAGGAGAAAAAGTTTCCACCTGACTGGAGTTCCCATGGTTTGCCATGCAGGAGGGTAAGCAGGTTTCAGCAATAAACTCAGGCATTGTCAGGCAATAATGCTCAGTCAGGTCCCTCCATTGGGATTCAAGGGTGTCTTTTTCTCTGCTCCCTGCGCTGCACTAATCACAGGCCTACTTTGTTTAATTGCAGCAAAAGGGAGAAAATGTGTTCAAGAAGTCATCCTAATCCCTCCCCTTTACCCCCTGCTCCCTCACAACAGCCCCAGCTTTACTTCTCCATACTCTGTCCCTCTCTTCTGCTCCCCACCCCCTTTTCCTTTTTTAATGAATTGTGGAACTTTACAGAGACAACAAACAGCACAACCCGTGATAAACAAAGGATAGACCAAAGGGGGAGTGTGATAGGTAAGGGCCTGAGGTGTTGGCTGGTTATCTATGAAAATAACACTTCCGCTGGATTTAAGCGCCTGCAACAAGTACCATTACAGTAGTTTTTGGATGCTGCTGATGCACAGGAGGTGGGGGGTAAGAGGATCAGATGGCTGCTGGTAGCCCGCTGGGCATGCAGGCTCGGAATAATCATCTCTGTAAAAGCATGTCAAAGCTCCCTCAATGGACACAAATTCGCTCCTTCTATTTTTCAATTGCATATTTAGAAACTTAAGGTGCTGTGCATTGTACTTGATGACTCTGGGGTCACAGGCACCAGGGGGGCAAGAGAGGGGATTTATCAATCAGGACTCCTCGTCTTTCTAAGGCTGAATAAAAAGCAACCCATGAAGAGACAAACCAGTCCCCTTTTAACCAAAGGCTTTTCTTATTCATTAGATCCGGATTCTGGCTTCTCCCTCTACCTCCTTTTAGAGAGAACGAGCCATCTCAAGCATAGAAAACCACTCAGTGGAAGGAAACAAAATTCAAAAAGATAGCTGGACTAAAGTTTATAATAATAATAATAATTTTATATTTTTAATCAGTGAACACCTTGTCATTTATAACATAAATTACACAAAGTGGGCATTAATGTTCGAAAAAAAATGTTACTGGAGAAAAAAAAGTTTTTATTCAAAATATATCAGAAAAAACCATCATTTGCTGTTCATTATGGTTTTACTTTCAATCCCTTTCCTTCTGTAAAGATTTTAACTAACATAAGAAATATATAAAAATCAATCTGTTGTGTTTAAAATAACAAAATTAATTTAAAATATATTTTGTGTAAGCTCTTCCACTAACACTCGGGCAACGGCCACCATACAATCTTCTCCATCATCATAATTTAGTATTGGTAATCTTCAGAAAAAAATAAAAGTTAAATATATTTAAATTCACTCTGCAAGCTGCTTACAGCATATATGCAGCAAGTATTTAGTCACCCTTTTCTCCTGATGTTTTGTTATGATTTTTACTGTCCCATACCAGTGTTTATAAATGATTAAGGTATATCAAATCCAAATTATCCCAAACTGGTGCCAATTAATTATCCAAAAGATATGATTTTGTAAAACTATAAAATATTATTTTCTTATTTTCTACAGCCAAACATCCACTTTTAGACAAAAGCATGTGAACTAAAGTAAGAATTCAATATGTGATCTTTTTAAATGAATGTTATAGAAACTCTTTTGGCCTAAGTGGATGAGGGTTTATGAGAAAATCCACCCTAAGTAAACGACTTCCCATGTGACCTAGGGCAAGTCACTTAACCCCTGTCTTCATGCCCACCACCCAAGTTTAAACAAGAGGATTGCTCAGTTCCATCCCCATACACTTCTCAAGTCCCCTTAGACCAAATCATTTTGCTCAGGGTGAAAAGCCCTCAACACAGAGCTCTCAGAGTAAACAATTATACAATTTTTATTGTAATTTCCAACCTTTGACAACACTTAGGTCAAATCTAAAGCTAATGTAAATAACCCTGCTGAAATTGCAAGTTTGTGTGCAACGATTGCTGTTTCTAATCCATCTTAATCACTTAAAAAAATATGCAAACATTTTTTACTTCTGAACCAATGTTTTGAAGTTAATGTGTGTCTTTTTCTCTCACAACAAGAAGAGAATATATTGCTGTGGTCATCTTATGATATTGGCATTATCTTAGTTCTGTGAATCTTCCCCTGGTTTTTCCCTTAACTTTTGTGAATCTACAAGAGACTGTTGCAAGCCAATGAGAGCCACCGATGCCTGTGAATGTAGCATTATGGCCCAATCTCTTTCTCACTCTCTGAAAGACTGTTTAAATGGTTTGGTTTATTATTGCCCAAGGAAGGCTAAAGGCTTCTGTCAGCATTTGGGAGAGGGAATCACTGCCTCTTAACTGGACAGCTGTTCCGGCCTTACCCCACTTTTCATATGGATATGTATGTTAATGACAGGCAATGGACTGGAGATGAAGAGGCCTGAGCGCTAGGCCCTCTCTTCAGCGCACTTCTAAAGCCTCCACAAAAGGAGCAGTAAAAGAGGCTGCAATGGTGAAGCTCCCACTTTTGTGCCCTGAATTAGTTCTGCAAGCAATGAAAGTGATCTTTTCTGGACGACAGGGGAAGTCTGCCGATGGTTGGACCGGCTCATTAGCACAAAAGTCTGTTGGGACATATAATTGACTGATGCAGATCCCCCGCCTGTCACAACACAGCACAGGCTGTGAGACCAGAGCACATACAGAAAAACACCTTTCCTCTTCAGAAACTCACCTAACAGTTTACATTAGAGCCCTCCCCCCTGTCTTTAGGTGCTGTTGTGTTTACTTCCTTCATGCAAATGTTGCATCCCACAGCCTGCCGACAGCTATGGAGCACGGCTTCCTGTTGCTGTCAACACTGTTGATATCACTCATCTATTGACTTTACTCAGTGGGAAGAGAAAAACAGATATCACAACCTGGGTTTGGGTGTGTCGAGTGCTCCACCTCTACATTAAGGAATCCTAGAAAATTGTTTGCAAAATTGTGATATTTCATTATCATTTAATTCAACCCAGATTACAGTGTAATTGAATAGAATGAGAAGATGTTATTCGTCAGGACAGACCCAATTTTGCATCAAATTGTGTGAACGTTTGGATTTTGTAGTAATGTTTTGTGTGAATATTTTTTAAAAGGATGAAATAACTAACATGTGCTTGTACTGGAATATCAAATTGCTTTCCTGATATGCAGCAGGAAGCTCTCTCTCTCTCTCTTTTTGTTTCATTTATAGACTGGAGACCGGAGTAACAAACATGCTCAGCACACCAGAAGCCCCTAATGGCTGCATCGTGGTTAAATTGACTGGAAAATGCCGTTTTAATTTCCATGTTAATTGAAATGGACTAATTGTTAATATATTCTGAGAGCAAAGTACCAAAACGGAATAATTTTCACAAAATGTAATCCATTTAGAAATGGCTTTGGAACTGATCGCGATTTCAGAATGTTTGTCTGGCCATGCATTAAAAATGAATCACAGATAACAAAATAATTTGAGTCTCATAAAGTTATTTTAACTTTTTTGCACGGCCGACATTAATATAATTTATTTCTATTTAAATTCAGAGACTTGGACAGTGTAAAGGAGTCCACTTGAAAACAATTGCCATTGTTTTTCTATTTTTAAGCAAAAGAATTTTGTCAAGCAGCTAAATAGGGTATTCTTCATGGTCTCCCTTCTTCACGGGCAACTATAGAAATTAGCCCTACGTTTCTCGGCTCTCACACATGGATACACACGCTTGCATGGACACAAGAAAAATTTCTTTTCTTCTGTCAGCATTCCTGGCCAACAATGGCTAGATTAGTGGACGTGAGGGCCCCCTCGGGGGCACGTATTGTGGCACAGAATACCCTCGGCAGGAACAGCTGGTAGGGGTTAATGGCTACTGAACCTCTCAGCCGGAGCCCTTTCTCTATTGTGTGTACCGCTCATGGGAAGGAAGGGGGCCACTGACAGCTTCTGGGGTGTGAGGAACCCACAGAACAGCACCCGGGTCACCCCAAATGGGGAGCAGGGCAGAGGGTGGGGGAAGGAGTAAGGGGGAGGGGGACCTTGATGCCGAGGGTGGTAGGATGGTGGCAATAGGGAAGTCTCTGTGGACCAGAGACCAAAAGCTGCACATCAACACGGCCAACAGTAGAATTAGCATCAGTGTATATTCAGCAGATAACAATAAGGGCTGGACAATGGGAGGGGCAAACTGTACACAAGGCGGGGGGACTCTGCAGAGACTAAGGGACATCAACACATCATGTGATTTGATGTTTACTCAAAAAAAAAAAGCGCAACCAATATTGTCAGTTTAATTACCATTCAGGCTCCTTCCAAAATGTCCAATGCATGCTGTAAAAACCAACAGCTATTTAAAATGTTTTCCTCTTGAAAGGTCATTTTTGCTTTGTGTTGTGGTTTTATTAAAGTAATCATTCGAAAACAGTCCAGTGTAATGAGCTGACGATTTGTATGTAAATGTATACTGAAAAGAAAAAAATACACCTTCAGAAAGCATTGTCAAAGCTCCCTCTCACGCAAATGATGTCTGGTCCACTTGCATCTTAATGATGCCGTTGCCTCATTTCGGTGATAGCCTGATGTGAGGGGTCACTCTGCCGGGGCTTCTATCCTCTGTAATGGCCCCACACATTAGTATTCAAAGCTGAGGATACACAGGAGTAAGCAGTCCTCTGATGCTGCCTCTTGCTTCTGTCTGTGTGTTTCAGGCATAAGAGCAGCTCTCCCCTCCACTCCTCCTGATGTGTGTGTGTGTGGCCTGTGTCGCCTTGTCTCGTCAGCATCACAGGGCTCGAGGCTTGCCACCCAGAGGGGCCCCTCTGTCAGGGCCAGGGGGACCGCACCTATGATTTAATCCCTCAGCTACGCACCCCCCGCTGGGCAGCGTGAAGAAGCCCCTCTCCCTGATCCATCCAAGCCTCTCACACCAGCGGCTACACTCATTAGACGGCTGATTATGATAGTGTGCCGGTGTAATGTTTAATCGAGTCTGACACCTGATTCGCCATGTTACAAATCCTGTCATGCAAATTGAGCCATTTGTGTTGTTTGATATGAAGAGATGGGCTATGAAATGAAAGACTAGTCCTGAAATGAGGCACGGGGGACATGTGCCCTTTGCTCCTGCCGCTGTGATTACAAAAATGAGAACAAGTATCTTTTGCTGGTGTATCGCCTTGGGCCAGGACACATTAAATTAACATGGTGTTTTTCTTCCCGCAGGAATCAGGAAAAGCAGCCTAGCACTGAGAAAATGTCTCATCACCCCCTGCAAACAAGCGCAGGATAATGGGCCCCTGGGAGCGTGTTCTTTGAAATCACGCCAGTCTGTGACAACTGATGTAAATAATTCAAAAGTGCTCTGCCCTGTCAGGTTTGGAGTCTTTGCATGATAGAGGCAATATAGCATCGTATGTGGCTCCAGTTAAATCAGTATATATATGAAATATTTCTAGAGCAAAGCAAATGTAATTTCAATCTTTCAGTAGTGGAAAAAGAATCATTGGCATGCTGTTGGAAAGTATTTCAATTTCATTGCAAAGACAAAACAAATTGCTGATCTGAGTGCTGTATTCAATTGAAATTGTATGGGGCTGGTTGACATACAGATGGGGTACATTAAATAGGGGAGCGCACAACTTGCCATATTTCACTGCCCTGTAATGACACCTGTTTTAAGAATGACCGCTCCTCATCTGTAGCAAAAAGTGACAGTCCGAACAAGTGCTCTCGAATGCTCATCTGGCTTCACTTATCAGCCCCCTTACTGTAAACATTTCATTTCCTCATCCTGTCAAGATGTCTTTGTTGCTGGTTGTTGCTCAGGCTTTAATCTGAAAGACAAAGTCAGCCAGATAGCTCCCCCGCTTTCTATTTGTCTCTCGGCTTCTTCCTCTCATCTCTTATGACAACCATGTCTTAAGAGCTACTTAAGTTCATGTTCCAGTATTTCTTGCCCTTTATTTAGTGAGCAAAGGTCCTCTAAAATATGTTCTTTTAAGTGGCTCACTGTTTTTCTCTTTGTCAATCAGAGGTTTCAGTGCTGATGTTAATCTCCTGGTCAACAATGGATTACATTACCACAAACATTGTCAGATGCCTTCAGTCAAACAGGGACTTTTTTATTTTCCCTCCTGTGAGGATATTTGAGCAAATTAAACACTGCTGTGATTTCAGCGTCTCTGGGCAGACGGCCAGAGCTCAGTTGTGAGTTATTGCTGCAGCAGAAACCTTTTATGTGAGTCAATTTGCGTTTCAGTGGAAATCTACCTGTTTTTACAAGTCATCCCCCCTGAGAAACACCTGTACTGAGCAACAGGCTCATTGTTTTCCTCTTAGTTACATCATAAAGACTGAAAGACCAGCGAGACCACACCAGGCAGGTTTGCTGAATCACTCATCCTTCCTGGCGCCACTCGACTGACTGAAGAGTTCCCGTCAGAAACACTCCATCATGACTGATGTTGGACTAGAGATCCTGGAACTTGTTAGTACCATTACATTATGCTGTTTTGCTACAAAGTGAACATAAGCTCATCTTTGGGAGCCATTACAATATAAAGTCGCTTTGATTGATGATTGCTGAATTACCATTTTTTTCATTACTCAATGGGTTATGTGGCAAAATACAAATGATTTATCTATTTATTGAATATTTTTTGGTAAATGGGAATGTAACAGATTGTCAGGAGTTGGTGGATGTGTGCACATAATTTAAATACACACAGAAAAACAGAATAGATAGCTTTTCTGTGCATTTCTGGTTGGTTTAGTGAGAAAACGATTTCTCTCAAACAGGCAGTGCAAACACTGTGACTTATTTTCAGTCTAAGTTACAGTCAAGCTCCTGTTATCCATAGTTTGTTGAGTATAAAAGAGTGACTTGCTCTTTTCTGTTAAATATAAATGTTACTGTTTTCCCAAACTGCCCAGAATATTGTAAAGTTATTGATTAGTTGTCATGTTTGGCGGCTCTTATTGATGGCACAAGAATGTGAAAGTAGCTAGCAACTTGGATGTAAAGATCAGGATTTATTGCCCAGAATCTCTTGAACAATTTTATCAAAAGCCTATTCCACTGTGACATTTTTTTTCTCCCATAAATCAGTGAGGGGAAATCTATCAGTGGACAGTAGTGAGAGATAGATGAGCAGAGGGATGAGAGGGTCAGCAGAGATTTTTCACTGGTCCTCCCCGTCACAGCCGCAGCCTCACTTTTTCACCTTTATGAATTGGTCTTTTACTGACTGTCCGGGGCTTTTAATTTGTTCCACACACTGTGGGGAAAAAAAAATCTCTCAACATCTAGACTTTGCACATAAGATAATGTATTGATTGTTAAAGCACTGGTGCATTGGGTTTCTGGCTCATATTTAGATAGCACAAACTTTAGATAAATGGTTCTCGGGAGATGGATCAACCCATATATTAATAATATCCTGGATATATTCCATTTTGGCAGGAAATATATGAGGCATCAGGGGTCTTAATACATGTAATTTGTAAAATCCCCTCTGTGTAAATTCAAATAGATTACATAAAGAAAAGAGCTAACAGACACAGTGTGTATAGCAGTTAATGACAAGGTGGTAATATATGGCATTATTAGTCAGATATGCATCCGTGACCTCAGGCACATGCAACAAAAGTAAGGAAAAATATTTAGGGTGAGGCATCTACTGGGAAAATAATGGGAAAGCATGTGCAGCAGCACTTAGTTCAAATGGGGATTTATTGCATTTTTTTTTTTTTTTATTTAATCCATTTGAATCTATACAAAGATGCATATATGTACCACAATGTAAGCTTGTACTGGAACTCTTTAGGTGTTTTAAATGGAAGATGTTTGGAAACAAAGGCATGCCTATTTGTTTTATTGAAACAGTCCACACAGTATTATATTGTCTTTCTAGAAAAAGTATTGTATTGACCTTGAAAGTTTATTTTTTTGTTCTCTTTTATTTGATGGATTTATTCCTTTGTCATTACTCTCAGTGCGGTGTGTTGGTGCACCTATAGTCCATCCACCCAATCTGACTTGATTGAAGGCCTTCATTTGCTATGCCGCCATGTAAAGTAGAAGCCTTGAAATATCACACTGACCTTGGCGGTCCTTTATGATTCATTTTTCCCTGACACGCTATCGTCAGATGGGGTTTCTCAATAGTTAGACATCCGACTGATATACATGCATTGTAACTCTTCCCGTAATTCTAAAATATAATTCAGCAATGAAATACCATAAAGTTGATGTGCAGTATCACAATGTTATTTTGTCCTTGTTGGTGTAAAAAAAAAAACAGAAAAGTAAAATGCATTTTCTGTATTAAGTAAATATATAATTTTAAATGCATTGCATTTGTTCTGCACAAAAATACAACTATGTTGAAGTTTGAAAATACATTTTGAATCAGATTTGTAATCAGTGATACCTAATGGAATAATATAACATAACTTAAAGCTTTACACACAGCATATAGTCAGTGTTTTTTGTTATGAAATATATTTATTCACCTGGATGTTTTCCAAAGGCCAAGAAATTATCATTCACTGGAGCATTTGCGTTATTCTTCAATCATCTGAAAACCAATCCTACATGGACTTGGCTGACGTTTGCTGATATGAATGATAATGCAGGTCCTATATAGTAAAACATGTTTAAAGATGGCTAAGTAAGACCAGAATGATGAGATATATTGTAGTTGTTTACTGATGTTAAGATTTTGGTGGCAAATATATCAACAAATCTTAAAAACACAATATTAACAAAATCACTCACCTGAACTTACCACTGCTGACAATTTAACAATCAGAATTTCCAAGTATAATTTCCAGTAAATGGTAAGTAATATAGTAACGAGCAATGTACATTATTTTGTATCTAAAAACAAATCAACATTTTCTGTCTCATGCACATTTTTCCTTTTCTCATGCATGACGTTTGTCTGAAAATGTAACCTTCAGTGTGTTTTGGATAATTTCATTCTGCGTAGGCAGATAACTCAACACCCCCCTCCCCTCCCCCTCCCCCCAACCCTGTAAAATGAGTTTTGTGGGGAAATGGCTCCACGGTGTTGTCAGGCGACATTGTTGGCATACTTGTTTCCTGTGCCCTTAGGGACAGAAGCAGTGAAGAACAGATATAAGTGAGCCGCCTAGTGTCATCTAACCGTCTGATTTACTGTCCTGCTGCGTTTGAAGTAGGACAGGCGGAATTCACTTCAGTCTGGTTCTTTGTGATCAGTCCCCCCAGATTACAGCCCAGGTGAGGCCCCTCACCATCAACCACAGGATATAGGAAGTACCTGTCACTCATAGCCCCTGGACATTGCTCCTGAACTCAGCTCACTTATGCTTCAATGTACAAGACCCTTCTGCATATACATGGTGCCTTATACGTGCATTGACTAACTTTAAAGAAGACTATGTGATTTCATAATCCACAATGGGTTAAAACATAAAGCAAGAGACTAGCCTGCAGCTGTGGCTCTGAGGTGTTTTAACCTGTTGTGGACCCAGACAGCACATTGTAAGCCTGGCGTCTGCAATGTTTTCTTTGTCAGACCTGTTCAGCACATGGAAACACAAGCCAATACTTGACGGGGTGTGTTTGGCTGTAGCACTTCTTTTTTTTCAACAACAAGCTTTTTGACAACAGCAACAGTCACTGCTGCTTGTGCCAAAATCTTACTGTTTATGCTTCACTATCAAGTGTTGGTGACAAAGTGGAAATAATTCAAAGCACAGCCTTAATCAAAATCTCTATGGTCCTGACAGACTACACATGACATGTTCCATGTATGCATCAAAACAACCTTCCTCCTGTTTATAGAGCATCAAGACATGCTAAATATTTATGTATTTTTCAATTGCCCAGTCTTCCCTCCTAATCAGCAACCAGTGTATATGGGCTTCAGGACGGAGTGATGTTGGCATGGTGTGGCTGATTAGAGTCAATCAGCAGGGGGTGAAACCAACATTTTCTTCAAAACAACCACACAGACAGAGGTCTGGAATTTCCCCTCTCGGCACATCAGCTAATGGCACGGCCAAATTTTCATAGACCAAATGACAACTTGATTGTGAGCGGCATGTTCATGTGGAATTGGGACGCTGATTTGGTGCTGTTAAAGGGGATCCAGAGAGGAGAAAGGCAGAATATAATCAGCGCCTCTAAAAGTTAAACAGAACACCGGAGTCAAAGAAATTGATTGGAGAAGATGTTGTAAGGGAGCTAATATATCCCAAGAACAAATCAGCCATAAACCATTTGGTTGCGCAGCACAATCAGGCAACATTTCGTATGATCATTGTATGAATTTGAAACATTGGTATAAATTCATATTCACATTTGAATGGAAAGTGCAAGCAGGGAATTCAGTTTAATTTAATAAATCAGCAAGCATGCTGAAAACATGGTAACAAAATGGAAAAGTAAGATAAGAACACGACTTTGTATAGCGAAAAGGTTGCTGTTATTATTACGATGTTCTGTTTCAAATGTTGCTGAAAACATAAAAATGCATTTAAGTCAAAGAAACTCGTGCCACACATTTCCCAATGCTTAAATAAATAGAATATAACCGTGAATACATTCAGCAGTGTCAGATGTGCAAAATGTATATTGATAACAGGTCAAATTAGGCTGTCATGTGAAGGGTAAAGCCCAGTGATTTTCTAACGCTGTAGAAACAGTAATGAGGTTGGCATGTGTTGTCTTGCCATCACCAAATCTCAGTATAAACCATATAGTTTGAAATAAATATTTTAAAGTCCATATCCTTCTGTAGCGAGACATATTTGCATGTCACAAGTGACTTTTTATTGTCAAGTATATATATAAAAAAATAAAAGATTGTTTCAGTTAATCTGCTTTTTTAAAACCAAACATATTATATTTTTATTCTAATTTATAAAAAGAAATCAATCACGCAATTAACAAAAATATTGTCTTTTTGACTGTGATGAGGTCAAGGGTTAAATTCACAATAAGAAATGAGATTTCAGATGCAAAACAGTCTTTTATTTCACAATAAAGTGAATGACTGCTGTGAAATAAACATCAGTGACTTGCATTACCATGTGTCAGATAAGAGACTTTCAAGTGTCTTCAGAGAACTAAATAACTGCTATTGATATTTTAGCATTTCAATGGCCACCTTAACTCTCAAAGCTGTCATTGTTTTTATTTAAGGCTCAGGCCTCTGCTGCTGGTATCAGTTAAGTGTCCCATTGAAGAGGAAATCATGAAGAAACCAACATTTAAAGGAAGGATAAGAGGCCTCTGTGTGCCGAGAGCTAAGAGAAGCTGTTTTTTTATCTTGCAACACTGTATTGCCATTTCAATGAATTGCTTCAAGGGAAAACAAAGTAATAGTGACATCACTCATATTGTTCAGCTAATGAATATTGTTTTCACATAAACTGACTTGTCTATCTTCATTTATTTATGCATGACTGTTATCTGTCCCTTGTTGATTGACACTTGATAATGCCTGTGTTTTGTTTTCATTCAAGGAAATTCAAGACAAAGACAGACATTTGAAGTTATCATCTTTGGTAAATGTATTTTCTTTATCGAACTTTGTTTCTCGTTTTTTGAGTGCATTCCATTCTCGTCTTATTTTCAAATATTTGGTTACAACAAAGGTTCATACAGTCAATTCACATGATGTCAAAGATGTCAAAATCACTTTGCTCAGTAGAAAATAGTCATGTCCTTTTAAATAAGATGTCTGTTTGACTTCCTATTGAACTATTTCACAATGGAACAGTGTTCAAATACATTTGACTCATCAAAAAATTCTTAATAACCCCCCCCCCCCAAAAAAGGAAGTAGAATGGGTGCGGTTTGAATTGTGTCGTTTTATTTATTTTTATTTTTAGATACAAAGTATCATTTGGGGATCTGTGTGTTCATCTCCACCAGTATCAACTGTCCCAGGCCTGTATGAACTTACAGTGGATTGACAAATCTCTGTGTGGGGTTCTTGAGGCAGCAGTGAGTCCCAAATTGAATTACATGCACATTTCTCAGCCACAAAGGGAAGCCATCACTAATTAAAACCATGTGATTGATGACACTGACGCTTCATGCCAAAGGAGGATAAATCACTCTCACAGTCACTTTGCTGCATTGGTTCCTGTGTCCATGCACACCATAAGCTACTGTAAGTTCAACACTTCCTCGGCTGAGGAGAACAAACAACTGGAAGAACACAGCCGTGTTGCCGTGGTTTGTTTATAATGTTTTGTTGTGCATTATGTCCTTAAGACTCTAGCTTCTTAGTCACATATGTGAAATAATCTGAGGAAACAATGTCACTTGTGAAGGCCAACATCAGTGTATGAATCTAATGTATATGAATTTGAGCGTACAGTACATGCTCTTCATTATGTTTAGCTGTATGGAACTTTGACCTATTAAAAGGGAAGCCGTCAACCTATCCATCCAGGGACAGCACTTTGTGAGTAATCACCATCTAATGGCTTTTATACTGAGTCAGAGTATTATTCACACAAACCTACATGCATTACTTACACACACATTTCTGAAGCTTTAGATCTGTTCAACGTGTCTTATTTCCTGATCAGAGTTTTGCTTTTGCTTTCTTTTGTCCTCCATATATGTTGAACAAAAGCGAGCTTGGTACAAATCTAACTGAAGAAAAGAGGACCAGAGATACAATAAATAATCAACCAGAAGTGTCATCGATGTTAATTCGATGAAAAGAAAGGTAAGGTGAGTTCTTTCCTCATGTTGGAAATTTTAATACACTGATTTATACTGTATAATATATAAAAAAATATATGAATACATTTGGTTAAAAATCTAAATATATAATGATGTATTTCCCTAATGTAACATGTCCATCTATTTCTGTAGTTCGTCAGCACATTATTTTGTTTGTGTACTATATTGAGTAATTTCTCATTTTTCCACTTAAAACAATCTAGTTTGGACACTCAATGTGCATTTTTATATTGTTTTTCTTTGGTTGAAAAGTACATTTTTAAACTAGCGAGCTTACCTGAGAAAATATTAATATTAATTGTTAATTATACTGCTTGAATAGTGCGCTGTGGTACCATTTCCACAGGGACTTACGTAATATCGGTTAAGTATTCAGCTTTTACAGAAATCATCGCTTGTCGGTGCTTCATAATCATACAACATCAGTTCTTGTCGCAATTATTGCCAAATAAAAGAACCAAATGGTAAAAAAACGTCTCTCCCCTTTATAAATATCTCTTAATATGATCACATGTTGTACATATTAACTTTCTCTATGGACTATTACAGTGGTTTAAAAGCGCTGTCTTTGGGACAATTTTGCACTCTTAAGCTGCATACAAGTCAGATCCTGTCAGTGGGTTAGTTTTGTTCAAAGGGCCAATTAGTGGGTCCGACCTTAGCCTGCAGCTAAAAGGCCTAATGGTGGGGGCATCCACCTGAGAGGTGCAGAGCTCTCCCCACTGGGCTTAATTTGAGAGAGGGGTGGGTGGCAGCTTCTGAGGCTTTTACCATTACACAGGACTTCATTGTGGCTGCTGACCGTTTGATCTTAAAATAATTTACTTAATGATCTCACCACGGGAGCAATTGGTGCTGCTCGATTAGTCTGCAAGGTCTAATGGACATGGGAAAGAAAGAAGAGGAGGAGGAGGATGGGAAGGAGGGAGAGAGGTAAGGGGGGTGGCACAGTAAGAACTAAATGAATCTGCTATGTAACCTTGGGGAGGTAGAATTTTAGCATAAAATCAGTGGTGAAATTCTGACAGTGCCACAAAAATTCAGAGGCTGAGACATTAGCAGCAGTTTAACAAGCCAAAAGGACAAGGAAACTGTAGTTTAGTTAAGAATATAAATGGCAAAAAAAACATGTAACTTGCATATATTCTACTAGGAAATTAGCAATGATCTACCAAATGAGTTGATGGAATATTGTGGGTAACTTACCCACAACATATTTACATTCATCATCAGGATTTAAATTGTAATCATTTTAATATTTAGGATCTTCAAAGCAACCATGATTTCAATGTGATTTAGATTTTGTAACAAATATAAAAAAAGTCAAAGGTAAAATTTTGCCATAATAAGACAAATGCCAATTTTTCGTTTATTTCTAATGAAGAGCCAAAACATTATTAAATTAAATAGTCCTATAATTCCGGTCTGTAACACCAATTGGAATACATATGACTCACTTGAATGCTCAGTCCCATCATTTTTAACAAAAGTATTATTGAACATACTGTATGAAAACCAAGACGGTCCAAACCACAACAGCTTCAGGGATTCACAGAAAAGAGAGTTGAAAAGATCCCTCCTCCTCCAGCACACTACCTGACTGAAAGGCCTTTCTGACCTCTGCGCCTAGATAACAAACCAAAGAAAGGCGGGATGGGGTCTAATGCAGCCATTAGAAGACAAGATAGTTGCATTCAGATAAGTTGGTGCAGTTTACAGCAGTCCCTCTGGCAAAGTATGGAAAGCGGAAAAGGGAGGGTTGGTGATTAACACAGATCACTGTTATTAAATCATGCAGGAAGGTTGTTAGTGCACGTGAAGTTGTCTGTGACATGTCATGACAAAATTTGGCTCACAGGCAGGAATATACCATATAAATCTCTGAATGGAAACATTTTTTGATGGGAAGATGCAGTATAATTAGTGTCATCACATTTAATGATGAACTACATCTGTTTTTCTTGTCAGCATTATAACCTTATTCAGAGAAATGCTAAATTATAGTTATAGTCAAATGATAGTTGCCTGAGTCTATGGAGATTGGCACTGATTGTAAGTTTATTTTCAAAACAAATGCCAAAAATCTCAAAGACACATATAAATGAAATGTAGCATATCTGGACCACTGCAGAGCAAATTGTTACATTCATTCACACAATTATTAGTCTGACAGCAAAGCCAGTGGGGAGTAAACCTTTTTTTATTTTTTATTTCTAAACATTATGGAATAGTAACTTAAATACAACGCTTGATTTCAATTCACTTTGCATGCTAAAAGAATGATCTCCTAAACTATTTAATTAAAATGTCATGAAGATACCCAATAATGTGGCGACTATGGAGAGGACAAACACTTGAGCTTTGAATGTTTGCCCTTTTGATTTTATGCTGAGACTTTTACTGTGACATGAGAAAAGGTCGACCTCTTCACTTTAAAGTGGGCATTAACTACACAGTCAACAATGCAGTAATTAACAGCCAGTGTAACTGCTGCCAATGCCTTTACTGCTTTATTTTACGTATGCGCTCAATATAATATTTCCTTTTCTGTATTTTATATTATCATTACTGTAGAAATAGTGAATTTTATGAAACCAGACAAACATGTCTCAATTTAAATCCAACAATTTCCTTTTTATCGGTTGAATTGAAACTTACAAAACTAAAGTAAATCAGACAACGCAGCATACAGTTTAATGAACCAGTGTAATACTGTACCTCTGCTGGAAAAGCATACATGGATGTTTGTATAATGGCTATCAGACTGTAAGGCCTCAGATGAATTTTAAACATTATTGAACCATCCCCCCCTCAATGGCAGTAATCCTTGTGCAGGGCCCTGCCAGAGACCACGAGGCGTGCATATTAAAAGTTTTTACTGAGGCTCCACAACACCTGCGATCCTCTCACCATTGAGCCTTGCACCACAAGAACATAAATCATGGCTTGTGAGGGGAATATCTCATGGAGAGCCAGCATTCCACTGCTCGTGCTGGGATTAGGAAATCAAAAGGGCACACGCTCTGCAAATGCTACACAAGGCCCCAAGGAAGCCAGCATGTTGAGAAACAGCCAAGGAGGCTCACTCAGCTCTGTCATTTATAATGATGCCGGACTGACAGAAGCCTTTGGGACATTACCGCTACAAACCCCAAACCACTGACTGTATGTGTCATCCCAACAAGTACAAATTATGGTCTAAACAAAGCGGAAGAGCTACTGCAAATTGCAGGAAGTGTTTTTCTGTGTCTTCATTATCTTGTTAGTTTTTTTTTAGATAAATGTATTTCCAGCAGCATCTGGCTATGATGATCAGCCTGAGAAAAGTAATTTCACCACAGGGACAAGCAGAATTTGTCATTTTACTTCACACGATATATGCAAAAATATTTGAGAGAATCTGGATATATTGGCTTGTCATATAAGAAAGGCTACTCTCATTTTAGCAGGTGTCTGTGTTGGCTCGAGGACATCCACGATTTGCCCTTCTGTATAGTCCATTATGCAGTCTCCAGAAAGGGAAACTGTACTGTGAGAAATCCAAGTATTTGAAATGCAAAAGCATTCTCTATGTATGTGCCCTGTGTTAGTCAAAACAATGATGAGATAATTTGCATTTATGGAGTGAATGATTACACAAGTACACTATATGAGGAATAAAGGGCCCAGCTCAGGTTAAGGCTGATTGACAGCAGCATTGTGTGGTGGGGCTTCTCTTTATTTTGAGGAGCCTGCAGTGACCCCAGGCATTATGGCCATGGGGGCAGTGCCAGTCTCTCAGGATGCTGATTAAGTGGGATAAACCAGCCCCTCAGACACAAGTGGCCTGGCTGTCCTCAGGGGAGTCCTACCTAACCGCCTGGACCCAGCTTCCAACGCATTCACCCCACACGGCCTTGTAGACACATGCACTCACAGACATAACACAGGCACACCGAAAATGTAAGATGACTTTATGTGCCATTAAATGTCGTGGCGTTTAATTAAATGCACTTTAGCATGGAGGCATCAAAACTACACATTTCTAGAGTCTCACACCGGAGACTCGGATTTATCTGGCAATTTATACTCTCATTATTCCATCCACATAAGCCACTTAAACCAGTAAGTTTAAATCTAAGCCTAATGCCTGGCATATGCCTTAATACCTATGTGTGTGAACTAACAAAACAATGGGAATTGTACAACAATTGTAGGGTAATAGGTGCCCTTAAAGCTTTTGTTTCTCTGCAGAGGAGCACTTAAAACAACCCTTTCAAGATAAGCGGCCGGCTGTTGTACTGCGCCTTCCCCGGTCCCCCAGGACCACATATCCATCACCAGATACCCTCGGGTGTTTAGCTAACAAATTTGTTCAACCTGGGGCTTACATAACACCCCAAGAGCTTTCGCACTATCTGGTCGGATTCGTTGTGATCTGCCAACAGAGATCTCACTGTCAGGTTGAGGGCACAGCAGTCCTGTTTTTTTTTTTTTAAATATTTCATTACAGGGGCGTTAATTCACTGAAGGGTAAAATCTCCCACATGTAGGCTATTATTTGCCATCAACTCAGCGAAACTAGATTGCCGCGTGCATGCGTATATACGCGGAGACATGTGGCGCAATCACTTGACGGAATAGCTGACAATATATAATGTTTTAGTCAGTGTGATCAACTATTGCACGGACGGGAGGTCCCAAAACAGACGCACGCCGTGTGCTCCCTTCCTGACGTGCCTGTGTTTTTAAATATGGCTTATAAATTGATTTCTAGACTTTTCAATCAGCTGCTCGCTCTCTCTCTCTCTCTCTCTCTCTCTCTCTCTCTCTCTCTCTCTCTCGCTATGAATTATGAAATAAACAGGTTCAACTTGATTCATTTTGCCTCAAACTATCTCGTTTCCTCGCTGGACCTCCGTGTCCCCTGGAGCACCATGAGGATCTGTCAAAAGAGAAGCCAGTGCCCTCTGCAGGGCTCCACTGACGGTGACGGCGCGCACACGAAGAGACGCACAGCCAACATTAGGATCTCACTTAAACCACCTTAAGTCTTAATCCAATTACTTTAGCATACTCCGAACTTCATAGTTGATTTTATCTTAATCAAACAACAGAGGAAGAGTAAACATTAGGAAAGCAAATCATGATCTGCCCTTCCATATCAGCTAAGACAGCATGTAAGGGCAGATGGTGTTGTATGGTGTTCATGTTGTAAAGCCTGCTGACACGAATCTGTGATTATGTGCTGTATAAATGAAATTGCTCCTCTTCTCAGAGATTATGATCTATATTGCGAATAGCCCCAGCTCAACCTCGTCCTGTAGAGGGCGACCTTGTGGTGTGGACCTTCCATCTACCTGTGGTCAGATGTTATATGCACACAGCAGGTGGCTGCTGTTATCAAGTATAACTTCAATTTACCCAATGTTACCACAGGATTTAATCACATCAATGCCTTTAATATAATTGTGAACTGACAAATACAACGTCATTGCTGAAACAGCTCCCTGTGAAACTACTCTGGATGAAGTTTGATGTGATTTAGTAAATGGGTCTGACTGACTTGATGATTCCTCTATACGCATCATGTCTCAACACACAAATGAACCACAAATGGCAAGCTCTGTTCTGAAAGTAAACTACAGATTTCATTTTCATCTTCATCTTTTTTTACTATATTTCTTTAAAGGTAAAAATACTTGATATGATTGATTTTTTCAAATGTTTACCAAACTAATCATGAATTTTGAATTCTTAATTGTTGTTTCTGTAGATGATGCACTTCCTTGAAGCAGGTGCACATGGGCGATCACTGTTGTGTCACCACACAAAGATTTCCAATTGGGATTAATTAAATATATCTATGTATCTCTACCCTCTATCAACTTCCAAAACAAGTTAGTAAAACTGGTCCAAATGCTTGTCATGGTGTGTTGTTCTTAGATGCAATAATCTTGTAATTGTGGAGTGAAACCTAATTGCTTGCCTGCTGATAAAGGTAGACATAACGAGCAATAATGAAACAAAAATCTTATCTTACCTCTCTTATAATTAGAAACAACACGGGGGAAGATCAATCAGCTTAAGGCACTAACACAGTTCATCTTTATGGTTTCAGTATACAAAGACAGCTCGGTTCAGGATTAGAAACACACATAACAGATTTTAGACTCAAAAAGGGCATTTGCTTGCTTGCTACAGCTTGTTGGATTGACTGTGCTGTCGTGATGGAGTGCTGTTTTGTGATTCAGTTTGGGAATCAATACAGCATCATCAACAAAAGTCTGTTGACACTGCCAGTCATTGATGAGCTGCTTCAGATTACAAATGTACCTATGTGCCATTTTGAAGGCCAAAAGACAAAGTGCCATCCCACGTACAATAATAATACAGATCATTATACACACACAATTTCAACTTACTCTAAACTGTCTAAACTGCATTAAGCCAAGCCATGCCTTATAACAGAACACGTCTTTGAATACCAATCACAATGACTGCAAGTGATTAATGAACTTAAATATTTCCGGTCAGATTGCAGCACATTGTTTGTGATGTCATAGTGCACAACAAGCAGCGGTGGAGGTATTAGGAAGGCTAGCTCAGCAGTGAAACAAGCCTTGGCAGGAAAATGGTCGAGGTGGCAGGTATAGTGCCAGCTTTGCACAGCATTGTTTCCTAAGAAACTGTTTTTGATTGCTTGGGAGTTGCAGTCTGTTACAGTGCGGGATTTGAAACAGCTGACAGAAAGTGCAATTGAAAAATATATCTTCCTTATTTTTTTTCTTTTAATACAGAGGGAGGCAAAACTCAGATGAAGGAATGGAAACATGCATAGCTGTATTATACACGGAGAGGATTGCGAGACGTTGACCTTTCCTTCTCTTCCTATAGTGTGATGATAGTTCTAATGATCTGACCGCATTTGAGGCTGTAAGTGTTTTCTGGTTTTTAGCTAATTGAATGACTCGTGTTCTCAACCATGTTCATATCTGTGCTGACTTTCAGAGTAAAATGAGTGTGTGGATTACATCAGGAGCAATCTTCATTTTAACTGTTTGAATGGCCTCCAACTTGTTATTAGCACCATAGCAACAGGCAGGCAATCTCTTCCCCGTAGGTGGTCTTGTCATTGTTAGTGATGAGGTCCAAAATGGCAATGCCACCTGCAAACCTGAGGAGTTTGTCTCACTCTCCCCTCCTTTTTCCTGAGGATCAGGTTCTCAATGTGAAAAAAGTAGTTGCATTTTGTTATTCATTTATGGCAGTCAGACCCCTAGGCTGCTCTGAAATGAGATGTAGTAAAGTGCCTTGTAAATGGCAGTTGCTGGTTACAGTGCTCTGCTGCTAAGACAACAGTCAAACTAGTCTCAAACACATATATATATCACAAAAGCCTATTTTACAGTCTATGCCTCATATACATAGGCTCCTTCATGCTAAGTCCTGTCCCATATGTGTCATAAAAGGGGGCACAGATTTGCATCTGTTTAAACCAGGAATGTTGAATGACTGTTTCAGATAAAGACTACTCTTCATTGGTCAACTGCCCAATGAAATGACTATAGGTCATCATTTGCACATGCCATTGTGCAGAACCTTCAAATAGACATTAATGTCTTGTGTTGAACTAAAAGTCAATATGAGTTGTGGGATACAAATTAGAGCACTTATTTCCAACTATGCCTTTAATATTTTGTAGATTTCACTCGAAGAAAGGTCCTATAAACCCTCACGCTAGATTCTGGTCATCAAAAAAAACAACAACGTAAAATGGTAATGCAGGAGATATAATAGGCTACTAGAATAAAATGGTTAAGTTGCACTTAAAAAATCATGTATTTCATTGGGAAAAAGGTTGACGGTAGAAAGTTTTTTTTTTCTTATTTGCCAAAGAGCCCTCTGGCAGTGATTGACGATAGTGACCGTTATTGCTAGGCAACGGAATGCTGAGCCGCCCCCCACCCAGGACTGTACCAATCTTCTTGGCCAACAGGCATGTGAAGTAACTAGAAAACTACCCGAGGTCAACAGCTAATTTAGGGGACGGTCTCTGGAGCTGTCACAAATCAGTTTTATTTTCTTATCCCGCCCCCCCCCCCGCCCCCTCCCGTTTTGTTGAACGGAGTGACGGGGGCTTAGAGGATGTCGTGGTCGTAGAGCTGGATCATGTCCGACGACGAAAGTGAGCCGCTTTTCCTTGAAGACGACAGAGTAAAGTTTGTCGAGGGAAAAGTTTGTGCGCTACTGCGACTGCGCCGCCAAACATGGGACCGGAGCGCCGTCACCGAAGAGTTTCAAACGGGTTTGAGAAACTTCTTCGAAAAGGAGTCCGTTATATTTTTCTCTTCATCAAAAACAGCCTGTCTGGTCGCTTCTAAAGAGGTAACTAACTTCATGGTTGTTACAGACTCTATATAATATATGGAAATTGGTGAATTTAGTGCGACAGATTGTATTGAATTACTTGGAAGTGTCCTTTCTGCTTGTGGTCAAATCTTGTGATATTATTTCAAATGTAGGTCCCACCTGTGAATCAAAATCAGCAGATCTACATCCTCAAGAAGAGAGTAGTTCCCGTCACCTCTGAAAACTACAGGGAGCTTCTGCTTTTTGGCCTCCAGTCTCCAACACCACTATTACAGCTATCAAGTACAGTTGAGCAGGTGCTTGTTATACTCTCCATCGTACACCTGTCTCATAAACACACATGTTGTTGTATGTGCCGTGCCGTTATTAGTCCTGGGTGAATTATTTCTGTCTTTTCGAAAAGGTATGTGTTCCACTGCTGTCAAACAACAAAAACCATCAAATGTGGCCAAACCTGATGTCTGAAGACATGATTCTACATGTTGAGAACATGCGCAGTAAGACATCAGTTGTCAGGGGACAGATTTTAGGGAAAAGCGTCCTCCCTATTCCAACGGAGATAGATTGGATTGAAAATTCATACAGCACCTTCAAAATGTAAGAAAACTCACATCTTTTTTGTTTCTGAGCCTTGGATCTTTTTATTTTTTAATACCGTGCGTATTAAACACTCTCAACATGTACTTCACACTCAGGTACAATAACTATGACAGGGCACTGGCCCATGCCATAGAGACCCAGGTCATCAACTGGACCAATCTGATCCAGAACATTTTAAAGGAGGATTCATCAGACCTACTCAGGACAGGCTGCAATCCAGGGCCCAATGCAGAGCTGACGTTTTGGGCTTCCAGGAAGAGCAATATAGAGAACATTTATCACCAGGTATGCTCCCCTTTTCTCCTGATCGTCACTAAAATAAGTTTCAAAGTTTGACATTCCACACTCTGATTAACATGTATGGTACTTTCCCTCGTAGCTTCAGAGTGCCATTGTTCAGAAGATGGCAAAGATGTTGGAGATGATGGACAGCAGCTATCATCCCACAATCATGACCCTAATTGGAAATGTATTTGATGGTAAGATTAGCTGGCCCCTTTTTAAAGCCCAAGGAGACATGCTTTGGTTTGCACCTCGTCAAATGTTTGATGCACAGCATAATGTTATTTACAAAATGTATTATCTCTGATTATGATGTTTTATTTCAAACCCTATTTTTCTCAATCAAAAGCACTTCAGGAAGCCAATGATATTGACGTCCATCTACAGCCACTGCACGCACAACTGTCTCAACTGGAAAAGGGAGGATTTCCTCACTTTGAAACATTCATCCCTGCACTATTACACACACTTTTCCTCATCTGGAGCAACTGCCACTCTTATCAAAGACCAGCACGCATCGTGGTGTTACTGCAGGAGCTATGCAATCTGTTCATTGAGCAGGTAGAAATCTTTATTTCAAACTTATTGTGAATATAGTTATATGGGTTTTATAACTTTATATGGGTGAATACAGTTATATGTTTTTTTTTAAAATGATGCTTTGCTGATGCTAGTCGGTCAGTATTACTCTGACTTCAGTTATTGGCTGTCTGCGTGAACAAACTCACAGATGTAAAATCTTGCACTCTTTAGGCTTCTGCATACCTCTCTGTGGATCTGCTGCTCCGAGAGGATCCAGAGGAAAGTCAACAAATGGTAAAGAAGGTGATAAAAGTCTTTAGATGTTTCAGAGACAGTTACCACACCCAGAGGGAGAGGTTGGCCAACCATGTGAAACATGCACCCTGGGATTTCCCATCTGCCATGGTTTTTGCACGTTTCAACCATTTCCTTAATCGAATGCTACAACTGGAGGTGAGACAGAGTTTCTTTTCTTTTTTGTACTCGGGTGTCACAGCAAGGTAATATTTTAATGTGGTTTTATTTCCTACTACCCTATTGTATCTTTGCAGGACTTGTTTGAAGGGATGCTGGACTTTCAGAGGATGGAAAAACTGGAATTTGGTGGAGTTAATGGCAAACTCTACAGTGAGCATGCTGCTCAGATGTACAAAGAGTTCAGTAACCACTGCCAAGTGTTTAAGCACAGTGAAAACAGCCCACTTGATTTCAACTCTCAGGTGAAATTAAGTTTATTGCCATATATATTGCTAATTAAGATTTCCACGAACAGCGACAACATATTCGTAATGCACTGTTTTACAGTGGTGTCCATCATTAAATGCTGTTGAATTGTTAACTTTCATCAACTCATCAGGGTTTTGAAAACGAGTATAAGGATTTGAAAGTGAGGATTGTGGACTTTGAGTGCCGCCTTGCCAGTCTTTTATGCTTGGCCTTCAAGGATTGCTCAGGCCTGGAATCAGCATTCAAAGTAAGCAAGACTGGAAATTTAGATGATACTGATGACAGTATTTATAAAGTGAATAAGTGAATAGAGAGTTACAAGTGGGACGTTAACATTTTCGTATTTTTGTGTTTAGCTGCTGACTATTGTTGAACCTTTCCTGGAGAGAAGACAAATCAGACAGATATTCAGTCCCAACTTCCTTCTACTGCAGCAACATCTGAGAGAAGAGCTGGAGATATCTAAATATCTGTTTAGATCCCAGCTAACTCAGGTAATGGAAGCAAAATAGAAAATTAGCAATATGTATTCAAGGCACAATAGGTATTGTCCATGCAACAACTTTGTTCAACTCTTCCTTTGTTTACAGATGGAAAGTGGTCTGACAAAGAACATGGCTCACACATCTGGAGCTTTGAAGTGGGCAAAAATGCTCAGACAACGTATTCAAACACCATGGGAAAAAATCAGATTACTGTTGAATATGTCAGTAGAAACACCGACTATTTTCAGTGAATGTATTAGTTACAAACAATAGCTAGTCAGACAGATTTATAGGTACAGTAGATCTAGGAGATGACAATTTTGCCAGGTTTAAAAATGAAGGTTGTTTTACAAATATGCAATATTTCCAGACCTGCAGGAGGTGTAGAGATGGCGAAGGAATACCACATGTACATGGAGCTGTTGAGTCTCCTGGACCAATATGAGGAGGACATTTACTCTGACTGGTGTAACGGGTTGGAACAGGTCTGCCTGATCAACCTGAACCAGCCCCTTATCTTCCGAAATACCTCATCTGACCTGATCTCACTCAACTTCAATCCAAAGGTAATTGGTGTAATGTCCCTGAAAACTAGAACGCACATTGCACATTATGCAGACATCCTCCAATGCCTTGCTGTTAGACTGATTTAGTAATGTCTGTCTCTTAAAAAGCAAGTTAAATTAATTCCCTCAAAAAGCTCACATGCCCTCAAGATCAACCAAAATTGGAATCTCTGTTAGTATCCTTTAGTTTACTCGGTATAGCCAAAGATCAATATTATTCTAATGTTACAAAGCCTAGCTGCAGGTCACCAATTAATTTGGGTCAATTATTAGGATTGGATAATTTTTTTACAGTCATTTAATTTTACTTGTTATATTTGCCAATGGTTTCTGTTAGTTGAGACCAAACATTTCACCACCTACCCACTGTGACTATGTATACTACTTAATTTCATGTTACTCCTCAGCTGACAGAAGTCTTGAAAGATGTGAAGTATATTCAGACTCTCAGTCAGATCGAGATCCCTGCAGCTGCAATGACAGTTTTTGAGAAGCGTGACATGTTCACAAAGGTAAGAAACAAACCACTTACACTCATGCACACCTGCGAAATAATAACCATTATGTCTTTCCTATGGTCGTTTACATAGTCTGCACCTCAGAATATATCTTTTCTCCACACTTGTATTTTCCAGTATGTGAGCAGTCTGCAGCTATTAGTACAATGGTACAACAAGCTAAAGCAGACCGTGCTAGAGGTGGAACTTCCTCTCATCAGCGTTGAGCAGGAGTCCATAGATGTGCAGTTGACAAGAGCAGAGTCTGACCTGACATGGCAGAATCCGGACAGCTGGAGCTTCATCAGCACCACCAAAGACCTGGTCCACGACCTTGTATGTCGAGTCAGTAGAGCCAAAGAAAACTGCGAAGCCATCCAGTCAATAATGACGGGATGGAGCAAAAAGGCCATGTTTAGCAGAAAGGACAACAAGAGAGGCTCGCTAATACAGCTGGAAGACAGGGGAGACCGTGTCAACAAGAAGTACAGCTCCGTGAAGAAGGATGGAGACTCTATACACAAGCTGGTACAGGTGCGTGTGGCTAAATGTATGATAATATTCACTTTTGTACATTATAGATTTATTGCTGTACTGTAAGTAAACGCCAAACAACATTAAATTATTGGCATGGGTTCAAAACCTTTTAGCGTTATGTAGAGATATTTAAATGTTCACACCTTAATTATTTATTAATTTTCACAATTTGTACCTGTGTTTGGCTTTGGACTCAGTTTCCTTACGATAAGATAATACCAATATTATAAGATAAATAAAAATCTAATCATAATCTGTCTTGTACCATTAACAGTCCCAAGACTTTTGATGCTGTTCGATTCTGGTCAAATTTAACTGATTAGACTCAAAAATGTTTTACACTTGTCCCAATGGGAAGCCATGTAAATATACATGCTCTAGTTATTCTGAAATAGATCAAACCCCTCAATTTGAATGTGTTAACCTGCACCATCCCCAGATATCAAAAGTGATACAAGTACAGAGCCAAACGTTTTTGTGCTCACCATCTCTCTACTGTCGTAAAAACAATTTCATCAGGAGAATATGGCCCTTTTCCACTCTGACCCTGCATCAGAAGCTTGGCAGTCCTACCTTGAGTATGTGGATGAGATGGTGGTGGAGGGGCTCTTCAGCTACATCCGCCACTCTCTTCAGTTCCTTGCAGACAACATGGAATCATGGCCAAACCAGACACCTCTGTTTGAGGCTCAGTTAATGCTGAGTAGCTCAGGAATGGTTAACCTCCCCTCATTGGAGCAAGATGCAGGGGACGGCCTCTATGAGCTAATAGAAGGACTGGTCGGAGACATATTCAAGACTTCAGTGAATATCAACAGAGTCGCTGCTCATCTCAGCGTCGAGAGTTACCAGGTACTCTGCTGTAGATTTCGATGTAAAAAAAAGTCCACTCTGTCTTTCTAAACTCATTATAGTGTTTTCTTCTACAAATAGTAGATTCTCCTCATGTTATATTTCATGTAATATAACTCTTACACTTACAGGATGTAATGGATGAAATGCTGGATTTGTTGGACCTGAGACAAGAAATAATGGAGCGAGTGGAGAACGTTCTCAAGAAAGCAATAAATTACCAGAGAAAGTTTGACTGCTACACTCATCTCTGGCAAGATGACAGGACAGAGTTTCTCAGTCAGTTTCTTCTGTATGGAAGTGTACTTACATCTGAAGAGATGGAGGCTTGTGGAGCAGATGCACTCCTTGAGAGCCCGCCCACAATCGATAACTTCAAAGAACAGGTAAAATGCTTTTTTTAAATCATGAATCACATTTCCCAAAAATGGCAGGTGTCTAAATTGCAATCTCTGATCTGGTGTCACTACAGATAGATTATTATGAGGATCTGTATGCGGAAATTTCCAAGCTTGAAGACTTCACAGTGTTCAATGGATGGTTTCGAGTGGATATCAAGTTCTTTAAAGTGAGCCTCCTTAACACTATAAAGAAGTGGAGCTGGCTTTTTAAGGAACACCTCTTGACATACGTCACAAACAGGTAAAATTAAAAAAACAACTGCATAAATATTAAATGCACACCAAACTGTAACATCAGTTGTTCTCACTGTGTGTGCTTTCCCACTCAGTCTTGATGAGCTGCAGAAGTTTGTAAGAGCCACTGTTCAAGGGCTAGGCCAGCCTGTGGCTAAAGGAAACCACCGTGGCTTGGTGGGAGTGATGAGTCACTTGTTGGCTGTCAGGGACAGACAAGCAGCCACAGACAAGATGTTTGAGCCTTTCAGGGAAACAATAATCCTCCTGGAACAGTATGGAGTGACCATACCAGACCAGGTCTATTCTCAGCTGGAGGTAAGGAAAGGAATGGATGCTCCATATTCTATGGCCACCTTCAAGTAATAAATAAGATGACATGATAACAAATGATAATTAATTCACAAATACATTTTGTGGCCATTCAACCTTTGAGAAATCAAACTAATTCTCGCTACAGGAACTTCCAGAGAAATGGAGTGGGGCAAAAAAATTGGCCCTCAAAGTGAGGCATGAGGTGGCACCCATGCAGAATGCAGAAGTGATGGTTATACGGAGACGATGCATGACTTTTGAGGTGACAAGTCGCTTTAAGCTCTTATTATTTACAGAGATATTATATATGTACAGTGTTGAAGAAATTGTATTTTGAACCATAGTGTGACGGCTATTAAAGTAGTGTTTCTCATTTTTCAGGAGAAACAAAACAAATTCAGGGAGATGTTCAGAGCGACAACGCCCTTTAATTACAATGCAGTGTGTCCCTACATCAGTCTGGAGAAAGTAGGACTTTAACCATTGCTATATCATTTAAATAACAATATATTATCCTGTACACTTTGGATAACAATCATCATGTGTTGTTTTCTAGTCTGAAAAAGCTGTCCGAGACATGGAGAAAGAGGTAGCAGAGCTACAGGAGTCCACAAATCTGTTTGACGTTACTATTCCTGACTACAGAGACATCAAGCTCTGCAGACGAGAGATCACTGTCCTCAAAGAACTGTGGGACATTGTAGTATATGTGCAGGTAAGTTGCTCAATGCATACTGTAAAGGGAAATACAGCTGAATGCCTCATATCCACACTACAATGCTCCAATAACTCAATAACTTGACCAGCCCTTCCTCTTGGAGGCTGTCATTTATTCTTTGAGCACCCTGTAGCCTCTAAATGTCCCCATTAAGTACCCTCAACCCATTGACCTCTCTACATGTGTCTTTATCTATACAGAGCAGTGTGGAAAACTGGACAATGACCAAATGGAGGCAGATAAATGTGGACCAGATGGATGCAGAATTGAGGAGGTTTGCCAAGGTGAGGTCACCAACAGTGCTACATCACACCAGCATATATCTCCTGCTGTCTTACTGTCATGCACCGTTGCTATTTGTAACAGATGCCTCTAATAACTAATTATGTTTACCTACCTTCTGTTTGTGTAGGACATACGGAAGCTCGACAAAGAGGCTCGCGTGTGGGATGTGTATTCTGGGTTAGACCTTTATGTAAAGAACCTGTTGACGTCACTTCGGGCCGTGAGTCAGCTACAGAACCCTGCAATACGAGAGCGCCACTGGGTGAAGCTAATTAGAACAAAACAGGTGCATAAATACACACAGCAGAAGTCATACGATAGGGCAGTATTTTCTTCTTGTATGAGACTTTGCATCATGACAATAATTCTTTTGATATAGATGGACTTCACTGTGACTGACAGTACCACCTTGGAAGACCTCTTGGCTCTGCAGCTCCATTTGTTGGAAGACGAAGTTCGCAACATAGTGGAAAAGGCAGTCAAAGAAATGGCCATAGAGAAGGTTCTTCTTCAGTTAATAGATTGTGGTCAAATACATCAAAAGTCATTTAGCACATGAAAAAAGTAATAACGTTGAACTATGAGCCAACCTCATAAACATGGTCCATGTAGCTCCAAAACATTTTTCATGGGTCTGTTTTCAGCTTCGTGACGGTGTGTTTTTCAGATAATCCAATGGATTTTTTTAATGTTTGTTTTCTTTTTTAGCGGAAGAAGAATGATACTTATTAAGAATAAATGAGCACTTCATTTTAAGTAACTACAAATAAAATCATAGATACTTGGTCTTAACACTATTACCACTATTTTATTTCAGGTTGTGACAGAAATAAGTAAAACTTGGGAATCAATGGAGCTTTCATATGAAGATCATTACCAAACCTCTGTGCCACTACTTAAATGTGATGAGGAACTTATTGAAACTCTTGAGGATCATCAGGTAAATATCTACGCTTCTGCTAAGATTTTATGTGTGACTTTATTGCTCTGAAAGTTCTCAAGACCAGTTGTCTGTGAGAAGCACTGATAGTTAAGTGCTGAATAGAGATGAGAGTGCAGAAAGGGGCCGCCCTGTCTGACTGTCTAACAGCACAGCTGAGAGTAGAGGGGTCCCTATTGAGTCCTTAGATTTATAGCTTCTGTAGAACACAGGACATTGTTGCACTGTGGCGGTCTTTGTACATGTCCACCAGATGTATTGGGGGGGTTATAGCCAGCAATTAGAAGGCTTGCCACTTGAATGCCTAGATCTTTGTGGAAACAGACTGTTTCCCTCCCCCACGTTTTACGGCATGATATGCAGATGAGGTTGAATATGCATTGTAATTAAACTGACTCATGTTATGAGGTTAAGGTTATGAGGATATTACTTCAGTAGTGTGGTGTATTTGAGTTTTACATTGAACCCAATCCTTTTGGTAGGCTACACACATGTCCCCTTGTCTTCATTCTCAAGGTTCAACTCCAGGGCATCTTTCAGAGCAAGCATGTACATCACTTCCTGTTCCAGGTAGTGGAACTACAGAAACAGCTGACTGTGGCTGACTCTGTGCTGATGGTCTGGATTGAGGTCCAAAGGACATGGGCCTACCTGAAAAGCATCTTCAAAAGCTGTGACGACATCTCCCAACAGCTGCCTGCAGATGCTCACAGATTTCAAGCTATAGATGCAGAATTCCAGGTCTGCCCATATATGTATAATATATGTCACATAGTTATGCAAATTCCATTGTTTTCATCATTGTAAACATGGCAATCTTGGTTCTTTCAGGAGTTAATGTTGGACAGTGCTAAGACTATAAATGTCATTGAGGCCACCAACAAACCTCATCTGTTTGAGAAGTTAGAGGATCTTCAAACAAGGTTAACTGTTATTTGATTACACTTTCATTATACTACTCACAGTCTATTTTGATTTGTTCAATATTCCCATACTCTCTCTTTTAGACTGACATTGTGTGAAAAAGCTCTTGCCGAATACTTGGAGACAAAGAGACTTGCCTTTCCACGATTCTACTTTATTTCATCTGCAGACTTATTGGACATCCTTTCCAAAGGGAGTCGGCCCAAAGAGGTATATTTATGTGGCATTTCCCTTGATTTTTGTTTTTCAGATTTGTCTAGTGTCACTACTTCACTTCTGTGTCTATAATGAAAAGTTGAATGACTCAATTTCTTTTGCAGGTAACTATCCACCTCTCAAAATTATTTGACAACATGTCAGATCTTGAGTTTGCCAAAAACGAACAGTTGGATAATCCTAAACTTGCAGTGGGCATGTACAGCAAAGAGAGAGAATATGTCCCATTCCAGACAGAATGTTGCTGTTTCGGGCCGGTAAGATTATATTCAGTTTCAAATAATCTGAATTAGCTATCGCATTTCATAAGATAAAGAACTAAACTAATGGTAAAAATACATTGCATTAGGTGGAGGCATGGCTTTCTTGTCTGGAGGAGTCTATGAAGGAATGTGTGAGGGGTCACCTGTCTGAGGCTGTGTCTGTGTACGAGGACAAGCCCAGAGAGCAGTGGATCCTTGACTTTCCTGCCCAAGTGGCTCTTATTGGATCCCAGATCTGGTGGAGCAATGATATGGAGCTTGTGTTTAAAAGACTGGAGGAAGGATTTGAGACTGCACTAAAAGAATACAACAAGAAACAGGTACATAGTATGATGAGGTAACACACCCCCATTAAAAGTATTATCTTGCAAGGCGTACGCAATATTTTGAAATGAGAAAAACTGCTTACAAAACTAGGATTCAGTACAACACCACCACAAACCATAGCTTCAAAAACTCAAATGAATCAACATCTATTTGAATTATTATACATTTTTTTACAACATCAGTTAATGTATTCACAGTTTAGAAATAGTCTTCTGTGAGTAAAGTGGCAACTGCTAAAGACGTTGGACACGTTTTCCATAATGCCGTCATAATTACTTCAGAGTCAGTGACCTGAGATGGGTATGTGAGGCCTTGTTGTGGGCTATGCTCACACAGTATTATCACTCTTGTCAGTTTCATCAGCAATATTTAAGGTTACCATGTCCTTGGTTGCTGTTTGAATAATCTCTCCCTCCCTTCAACACACTGGACTGATTGGATCTGCTGTCGCACAAGACCAGTTGCAAATGCATGACATCAATGATGTTTCAGCCAAAACAAGAACAAAAGACCACTTTTAATTTTTTTCTGTAAAATTGTCCACATGATTCACATTCATATACCGACTGTTTGTTGTTCTGCATGGATTGAAGTGTTAATGACTTTCTGTAGAATACTTAACAATACAAGTGAAACAAGAAATTTGAACCATGCAATTTTATGTCAGATTTTTGCCAATTCATCTCGTGTGTAAATTTAAATCGGCACACTTACCTTAACTTCTGTCTATTTTCCGCAGCGTTGCTTTGAATATGCTTTTCTGCCTCTCTCCAGATTTCTCAGCTCAACTTGTTGATCGGCATGCTGCTGGGAGAGCTGAGCTCAGGCGACAGACAGAAGATCATGACTTTGTGCACTATTGATGTCCACGCTAGAGACATTGTTGCCAGCCTCATTGCCAAAAAGGTAATCACAATTGAATTATCCAGTAATAAGCAACTCCTTTTAGTCTGATTGAGCTAACTTATATAATTTCCACAACAATAATATAATATAAATATAATTCTCATCATGAAGGTGTGTAAAAGACCATATCACAGTGTTTAGCTTTTCTAAAGTGAGATTATAATTGGCTGAAAATCACAATCCATATGGTAACAGCTCAATTCTCCATTTGTGACCTATATGCACAAAAAAATAACAACAAGCTTTTATAAAATTTGAGGTAACAATTCAAAATTGCATGACAAACCTAAATAGGAATAGTACAGTTCTTGATGTTTTACATTTTTATGGAATGAGATAAACAAGAGCAGCACAGCCTCCATTTCACCAAATGTTTAGACTAGATATTACTATCTCTTGTGACATATGATCTCTTGGACATAGTTTAATAGCAGCCACATGTGTTCACAGGTCACCACCTCACAGGCCTTCCAGTGGCTTTCCCAGCTCCGGCATTGCTGGTATGAAGAGCAGCGTCACTGCTTTGTCAAGATCTGTGATGCCCAGTTCCTTTACTCATATGAGTATCTTGGAAATACACCGCGTCTTGTCATCACTCCCCTCACAGACCGGTAACTCTGCTGCCTATCAGTTTTCAGTCTATCCATGTAACGATTCAATATATACATTCGCTACAGTCAGCATTTCCAAAAAACAAACATTTGCGTTTCCTTGTGTGCTGTTGCTATGGGCATGTTCAGGTGCTACATCACCTTAACTCAGTCACTGCACCTGTCCATGAGTGGAGCCCCAGCTGGCCCCGCTGGAACAGGGAAGACTGAGACCACTAAGGATCTTGGCAGAGCCATGGGCGTCATGGTATACATCTTCAACTGTTCTGAACAGATGGACTACAAGGTGTGAAAGTCATTCAGCGGACAATTCATAATTATTACCTTTGGTCAGTTTATATTTTGATTAAATGTTTCAGTAATGTATTATTAATGCAACATTTATTTTTGTACTTCATATTCAGTCAATTGGTAATATCTACATGGGTCTGGCCCAGACTGGAGCATGGGGCTGCTTTGATGAGTTCAATCGCATCGCTGTGGATGTTCTGTCAGTTGTAGCAGTGCAGGTCAAAACTATACACGACGCCATCCGCTCTAAAAAGAAAAGGTAACCAGCTGAAGCTGAATGTACGAAGCCTTGATACTGTAAGAGTCAAAATGTGTTAACCCTTTATGCAACCTCATAGGTTCCTGTTCTTGGATAAAGACATTGTCTTAAAGCCCTCTGTGGGAATTTTCATCACTATGAACCCTGGCTATGCAGGCAGGACGGAGCTACCCGAGAACCTCAAGGCTCTTTTCAGGTGAGAGTGATACAGTAACTTTGTTTATAGTGTGTCTTTACTCAGCATTACTCAGTTTATTGTCTGCATTGTCTGTGTCCTGCTGTAGACCCTGTGCCATGGTGGTGCCTGACACTGAGCTTATTTGTGAGATAATGCTGGTTGCTGAAGGCTTCCGGGGTGCTAAGCTTTTAGCCAGGAAGTTTATCACTCTGTACACTCTCTGCAAAGAACTGCTCTCAAAGCAGGTAGGAGAAAAGCACTTTATAGCACTGTTATATTTCATAATGTTGGATTAGAACATAGAGCATCAATAAGAACTATGTTCAGCTGTACCTTAGGACCACAGCGTTGCATGAAACCATCTTTGTGCTTTGTATGATATGATTCATGGCAAGTGTAATACATAGGAATACACATCTTTACAGTCTATTCTCATTTGTCTTTTAGGACCACTATGATTGGGGTTTGCGTGCTGTCAAGTCTGTTCTAGTTGTTGCAGGGGCACTGAGAAGAAGAGACAAGAGTAGACCCGAGGATCAGGTGACTTACACGTGTATGTCATCTCACTGCCACAAGAGGAAGACTCTATAATCTACAAGTGCATTTTACTTCACAGGTGCTGATGCGTGCGCTGAGGGACTTCAACATGCCTAAAATTGTCACTGAGGATGTGACTATCTTCTTGGGACTGCTGGGAGATCTGTTCCCAGGCTTGGAGGTGGAGCGAGAGAGGGACTGTGAATTTGAAAAGGCAATCCGAAAGACCACGCTGGAGCTCCGACTCCAGCCTGAGGAGACATTCATCCTTAAGGTTTGAGATGATATGGTGTATAGCTGGTTAATGCTTTAAAAAATTAGTAAATAATATATTTCTACATCTATTTCGCCAGGTGGTGCAGTTGGAGGAACTCATGGCAGTGCGTCATTCTGTCTTTGTTGTTGGAAATGCTGGGACTGGGAAAAGCCAGGTTAGATGTTATTGCATTACAGATTGTGAAAGTAAATGCTCAGTTTGTTTTGGTAATATCAGGTGTTTATTTTGTCAATAGATATTGAGAGTTCTCCATAAAACCTATGTAAACTTGAAGAGGAAGCCTGTATGGAATGACCTCAATCCAAAGGCAGTAGACAGAGATGAATTGTTTGGATTCATCCACCACGCGACTCGAGAATGGAAAGATGGTAAACAAAGCTGGTTTTAAATGAGAATAACAAAATATAAAACACATGAACCAGTGCTAAGTCGTTCTAGATCTAAACAGTGCTAATACCTTGTAATCTCAGTTGTTGTTTGCGTTCTTCATCTCTGTAAGGTTTGCTTTCATCACTGATGCGAGAGCAAGCAAACATCTCCCACATAGGACCTAAGTGGATTGTGTTGGATGGAGACATTGATCCGATGTGGATTGAATCACTCAACACAGTGATGGATGACAACAAGGTACCTCCCTCCTGTTCACTCATACGCTATTGTACAACACATAGCAACCAAGGTGGTATAGATAGAAAAAAATGTTTCTTTCCCCTCCTTCAGCAATCACTTCCTGGAGTGTGAGTACATGGAAGTCTTTTTCCAGAGCGATGAATCACAGTCACAGTGATCTTGCTTTGAAATAATCTCAAGCAACTCTGTCAGACCTGATGAGATATGAAGGTGTTTTCCTTATCGTTTGGGTCGAGTCTTCTCCGTCATATCGACCATGCAAATGTGATGATATTCGGAAACCGTAATGCTTCATAACGTATTTCAGGTGCTGACTCTGGCCAGTAATGAACGCGTGCCACTCACTTCGTCCATGAGACTGGTGTTTGAAATCAGTCACCTAAGGACGGCCACTCCTGCTACTGTGTCCAGAGCAGGAATTCTTTATGTTAACCAACAGGACCTGGGCTGGAACCCGTGAGTCACACAGTTTGTATTCACATAATATCAAAGCATTTTTTAGGTTTTCATTGCAATGCCGTTTTTGTATTATCTTCTGTATCATGTGTTGTGCTTGCTGCACCAAAGTGACTATGTTGTGTAAATCTATTATATTCAAAAGACAAAGGACACTCATCTAGATCCCGATCTTATCAGCTCATCAATATAAAATGATTCCTTCCTGCTCAGGTACGTTGCCAGCTGGATTGACCAACGAGAACGCCAGACAGAAAAGGCCCACCTCACCATAATGTTTGAAAAATATGTTCCTCGTTGTCTAGAACAGATGAGAAACAGTTTCAAGACCATCACTCCTATCCCTGAAAACTCTATGGTGCAGGTACACAACACACAAGCATATGCAGTGAATCTATTACTTCCTTTGTATGCCTACACAGCCAGCAAATCAGACTGAAATAATATTTTCTTTCTTATTTAGACCCTCTGCACTTTGCTTGACTGCCTTCTAACACCAGAAAGTATTCCATCTGATTCCCCACGTGAGCTCTATGAGACCTACTTCACCTTTGCCTGCATCTGGGCTTTTGGTGGGGCCCTGTTTCAAGATCAGGTATTACTTTCATTTAATTCAAGTGGATTAAATTATGAATCCTATGTTCCTTAGTCGTTTCATATCAACTTACATATAGCAACTATAACGACAATTTTAGTGCATGGGTTTTGACATGACAATAATTGTCCTAATAAAGCCAAGAAAGCTTTGGTTTTATTTCAAGGGTGCTCAAAACTCAACAGTTGTTCCTTGACAGAAATGATGCATCTTTCATAGAAAAATGTGTTACTGGGCTTTAGTGTTCCAGACAACATCAAGGACTGTTGGACAATGTTATTGGATAGTTCGATAATACTGCTGGTAATAGTCAATTTAGTTTTCACTGTATTTACTCCCTGATTTACCTTTATACTTCTGTTTGGAAGGTATAAAAATAGGGTGATGTGCAACATAGTGCCTTTTTCTGACAGACAAGTGACCAAGAATAATATAAGCTTAACTGTCAACGATTTAAACTAATGATGGGGCTTTTCATTATATGAATGAATGCATTATATTATATCTTCAATGATTTTTCCAGCTCTATGATTACCGGGTGGAGTTCAGTCAATGGTGGACCAAAGAAATGAAGACAGTAAAGCTGCCAGCACAGGGGACAGTGTTTGACTACTACCTTGACCCTCAAAGCAGACGGTTCCTGCCCTGGAGTGATACTGTGCCTCCTTTTGAAATGGAAACTTGTACACCATTACAGGTAACAAACATATAAACTATTAAAAAAGGGGGAGAGTAGCACCCTTCATGTCACTTCAACAACACTTTTCAAATAATCACATCGCCAGGAACCTTCTTAAAGAAAAATTACAAAAAAATGAACAATACAGGCATATTAAAAATGCATGTCTGCCTCAATGAACATAATAAGAGAGGGTAAAGTCCAATCATGAGGTTATGGCAGGGGTGCTAGAATGGATGATAGGCTTTCCACTGTGTCTGATTACCATCTACTACACCCCATACCAGACTGTGTGGGGGTGAAGGCATGAGCAACAAGGCTTGAGCTATCACCCACACTCTATTGTCTTTCTTTATGCTCCTGCGTACAGCTGTGAATGCTCCAAAGGCTCTTGCTGAGCCATAATTAGTGGGGTTTTGTTCTGAACAAATGATGCTATTATGACAGAATAGTTGGTGGTGTACTAGGGAAATACAAGAAATTATAAATCACATACAATTCACTGAACACATGTCTGTCAATAAATCACACTCAAAGAAAGCCATAATAACTATGTATGTTTCTGCTCTCTGTCTTCCTGCTGTTTCTATGATTGCAGGCTGTTCTGGTACACACAGCAGAGACTGTACGTCTTCGGTACTTCATGGACTTGTTGCTGGAGAGGAGACAGCCAGTAATGCTTGTGGGGAATGCTGGAGTGGGAAAGACTGCACTTGTCAAGAACAAGTTTGACTGTCTGCCAGAGAGTTACATGACAACAAAAGTACCCTTCAACTACTACACTACCTCCCTCATGCTGCAGGGTGAGTGAGGTTTTCTGATTGTTCTTTGGTACTGACTAGAACTTCAAGTAAACTGTGGCACCATCTGCTGGTAATGCTCAGATTCAGAATATGTGGAGGGGGTAAAAACTTCACACTCAGGTAATTTCTGCACTCATTACTTTAGTCACATGACATCCTCACATTTCCAAAGTTGGTTTGACAAGTGTAAGATTATTCTAGCTCTTAAAAAGATATTGTTTGTGTTGTATAAACTGTAGTTTAGTTCATGTTTTTTGCTGTAGATTTGTGATAAATCCCTTCGCTTTCTCTTGTAGGGATTCTTGAGCAACAACTAGAGAAAAGAGCAGGCAGAAGCTACTCCCCTGTAGGCAACAGAAGGATGGTCTGCTTCATAGATGACATCAACATGCCCGCTGTCGACAGTTATGGAACAGTGCAACCTCACACACTTATACGTCAGCATCTGGATTATGGGCACTGGTGAGGAGACCTCTCACACTTTGTGCCAGTCTTTTAGTTGTGTGTTATGCCACCACATGAAATATATTTGCCAAACTATGGTGTGTTCTGCTTATTACACCAAGCTGTCTTTTCTTGCTCTCTATAGGTATGACAGGCAGAAACTGAGCCTAAAAGAAATACACAATACCCAGTATGTTGCCTGTATGAATCCAACTGCTGGGAGCTTCACTATCAACCCCAGACTACAAGTATGTTTCCCACTTATATAGCCCTCAATCTTATTTTCTGATGTTGGATTAAAAGAAGCATATTGTACCAGCATAATTTATTCTTTAATGCAAACGATCCAAATTTTAAGTATAGTGTTGTTTTAAGGATTGATTAATGTCTGTTTGAATTACTGTGCAAATTGTTATTTTAAAGCTCCCTTTGACAGAGGCACAGTTTATCCATTCAAACCGTTGTCAAGAGTCTTGAGTCAATGTGATTTTATCGTGGATCTTAATCTGCAGAAAGTTCTCAGAAACCCATTTCAGTTACTTGTATGTAGAGAAAAGGATTAGCATTGTAAAATGAGCAGCAATTACAATGCCACAAGGAAAAACTCTTCTTAAATCTTCTGTGTGGTTTGGATCATAAACAAAACATGTAACAGATTTCAACATAATATTTTATACTCAAGTGGCAGCATGGTGAGGATGTATTTTAATGACGCATGAAGTATTGCTGCTACTGCTACTATTACTACTATTACTACTACTACTACTACTACTGCGACTACAGACAAGGCTGTAACATGTACTTTGAAAACATATTTCCAGATAAATTAGTTTTAATTCAAAATGATTACCAATTATATATTTAAAGATTTTGGGGTGAGACTGAAGTCATTCCTGAACTAGTATCGTTTAATGATCAAAATGATGACCTGCTCTACATTTTCTGACGTTTGGTTGTGCCTTTACTCCACAGAGACATTTCTCAGTGTTCGCGGTGAACTTTCCTTCTTCTGAGGCTCAGATGTCGATCTTCAGTCAGATCCTTTGTGGCCACCTGAAACCGCAGCTCTTCAGTCCGCCGGTTCAGAGGAGTGCCCTGGCTGTTGTTCAAGCTGCCATAACTCTTCATCACAAGATGGTTCACAGCTTTCTGCCCACAGCCATCAAATTTCACTACACATTTAATCTACGAGATTTATCTAACGTCTTTCAGGTAGTACTGATAGTGAGCATTTTTTGCAATTGGACTTTTGAAAGAAAAAGGAAATATTCATACAATTATCTGTGTTATTCAGGGCTTCCTCTTCGCTCGGCCTGACAGTGTAGAAGAGAGCACTGACCTGGCACTGTTGTGGCTCCACGAGTCCTGCAGAGTGTACTCAGACAGACTGGTAGATGTCAAGGACCTGCAGCTCTTCCGGAAGCTCCAGATGGAGACTGTGCATGAATGCTTTGAGGTCCAATACAGATTCTGATCAAATAAAATAAAAAAACGCATAATAAAGTATAAATTGCTGTTCTTCACCTCCATATAAAAACGTACATCAATGATTTAATATACTTGTCCTCTTTCAGGGACTGGAGGAAAAAAAGGTGACAAAGCTGCCGCTCCTCTATTGCCACTTTGCCAAAATGGGCGATGAAGCTTCCTATACTCCAATTACAGACTGGGCTGTGCTCAGGTCCGTCCTCAGGGATGCCCTGGAGAGCTACAATGAGCTCAATGCAGCCATGAATCTGGTACTGTTTGAAGATGCCATGCAACATGTGTAAGTACAGCTAGTTTGCATGTTATTACAAAAATGTAAATGATCATAGTGAACCTTATGAAATGATTTACTTTGATAATGTTACTGTTATGTTTTGCCACCAAATTATACCTAAGACACTAAATGCGCATCAACTAAAGGAAGAGAGAATCTTATAAACAACATAAAGGTAGTAAGAAAAGGACATAAGCAACTTTATGATATTTAAAGATGGCAGTTTAATGCAGAAAGGGAAGCTAATATAATGTGAGTTATTGGCATATGTTAAAAGCATCCATGCAGCTGATGTGGAGATGACATATTAAGACGGTTTGTACAGATTTTTGATATTTGGTTGGATAGAGGTGTTTTATGGCATAACAAAGGTTGTGTTGTTACCAGCTGTCGCATCAGTCGTATCCTGGAGTCTCCAAGGGCTCACGGCTTACTGGTTGGGGTCGGGGGCAGTGGGAAGCAGAGCCTGACTCGTCTGGCCGCCTACATATCCTCTGTGGAAGTCTTCCAAATCACTCTGAGTAAGGGTTATAGCATCCAGGACCTCAAGGTAAATATTGATGTTGTTCAAAGGTTGGAGCCAAACGGAACATCAAGTGCAGTATCACTTCATATAATCTGCGTTTATGAAAATGTATATTTTGTAAGTGAGTGGGTTTACTATTTAAAACCACTGAGAAATGTCTTACTATCTCATCATTGAAGCAAGTTTGTCAATTTAATCTTTTAATAGCCTCTTAAAAGAATCAAGGTGTAATCGCGGGACTTGTGATATCTCATTGATTATTGTTGATTTGAATTTCTCTAGCGGACTCTATATATGTGTGAACATTATATAGTTGGCGTCCATTCGTGACATGTGTTGTTTTATTTAGATGGATCTGGCAGGCTTGTTCCTGAAGACTGGAGTGAAGAACCAGCGTGTGGCTCTGCTCCTGACTGATTCACAGATACCCGATGAACGATTTCTGGTCATTATTAATGATTTACTGGCATCAGGTTAGACCTAAACTTAACAGTAATCAAACTGTGTTTTAGCTTTTTCTGCTTGAGAGAACATCATCAATTATCAAACTTGTTCAGTCTTTGAAATCCTTCTGAAATTATAACGTTGCATGATGAGTGAATATTGATGACTCCAGCTCGTCAGACTGTGACTATGATTGTGCCTTTCCCTCCAGGAGAAATTCCCGAGATCTTCAGTGAGGAGGAGATTGAAGGTATTGTGTCTGCTGTGAGAGCTGAGGTCCGAGCCCTCGGACTGCTGGGCAGCAGGGAGAACTGCTGGAGATTCTTCACTGACCGAGTTCGACTACAGCTCACGGTCTACTTTTTCAAATATTCCATCTAAAGAAATTATTATTCACCAGTGCTTGTAGGCTTGTTGGTCTAAATAATGACATTTAATGATGGATAATTGCTATTTCACTTACGCAGAATTTCTCTTGACAATGTCTTTGATTATCTGTCACCACTGTTTTGTGATGATGTCTACGTGAGTTGCCTTCTGTTAACATCTTATTGTTTCTTCTGGAGATGCTGTCACTTTGAGGATAGAACCTTGCAGCTACAAAATGCCTGAGTTTTAGAAAAAGCATTAGTTCTCTTCAGTTTGATCATTGTAGTTATTGAGTCTGACCAAAGTGGACAAACAAGGGTTTCTGAGTCCACACAGATAATTCATATATCCCCTATTTGGTGGACTTCTTAATTAAAGATATTGTACTTTTTTAATTTACATGAATATTACATATACTAAGTGTGTATACATATAATGTGTTTTTATATATTGGAGCGACATCTAGCTGCCCTTAACACAGCCTGTTGGCTGCTATGAATTTTACTAGCCTAGAACTACTACTGTTTTTCTGTAGAAGTGGAGGACATAAAATGACTAATACAACTGGGAAACACAAATCCAATCAATGCTGTGCTAGAGGAGTTTGACAGTACTTCATAGCCGATACGCACAACCAGAAATGAATGAGAAAATCTTACACATAATCTGTATATTATTTGAGCCACAAAATTAAAAGCACAGCTGGCGTGAAGTGTTATTAAATATGTTGACAGACGTTATTAACAGAGCCAGACAAACTGGGGGGTTAAAAGGAAGGAAATTCTTGTCTCAGTACACATGTATGCCATCCAGCTAATCTTTGCGCCAGGGCCTCTGGTAGCGCCACCGTCTGCTCCAGCCAACTGGGAATGTGGCTGCCTGTCAACATGCCAAGGCGATGAAAGTGGGGTCACAGAAGGCTGCTAGTTATGTGTTGATTTTCCTATGTGCACTTGGCTCGTAATCTTGTCATGCTATGAGGATGCATGTTTGTACAGACCTGTTTGTGTATGTCTGCTTGGGTGACTCTTTGTCTCCCTGCTGTCTTCTTTGTAGGTCGTACTATGTTTTTCGCCCGTGGGCAGTACTCTTCGTGTTCGTGCCCGTCGATTCCCTGCTCTCGTACAATGCACCACTGTCGACTGGTTCCATCCTTGGACCGCAGAAGCTCTGCAGTCGGTCAGCTTCAAGTTCATCCAAGAGATTGAAGACATTGAGGTCAGGCCTTTTAACCCAATTGCTTTATCTCACCATCTCTCTCATCCTAATTTTAAAATTCTGAATGAAATGGTTATTTTGTGGCTCCCTGCTTTTCCACCTATTTAACCAAGTAACAGTATTAGCTGTCAGAGATGCATCCATGGGTGTGACATACAGTACAGTATCTTCCTTAGGTTTGCTTTGTACCCCCTTATTCCGAACTGAGTTAGATTTTAATGAACACCCTCTAATTACTACAGTGCAGCTGGATTAACTTTTCCATAGATCCCTCATCATTAGTTCTCTGCTGAGGTACTGACAAATTGCTGAACACATGCCTGGAGACTCACAGTGAGTGCAGGCATATCATTGTTTTCCATCATAGCAGTGTAACGATCACAACCCAGGATCATTTATGTTAATGAGATAAGAGTGATTAAGCACATAATGACCCTCTAAGGAGGCACAGCTGTCACAACCAGGAAGTGTCATCACATGTGTGAACATGTGCCATACTATTACTTTCCACTGTTTGTGTGTGTACATCTTACCACGTGTGGATGTTCTGTAGCTGTAGTACTTCTGTGATATTATTAGAGCATTAGTACTTTAGTAAGAGTTGTAGAGCCAACTTCAGCACTAATATTATTAGAGGTAGGAGGTGGAGTTGAGTAATGGTTGTAGCAGCAGCTGTAGTAGACCAGTATTCGAGCATGGGGATAGTAGTTAGAGCTGCAACGATTAATCGATTAGTCGCTTGAGAGAAAATAGAACTGCAACTATTTGTAATAATCAAATAATTGTGTTAGTAATTTTTTAACCAAAAATGCATTCGCTGTCGTCCACGATTGTAAAGACAGACAAAATAAGTTGTATGAAGAAACTACTCTTTCCACAATTTTCTGTGTGACTAAGCGATTAATTGAGACAATATTCAGCAGATGAATCCATAAAGAAAATAATCATTAGTTAATCATTTCCTTTTTTGTGGATTCAAAAAGAACTTTGTGATAATTTTAGTTAATGGGCATTAATAATAAAATATTTTGAAAAGTTGACCTTCTTGGAAGCTGGGAAACAAGAAATTATCATTTATTTAAAGTAAAAAATGTACAACCCAATAATAGTTGTTCCACACGGCCAATCAATGAGAACTTCTTTTTCGCATCTCAACTGAACATAGCATGCTTTGTCAAAAAGCATTATGTCAGATCTTAATTAATAATGATTTTTTTCCCTCCTGGCTCCATGATCATTAACAATGGCTTTTTGTGAGTTATGGTTAGGTTTGATCCTTGTATTGTCTGCTCATTTGTTTTTGCTTTAATTGATCGCTAACTGTATGATTAATAGAGGCTCTGTGTCATTGCGCACCATATGATGAATACCTAGTTGGAATGTAGTACAACAGCCTCTGTAGACAGTTTAGAAAGTTGGAGGACATCGGAGATAATGTAAACAGTGTGCATGTTTTACAAGCTGCATGTCAGTAGTCTAAACACATTATTTTCACAGAGGTTTCAAAGCCTAATCATTCCTGCTAGCTGCACCTAAATTTCAGATTGAGTAAGTCAGGGCCGGCCAAGTAAAATGGCAAAACTTGTAGATGAATTCAAAATTTATGAAGATAATATTTCAGTCCCCATCAGGTTGGGGACGTTAAACTCTACTCAATTCAGCTCACCCTGTTCTCCCCTCTCCCCCCTTGTCTGCTTATTTTTACAGCCTGCCGTCCAGGAATCCATCAGTCTTTTCATGGCCTACGTTCACACCAGTGTCAACCAGGCAAGTGAAAAATACCGGCGCAATGAGAAGAGGTACAATTACACCACCCCCAAGAGCTTTCTCCAGCAAATCACCCTCTACAGGAACCTTCTGGAGAAGAGCCGGGCTCAGCTCCAGAATAAGATGAACCGGCTTGACAGCGGCCTTCAAAAACTCCAAACCACTGCCGTTCAGGTAAACGTCTTTATTATATACTGTAGGGGGGTTAAATTAGGTTTGAGGTAGTAAAATTAGGAATAGTATTCATCTTTAATTTAAACAGTGTGGGTTTTTCCCCTGTCATTAAGTATATTACACATTGAAGTATGTGTAATTGTTTTTCAGTTTTGGGTTTGAGGTACACGGTTGAGATAGTAAAATTAGGAATAGTACTCGTCTTTAATTTAAACAGTGTGGGTTTTTCCCCTGACATTAAGTATATTACACATTGAAGTATGTGTAATTGTTTTTCTCTATTTTAGGTTGAAGATCTAAAAGCAAAATTGGCATCCCAAGAAGCTGAGTTGACCTTTAAAAATCTGAATATTGAGGCTTTAATTACAAAGACTGGATTGCAGACTGAGAGGGTTAGCAGCAAGAGAGAGGCTGCAGATGTCGAGGCACAAAAGGTGAGATATCCTATCACATTTTGTTTTGTATTCACTTTTTGACATTGCACTCTTCATACTACACCATTCACTACATGCACCTTTTGTGATTTATTTCATTATTGTTGCTTTTGTGCAGGTTGCTGTCATCCAGGCAGAAGTTTTTGTCAAACAGAAGGACTGTGAAAATGACCTAGATAAGGCAGAGCCATCACTGACAGCTGCTACAGCAGCCCTGGACACCCTCAACAAAGTGCTTAATTTGATCAAACAAGACACTAATCCATTAAATCTTTGGCTCATTCTAAAGACAATAACATTTTTATTATTATTTTTTAGATGAATCTTACTGAGCTGAAGGCCTTTCCGAACCCTCCAGTGGCAGTGATCAACGTAGCAGCAGCTGTAATGGTTCTGCTAGCACCCCGCGGTCGAGTGCCTAAGGATCGGAGTTGGAAGGCGGCGCGGGCCTTCATGGGCAAGGTTAAGCTGTCATCATGTCAAACACATCTGCCTGATTAATGCCAATCTAATTTGTGTGTGGGCCTTGACCCTGGCCCTGGCCAGCATCTCTCCGATGCTCACATTACATCTGGATGGCTCTATGAATATGCTCACTCAGTAGGGGTGCAAGTGTGTCAATCTGCTTCTCAACCTCTGGCCGCTATTAGTGCAAGTGTGGCCATAAAAAGATGTATTTGGTTGTTAAAATGCCTGTAGAATTTAGCATGAAATGGAGGTTAATTCTTTCTTTTCCAAAAGCACCTTGTAGGTTTTTTTTTATTGGTTAATCTGAATTACTTGATTGATGTTGATTATTTTAAGTGTAAAAAATGTATATGCATCTGATACATCCCTTTTTAAATAGATGATTTAAAAAAGAACAATATAAAGGACAACATCAGGCAGATTTTTTGAAAAAAAAAAGAAAGGCCAGTGCCATTCAGTAGGGAAAATTACAATGATTTTAAAGATTTTTCTTTTTTAAACCCCCCTACATTCAAGATGATACATTTTTTATTTTACATGCAAATCTAAATGCATTCAGGTAAGTCCACTATACTTTTTCATTTTGACAATCAAGAGTTCTTCCAGTATCATTACCAACGCTTAAACTAGTATTGGTCATACCAATTCCATTCATAAATTTCACACAACACCAGATATTATATAATTTAGCATTAAGCGCTTTTGATTTGTGTGTTCTGTCAGAGTCTCATTTTCAGTTTCTTTTGATAAGTAACTTTTTTCTAACAGCAACTGATTTTAGACTGGTTTCAGACCAAAATGCCGGTGCAGTCATTAATGTATTCCCTGTATTTTTGTTTACTTCTGTCAGGTGGATGATTTCCTACAAGCCCTGGTGTCATATGACAAGGAGCATGTCCCTGAGGTCTGTTTGACTGTGGTAAAACAGCAGTATCTGAGAAACCCAGAGTTCCACCCTGATCTAGTTCGGACCAAATCTACAGCTGCAGCGGGTCTCTGTGCCTGGACTATTAACATTGTCAGATACTATGAGGTCAGGCAATTCCTTCAGATACGTTGTTGTTTTGATAAATGTTAATACAATTTTTCTTCTGTATTTTCTGCCAGAAGGTTTGTTCTTCACTATGGAGCTTTTTTTTTCATAGTATGCCTCCTTTTTTTTTGTGCAGATTTATTGTGAGGTCATTCCAAAGAGGCATGCACTATCTCAAGCTAATGCAGATCTAGACACAGCAACAGCCAAAATGTTAGCGGTTCAAAAGAAATTGGCAGTGAGTGCGTAGTTATTATTATACTTAATTAAGTCACTTAGTCTAAAAGCTAGATTTTTTTAATGGTGTCTAATTTCCCTCACTTCCTTTTAATTTGTTTCTCAAGGATCTTGATGCCACCCTCCAGAGCCTAACAACTCAAGTTGAAAGGGCTACAATTGAGAAAATCAGTTGTCAGGAGGACGTGATGCGTACTAACCAGACCATAGAGCTCGCCAACCGACTGGTCAAGGGCTTAGAGGTAAACATAGAGAGATAAAGGAGTTTGTTGGTGTCATTGGGGCTGACCTGGCATTGACTAAATTGTCAATTTGCGTGAGGCATGCATGGAGAGACGCTGGTAATCGAATTGCATCAGTAATCTGGACTCAAAGTTGTTATGTCCTGGCTAGCTAGCCCGACAGTTGTGTGAGTAGATCAGGCAAAGGGAGATTTTTACAGCCTGGCCCAGCAGCATACTGGGGACTTGTGAGACAGGTAGAGAGGGCTGGACCACAGAAAACGCATGGCTGAACTTGGCAACTGGCGGGCTGAATGGTATCCAAATAGAGAAAGGAAGAGAGATGGCAAGAATTCTGCTCTCAGTCAGTGCAGTAGAGAGGTTGTGTATGTAGAGAATGTGTGTGTGTGTTTACTGTATAAGTAGGTTCTATACATGGGATGTGTGTGTGTGTGTGTGCGTGCGTGCATACAGGCATTTCTGTGTTCATGTCCTTGCACAATCTCTAGTTTGTAGTGAAATTATTATTATTTTCAGTTTTTTTTACAAATTGAAAAAGTATCAAGGGGAAGTTGTGGAATATGAATATATGGAATATATAAATATTGAATGTTGCATATTTGTCTAGTTTGTTGAATATATATTCAACTCTTTTGCACTCCGGTGCATGCTTTTTCCTGGCTACATTATCTATTATCTTTATGGATGCTAATATGAAATAAAAGATGGCCATTTCAGTGGCCATTTTGTAAGTTTTCTTATTTGCAGAAAATAAATGTGGTTTGCATGGAACAGCTTGGCTTTTAAGCATATCAAGATAAATGTTTTGTCTTTATGGCATTGACCTGGAAGCAATAGTGTTCAGACTAATAAATCAGGCCGTCTATATTTAATCATTAACTTACCTCAAAGCCTCAACAGCTGTTGGAAATTAACAATGTCTCATCCAAGACTGAGTGATATTACAGGCAATCCATAATGCATTAGAGTAAAATTATAGTGATTTTTAACTGTCTGAGAATTTATTATGTGACATATTCTAGATCCACAGCCCCTTGTAAGAAAATGCCATGCATGATTTATTGTTGTAGTGCTGTCACAGTCATAGTATTGAAGGTTTAAATGAATGCTAAATTGATGCAGAACGAACCTACAGCCAAACATTCAAATCTATTTTAAGGGAATTGCCATTGTATGCTTTACCGCTTACATCTTCTTAATTTCTACAATAAATGCAGTGGGAAGTTGCAGCACGTACATGTCCCTGCAGTGTAGATTTCTTCCTCAGTTCTCAGATTGAAATCGTCTTCAGATGGACTGAAATGATTAGGTTTTTTTGTGTCTCCTGTGTGTTTTTAAAATGATATTAAAGCCTGGACTTTTGTCTTGCAGTCAGAGAAGAAGCGCTGGTCCCGGGCAATTGTTGCGTATGAAAAGCAACAGAAAACCCTGTGTGGCGATGTCCTCATCACTTCAGCATTCGTCTCTTACATGGGCTACTTTACCAGACAGTATCGCGTGGAGCTCCTTAACAATGCATGGATACCGTTCCTTCAGTCGCAGAAGGTGAGGCCAGTGTTGCAACAGATTTGTGTTGTTTAGACTGCAGTTGTTTAGAAAGTCAAATCTTTTCTCCCGACAAACATCCACAGCGTCTGTGAACTGGCGCTCATCATACTGCCTCCAGTGCTTCGACTGTAGTGACATCATTCCTCTGTTTCTGTTCCAGGTCTCTGTGCCCCTGACAGAAGGCCTGGATCCAATCCTCATGCTTACAGATGATGCCACTGTGGCTGCCTGGCATAACCAGGGCCTGCCAAATGATAGGATGTCCACCGAGAACGCTTCCATCCTGACCACCAGTGAGCGTTGGCCGCTCATCGTCGACCCTCAGCAGCAGGGCATCAAGTGGATCAGAAACCGGCTAGGGCCAGAGCTGAGGGTGGTGCAGCTGGGACAGAAGGGGTGAGAAGAGGCTGTATTCTGATTGCAGTTAAATTGCCTTTTAATATATTTGTTTGTATTGTTTGTTGTTGTTTGTTGTTGTTTCTGTTAATCCGTATTGTTTCAGAGACTGAAACCTTTCCCTTTACCAACATCCATTAGGGACTGCTAAAATATGGCAGCATATAATTTGGGAATGTCCCACAACATTTGTTTCACCCGTTTTATTCGGTTTGCTTTTTTATTCCATAGGTATCTAGATGTGATTGAACAAGCCCTCGTCTGTGGTGAAACAGTTCTGATAGAGAATATGCCGGAAAAGGTAGACCCAGTCTTGGAGCCTCTGCTGGGTAGAAACACAATTAAGAGAGGAAGGTTAGTACTGAAACATTACATTTACAGTGTTGGAAACGATTAAGGATAAAAGAAATACACATACAAAGCATTAAACCAGCTCTCCAACAGTAAATGCTTTGTTTTGTTGAATCTATTTACCATGGGACTGTTGCACATCAAAAACATTTTAATCAATGTACAGTTTTTGTATCCCTGCTGATACACAAGTCGATATTCCCACAACTCGTCCCAGTGGGTCTGTGGTGTTAGAAAATAGGAGCAGATTTGCCAGATGGTTGAATCTCACTGAGCATTGAAACACCAGTAAGACATGACTGAATGCATTATTATTGCCCGCTCTTTAGATTATAAATGAATTTGCAGCGCGTGTTGTGAATCCCTGAGTCCAACATATTGATTGGCCCCTCAAGACGGGTGATAGATGTATATTCGTGTGTTCATATTCTTTAGGTGTGATGAATATTGACCAGCCAAACCTCAGTGTAAAAGCTGAATTAAGGACATTCATGGTTATGCATAAGGACTCCTGTCTCCCACAAAAAGATGGCCTGTATCACACTAAATTCTGTGGTCCTCCATTATTATGGCAAACCAATTCAGCTTCAATAATTTCATAACGCTGATCTGTGATTTGCTGGAATTTGTCTGCATTCATTTTTTGGGAAACAGAATAATAACATTACTGAATTAGCTTTACACTTTCTACGATGACACATTGCATCTTGATTATTTTAAATTGCAACATGAGGTCATATATATGGGTATTTTGTATCATTTAATTATGAACAAGGCTTTACACTAATGCTACTTGACTTAATGTTTTACTTGTATACATGCTCTCTAAACTGGCATTTGTTTTAAACACCCTGTATTTGGTGAATCTATCTGATGTCAAACATGATTTTCAAACATGACAGTATAAATAGAAAATACCTGATATTGACTTTCTGCTTTGACTTCCTTTTCAAAAATGTCTACATCTTTCTTGCTCTGATCTATGTATGACTATGAATATTGAATATCTTAACACATGTTCATTGAACTTCTGAAATCCTGTCTGTTCAGACGTAACAATTCATCATAGTAAATCTGATTATAAGTTTATCCCTTGTAGATGACCCACACACTTGTTTCTGTCGATGATTAATACAACCTGCTGGGGCAGCCATGATGGATCTGGTGGGGATCCACAGCTGAAGTTCATTAATAATTGGAATGTTGTAGAGTGTGAAGTAATGAATACTAATTATTCCTTTCATGGCTGACGGAAGACTACAAGCCAATCCATCAGCAAGGACTTTAATTTGGTGGAGTAATGGTTCTATCAATAGTACATTAATTCTGGCTTGTGAAGATATAGAGTTGAACCAGACCCAGGCCATGAGGAACCTGTGCCGTAAAAATTGGGGCCTTGCCTGACATCCAAGGGGTAATTAGAGAAAAATGAAAAGCCACCAGGTTCGTCAAGCCATCGCTAATTTAATTGAAATGCAGGAACAGATAAATACTGGCTGCTGTGTCGATAATCTTTCATAATTTTTTAAGATTGTCGACAGTATGAGTGACATTTGGAGTTTGCGTGAAGTTCTTTCCTCTGTTGAGGTTGCAAAGCATTAAAGTGAGAGTTCGATGGGCTCAGATGCATAAGGACAACAATAGCTTCCAAGATGCATCTGGTAGCACTGCCACAGTTTAAAATATTTTATAGGATCATCATCATCATTCGATAATTCAATCATAAGTGAAATCACCTGCACTGGTGGTATTTCTAATCAGAGTCAACTTCCAATCATCATTAATGTTTCCCTTTCTCACTTTGAAAGTTTATTGATGGGAAGATAAAACCAACCGGAGCAAATTCAACTCTGCAGCCGTTTTTTTTTTAAATTAGATTCTTTGTTCTTGACAGGCAGAGAATAAGACTTCTACGACTGCATTATCAGCAAAGTGGTGTGTGATTTGTAAAAAAAAGTTCACTCTTGACCTTGTAAGTAGTAGTTTGATAAAACAATGCAAACTCAAATCCCATTGGTTAACTTTTTCTGAAGCTTTTAACCAGTAGGTTTACTCAGTTGTCATGGAGATGGATCTGTAAAAATACAAGCTCAGTAGCTGTTATGATTTTCTCCTTAATACTTGTAGGACCTCTTGTCCATGCAGCTTTAACAGTTAGGCATAAATACATTCATACACTTACTTATTTCTTTGAAGATGAAGAACATGGTTTAAAGCCTAGAGAAAAGCTAATAAGTGGACCTTGAGTTTGAATTGTTTTGTCAAATAGATATACTGTGCAGTAAACTTTTTTTTTTTTTATTGTACTCCTGTTATAAAGGTATATTCGAATTGGGGACAAAGAGTGTGAATACAACAGTAGCTTTCAACTCATCATCCACACCAAGTTGGCTAATCCCCATTTCCCTCCTGAGCTCCAGGCCCAGACCACCCTCATCAACTTCACAGTGACTCCTGTGGGCCTGGAGGAACAGCTGCTGGGACAGGTAGTGTCCCGGGAAAGGCCGGACCTGGAGGCCCTAAAGGTGAATTAGGACTTTTATGAAACCAATGTATATTAAACCTACTGTGAAGCATTTTTATTGATGATTTTTCCATGCAAAACAACAGTGCATAATACCAAATAGAAAATTCGGAATTGTTTTGTGGACGTTTCCCAAGATGGAGCTGACCACACAGCAGAACCACTTCAAGATTGAGCTTAAGAGGTTGGAGGACGACTTGTTGAGTCGCCTCTCTGCAGCCCATGGTAATTTTCTGGGGGACATTTCTCTGGTGGAGCAACTGGAGAACACCAAGAGCACAGCCGCTCACATTCAGTGCAAGGTGAGGTTATATCAGTTATATCAGTTGTGTCTTTTTGTCATCCAAGTATTTTTCACACAACAGGAAGCGCCTCATTTTATTGCATTTGCTGCAAATGATGTGTAGTTAGGAATATTTGTAATGAGATGGTTTTGGAGCATGACTGAGAGGCTAATAGCTCATTTTGTGCAATTGGAACACACAGGTGGTGGAGGCCAGAGAGAACGAGACAGAGATCAACGAGGCTCGAGAACTTTACCGCCCAGCAGCTGAGAGAGCGTCACTCCTCTTCTTCATCATCAATGACCTCAGCAAGATTAACCCCATGTACCAGTTTTCTCTCAAGGTGAAACCTTTACCTCTAAATTACTCTCGGGGGACACACATCAGGGGATAAACAATGCTCCGAGTCCTCTTTGAGTCCTCTTTTTGGGCAGTTGGTAATTGTTGTTTCTTTTGGTAATTAAGATTTTAGGCACAGTCACCTTAAATCTGTGCTTCTATAGCAAAGGTTCCGCCTTTGTTGTGTTTTGCTGTCAATCAGATGCAGAGCTTTGGGTCCTGTCTATATGTATGTATTCCTTATCAGATCACTGTCCTCCCTTTGGTTGTGTTCCAGACCTTTAACTCTGTGTTTAACAAAGCAATGGAGCGTGCAGAATGGGACGAGGATGTGAGGACCAGAGTGCACACCCTCACTGAGGCCATCACCTATTCTGTATTCCTGTACAGCAGCCAGGGCCTGTTTGAGAGAGACAAGTTAACCTTCTTGTCACACACTGCCTTCCAGGTGAGGGACTCAGGGCCGCCTCAAAGGTGGGGCCTCCTGTCATCCTCATCAATCAAAGTACTTTTCTGCCCCCACATTAACTTCAATTAAAAGCAGTCAGCAGGACCATACGCTGCTATTGATTACCTCTCACACCATCCTCCATGGCTGCTGTTCAGACAGTTGGTTCTGACAAGGGGGTTGGTTCTGATGGCATAATGCAATTATCTGTCATTGCGCCAACTGTTTTCATCTTAGGAAATTGTGCTGCTCTGAAGGCTGTCCTTCATGTGGCTATTTTACATTCAGAAGCACTTATTCAGCCTGTATGAGTTTAAATACAATCCCTTTGTCAGAGCTTTTTTTTTTGCAGTTTTCAGTTATTGTGGAAATTATTTAAAAGAGATCAATACAACATGGATCATTACAAACCTCTCCTGGTCCTTCCCCTCAGATTCTGCTCAAGCGGGGCCTGATTGATGCTCAGGAGTTTGATTTCCTTCTGCGTTTCCAAGTGGAAGCTTGCAAAGTTAGTCCTGTGTCCTTCCTCTCCCTGCAGGCCTGGGGAGCCATTAAGGTATGGTCATTAAGGCTATTAACATATGTGATACAACATGTTAAAGAGTCATATATTGATTATTGTTAGCCATCAGATCATCACTACACACAATATTCACCACTTAGAGAGGTCTTATAAGATTTGTTTTTTGGATATAGACCATTTCTACAATGGAGAACTTCAATGGACTGGACAAAGACATCGAGAGCTCACCAAAGCGCTGGAGAAAGATCGTTGAGTCCAGTTGTCCTGAACAGGAAAGACTTCCCCATGACTGGAAGAATAAAAGTTCTTTACAGAAGCTTATTATCTTTAAAGCACTTCGCCCTGATAGGATGACCTATACATTAAGGTAAGTAAATGACGAAAGAACATTTGTATTTCTAAATGCTGTATATCACTGAGATATTTCGACTATGTTTCACTGGCAGGAACTTTGTGGAGGAGAGCATGGGAACAAGATATGTGGATGCTGCCAGGCTGGAATTTGATCAGTTGTATGAGGATAGTGGCCCCTCAACCGCTGTATTCTTCATTCTCTCACCTGGAGTGGATCCACTGAAAGATGTAGAAAAACTAGGTACTGTGTATATTGTTGGTTATTTGTGCATTCTGATCACTTGGTAGGGATAATTATTCTAAATTTTCTTTCTGTGCAGGATTGAAGCTGGGATTCTCCATTGAGCAGGGCACTTTACACAACATCTCGCTGGGACAGGGGCAGGAGGAGGTAGCGGAAAGGGTTCTGAGCAACGCCTCTAAACTCGGACATTGGGTCATTCTGCAGGTAGGAAGCAGTACTATTCAGTGACTAGGTACATATACTCCCTGCAGGCTGCTTTTCCAGCAAGCCTGTAATGCACCTAATGATATTATCTCACCCCCTGAGCGAGGAAATGAACTCAATTTGGTTCAATAAAAAACATAATTGGCTAAATCAGTTCCATAAATGCCTCATTTTAAAGGGAGAAGCCTGCAGCCAAGTGAGTCACTGAAGGTTTTCTTACTAATTCAGAACATAGCAAGACATTTTTTGAGCATGAAGCTTTCACTAATGAACACAAATATAATTACACATTTTAAAAGTATCAATGAACGATATAATAAGCCTAATCTTTATACAATTTCCATTGTTTAGAATGTACACCTGGTGGCTAGATGGCTGCCCTCTCTTGATGCTCTTCTCGAGACAGCAGCGGTTGCCAGTCACCCAGACTACAGGGTGTTCATCACCGGGGAACCAGCACCAAGCCCTGAGCAGCATGTTATCCCCAGAGGCATACTGGAGAATGCCATCAAAATCACCAATGAGCCCCCCACTGGCATGAATGCCAGTCTGCATGCAGCCCTCAACAACTTCAGTCAAGTGTGTTGAACATTTCAAAATAATTTCTCAAAATGTGTAGTATTTGATTACTTACTCTCTTTCTTTTCAGGACACTCTGGATATGTGCTCTAGAGAACAGGAGTTCAACTCCATGTTCTTCTCCGTCTGCTTCTTTCATGCTTGTGTTACGGAGCGCCGCAAATTTGGTCCCCAAGGGTGGAACCATAACTACCCCTTCAGCACTGGAGACCTCATCATCTCAGCCAGTGTCTTGTACAACTACTTAGAGGCCAACACTAAAGTAATTTTTACCGCTATTTTTAAAGATACTTCAACATGTTCTATTCATAATTTATTCACATTGGTAATGTAAAAGTAAAACTTTTTATTTGTTTTTAAAACTACTTTCTTTAAGCTGTGTAAGTTTATAATGACTATGGTATTTGCGATGGCATTAATGTTCGACTGCGAGGTTGAATTACAGGTCAGTGTATCCAATTACTTATTGAAATCTTTTGTTTCAATGTTATTTGTGAAAAATGTTCAGTCTTGTCTTTTTTTTTCCCATTTCTTCTCTTACAACTATGAAACACGCAACCTATAATTTAGCTTTATTTCACAAAGACAAAAAAATCCATTCTTGGGGTGCTGCACCCCTCACAACTCCTAATGCATTTCTCTTGGAACTCCTATTACTCTGGTCACAACCAATTATGTCTCCTAGGTATTCTGTCCTCCAAAAACGAATGTCCTTCATTATGTTAACCAAACAGTAACCTGTATGTGCGTATACAGAGAATTCATTAGGAGGGCAATGAAGCGTTATCCTAAATGTAATTACATGCAGCCAATGTGACAGTTCACAACGCTACATAAGTGATCACTGCAATTAGAGCTGATGAAGGAAGCAATTTGCAAAACAATACAGGTACAAATGATTGTAAACCTCCAGCTTTTGTAATTTGTTATGAATCACAGGTCCTTTTCTTCCTCCTTCACCCTCGCGGATCATAATCTCCCGCTGAGGAAAAAATTCTTCTGTCATACATTAGATCAGTGTGTGTAAAGAAACATGATTTTGTTACATTTCCCTCCTGTTATCATTATAATAGAGCTCATTTGGGAAGAGATCATATAGTTGTTGCTTGAAGTTCCAAAAGAGGAACGTAATAACAGAACTAATCCGTTTAACAGAATTAGTCTTCAAAGTTTATATGCTCCTAATTATTTAAATACTACATTGGTCTTATATTTGTATTGTCATATCAGTTTACAGACTACGTTTATTATAGTCCATGCAGGTGCCCTGGGAGGACCTGTGTTATCTTTTTGGGGAGATCATGTATGGAGGACACATTACGGATGGCTGGGATAGAAGACTGTGTAAGACTTATCTCCAAGAGTTCATGCATCCAAAAATGGTAAGTCAGTGTTCATGTTGCCATGTAAGATGAATCTATTATTTTTTCTCTTTTTGTTGTGTTTGGTCTCAACACAACTATTGCAAGATAATTATATTTTAACTGGTTTTATTGTTTCATTTTCAAGATAAGAAAAATCCCCACTTGTCAAGTTGCATATACTGTACACTCAACAACTAGTTGCATTCAATTTTACTGTGTCAAATAGTAAAGAAAATCAACAAATTTGTTTTGAATTACCTAATGTTGTTCAGGTAAAGGGGGCCCTCTTGGGATGTAAACCTAAACTGCAGCGTTGAACTTCAAGTGTTTGGCATTGTTGATTTTTCAACCCTCACTTTGGTGATGTAATCTTTCTGTGTGCCATATTTGTCTGCCAGCTGCTGCATGCAACTCTACTATAAGCATTATTAGGTAGTTATTCTTTAGCATGTGTTGTTAATATTCTTCAACTGGAATGCATTTGTTTATCTCTCAAAGAGGACTGATCAGCCCTCTGCCAGTTAACCTTTACTACCAAACTAACAGCTACTGTTTCTCCAAAATTCAATTTGGGAAATCAGACTTCAGTCAAAGTGTTTCACTGTTGGTGCAGCAAAAGGCTTGCATCACTGCCCATCATATTGTATTCTCAATCACAGGCTAAGTTTGGCTTGCAAGATTTGTGAGGGTGGTTTAAGTTGAATATTTGTCATTGTCACCAGTTCTGCTTTACGTTAAATTGTGTGCTGTATGTATTTTTAATCTTTGTTTTCTCAATATTTCATTTCATAGTTTGAAGGGGAGCTCTTTCTGTGTCCTGGCTTCCTATCACCTCCATTCATGGACTACAGTGGTTACCACAGTTATATTGACAAACATGTCCCACCTGAGAACCCCACTCTGTATGGTCTACACCCAAATGCCGAGCTTGAGTGCCTCACTGTCACTTCAGACAACCTCCTAAGGACTCTGCTGGAACTGCAGCCACAGGACTCCTCCAGAGGGGAAGGGGCAGCTCAGAGCACAGAGGAGAAGGTGTGGAGGCAGAAAGAATCATTACCGGGGGGGGGAAAGCAGCTGAGAATACATTAACCTACCAACAAAAATAACCTAACGATGTATATTATATTTGTCAGGTCAAGTCTGTCATTCAAGATATCCTTGACAAGCTTCCTGAGGAGTATAACATGGCAGAGATAACCACAAAGACAACTGAGCGAAGCCCCTACATTTCAGTCTGTTTCCAGGAGTGTGAACGCATGAATCTTCTGCTAGCAGAAATAAGGAAGTCCCTTAATGTGCTGGATCTTGGCCTGAAGGTGCAGTCTACTGTGACGTATACTACATCAATAAAACGGACATTTTTTTTATCAACAGTAAGATCCTATAAAATGAATGAGGATTTCTTTGTCCACAGGGAGAACTCACCGTCTCCTCCAGTATGGAGACTCTGCAGTCAGCCCTGTTCAATGACTGCGTTCCAGATTCCTGGGTCAGACTGGCTTATCCCTCAACTAAAACACTGGCCCAATGGTAACTACTCCTTTCTAATAATAATCTACTGCACACACTACATTGTATTGTAGCAAAAAGGATGTCAATACGCTTGTAAAAATGTCTTCAAACGGGAATATTAGGATGAGCCTTGCAGACTCCTTGTAAAGGCTTCAGGCAATGACATGCCGTGTTGTTAATTGTTGTTTAATATTTGTTTCATCAAGGTTTAATGATCTAATGTGTAGCTGTCGAGAGTTGGACAGCTGGACTCAAGACTTAGTTCTTCCTGCAGTTGTTTGGCTCTCGGGACTCTTCTACCCACAGTCTTTCCTCACTGGTGAGATCACAATCCTTGAACCAAAAAGGCAGATGATTTAGGTGACATGTGCAGAAACATTACTGTGCACCAGAGCCAGCAGCTATATTAACATGCTGACTTTTTTCCCCAGCTGTTATGCAAAGCATTGCTCGCAAGAATCAGTGGCCGCTGGACAAGATGACTCTGACTGTGGACGTAACAAAGAAGACAAAAGACGACTTTGGACATCCACCACGTGAGGGGGCCTATATTCACGGACTTTTCATGGAAGGTCAGAATAATTAAATCTAACCTCCAATGCATCCTGCTGTACTCAATCAAGTTACATAGATTTTTGACAGTACTTTGAAACCCGTGTTGGTAAAATATGCGTCTCTGTAAGTAATGAAACCCTGTGTCTCTTAGGAGCACGTTGGGACACCCAGTCAGGAGTCATCTCCGAGGCGGTTTTGAGGGATCTGACTCCCGCCATGCCGGTGCTGTATGTTAGAGCCGTGCCTGCTGACGAGCAGGAGCTCAAGAATACTTACGAGTGTCCAGTATACCGCACTAAGCAGCGTGGGTCCACATATGTACGGACCCTCCACCTCCGAACCAAACAGCCTCCTGCCAAGTGGATTGTAGCTGGAGTTGCACTGTTGCTGTCTGTGTGAGACATGAGAGGAGCAGGAGTTATGCATTTGTAATATCTCCTAGGGCTGTCACTACACTATTATCGTGGCAAACGATTCACGATAACGATAGTATTGCTATGTCGAGGGAACATTTTGAAATAGTATTTATAATAATGATATCAGTGAAATGTTTTGTTTATTCTGTGTTTTAGAAAATCAATTACTCATTTGTGTGGGGCATTATCATACGGTGTTAACATTATATCAATATTTAATTTAGTTAATATCACTGTTATCGTCAATACCGGTATTTGGCGACATATCTACTGAAAGTATTATGCAAACAGTGTTAAAACATTTTTTTTTAGAAGAGGTGTATTTTCCCATTGAGATAGTACTGAATCATTTATTGCTTTAATTTAGCTTTTTATCATGTTTTTTTTTTTTTATTATTGTTACTAATACAACAGGCAGAATTGTTCAGTTTTAATGTTGCATTAGAATTTGCTGTATCCAATTTGGTTCATACGTGACAATACTGACATGGTAGTGTGTGAATGCGGGTGTGTTTTAGATATAAAGATAATGGAAATAAGGAAGTGGAGATGCATGTTCAGCCAGTGCTGAACCTGTTGTGTCTGTGTCCGACACTGTTGAACCTCTCCCTTGAGATGGTTCAGTCTGGTCATGATTTGTTGGGAGCTTATGTCTCTATTTTAGACCATGTAATTCTGGATAGGGAGCATATTTTATTGGAAGGTCAAGATTAAAAAAGCTCTCTGGCTGCCCTCTTCTAACTGAATGATACACAATGCCGTCTGGAGGGTTCCCGGACAGAATTCCCAGGAGATGATGTGCATGGTTGCTATTGACTTTTAAATGAGGTGCATTTGACATTGACCTTTTGTACGGCAGAGGCAGAATACTAACAGACGAGTGTAATTCATTCAGCCGGGCCTGTTGGAGAAACCTATTCAAAGACACTGATAGCTTTCTATGAGAAAGCAACACTTTAGATGACCCATCCTTTATCTGTCTGCACTCTCTGTTAGCATCTGATTGACTTAATACAAACAAAATAAAACCTTTAACGTTGAATGAGTCTAAAGAAACACAGTCGTTTTTATCTAAAATGTTATCTCTTTTAAACTGATTTAATTGAGGTTAATGGAAACTGAGAAGATGTTCAGATTAAAGTTTGACTGTGATAATGCATGTATACTGAATGAGTTGTGCATAATTCATGTGCTGTTAAGTCCCTTGTGTGTCACAGCTATGGTAAAATATTGGGGGAGCTCCAGAGTAAAGGCTGGGATCCTATAGCACAAAACAACACAGGGAAATAAAATGTAATCAAATAAAAGGTGCTCGGAGAGAATTTTGTGCAATCATGAAAAAGAGATATAACAACTGAACAAATAATATATATATCTAGCCTTTATTTAACATTTATGCATTCAAAACAAGCTTTTTTGATGCCGTTTTGGAGCGTTCATTATTCTTAACATTAGTACACACACTGTGTCAGAGCAGGGACCTTTGGATATTAGCGGAAATTTGCCCAGGAAGAGACAGGGCAGGTGCAATATATATATCTGCTAAGATAAACAATGACATATGATGTACAAATTACAGCCATTCTGTTTTTCTTTTTTGTTTTTTTTGTGTGTGTTTCTTTTTGGATAGAAATCAGCACTCTTATCTTCTCAAATGAGATTCTCTCCAACGCTAATAACTGCTGTGTTGCTCTTAATTTCTCCCTGCAGCCGAAGTGGCTGCAGACAGTCATGTAGAGGATGGAGGATTGATTCTGTGTATTGTATTGCACGGGGGAAATAAAGAACCAGTCTTCCTGTAGTTTCTCTTCATCTGCCCTCTCTTCCTCTCATTAGCACGCCACAGCAGCCAGCCAGTCATTTGGTGACAGGGAAATGATACAGTGCTGGCAGTGTTTAGGAGGAAATGGCAGGGTAGAGGGCCCGGCGCAGCAGGAGTCGTGCCACAGATAGTCATGTTAAAGGCCAAGCAGGACACCTGGTTAAAGTCAGTGAGGGCATGTGGGTCATACCTCCGCCTCGCAGTATCCAAGAAAGACATTGTTTACCGATAGTTTTGGCATCCGAAATATTTTACAGAGATCCCACATTTTTAGCATTTGTAAATCCCTGATTATGTGAGAAGCAGGTTCTCATCAAGTGAAAACACTGTGCAGTGTCAGTACAGGTCTGCAGCTGTTACATATTGATGTAGAGGAAAATGTAGGACCTAGCCTAGTTGCCTACAATACTATGCATTTATGAAAAATATAACCCAAATCAGTGTGCAATTTTAAAACTGTGTGTTTCTACTTAAAGACTGTCTAGATTGTCAGGGCCTGATTAACCCACTAGGGGGCCCTGTAGACCAACCACCTTATTTTCCCCACACTTTATGCTTTGTGAATGTATTAGTTTTTTATTGGTAACTTGATTAAGCACAAGATTATTTAGTAGACTATGCCATGTAAGCATAATATAAACCAAAATGAATTAAAGGCATTTCAGTGGTTAGCAAATGCATTTACAAAAACTGTGTCGTACTCATGCTGCCACAGAGAGGCAGTGAAGCTTCACTGGAGACCGAGATGCTCTGATACTTAATTATAGGGCAGATGCACCCATTTAATGTTGAAAGGTGATTATGAATATACTTTTCTTACAAAAAAGAGAAGATTGGAGCCCTTGACTGCAGAAAAGTAAGAAAATGTATTATGATTGATGGCAAGCTTGAAACGCGTAGCGAGCTCCATGCCTTTATGCACTGTTTATGCCTGTGTTTGTGCACATATTGAGCATATTAAACTGTCACTCTTCTGCATTCAATGACCCTTCTTTTTCATTTGTGTTATTACTAAATCAGTTATTTGTGGTTTTTCTTGATGCACTTTTTGTCATGTCTGTTTTGATCCTTTAACTATGTTAAAAACCACAAACCACACATGGACATAGAATCTGTCCTAATTTATGATAGCCAGTACTGCTATCATTTTGATCTTGGGCTATAATGTCGGGTGTAAGATGTTAAATTGAATTTGCCTCTTTAAATTCATTTTTAATGTCACGACCATATACATGTAAATTTATATATTTTACAATAACCAACTTATGATGATGGAAAATATTTTATTGCATGCACAGTTGACACGGCTGATCAATCCACGGTTTGCCATATCATGCAGACCAGCCAAATGGTGCGTACAAAAAACATGAAATCAAACTGAACTAATAAAAGTAATATCTGTAGAACAAATAAATAATTCTGAAATAAATTAATATCCGTATCCTAAATTTATATTGAATATAGTATAAATAGAATCAACCGTACATTGGTGTTGGTACAAATAAAATTCAAAATAGGATGCGTACTTTCAAACATTTTTCTCTCCATTTTTTCTCTGTGGGCTTTAAAATCCAAAATATAGAAATAACATTTCAAGAAGGTAACGCAAAATCCCATCAACAACACTTCACAACTCAGCGCTGAGGTGAGAAGTTTCACTCGACAAATCTAAAGAATAAATACTGTACGGTATCTTCTATAACTACAAACTATACAGTTGTATACAGTATTGTTCATACACCCTGTACATAAGCAAATGGCTTCTATTTTTCTTTCTCTACTTTTTTTTGTCTAGAAGGTGCTGTAATACTTGTTTTTACTATTGCTCTTTACTTTTTTGGGACAGTTCACCCAAAAACACAATGAAACTTCATTTTCCTCTTCAATATCGATCCATACATTTACTGGATAAAACAGTGACGCTGTAGCCCAGTAGCATTGTGGGTTGTTGTGAGCTACAGTATCTTTGTTGTTGCCAAGTTTTTCAAATGCTAATTTCTGCTGAGTACCACACAGGTAAAGCCAATATCTCCAAACCTCCACTATTCAAACACTGTCTGGGTGGCAACATGCACAGTATTTTAACCTGAACTTTAAAGACCAATACAGATGTGTCAGTATGGGTCTCCTGCTTCCTTTCAACTGATTGTCCACAGCTCAACTAGATGGAGATCCTTATGCTTTTAAAAAGATGAGCAATTAGCAGTGCTTTGAATGGACGTTTCCTTTTGATGGTATTTGGCACTAACATACGTGAGTTTAACAGGAAAAAACAACTTTTGCCACACACCACAGAAATATATATTCTTATTTAATGTCCTGCTCTGATGAATTGCCTCTTCTAACAGACTTTATGGTTAAACAATAGAAAACTAGACGATAAGAGAATTCTGCAATGTAAAAATAGAAAATGAAAAGTAATGTGACAATGTTAAATATTTAACAATCATTCTCAGGTTCTCTGTCAGGTGATTCAGCTGTTGTGCATACACTGTACTGATTTAGTGGTGTGTGCATGTCTTACATCTGGAGCTTGTCGCACTCTGAAGAAAACAGAAGTGTGTTTACAATATATAGGACCGATGTACTCTTTGGTTAACTCTGATGAAACAACCCCAGCTGCCAGATCTTTAAACACCACAAAAACAAAACGTTGTACAGTATCATGAGTTAATCTGCATCTCAATCACTTCATATGACGTGAATTATGTGGTTAAAAGCTCTGGAAAGGCTCGTCGGTGGACCTTCATTTCAAACATACTGTTGTCAAGGTTGGGAATGAACTTCCATGAATTCATTCTTGAACAATCATTTTCTGTAACTTTATATTAGGTGGGAAGCACTTCACCTGCAAACAAACTCTTATTGCAGGCTGCTTATTCTCCACAAGGGGGAGCTGCTGCGTCATTGTTAGAACAGCTCTGCACCTGCCAACCATGTGTTCAACAGTTTAGGAGCAGCAGCAGCAGATTTGGACCTGTGGATCTAGACATCCATGTATTTTTCTTACCACCGGTCAGCACAAGGTGTTTTGGATCAGTGACACTGTTGTGGATCTATGCAAACATTTATGCTTTTAACCTTTTTTTCTGCTTATTCCCATCCATGGTGAGAGTTTCCTGATTGAGCGGCTCCCTCCTGTGGTCGGCCAGGAACATGCACCGGCCTCTGATTGCTGAGTGAGTCCTGAGAGATAGATGAGACAGCGATAGATTGTTTCTTGGCTATCCAACAGTATGGCTGACACAGGGGGAAGTGCAGTAAGAGCTGCAGTCTAAGCACGAGGCTCCAGCCTGTGTGACAGTTCAAACAGAGTCTGCTGATTGTCGATGATATGCATGTAATCAATGTAGGCTCGCACTTCCGAGCTGCTCTTCTGGGTGATGCCATTACCTGGGGGGAAAGAAAATAGTTTACCTCGAAGCTAAGGCAGCAGCATTCAGGACAACTGCTGTATCTGTACTATGCACAAAGGTACACATACTAAATGAACATACACTGTACATTTTCAACATATTCATATCCTGTTATTGATGGCCCGGTAAAATAATATCATATTGAATGCTGTGTAAATGCCAATAAAACAAACTTTTCTTTCTACATATGACATGCAGGGATTTTGTGGAGGGTAAACCCAGCCATAATCGTTTCCATAACAAAGAGTGAAATGATTGTGGACATCATGGTAAGGAAATTTAACCTGATTTAAACTGAAAGTGAAGACAGTGTAGTTAACTGATTTTGTCCACAGATTTGTTTATTTGCCTTGCAAAGACTGATACGGCAGCACTGATTATGAGTAGAATTACAAAGTAAACTTCAAAATAGTGGTTTATCTCATGAAATGTGGAAAGAGTGAGTACTGACCCATGTGATCTTTCTGACAATGCCGGATGAGACGCACTGTGTCTGCTATCATGTGCTGGAAATATAGATGGACACATGCTTCAGCAAATTCAGCACTACTGTATGTGTTCTGTGAAGAAGCATAACAGCTTCATGGACTCACCAGCTTTTCGAAATTGACCAGGTTGTCGTGAAATGTCTTGTTGCCTTCGTGAATGAACGTAATGTCTAAAACAGATTTAACATTTTGTTAGTTTTCACCAACAAGTATTTGAGGTAAAATGTCTGCTAACTACATGTCAAATCGGCCTAATGGAGATATTTCACAGTGCTCCCCTGCCATCGTTAGACTAGGTGTGGGGTATTGAAACGACAGAATAATGAACGCACCTTTCAGTAGCAGAGGGGGGAAGGGAATCTTTGGCGCCTTCATCTTCTTGAAGGAGTCCCTGTAGGCCTTGTGGTTCAGCGAGGGATCCTGTGAAGACATTTTCATAACGAATGAGTGTAATCCTCTTGGGATGAAAGTGTGTGCCTGAGCATGCATGCTTTGTTCGTGGAATTATGGCATCATAAGAGACTAATGATCAACTAAAACACCTCTTTTGAAATGAAAAAAACATCTGTTAGTTTCACTTCGTACACGCTTAAGCACAGGTTTGTATTCCCTGTTGCAGTGGATTCATGTCATTGTTTGTTTTTTCATTTCAAAACAGATATATACAGTATCGTATACAGTATCGTATACACTCTCTGCGCCTGTGAATAACTACTTACTGTGATGGTCTCCAGCTCTGAAAACAGCTTTTTGAATTTCCCAGGAATTTTCTGCAGAAACAAAACAAACAGGACTTTTTATTTTTATTTTGTATCAGATACTATGTACTTCTACATAAAAGGTAGCACAGATGAAAGGAGTAGAATAACGATAAAAGCCCATCCTTACCTCCCATGTCTGACCGAGGCGGCTCACAGCTGCAGTGTTCAGGCCCATTATAATGGCAAAGAAACAGTTGAGATTCCTCTGTGCTTTACAGCTATAAAAGATCAAGAGAGCACACGGTTCAGTCTCTTGCAGGGGCGCAGCTCAACAGCATGGAAGCAGATGCAGTTTATCGATCTGCCACTGGAGGGGGCAGCATCCCCATGCAAGTCTGAACATTTCCTCCTAAATATCTTGGAGCAAAGATTCTCGACTACTATCAATACTTCTCTAACCAAAAATGAAGAATGGTGCGCGTAAAGCTACTAACTGGGCAGCAATCTTGATGAACTTCTTGATGAGTTGGACCCTCTTGCAGAGCGTCGGGCACAGCAGCACCTCGGTCATCACCCACAGCTGGACTTCATTGCAGCGCTGCAGCAGCAGCTCCAACGCCACAGTGTGGCTGCTGCTACTGTGGCGGCAGAAGGTGAAATAGACGAGTTCTTGCTGTAAGAAAAAGAAAGAAAGATATTCTAGTTAAGCAGAGCAGGGCACGCAATGCTAAAGACAGGTCATGTCTGGTCCTGGCCCTTTTTAGGAGTATAAAGTAGTGGGGTACAAACCTCGTGTATTGACTCAAAGATGGTCCAGTCGAAGTTGGTGAGAGCAACGGCCACGTCCCACGTGTTTAAACTGAGCATTCGCACCGTTCCCTGTTGCAGCTCTGCGTTGTCTGTGAACGGGTTCTGAATCGGGAAAACAAGAAAAACAAAATCAAACACATGAAAACATCATGGCCAGTTTTTTCTTCCACCTTTTTTTGCAGAATACATTTTCATACCGACAGTGGACTTTTGAAGACGTGTACCGCAACATAGCAATGCTGCATGCTGTCTTATTCATTGCTTCTGAGCTGATGTATGAAATAAGTATGTATGAACTAACTAACTGTTTAAGTGGAAGTGACGTATTGCTTGATATGTTCTTACCAGGACTTCCCCCAGATCCTTCCTGCACACATGCAGTCTCCCAACTGGTCGTAGAGCATCAGAGAAGACTCTGTCCTGAGGCTGCAGGAGGAGCCTACCTGCAGGGGAGAAGACATATCACAAATAGCAGAATACCATTAAAAATCTGTCAGGCAGCGTGTAAGCAGCCATCAGCAGCGAGAGATAAGACTCGCTGTGCCAGGCTCCTCTCTGAGGTGGCCAGTCACTTCAGTCACTGATAACAGATACGGATTCATATTACTGGACTGTAAATGCTTCTCCCTTTTAGCGGTTGTCACTGGGGAGATATTTGGGTCGGCTGTGTTGATTACAATCTTGCATTCATGTCTGCGCTATATATATTACTCAATATAGGAAAAACAACTTTAAGTATGAAATATTGTGAGAAAAGAAATGAGTTTTTGTTGAGTATGTTGAGTTTTTCATGACAAATATTTACTTTAAATTTCTAGTGTTGAATGCATAGGAAATATTATAACCTATTATACTTCAGAATCTCATATTCTGATCTATTATGTACTGAATTATAGTGTTGAACAGCACATTTTTTGTATAGGCTATAAATATCGAAAACAATGTTATCACACGTTTCTCAATCCACCACGATCTACAAACACCAGGAAAATACACGCTCGTTTATGCTTTTACATGATCAAAAGTGCAAAAGACTACATATATTCTGTTCAGGTTGCTGCCATTGTGAGTGTAGTATAGTGCTGTAATGACTTAGTTGTGGTTGATATTTACTAGCTGGTTAGTTAGAATGGTAATTACCTCCATTGTAAGTGACAGCCACTAGCACCAGTTTCCCCAGTGGGACTTCCATTCTTTCTGCCACTGCCTGCAGCAGCTCCTGGGCCACTATCCCGGCATGGGCCCTCATACTTAGGAACGAGTCCATGGTAATGTACACGTGACACAGCACTGTAACAGAGATAAAATATTGTTTCAGTAAGATAAAATGTAGAATTCATAGCGCTTGCATGAAGTGCAGCCCTGCCCATGGCCGTATTTATCAGTTAGGGAGCCCTGGGGCAAAAACATCTCGACCCCAACCCCTCTGTGCATAGTGTATGTACCCCTTCAGCAGCGGGCTTCCAGTGCACACAGCAGATTCAGTTTCAATATACAACAAGAGACAAATCAGTTGTCAGTTGCTGAAGTAATAAATTATAAATGGTACCATGTTTTCTACTTTGAAACTCGATTTTGACACAAGGCCACAAGACTAGCCCATACTGCAGGAATCGCCTTAAAGATATTGTATTTTATTGGTGCAAATTTCTTTAAACATTTTCAAATAATCCAAATATCAGCGACCCTGGGGATTTTGAGGCCCCTGGGAGTCTCAGGAGTTGCCGTTTTGCTTTGAGAGCTGGTGTAAAACGTTCATGCAGGTTTTCGTTCCAGACACAGACTCGAGCAGGGCGTTTAACCATTTAGCAACCACCTTCAGCCAGAAAGAAACCAATTAATTAGGTCACCTGCTGCCATCTCTCAAACTGCAGGAGTGAAAGGATATAGCAAGGCTGCTTGTTATTGATAAGGTGACCTTGAGCAAAGCAACTGACTCGAAACCGGTCCAGTGTAACTCAGGGATTAATTGTAGCGGACTGTGTAGTGTGGCATTACTGTTGGACAAGCATACTCAATACATTTGTCTTGATTAAGGTAGAGTCAGTGGGGACTCTTTTTTTTTAGGACGGTGGCTATCTCAAAACCTCCGCAGATAAAGTCAAGATTGTGTTTGGCCAGATAGCATGAAAGGTAACTGTTTGCTTTAAATTGGGAGAACCCATGTTCAAAAATAAGCAAAAACTGATCCCAATATGACAAAATTCCTGTCATGACTCAGAAATTTGCATTTCCAAACCTTCTCATTACTTCCCTGGAAATGTTCCCATTGTTCTAAATGTCGCCCCGCAACAGCTTTGGAAATATGATGGGAGGAATGTGTGAAGGACGCCACGTTTTACGACTTACCTTCCTTGGTCTCCCTCTGTGGACCTCTGGACTGGAGCCCGTTCTCTTTCAAACTCAATTGGTGGAAAAGTGCTTTGCCCTGAAAGAAGGGAAATGCGTGGATTTTTGACACACATTCATATTACCTAGGAACACTGCGGGCAATTTGCTAGAACAACAGAACAATGTCTTTAACGGGAAATGTGAGGTCATTAGTTGCAACACCCAATCTAGTATGTCGAAGTGGGCAGGCAGCTTTGTTCAATAAGATTCTTTCTGTCTTAGTGTCGTAAAGAGAGCAAACACAATAACTTCTCTCACCTTTCTTTGGGGGGAATATTCATCCACCGCACTGGAAAAGGAAGAAGATATAAATCAGTAACTGTACTTTATCCTGAAAAACGGATCTGGTGATTTTCCTTCGGCTGCAGCTATGTCAAGTACAAAAACAACTTCACCAGTCTATATAATCAAGGTAAAGTGAATGTACATATATACTCCTCTGCAGTGTTCAGTCCATTATTTAAGGTCAGTGTCAAGGCGAAATTGGAGTGCTTTGTAGATTTTAGACCTTCCAATGTGATCCCTTAATTTAATCACCTTATTCACATCAGTTACCTCTGGCTAGCATGATGGATAGCCCCATGTCCATTTTCATCCCTCAGCTTTTACTGGGCTCTGCATCACAATAGGCGTGTTGGCACAAAGCCTGCCCTGAGGGATCCCTTCTCTTTGGCTAGCAGAGGTCCTGCACTAATGAAAAACCTGATTACCACTGTATTATCAAAACAGAGCCTGTGATTTAATTCACTCTCTTGCTCCTAAAAAAACAGCAACCAAAAATGTGTGAATGAACTCTGTGAACTATAACGCCACAAGATGAGAGAGTGCAAGAGAACAAGTGGTATTTGATTCTTAAGCTTTCAGGAACAAGTGACTTGAGATTTTTTTTGTGCAAAGGCCAGATGGAAGTTGATGGGAGCAAATAACTAATTCAGTATTCCTTCTATAAAAAAATACACTTTTAGGCTCCTCACTAGGCAGCAGATTGCCACAAAGCAGTCAACCTTGTCCTCCCCCGGGAGGAGACTGTTTGTGATAAGCTCATAAATAGTAGAGTATGTCAGTTAGTAACACCCTCACAATGTCCACTGTTGGGTGTTGTGGATCTCCCTCCCTGGATATAAACATGAATAAAGCAGGTCCAGATAATGGCAGCAGAGTCAGCTTGAATTATCCGCACTGGTTTCTAATGGGTGGCAGGTTGGAGCGTCCCCAGGGAGAAAATCTGATTGGAGCCTGTGGTTGAGGGAGGTGAAAGAGGACATGGGTGTGGCAATGGGTCTGGTGACTGGGGGATGTTTATGCTGTAATGTCTGAGAGCAATCTGCTGCTTATTTTTATTAAACCAAGAAATTGTACCTAAGTAACAGTTCCACTTTAATAACACTTTAAAACAGAGCCAATATTCAAGACTCAGTCGGATGTTGATTAAGAAATCACTTTGATTGACAGTTATATGTATGGTTAACATACACTACATCAATTATGCACACATAATGTTCAAGAAGCACTTGTCTATACATGAATCATTTAAAAATCGAAGACTCCTTGTCTAATAGTATGGTCAAATCCACATAATTCATCTTCAAATTTTTGGACCGAGAGAAGGGTGGATCTAATAAGCTAGTGTAAGGCTTCAGCCTACACCTTTTTGGTGATTGCTATTATCTCTTTTTGACATTGATTCATTATGTTGTGGCTGCGTAAGCACTTGGATATAATTTGCATCTTGCAAAGACAGAATTTGTGCCAAAATGTGTTCACTAAAAGGCCCATGTGGTCCTACTGTATGCTTGTTAGTGATGCATCGATCCAACTTTTTCTCATAATGTAACTTGAAGCCAAGTATTGCTCTGGCACTAAAATCTAAGTTGGCGGCCCGTGATGACTGAATAAATCTAACTGAGACCAGAAATGTGGATGTTAATGTTGTTGTGGATTTGTCAAGTTATGTTCACTACACATTCTGCTTATAAAGGTCAGTATCGCAGCTGATACCAATCCAGCAATGTGTATCAGTGCATTACTACTGTGTGTATTTTCTATTTAGATTATGAATTAATTAAAATAATTACAAGTAAGAAGCCAAAATAGTCTGTATGCTGTATGGATGTGGGATTATACTCATGAGTTTGAAATTGTGTCCAATAAACAATTAGCTTAGCATTCTTTCTCCCCATAGAAAGTGACAATTCTACAGAAGCCCTGAGAAGGAAGTGAGAAAAACAAAATTCTGGTGAAGTCTGATCTACATAGTTTTCTCTCCTGTGTTTATGACTTATTATGACTTATGGTGAACAAAGGTTTTCGTGAACAAAGGTTTTCGTGAAAAAGAGGTGAAAAACGTTTTAGCAATTCATTCTTTTTGTCAAGATCCTTTTTTGGGGACATAATTAGTATTACAACAACAAACACACAAAGATGATCCTGATAAACTGCCAAAACGTTTTCTTTCCAACTGTTTCACAGATGAAAAACATTTAAGAAACTGAGCAAGATTTTGTTTTTGTTCTTAAATCACAAACACAGGAGAGAAAACAATTGATATCACATTTCGAAAATGCATCATCAGAATTAGTTTTCTCACTTGCCTGACGGGTCTTCTGTCCATTTCTGACACTTTGCCATTAAATCTCAAAATTCCTGTATTTCCTCAATTTTGGAGATTCAAAATAAAGAGCTCTTTGACCTTCATGTTTCCGTGCATAACAATCCAGAACACTGCAATTACTCTTCAGTCTCTGAATGCACTCATTGATGAGACTAAATAAAGGCAAGCAGAGAAGCAGCTCTTTCTTTGCACTCAGAGACCAGCTAGTGTCTCAGCTTCATTTCAGAACTCCAACAGTCATAGTCATACTCACTCTTGTACACACTCGGACTCAATATCAATAAATACATCAGTCTTCCTGTTTTATGTTTTATATATAAGTTATATGGTCACTCACTGTCTGCGATGCAGCTGGTACAGTTTCTGCAGTTCCCTCACATCCTTCTCCAGGAATGGGTGCTCATAGAGATCATCCAACACGTAACGATACAAAGTCTGGAAGGAAATGTCAATTTTCATTTCTCCCATATTTAGTTCACCTCACAGCCAATTTCTACCCTTTTCCTCGTACATTATATTCCCTACCTTCATGAACAGTTTGACATGCTCGTCCTCCCTCAGGAAGTCTTTGCAAAGGGCCATCCACTGTGACACCAGGTGCAGGACTTTTCGTTTCCTCTCCAGAGCCTCTTTCCTGTCCTCTTTCCCTCTGTATCGCTTGGTGCAATAGGTGGGTTTTCAGTTAAGGCTTCAGCACAGATGGAGAGCGAGATCTATTTGCCGACATCAAATGCAGGCAGCATGAAGTATGAATAAAGCTAGCGTGTGTGTGATGTTGATTTAAGGACAGGCAGCTAGAGAGACTGTGGGATGAACACAGATGAGTGAAGTGGAGCAGCTTTGACTCAATAAAGCAGTCATGTTTTTGTATAAAACATCTACGTCTGCCTTTAGCGTTCACAAAAAGAAGGTTGTAATGTGTGAATCTTTGCAATAATGTTCCTTGTGTTCAAGGATATTGTCCCAGCAGAGCTTGGCATAAATCACTGGTTGACATGAACACTGGGTAGGTCAGCAGAAAATCATCCAGAAGTGTATCTGCAAAGACAAACACATGATTGACAATGGGAAAAAGACAGTATAGTTTCTATATAACTTTAGAAACAGTTCAACTGTTACGCGTTGCATTGCTTTATAAAATATACAAGATATCTCATAAACGAGAAAAACTTTAAAAAAGTTGAAATTCTGTGCAGACCATCGTGGACAGTAAACAAACACCGTCTCATTAGGTTTATATTTTGTTACAGGATGCTGGAGGGCAGGTGCACCAGTGACCTTGACAACTGTATGATTAATGTTTGCTGAGCTGCACATACAGTAGTCCTGAAATCTTAATTGAGAAGGCAGCACTGAGAATTGACTTACATATTTTACTATTCTATCTGAAAAATACCAGAAGGTGAGATCAATCTTTGCAGCAAATGTTAACAAACATTTAGTAGAGACATTTCAGAGGCAAGTATAATGTGAGAAACCTTTCAATGGCACATTATTCTTCATAGTCAGGCTCAGATTATTGCTTGTACTGAAACCACTGAAGATACCTTTGTTCCATTTTGTTCCAACAAGTTCCAACAAGCCTTTGGCTTTATCTTCGATCTCACACATTTGCTATTGCCGGCTGTATCAGTAAAGATAAGTCAATAATGTGTCCGTTGACTCTCTCTGACCTCTGATGAAGTCTATGTTTATATTGTGAATATCTCACAGAAAAAAAGCCATCTTGCTTAACCGTCATCCTAATATGTTCACAACAACCACTGGATCCTCGTATGATTTTCTTCCCAAGGTTACACTTGGGTAAGTGTTTCTGTAAATGGATTAAATCAAAGCTGGTCAAATAGATCACCGGCTCACTTTGATAAGTTCAGGTAACATTCAATGTGCTACATCATCACAACACTTAATTATTTACCACGTTGAAGACCAAAGAAGTCAGTTCTTTTCAAAATCACATACAGAGTCCCTTTCTCCCAGAATCTCTTATTAAAGTAAAGTAATTATTGTCCGGACATTACAGCAAGGTGTAGAAATGCATTTCATAAATTTACATAAAAGCCATTAAAATACATTTGTAAAAAGAAAGAGAAGGACAGTAGGTCCAAGACATGATGTCTGGCCACAAGTAAAAAGCTTTACAAATCCTATTAGAGCCAACGTCGTCTCAAGCGCTCTGTAAGTGTGCCTCATACCCAGAATTGTAAATTCTCCCCTTTAATTTCACACTGGCTTCCCAGGGCCTTTGTGTGCGTTCTGGTCCACAGGACTCCCTGACATCATTATGTTAATCCGTGCAGAGCAGCTGTCGATGCGTCACTCACTGCTTATGAGAGGTTACACACTCATACATATGTAGTTCCCATAAAGAATACAGTAACGCACCTTAACACAAAGCCAGAAAAACAACACACAAAAGATCACCCACCTACATACTGTACTGTACTGTACCTCCACACACACACACACACGCACGCACACGCGCACACATTCACAAAGCACTACTCACTCACTCTGTTATGTATTTTCTCCAAGCTATCTTAACTGAAACACTTTTTCAGGAGTAACAGCTTATATACCACTCCCCAGGCTGTACACTCTGCAAGGTTTTTGAAGTTGGAAAAACAGAATAAATATTTAATTTCACGACCTAAAGTCATATTCTTTTTTTTTTTTGGTAACAGCGCAAAAAAAGCAGGGAATGTCCTGCAGTGAAGATTTAATCCAAACAGTTTTGTAGCAGATGTGTTGACCCACAAACAGTAATGCATGAATTGTGCTGTATAAATAATGTTTAACAAACTATTGGGCTGATTTGTGACTCCTACACGTCACACACAAGTGAATGTAGGAGAAATCTGAGTCTTCTAGTATTCTAAACGGCTGTTTAGTACTCAGAATCCTGCTTTCTGGCACTGATGCCAAAAATGAATTTTGTTTCCTTTTCAGAGGAAATGCAGAATGGATTCATTGATTCACCTCGTCCATCTCCTGTGAAATCAGTCAAACTGTCAATTCACCTGCCAATTACTTTTGCATTTCAATAAGTGCTCGTAAAATTGATCGCTGCAGCCTTTGAAATAAGCGTGTTAATGTGTCACTTATTGGCTCAGTGAGCACCAGAAGACATCCTCTTTGTGTAAAAGACTTAAATTACTATGATAGTCGGTAATTAGACATTTTTTATCTTATATCCGCTCAGTTAATGTGATGTTTCTTTCCCTACAGATAAGCATCAACATCTCCGCACATGGTGCATCAGTAAAAGAGCTGAAACATCCCCTCATTAACAACACAAATGTCGCATTATATGTTTTTCAGAGCTGGCAGTGTGCAGAATTTGTACAGAGCGAGGATCAATAGCTGCACTGAGATTGGGCACAGGGAAGAGGGCAACACTGAACTCTTGTGAATGCTAGCCCACCGAATGAAACGTTAGCATATAAGAGCTCTACACTGTATATAGACTACTGCAGTAGTTCACGTTTGCTTTTCCTTTACACGTGCCAGAAAAGTGCCATCTTAAGCTCTTCTGCATTCTTAATGTTGTGTACTGAGTATAGATGGAAGCAAGGGCTACCATGATGAGTTGAAATTGGCTTTCTAATGTGCTGTACATCATGGAAGTCATAAACACAACATCAATAACCTGCAACAACCATCAGTCAAGTTGTCTCTCTGATCCATCCCTGAGAGAAAGGCCAAACTCGGCCGCTTGGTGGATGTTCAAATAAATCTCTCTTTGATGAAATCAAGGATCCTGTGCTATCGTGCCTCTGGTGAACTGAACCTCCAAGGGCACACTCAGCACAGAGAGAGCGAAGGCCAGAAAAAGTCAGACTATTGAACATCACTGAGTACAGATCAATTTCTGTTCAGGACTCAGCTCATTCCTTCTCCTCCTCAGGTCTCTGTCTCTTTGACCCTGGGATATCGCTCAGCAGCATCCTGCTCCGGTCCACAGCTCCCGATGGAGGCTTCACTTCAATACACTCATTGAAAGATGAGCTAATGAGTAATTCATCACACAATGCCCACTGAACCCATGATATTAGCTAAAAAGCTTAGGGTTTATTGTGAATGCACCAACTGATCATAGAGGGACGTCTTACCCACTTGTGTGCTAATTTAGCTCCATGTTTCACTTTTCATCAATATTAAATACTCAATCATTGCAATGAAATATGTGATTCAACATAAAACATAACTCTCCTGTGCATGTTATATGCACCATTTTGCAGGCACATCTCCCCAGAGGACATTTAGATCAATTTCATTCACTTTGTCATCAGAATGAGTAATGCTCTCTGGTATGGGGTTAGCCAGCCTCCATCCCCATGAGAGATCATCTGTGACCATCTTCAAGGGAAAATCTCCTTTTTCTTCCCTCCTTGTTTCCCCTTTTCTCTGCGATACAGTGTTTCTCCTTCCTCGCTTGTATTCCTACTTTGCTTGTCTGACTGTGCTACTGCCCTCAATCGTCATCTCCCCTCAAAACATCTTTCCAGATCAATCAACTGAGTCTCCTTTGCCTTGGCAACAGTGTCACATTATCATGTACCTGCTGGGATAAGAGGAAATGTGCTCATTTGTCGTGGCTGTGAGGCTGCACTGCATAGCACGCAGTCCGATACGGCATTAATCAAAAGATACGAGCAACGTTTATCTCTGTCAACGGGCCTTTAAATGGCTCCAACTTAGAGGCATTCTGGGAATGATAGCACATGATTAGCCCAGTAATATTGCCCAGAGGGAGGTTGTTGTCTCAGCTGCTCTGAGAGAGAGAGAAGGATGGTGAGGGGAGAGAGTGAAACGGAAAGTAAGGGAGTTATTTCTGTCTTTCGCTCTCTATATATCGAACACACATAAATATCTGTAGACCTGCATCAGCCCACCATCTTAACAATGTAGTGTTAAAGTTGTGTAGGTGCCATCCACTAACTAAATATTCTCCTATTTTTGCTCTATAAAACACAAAAGAAGATGTTAACTCACACAGTGACAAACCCAGTGAGGACAACATGGATGAGAAAGGTGTTTTAGGACTTTAAGTATACGCATGCTGACCTGACTCTTTGCTGGGTGTTGTCCCCTGGTCGTCATCCAGTGTCAGGTCATTCAGCAAGTGCTCCAGGATCTTCTCTGGCGTCCCTGATACCACCATGTACCTGTCAGACACAACAGAGTCAGTGGACGAGTCCTCCTCAATAGAGGACAGAGAGCGGCTGCTGCTCCATTCCTCCTCTCCTTCTGTTCCCTCATCGTCTATGTAGCGAAAGTAGGGGACGTCAAAGGTGGGCATCGTCACCGGGTCTGCCCGGCTGGTGCTGTCACTGCTGCTGTCCACGGAGCCCTCCTCCTCGTCCTCGTCCTCCTCCTGCTCCACCAAGGCAGCATGCAGCAGCCTGCGCTCCTCCTGCAGCAGGTTCGAGGGCTGTGGCTGAGATCCCATCCTTGCGGAGTCCCTGTGCCCTCACACCGGCGATGTTGCCGTGGTTACTTCTGCATGCCCCTTTTACCAATCCATCCATCCACCTGCAGCTGCTACAGCCCGGAGTCCACAGCTGTCTATCCCTCAAGCACACTGAGGTCTCCCGGTACTTTATGTTCACGGCTGAAAAAGCTCCTGAATTACTTGAATGGGAAGACAGCGAGAAGAGGTCTGCCTCACAGTCCCATGCTGCTCACTTCTATGTATTTAATGTAGTCATTTATGTGTTGGGAGTTGTGATGTAAGCATGCCTGTGCGAGTGAGTGATCCAGAGACAGAGAGCGAGAATGATGAGAGGGAGAGTGCTGAGGGGAGAGAAACAGAGAGAGGGAGGGAATCTAGGAAGGAGGGGACTGGAGAGGCTTACCTCCTGTTCCTCTCCTCCACTCTCCCTCCTCCCCTCGCTGTTGCAGAGAGGGCTGGCTGCTCTGATGATATTCTCTGGAGAACCAGCACATCGTGGCCCCTCTCTCTCAGACACAGGCGGACTGCTTCGTCACTCTGGGGCTGGACAGAGAGAGAGAGAGGAGGGGAGGGAGGGAGTGTGTTATCACCAAGGAGATTCCCCTGTATTTTCTCCCACTCACATAAATCACCACTGATTTCCATCATAATACTCTGTCAAAGCAAGCACTGTAAATGAAAGAGAATTTCCATATATCATTATTCAGGCCTTATCGGTGGAGCCCATTCAGGGATTAACATAAAAGACTCGCTCAGATTTTAATTACCAATTCCTATGTAGAGCCTATTAAATTATGGGTGGTGTCTAGAGACAATCTGTTTTCAAAGGGTTAAACTCTGCACAATACCAAAAGTTTACACTTGCATCTAAAATGGTAGGCCCTTGTCTTATGATCGCCATGAGGTGCTTTAATGAAAAATTCAACCACATATTGCCTACTGTCTCCCACTCTCCCAGTCTCCCTTTCTGTCTCTCTCTCTCTCTCTCTCTCTCTCTCTCTCTCTCATTCTCTCCTCTAAGTCACACGGTGCCACCCAATCCCAATGTATTCAATCGAAGCCTTGTGAAAGACACTAAAATCTCCTCTATCCCACTTACAGACCAATACAATTTTTAATTAATTTGTTATTTTCACTAATCTACTAGATGATAAAAATACACAAGAGGTATCCACGTAGGTATCTGTTTAATATATATATATATATATATATATATATATATGCTTGTTGCAGCATCTCTGAAGTCTATAGATGGCTGGTAGCTGCTTGACAATGGAGGGTCTGGATCAGAGATATTAGTCTTAATGAGGAGTTCACTGTATGGTGCACGCACACGCATCTTGCATCCTGCATCAGTAACCCCCCCTCACACACACACACACACACACACACACACACACACACACACACACTGTCCTCAGCCATCAGTCAATGCAACCCAAGCCTCTGCGCATGCAATTAGCCAGGCAGACAGACTGGAAGTGGTTGCAGTTTTCTGCCCTAATTGCCTTTTGCAGAGAAGCATCTAGGGCCCTTCAGTTAAGCATGACTTCCTGGCACATTAACACTTAACTGTGATCTGTGGACAAACATACATGAACAGACACAACACATACACTGATGGATGCATTAACGTAACATGCGAACGTGCACAATATCTCATACAACAAAGACACATAATTGCGTCCATCACTTGGCGGGCCACATTTTAGCAATAACATTTAACAATTCAACAGTGACATCTATAAACAGCAGAGACGCTTTCAAAGCCTCAGAAAAGACCATTAATGGTAATGTTTGCTGGCAGTTCCTTCAGTGCTGTGATTTATGACTCGAAGCAAAGTTTACATATCTGTTAAAGTGACAACTATTTGTTTCCTTCTTCATCGTAATATAATCATACACACACTCATGTGTATAGAAAAATAGCTTTCATGTTGTTAAGGGTGTGTCCTGTGTAATAACAGACTGTATTATCCTGCAGGGCCTATGACGTAAGGTTAGGGGTGTGATGAAAAGCAAAGAACTAGAAAATCCCCATAAAAGGAAGGCTGCACTGATTAGCTTCCTGGTTCTTGGGAAAAAATACATTGGTAGTTACATCTTTATCAAGACATGACGTACACTGTATGCTTTTAGCTTTATCAAAACACATTGTTTTTGTCTGACTAAGCCTGACAGCAAAGCAAGTTGAATTCTTGAATATAATTAACAGAGTGTCTCAGTGTACTGTTTACGGGTCAAACAGCAAACAAACCTCTCCTCACAATGAATTATTGATCCTGCCTCTGCTGCTTCAGGCCACTTCTTAGTGTGCCCTGGGCTTTGTGGTTACCAGTGTCATCCTAAAAAAACACAATCAGGCATCTCGAGTGGAAGCTCGTAATGAGACAGAGTGCCGGGGCCACACAGTTTCTACCCTAGCCTGAAGGGGACCTCGACTCACAGTTACCACCGACATCCTCCCAACATGGACACCGTCAGCAGACGAGTAAACACTACTGATCAGGCCTCCGCACAAAGACAAGTCCCGCCAAAAGTTGACTGTCTCTTTCAGGGTTCCGGTTGCATTCTGCTGGCTCGGGGGGACATTTTCTGTCTGCATGTCTCTGTGCTGCTGCAGCAGCTCTGGCACGCATTGGTATGGGACTCTTAAAGAGACATGGAAGGTGTCAGCCCTGACAGGGTGCAGATTGGACTAAATTCCTCTCAAGGAATAGTGTGGATCAAACAGAACAGGAAGATGAGGAAGAATAAGACCAAAGATTCATACATCAGTGTTGTTTTCAAAGAAGCCTTTGATGCAGCCGCATTTCATTATCTCCAATAGTAATTAGCTGAAATTCCTGGGTTAGGCTCTGATAATATGATGTAAACAAGAGTATGTGCAAATTATGTAAAATATTTGCACATAATCTTTTTTTATGCTTCATGCACTATGCTCTATGTTCTAATCAGATGGTTAGAGCGAAGGAAAATAAAGATGATTGATGAAATAAAATAATGTAAGGTATAAGAAAAGTGTCAAATGCAACAGATGATCATGCAACTATTTGATACCCCAGAGAAATCCAAAACAGTGAGTATGTAATCGAACAAAAGAACAAGTGATTCTCAAAATTAAAATATGTATGCTGTTACATTTAAACTTAATGGGCTTTTACATTAAAATGAATAATGAATAGTCTAGACTTTTCTTTGCACAACATTCATAATGTCCCTCCATCAGAATCATACATTTTCACATCCCTGTTTCTATTATGAGATTTAGCTGATTTCTATGCTCTCATGTCTGGGCTTAGATATTTATGCAAGTCACATGTAACACAGTATATGCATTGTAGCATCATTGGATTACTTTAAACCATTCTATAATCTAGAAACACTGTCAGATAATCTCACATAATCTTAATATTTCTACTAAATGCCAAGCATTAAATACATCACATAATTTTATCTAGCCATTACCGCTAGGATTATATAAGTGACACATACACACTTGCCATTGGTATACTATTTTTCTACATGAGAAACTTGACACAATGCATGTTCCTAAAACAACAAAGGTAAAACGTATTGTTGTATTATGCAGCACCAACATCATACGCAGATTGGCAGTGGTTTAGTGCAGTCGAAAGGTCATTATATTGAATAACAACATTGATAAGGAGATCTAGCCTTGTGTTTGCAGAAAAGGTCTGAGACTCAATGCACTGGAATCCACCCTAAAACCACACAATGTCTTGGCATGGTGGTCTGGCCACTTGCGTCAACTTTTCCTGCCATTGTTGTTCATTTCAGCACACAGACACAGCTGGCAGGAAGGGAGAAGCTGAGCCCACCATAAGGTCAGCCAATCAAACGTCTCCTACGCAGCCAACTGGCAGGTGATGTAATGTTTAAAAAGTGTGCAGGCTGAACTGGACATTTAGTACCTGGATTTAGATTTTCAAGGATGCTGCCATACGGATAGAGAAAAACAGTTTTTTATGCAAATGATCGCAACGCATTCTACAATATACTGTTGGGAAATCTTCCATATATCCATTTCATTCTTACATCTCTTTGGCAGCCGTCGAGAGACTTTTTGGTATATTGAATCTTAGGGCGCTTTTTGTAGTCTGGACAGAATCTAAATCACACCATTCATCTTCAGAAAAAGCAGAGACACTATAGAATGTATGGAGGCCAATAAAAAACAGACAGCAAATTAAAAGCAGACCACTACAGGGAGTGTGAGAAACAATGATTAGGCACAATGTTCACAGAACAGAACAGCAGCATAAAAGCCCAGTCCAGAGTAAAATGGACTAATGTTCACTGAATTTTCAAGGATGGAGGAGTTAGTTAATTGAGTAGGGCTTATAATGACATAAAGAGGACTATCTGATAAGCATCTTGACTGATGTTTTCACTGTGACGAGGCCATAGATAGTTGTTAAGGGAACTGCATCAAAGAGAGCAGCATTTCCCACTAAGGCTGTGGTTCTGGCCATATGAATATACTTTTTTTTTTAAAGTTACATATCGCTAAAGTGCGAAGCCTCCTATCTGCAAAATGATCCAGGAAAAGTGGGGAATAACCCTATCTGCACTTTGTATATTTTTCTTTTTTTGAATTTTTCTTTTATTTTGTATTAAGTATTGGGTATCCTTAACAAATAGCATTCTGCCAGAAAACAACAAGTTTTTTTTTGTATTCTCAAAAAAGTGCATTTTTCAGATAGAAGGTTTTGCTCTTCGGCCATCGATATACAGTATATGTGTATTATAAAAGTGAATGTTCTGACTGCAGCAGTGTTGTTGTGCATCTCACCTCGCTTGTCCTCTCTGAGCCCTTGCTGTGGTTCTGCAGGAAGCGGCAGCCACCCTTGGCCAGTCTCTGGACCATCTCCAGTCTGGACAGGTCCTCCTTGTCTTGCAGGATACACATGCTCCCCGGCTGAAGTGCAGGGGACACGGAGAACATGTACTTCAGGCCACAGTCCCACGACATCGCAGGCTCACAAACAACTGGCTGTCCACCAGGCAAAACCGCAGGACTACTGCCTGTGAGCTCACACTACTCTTTTAAAAAAGTGGAAGAGCAGGTGAGGAGTGTATGAATGTATAAAAATGAGTGTCTGTATAGGATGTGTTTCGTTCCAGGTGAGTTAGAGAGTCTTCTGTCACTGCAGTCAAAGAAAATCCCAGTCCCCACACAGCTATAGGTGTAGTAGCAGGCGCACGAAGAAAGACTTCATCAAATGGACTCCAGGTATCTGTGCGTGCTTGGCTTTACTGAGAGTGAATGACAGATTCCCTCTCTCTGTCCTTTGCTTGCTTTTTACCACTGCGGAGGGGAGTGAGTTAGGAACAAGGTGGCTTCAGGAAACATCTGGTGAGCTGGACAGCCCCAAAAAGGAAGTTTCGAAATCTCCCGAAAGCAGGAGTGAGTCTAGATTCAGGATTGGGCAGGGTACATTACACTGGAGGGTCAAACACTTGTTAGGGTGGAGATGCATTATGTGTGTGGTGGCTTAAAGTAATTCCGACACAAGCACAGAAAACAAGTCTGAACTGTTTTCAGTCTGAATGAATACAATCCAGTAAACTAGTGTCATCTACAAGCAGCTCCTAGAGAAAAAGCATAGAAATGTACATTGGTAACCGATGACAAAGCCCTTTTTGGCCCTAACAATGCTGTAGAGCAAAGCTTTGTTGCGCTGTCCACGTACAGTTGTATCTTGTCTTCTACCATCACAAAGTGTCTGTTTTTATTAAAGATCACCGACTTGTCAAAAACTTGCTAATTAAATGAAGCTTGTTAGCTGCTTAATGTAGTTACAGAAGCACCAGCGTGATTCTGCATGTATTGACCAAGGTAAAGCAAGGACATTAATCCTTCCGATGAACACTTTATCTATTAGTGTTATATATTTTTCCCCTCTGTCAGCAGTGTGATGCTTGACTGGGTCCTTGCAAAGCCATTCAATTGTGCTGCTGTTCCAAACTGCTGACACAGCAAACTGCAGAATGAGAAAAGGTCCCCATCTCTTGGTGGTGTTTCTCTTGCATGTGATATTGAGACCCATAATTTCACAATGCCCTTTTGTTCTTTCAAAGTAAATGATTGGGAAGATGTCCATCGCCCTTATAATACAATATATGTCTTTAAAAGTGTATATCAGCCTGTTTCTGCATAACTTCAGTTAAATAATTTTATCCCTCAACTCTTTATTGGGACTTGTTAATTCTACCTTGGGTCTCTATATTCAGAATGCTGAAGAAAAGCTTCCTTATCACTTGCTTCTTCAAGGTTTTAATAAAAAAAGTAGGTGTTAAAAAAAATTCTCAGCTTACTGGTTCTACAAAACAGCCTTTTTTTAATTGAGAAAAGAAACAGATTTGACCTCATCCTTGATTTAAATATGTATAGATAGTAAACATGGCCACTGTACTATATGCTACTGTTGTTTAGAGGTAGGCTATCCTATACTGTTCTATATTAAACTAAGGAAATTGTTGGTCTTGAATGTCTAAAAACAACCTTGTCTTCCTTCCTGCTCCTTCTCAGTGAACGTTCCATGAGACAGAGCCGGGAGGACAACTATAGCTTTAATGTGCTACCACTGACCCAGTTTCTCAAGTAAATGAATTGCAAAGTGAGAATGCCTACAGTCAGACTTGTTAGCAAGCTTGCTCTAAAACCGTTGTCTTTATCCAGGGACTACCATGACAACCATGGGCCCTACATTGTTACTGTAGGCCTGCGGCACTGCAAAAGAGTAAAAAAGTGATGAAACTCTACTGAGCTTGTTGCATACATACCCTTTCCAAAATAACATCCAGTCAAGAACAGAAATTCAACAGCTGCACAATCTCGTAAAAATAAAAGAAGATACTTAACAGCAGAAGAAATAACATCACCTTATTGGATGAATCCAACCCATGTTTTCTGCATTATTACCTTACATTACTGTATTTGTCTTGCACAAACCAACATTACACACAAGGGAAATGTGAACCCTGGTAGCGTTCTTTCAGACATGGAGGCTGGTTTTAGGAGACCCTGTTGGGGACAGCATGATGAGCATTAAGGGACATTAAACCATACAGCATAGTGGCATCTACACCTCTGTGTAAAAGCAAGATATCTGTGTTTCTGGTAATAAGCTAACACTTTGAAAACACTGCTGTTTCCTAGATAATGTTTCTATACAGCTGGAATTAAAAATATCCCATCTACTACACACAAAATGTTTTATTTCACACCTAGTTTCTATATATTGGCAAATACCTGAAACTAATGCAGTCTAATATAACAACTCTACAATAAATCCTATTTCATGAATATTATAATGTTTTGTTTTTGTTGAAGCTTAAAGCAGGTATAATATTTTAATAATGACAATGTATCCAACACAGATCCAACACCATCAACAACAGTAACTTCATGATGCATCGAAACGGGGGAGCTTTCACTTCGGTATGCCACAGTAAGTTTTGCCGACCACCAATTAAACCCAAAGAGGAAGATCTGTCACTTCCGGTTGCCATCTTGACTGAACAAGAGTAGCAATTTGATAAAAACATGAATCTTCTAGTCTACATTACAGGGTTCAACCCACAGATCATTGTTTTTATCATGTATAAAAGACTACTTGAGGAACCAGTGCATCCAATCAAAACATTGCTACATCTTGTCAAACAACTTTATTTTCAAAGTTTTGCTAAAATTATTAGCACTATGACTCGGATTTCGTTAGCTAGTTAGTAACGTTAATCAACGTTCAATCTCAAAACAGTGTTTAGCTAACGGTAGCGTTAACGTCATGTGAGGTGCAACTGTTAGCTAGCTTAATACATACCAGGCAACTGGTAGAAATAATGTAACCGGTATCCGAAACTCCTTGACAACTGGACACAACCCATTAATTTTGTAAAATGATGTGCTGCTTCGTAGTTAACTTACTGTTTTTGTTGCTTTTTAGTCCTTGATTTGTATTTCTGTTGTGTGTTCCTGATTCTAGCAGAGAGGGAACCGTTAAGCAGGTTACGTTTATGACCCTGAAGCCTTCATCCATGTTGCTTTTGGGATTCTCCATCATTCTATAATATAGGCATAGATTTAACTTTACAGTATGTCATTATATTCAAAGAAATGTAATCATCAAGGTTTGGAGAGTTATCGCCTTCACGCATTTAAACCTCAATGACGTCAACTATAGTCCCCTGAACTTGGCATAGCTGCACAACACGAAACCTAGACTCTTGCACAGGGCAACAATAATTGACTGTTGAACTCGATTCATTTTCAAGATCGATATTCATCAGGCCTGCAATGTTGTGTGCAGCTTCCAGTAAAACAGCCTCCCACTCAAACAACAGTTCTTCCTGGCAAGTTGCCTTTACTAGCCTACTCATGACTTCTGTTCCTTACTAAGGTAACTGCTGTAACGTTACACACTGTCAGTGATTGTAACCTTAATATAGAGTTAGAGTTGCAACGGGATAGGCATTTATAATGATGGCAGATGCTGTCAGTCAGTATCATCTTCATGGAATAGCAACAAGCTATTAAAATATATAATAGGCTTTAACTAGCCATATAGACTTGTACAGTGCTACTGATACCATTCAGTACTTGTGGTAAACCAGTAAATCGGAACTCTTTCAATGGTGACAATACTGAAGGTATCAATCATTTCTTGCCTTCCTGTACATACTCGTCTTAATTAAGATAGAGTTTACATCATGATGATGTCAGACATTGCAGATGACAGATGAGAATATCTGGAGTAAAGACTGGATTTCCATGTCCTCCAATTCTGAATGCTCTCCCTCTTGTGTCATTATTCTATCCACCCTCATGTCCTCCTGTGGATAATAGTTATCAATATTAGAATCAATCTTGAATGGTGCTGACTATTTATTGAAAATCCGAGAGTTAAGATAGGTTGTAAACATGCTGTGTGTGTATTGTGTCTCATTTTTACGGTAATGCTGCACATACTGTATACTGGCATGATGCTGACCATTTAATGTGACATTGACCTCTACTGGCCACAAAAAGCCCTACATTTGCATATGTCTACTGTACGTTCCCTGGTCCTTATTTATGTGTAAATGTTAGATTTGTTCTCCTTCTTACAATCTACCTGTTACACTATATGTATTTCTGCCTATGTGCATTATAGCCTTGTGGTTGTTGATTGATAATTAATTAACTCTTCATGTGGTATAATATCTCAGGTTATATAAGCTTTTTAGCAGTTAGACTGCAAGTTCAAGGACTATTAAAGGAAGTTTTCAACAAAATCTCTTATACCCTTCTGTAAATATATATAAAGTATATATGTAGACTACACAGGGTGGTGTCATTTTTTTCAGTTTATTTACATGAATTAGGAGAAATTCATCTTGTGTAACATGTGCAGCACTTTATTTTACATTACACAGGACCTATATTTACTTGTGGATGATTTGATCAGAAGACTTGAGGTCAAAGATCATCTTCAGTCATCTTTATTATCATAATTATCAGTCTGAAAAATAAGGACAACATAGAATACAGAAATTTCACAGCGAAATTAAACAAATATATTGAGATGTGTTGCTGGTTGTATGACAAAAGGTTAAACTTTGATGTTATTTCCACTGTACAAGAAGGATATATGAAAACATACAGTAGCTGAGAGTAATTCCCAAGGCATATTCCCAACAGTGTTCTTGTTCTTAGTTGAGGTAAGGTAATGTTTAGTTCATCAGAACTAAAAAAGAATGAAGCAATGTGTAATACAACACTACCAATAGCAGTGATCAACATTTGCTATTGACATCACTGATTTCAAACATGTCACAAAATGAAGATTGCTTTCCTCTTGGATTTCTATAAAACTATTAATATCACTCTTTATATGGGAAGGAAAGAAAGTTTGGAAACTACTTTTTTATTTATCTAAGTACACAAGCAGTTAGAATAAAATAGTTTGTATTAAAAGTTTGACGAAAGTACATGGCGTGATTTGATAATTTTTGTTGTTCTAATGCATAAACCAGGTTTACCTGCACAAAGGAAAGGCAAATATTAGCTTGATTCATCCACAGAGAAACAAACCAGGGAAAGGAAATACTTTGTCCTTTCACTTTAGTCCATTAAAAGGGGGGGCTGCCTTCCAGATTTTTTTTTCCTAATCAAACAATCTCACATCGAGTTCCCTTTATGTTCCTTTTTGGACATCCTGGAATATTTCCAAGTGGACGGATCAGTAACATTGATGCCACTTGTAGAAGTACTGTCTCGTCTTGTTTGCATTTTCATGTATCGCTGTTAAGTTTTCCTCACAACACCAGTTCTTTACTGAGTGAAGATTAGAAAAAGCTCTCCATCCATCCACCCTCCCATCCAAAAAGCTAAGTAAGTTAACAGGCTTGTTTGATGAAAGTCATGCAGTAATCCTACAGGGTTTGCAAAGGCAGGTGCCTTAGCTGCTACCTTTATGTCCTGTTGTACATTAGATGAGGACATTTCCCCTGGAGGCACCATTGCTACATTTATTGTAGCCACCTCAACTTATGTACACGAAGGGAGAGCGTGTCTCCCACTCTATTTCACCTGAGTTCTTGTTTGCTGCTATGGCACATGGCCGTGCAGGAAGAAAGCAACCGAGGTGGGACAGGCACTTGCTGTGTTATGCTGAAATGAATGGCTAAGTCGGGAGTGGATTGTTGCAATAAGATTGCTGAAGGAACAGGAGGGAGACATTCATTTCACAGGTGCGGAGTGGAGTCAGTGCTGTTGCGCATCTCATGCCTTGATGTGTGGGCCATGTCTGCTCCTTATGTGTCGTGACGGCGTTTTCTCTTGGCTTTGTGTGCATACAGGAAGTACATTGTATGCCCTGTGGTGATGAATAATACAGAAATGATAACTAGGATGCCAAAGTGCTGTGGCTGTGGTGCAGAGATCACCATGATGAAGTGAAGCAGATCCATCAGGTAATTCATAGAGCTCTGCACCCCGTTTACTACACCCCTCTCTGACTCACAGATGTTCTCCTGCAGGAGCTGGGTCACTGTCAGGTCGAAGGACCAGAGACCTAAAACACAGATGTCATTGGGTTTTAAAAGTTGCCCTGGCCATTAAATCAGCCAATAGTCAAACTGGCTCTGCATTTATTCAGCTCTTCACACAATAATTGAATTCACGGGAATAGTTAACTAGAGCCCTACCCATAGGCTACTTAATCGATTGAAACAGACATTTACATTTGTATAAGGATCTTTTGGGGCATCCTGGTGGCCCAGTTGTTAAGTTGCATATCATATAGTGACACTGCAACTCTACTGTCGACTATCAATAAAAACATGAAATGCCGAAAAATAAATACTGTAATTGTCACCAATGTACTGAGCGCAACATTTTACAGTTGTTTGACAATGCTCTCTGGTGGATAGACTATGTAATGACAACATTATCTAAATTACCGTAAACATATCTTCGGCATTTTATTTATTTTTATTTCTTGCCCAACATAGATAGCAATATACTCATTATATGATAATATCTGTATGCCAATGTATGGGTGAAGCTCTACAGTTGACAGTATTCCCGTGAATTTTATTTCAATATAATATATAGACCAATTTAAGTTGTGGTGTCCATTGAAACCAGTAAGCTTTGGATGTCCTTCTACTCACCAATGCGTGCTGTGATGACACCCAAGAACAGAAGGATAATGGAGATGTACGATTCTGGCGCTGTGTCAGAGGGCACGTTGTCAAAGAGCACAGTGTTGTTGGTCCAGTGGATGGAGGAGCGGTCGGGTAGCAGTGGCTGATTGCTGCTTCCCCTCAGAGAGTAAGTGTGTTTTTGCCTTTGGGTTGCCATCCCTCCGAGCTCAGTGGAGGAGTTGGAGGTAATGTAGGGCATCAGCAAGCTAAGATCCATAGGGCTGCCAGGGGCAAACACAGAGCACACACACAGCAGCAAGCAGCCCAGGTGGAGGCAGCTTGAGATGATGCCTGTGTTAACCAGGCCATAGGACTTCCTGAGTCTGGTGAACATCACAGTGCCCATCAGCCCTGTAATAGCTGACACACCCATCAGCAAACTAAGGAGAGAGCCGCTTATGCCCTGAGTATACGCATAGCCAGTGGTGATGCAGTCAAAACCCAGCACTGTGGTGTAGAGGAAAGCCAGACCCATTCCTGCCAAGAAGACAGGCTGGCGATAGTAGGCCCTCCAGCCGTCCTTGCAGGTGCTCACCAACCAGCGAAACCTCCGGAAACACAGTGGCAGGTTGGTGATTTCTTTTATGTTCAGGCTTGTGTTGCAGTTACCTTCGGTCAGAGGTTGAGGTTGAGGTTGTGCAACATTATCTTCCCCTGATAAGAAAAAGGAACGTCATCCATCAATTCTGTTCAATTTCAAAGGTCCATTTGGTGTTCTGCACCCTTTCTGCTCTATGTCATGCTAGAATCCACATCATCTGTCAAATACAGACTAGTGATGTACCGATCTGACTTTTTTAGTCCTTATACCTGGGCTTGGGTATTGGCCGATACCGAGTACAGATCCGATACTAGTGTTTAATTAATAAGATGTATACCTCACTGTGTGGAAGTGACTGAAATCATTATTTTATGTGTAAGGCAACATCAAGCTTTACTTAAATATTGCTTTACATACCCTCCTAACTCCGATCCTACTTTTTGAGTTAGTATCGGCCCAATATCCGGTATCGGTGCATCCCTTATACAGACCATCTACACTTATTTACATATAAATGTAAATCATGTAGAGTGCGGCAGTTCGGTGCTGTACACAAACCGAGGATTGTGTCTTCAATTTATGTGTATTTCAATTAAGCACATAAAAAAAAAAAAAGACTTTGCTATCAGGACAAATGTAATGTCAAAACAAATTAAATGGTTTATATTTTCTAATGTAATTTCAAAGAACTTCCAAGTGTTCCTAGTTCAGTGTGAAGTGGTCTATTTTTTTTACATTTCTTTGAAAATTGATTACTGCTCTATGCTGCTATAGAAGAATTATTTTCAACATTTGAATTTAATTTCAAAGTACTTTTAGCACTTTCACTTGAGCTTTCAAAAAGGAATAGCATCGTAAGTGGTGACAGAGGCTGGAGAGAAAGGGATTTTACACTGTAGTATACTACATACTAGTATACTAGTATACTGCATAATCACCTGCAGTTAATAGAAGATGCTGTATGTCGTCTATACATTGGCAACTACAAGCAAGCATTGTTAACCTATTTTAACCTAATGCACAGCTCCAAATCTTATTTTGACAACTTAATTAAAACATTTTATATCTACGAGCAGGTGTAGGAACCCATAATGCTCGCAGATCTTTATGCACATTTTCAGTAAATCTCATAGAATTCTACAGTTAAAATCTGTGAATACTGGGGACGTCAGAAATCTTAAAAAACAACATACAAAAACATAGTCCATACCTTGTGACATTCTCCTCTCCACCCTCTGCAGAAACACCTGATCCACCTCCAACACTGGTGGTTTGACTGAAAGAGCAGGGACGATGCGGTACACCCGTGACAAGAAGAAGAACTCCACAATGAGAGACACAAGGTTCCAGCCCAGGATGAAGCCACAGCCAACTACATTGGAGGCCAGGGTCATGACCTGTCCCACTGCTAGTGGGGCCAGGATGTTAGTCACCTGATCTATCCGCCTCATGGTTGCATTCATTCCTTTTGTTAGGATCAAAGACACAGAGATTAATGTGCTTCCACTAGAGGACGGTCAGCAAGAGCAGAAACGGACCAATACCTGATATTCTCTGTAATCCGAGTATTTATCGTGCACAAACAGTGATGTGTGTCGAGCATGGAATGCAAACAGACACGTGCATTAACAGATAAATAATCCCCTCACCAGCTAGGTGACCTCGGTTGTAGCCTGTGATAACCACAATCCAGTCCCTCTGAATGGCAATGGTCAGTGCTGTGCTTGCAAGGTTTGCCACATCTGCCAGGACGATCACCACCGTATAACAAACCACCTTGTGTAAGTTTTGCGATGCAACATGTTACTATGACAGCACAGAGTAGCCACAAGCTCAGAAGCAGAGACAACAGGGACACAGGACAGAGGGAACAACAGCAGCAATAACTCCTCCGTGTAATGATCGTGGTGAGTATTCTGTTTGCAGATCAACATGGTATCAAGTTATGAAATGTAATTATTAGTCAAACATGTAGTGTCTACTCACAGTAAGCCATCCATCCCAGATCTGTTCAATCCTTTGCTTATATGAGAACACCAACATGAGCACAATGCTACATACTGTCACTGAGATGTTCTGAATGAAAAGAGATGCATGTGCAACTAAAATAGGGGACAAAAAAACAGTTTTAGACTCTCACGACATCGATGATATATTCTGTAAAAACTCAACCCTGGCCTTGACAGATGTGAGCCTTGTGCCTGAAGTGGTTTTGAGTCTAGCTATCAAATCAGGCACTGATTTACACTTGAGACATCCAGTGAATGCAATTTACCAACTGGGTGGATAGGAAACTAGCTGACTTCTGCATCCAAGATTGAGATCCACCAATCTATATCACTGACAGTTCTATGATATGCGGCATGCTAAAATATTCAAATGGGTGGGAAATTGTTGCATACCTTTATTCCTGGGATTGCGATCAACCCAGTCTCCAATCAAAGCCCCTAGAAGGAGCACTGACCCAGCCACTACCAACCCAAACACTGCAGTCAACAGCAGGTTACGGCCGTAGAGCTCAATCAGGAACACAGAAATTGCAAAGTGCCACATGCGGTCACCCTGTTTAACACAACATAAAAGGGCATCATTATGTATTGTTTTGAAAGGTGCTGTATGTATGCAGTCACAAGGTTTACAGTAAGTAGGCTACCTTGCATTTATTTAAGTTTCTATGTTTTATCTATTTTTCCAGGAATGTGTTTCTTCAGGAAATGATTCTTACCCACATTGACAATGCTCCACTGACATAGATGAGAAACTTGGGACCCTTGAGGTAGATAAGAGCTGAACCTTTCGAAGAATTGCATGAAAATTAAATGAGCACACATATTTGCTATAAATACATTGCACAAATTCTATTTGATTTAAAGTTGAGGTCACCTGGTACACTCCTACTTCTATTTGCTCTTGCATCCCTGATGTCGTCAGACTCAAACTCGACCACAACCCCACCACACTGGGAGGCTTCTGCTCGCTGGGACATTTCCTAGTGTAGGATCATAGGTCAAAAAACTGTTGAACTTGTCGCACTCTCGTCCCATTGTTGATAGTACAGTGTTTCAGTACTGTCGATCACAGCATCACTTGGATGTTTTGAAAGACGCCTGCTCCACTTTGTTGTTGATGACTACAAGAATGTTTAGACCAATTATAGGATTATTGGTTATTTACTTATTAACATACTTGGAAGAAATTCTATAGACAGGACCAAAAATCAACATGTGGCGATATTGTATTCACTTATTAAATTCATTTTTCCTGGTCAGAAACTTTATATAACAAAAGTGGGAATACCATGTCCTTCTGAACAGTAAATGGTTGTAACCTCTTCAGCTGTATTATTATTATTATTGTTATTATTAAATACTCCACATCTAAATTCGTTCACATCAGTCACACTTTGAATAAGGCATAGATAATGGCTGCCACGGGTCAACAAGTCAGATTGTGAATAAGATCAAACAAAAAAAGCGTATCAAACAATAAGATTTTGCAGTAGCATTAGTGTGACATCATGCATAGCTTCATAAATGCTCTCTTAAACAGACAGTAAGTAAAGCGCTCATAAGTCAATGCAGGGTCAATCATCACCTTTGTTCTGATGTTGCTCTCAATCCTTGCTGTTATTCCTCGATGTTTTATCTTGTGCCATGTATCCTACATTGGGATGCTAGTCTTTCCTGAGAGCTGGAATTCATACTGTAGTAGTTTGAAAGGCTTAATAACATCACAGTGTTCAAGTGCACCATTGTATGAAAGTGCCAGAAAAGCAGAACAGGCAGAGGGACAACAAAGGCAGCCAGCATATTCCAAAGCACGTGACACCAGGGGGACAATATCACTGTCCACCCACACCACAAAAAGGACAACTGTGTAACTCGTATGGCTCAAAATACACACATGCGCATGGTCAGTGAGCACATGCATGCACCCTCACACGCACAGAACCGTTCTACTAGTCTCATACACCCACATGCACTGTTGACATGCAAAAAAGTTACATAAAGGACACATGCAACACTAGCTCACTCTTCACACTTGCAGATAACAGAGGGTAGAAGGCAGACTATATTATATCACCTATCAAATAGATTTACAAGATGATGCATAATATTAATATGATGATGATGATGATGTTGGCAGAACATACAGTGACACAGCATTGCTGCAAATAATAATACTAATATTTGATAATGCGCTCATCAAAAAACATTCAGAAAAGTTATCCATCACTCCCCTTTTTTCCCATTCAAAACATCAACACAGGAAATTAACTGTTGTCTTCCTTTTGTTCAAATATTAAAACAAATCTGATATTCAGTTCTAGCCTGGGATATTGTCCTCTGTTAATTTGATCTAGCAGACAGTGTTTGCATTTCCTTCACAAATATAAATACACTTGTGTAATTTAAAAAAAAAAAAGTTTTATTTTTGATAATATACTAAAATTACAGATACTGCTATTCTAGTGATAATGTCATTTAAACTTTAATGTGATTAGAAGTTTGTTATACCATACAATACAAAGATTTAAAAAAAAAGAAAAACATGAAAATAATCAGTAAAATCTTTTTGTCTGCCTTTTTGTTTTCAATTGAAAATACACAAGGTTATTAAATGAAAACATATCTCAAATATGTAACACTTGTAGTCCGGACCACCAATCAGATAAAACGGTTAAAAAGTGTAATTTACAATTCTCCATGACATAATTCATTTGCATATGGATTTGGGTTGTGCCTTTTCATGATGTACTTCTTCAGGAAACCCATGAATTTGTAGAGAGCCACAAGAGGAATTGATATAACAGGAAGGACAGATAAGAGCACGCAGATGACAAAAACCCATTCAGGATAGTGCTGAACATCAGCAAGGGGGAAGTGCACCTGCAGGGGTGATGGAGTGGAAAATCAATGTCTTTTTTTTTTTTTTCATTGTGCACCAAATTTAACAAATTCTACACAGTGCCACTGTAGAGCAAGCGTAAATGTATTCTTACGTAATCTGGGTTCCAGGCGTTATATGTTGGTCGTTTTTCAGCCTCGACTACAACGTATGCCACAAAAACCACCAGAAGCATGAAAGGACTGATAAAGCGCCAAGTGGCCTGCCAGTACATGTTTGGTCTCCGACCCGTCATCCATTCAATGTCGTCATTAAATCTGTGGGCAAATGGAAACCCTTTGTCAAATTATTCAAATATGTTTTCATATTGCAAGTATAATGACATTTATTACAATATCACCTGTTTATTCCATAGATGTATACCACACTGATGATCTCAAAGAAGGCTATGATGAGCAGAGGCATGGACCCCACATAGCTGTTGAAAATCTCCAGCCAGTAGTTTCCAGAGCCCAAAGTAAAGAGGAGGGCCACAGTAAAGGAGATGAGGCATATCAACCCTTCAAGCAAAAAAGGAAAATACAGGAAATGGATTTTTTTTCATGCTCTGATGATTAATATGCTAAATTAAGTCAAACAGAAACCTTTCAGACAGTCTATCTGTGCAAAAGTAATTTAAAAGCCTATTTGTATCTGAACAAAAAGTGTGTGCACTCTGACACAAGTGACAATATTTATTTCACACTTGAGTGTCATTAGCAATGGTAAGTATAGGAAGTAATAGATATTTTTCACCTAACTTTGTCAGTCTTACAATACAAACTTGTGTTGTCAGTGCCCCAAAGGCCATGATTGCAAACATCGTATGAAGTTATGAGATCTTTCGGTTTACCTGTGAAAATTTCCTTAGGAATCCAGGATGGAATCACGTGCAGGTCCAGCAGAGGAGTAAGGACCCCCTCGAGATTTCCAAACATGGAGGACAGGCCCAGGCTGAAGAGCATGACAAAGAAGAGCACCGCCCACACCTGAGCGCCTGGCATTTTTATCACCGCTTCAGTAAACACAATGAAGGCCAGTCCAGTTCCAGAGATACTCTGCAGGCAGGATGTGATACGTGATCTCATTTATACTCACAAAACATCATGTAAAAAACTGTTAAAAACTATTTTAATAGTAACAGATGTACTGTACCTGGTCCAGGAAAGTCTGTAGGTTACAGGTCTTTAGATCGAGGCTTTTGACCTCTGAGGGATCAGTGCCGTTGAGATAGTTTAACCAGTCATCATAGTTTTCAACAGTTATGTTTTCATTCCCAATGTTGAATGAATTAGTCAATCTCAGTATGTTCCTAAAATCAATAAGAAATTAAATGAGTTACCACTACTTTTACAAGCATTACTGCCAATAATTATAACTACGACTGAAAGTCTATTAATTAATTAACTGAGAAAATGTTTTTTTTGTACCAGTTGATTGTCAAAACATTTATGTAATTTAAGTAAAAACACAAACTGTTGAAAGTGGGATGAGGTTTTCTTCATATCACTGTTACGACCCTCCAACAGTGAGGGGTCTCGTAACAATCACAAACAAATGTATTTTTACTAATATTTAAGTGACGTATATAGTATAGTCACAGCAGTCACTTTGCTTTGGAGTCTGACAATTTGTAATTGTATAAATGGCAGTTGCACGTCTAATAATAATACATAACAATCATCATGCTGAATATACATTACAATAGCAGATTATAATGACCTATATGGTACATACCAATTCAAACAGTCATTGTAGTTTTCATTTGCCTTAAATCCAAGAATGGCAAAAATAGGAATTGATGCATATATCGACGTGAAACTGTTCACGCAGCCGACAATTAGGGCATCTCTCTCACAATTATTCCTGCAAAGATGTTATAATATTTAAATTTTGTATTTTTATTTTGTGCATTATACTGTCTTTCATAATAAAAATGTGTTCATAAAGTTCTTACTTCTGAACATTATAACTGGAAAAAGCAATAAGTCCCCCAAAAGCCAAAGACAAAGAGAAAAAGATCTGAGTAGCGGCGTCCAACCAGACCTTTGGATTTTTCAGGGTTTCCCACTGTAATAAAAAAAATATAATAATTGTTAATTAGATATCATAATTTACTCATTAGATTTTGTCATGAAATTATTTCAATATGAAGCTAATGACAAACTTACATTTGGTGTGAAGAGATATATTAAGCCATCTGTGGCCCCAGGCAGAGTCAAGGATCTGACCAAGAAGATGGTCAAAACAAGATAGGGAAAGGTGGCTGTGACATAAATGGCCTGTTGAAAAAGTTTTGATGCTGATTTCATATTCACATCAAACAGAATTTGAGATTTTTGTAACGCTTTGTATGCACGCTTTGTTGTTCTGACTGAGAACTAAAGCGTCGTCAATATGCAGAATGTCCTGTAAGGGTGTCGAGAGCTCTGAACATTTAAATTACTGTCACTTGTTTAGATGATGAACAACAATCTACCACCCGTCACCTTGAATACAACACCAGGATGCACCATGTGTGTGGAAACAAACATGTTGAACAACATTATTGGTTTGTCCCGCTTTTGCTGAACTTATTGTCATTATGCTGTTTGAGACAGCAGGTTTTACTAGATTTTAAAGTTTGATTTGTAACTTGCGTGTGGAATTTCTGCCAGTGATGAAAGTTGAGGTCAGAATTTAATTTGGCCAAGTTAGAGGGATCTACATTGGGATGCACTTCTCTCTTCCAACATTTTGCCATACATTTCTGGTATCTGAACTAGAAGATATAACAAATATATATAACACAAAAAATAGTTTTTCGCTTTCCATCAAACAGGTCAATTACCTTTCCAATAGTCTCAATTCCACGTATGAAGCAGATGTACACGAGGCACCAAGCAGATGCAAGACACAGCACTAGCCACCACTGTAAGGACCCACTGGTCTCGATGTTTGGTGTAATGTTCAGTGTTTCACGATACCAAAAATAGTTCACTGGTGAGCTCTTCTCACATTCACTTACATAGCCTGTATCAAAGAGATTATTCATCATGATTGATTAATGATTTACTTCAGTTTTACTTTGATCATTATTCAGCATTTATTGTTCATTAATATTATTATGATGTAAACATTACCAGTACGATTCAAATTCAACGGGCAGTCCCTCCAGGGAAGTGGGCTTTGAAAGGAGTGGAAGAAGTACCAGAGGATCCAGGCCAAGATCATGTTGTAGAACAGACCAACTAGGAAGGATACTAGCAAGGAAGCCACACCTGTGAATACACATTGACATTATTCACCAAGAAATGGATATATATTATGGATGGTAGTGACATCAAGGTAATCATACAGAAAGTTTTACACAGCTTTATGTTTTTAAATACATTCCCTCTTTGGCATCTTGCTTCTCTGAGTAAAGTTCATTGATACCCAGTTAATGGACTTAAGTGCATTTAACTAAGTACTCTACTTGAGTACATATTTGAGGTACTTAAACTTTTCTTCCCGTGCCTTTCAATACTTGTGTTTCCCAAACTTTTCTTCTGGGGACCCATTTAAAAAAAATGACAAACCATCGTGACCCATTCACAATAGGCCTTATCTATAATTCGTCAAATTTGTGTTTAAATGAACATTGGGACCATTTTTACTGCCACTTCTGCATGACCTCATACTATCTTGAATAGGTAAACCAGATATTTTAAAGAGATACTTTTGATAAATCACAACTTCATTGTTGAAATCAAGTACACATGTTAAGTACGTTATAAATTAGATCAAATAAATGCATTTAGGTAGTGTGAACAGGCTTCCGTTTTTTTTATTACATCAGTAAAACAAAAAGAATGTATGCCAGCCTTTAGACTCTGTGTAATAAGTTGGCTACACTCATCAGAGCAATTTGAACATTCAGGCTCCCCCATGTGGCTCAAATGTGTACTGCAGATAAAGAATGTTAAATATAAAACTAAGAAAGTCTGCAAATGATCTAATGAAATCTCCTGCATCCCACCAATGGGCCCAAACCCATTCTTTGAGAATGACTGTTTTAACCCTCATCCTGAGGTAAGACTTTTGACATGTCTCACTGGTGCTTTATTCTATCAATCCAGTGTCATTCCAATTTCTCATGACTTTGTTAATCAATTGGTTAATGATGACTTTAAATCATTATATTCTGTTTAATCAGTCCTTTTTTAAAAATAAATCAATTGTCTTTGAGTCAAAAATACCCATTTGCAACGTATACAGTTTTAATGGATAAGTAAGAAAAGATAGATAACATGTTTGCCATTTAAAGTATTTCTCACTAGGGGCATTCCTTCAGTCTTTTTGGAGAGGCAGACACAGATTTCATGTGCTCTGTCTATTTTCTTTTCCCACAACATGCAAATTAACTGTAACTTCCCAAAAATAATAATGATCTATTTTTCATAACTAATAATGTTTTGAGAAGAAAATAAAGAACCTTTTGCTAAGGTGGTTGTTTCCTACAGTTGTTTTTTCTTAGGGTCACCTCCAGGGACACTAGTCAGTAGTCCTTATATGTTAAATATGTTGGTAGGATGGGGGTTAAGTACATTTTCCTGATAATACTTTTACTTGAATAACATTTTGCAGGACTTTTATTTCCAATAAAGTATGTTTATAATGTGGTACAAGTACTTTTACTTAAGTAGAGCATCTGAATACTTCCTCCACCACTGCTGATACCAAACCTTCTTACCTAAACCTCCCAGATAAGGGGACATTGAATTCCACACCCCAACACTTCCCATGCGGAGCCGTTGTCCGATGGCCAGTTCCATGTGCAGCAGAGGAAGTCCCTCAAACACGAAGGCAATGCCATAAGGAATCAGAAACGCCCCTTAAAATAAAACACATTTATAAGGGATACATATGGCCAAAATGATTGTGATAACTTACAATGAAACAATACACCTTAGTTTTTTCAGTAAGCGCTTGACTTCAACTTAAAAATAAACATTGCCATTGCCGTTATAGTTGAAGGTCATTCAGTTTCCCATTACTGGACATTTTATCATCAACAAGCAGAGCTTTATCACACTCACACATTCCCAGCAATAGATCTTAACACCTGGCATACGGTAGGTAGTGTGTCAGGTGTGACAGCCATGTTTTCCCTCGTCATTTAATCTTCTATTGTATACTTTGTGCACCACTGTATGGAGTTGTGAAAAAAAATGTCACATTTCTTCTATGGGTTGATAAAGTATACATTTTGTAAATTAGTGAACTATCCAAGTATTGTCTGAGGAAGGTCAAACACAGCTTTAGGAAAAACAAGAAACAGAGGTGCTCCAGTCACTGCAGGGATAAATCTCTCTAAATCCCTGGCGACATCCAAGTAACATAATATAATCCTTTTGATCAGACATCTTGAAAAGTTGTATAATCAAAGTCACATTTCCTCAAAAATGTCAGTCAGAAATATAAATTGTGTGCTGGAAAAACAAGATAATTATGGCATGAAAATCAGAGCATAGTTATTTCTGCATCATATCTGAAAGTCATGGTCAATTAAATGCTAAAGGGAAAACTAGGTGTGACTATTGTGTTATCGTGTCACATTGAAGAAGAACAGTTGTCCAGAGTCTGTATGTTTATACATCTGTTTGCATAGTGGGAACATATTAGAAAGACAATTACCCTGGTTGTAATTCAAACAAATAACAATAAATGTTTTTGGGGTATAAAATATTGGGGAAATAAAATGTATAAAATAAAAGATCAATTAAGTTTTTTATTAATGGCATTTATGAGCAGTTCAAACAGTTTCTTATTTTGTCGAGAGAGTGTTTGGATTATTGACTTTAAAATGTTTTGGTCATGAAAAACCAAATGGAAAGCCAGACTGTCTACTTTACGAAGCACACTGTAAATGAAAGGCTCTTACCTCCACCATAGATTTGACACAGATATGGAAATCGCCACACATTCCCAAGTCCCACAGCAAAACCTATGCAGGTTAGCAAATATTGAACTTTATTGTCCCATTTTGGTCTTTCAGTCATTTCTTTTGGTTCATGAACCTGCGTCAGCTCAGCATTTCCAGTTTCCATCCCTTCTTTGTCCCTTGTTATTTCAGTTTATTTAATAAGGCAACTTTTTGTCTGACGTGGCCACCTTGTCTCAAGAGAAAGGGAGAAACTGCTGACTTGTTACCTGTTTGTATCAGGGGACGAAGGGGCGTCATTTGCTTTATCAGCCTTATACATCTTGTTGGCCCTTGAGGCTTTAGGAGCAACGTGGTTTGTTTGTTTAATAAAACGCCCTTTTGTAACGTGACATGATATGATGTTGATAACAGAGATGATAACAGTTTATTTTAATACAACACAGCTAAAACAAGCAGCCCAGGGGAAAACGTTGATAGTACAGATGCCTTTTAAATCATTAAGTGATACAGTTTACATACCTGCTATTTGCACATAGTTTGAGTTAGTTCAGTCAATGGTAATTACCAACCATCACTTACTCCAGAAAACATGTATTGTGTATGGAGTTCCTTATGAAACTATCACCAAAAAGCCCTGTAATGAATATGTCTCACATATATACAGATTACAATCAGTCACATCCATTATTCTTCTCTGGAAAAAAACAGATTATAAGCATAAAGCACATACTTTAATTTACTTTACAAATGGCAAATGGAGGAACTAAAAAATCATATAAAAGACATGTAACTTATTTATTCAATATTTCATTCACTTCTCAAACATGTCACAATAGTGACCCCAGGTGGTACCTTCATTCATCGCATGGCTCAAAGTCAGCTTCCTTCTGGGGCAGCACCTCTACCTAGCGTCAAAATCGAATTGTTTAATCACATAGCAGACTGTAGCTGTCAAATCACAGTTCATCCCACTGAAGGATCAACTCACGACAAGCCTGAGATATAACTCTACTATAGGCTTATACTAAGATCCTATGTCACTAGATTTGCTCTCAAATTCTTTGCAGTCATTTTACACAAAATACCAATTTGTTTTGAAATGTATACTGTGAGCAAAGTCTGAGTCACCCAAAGTTATAAGAAACTGTCAGGGCCCACCCGCATAGCAGCAAGCATAGATGATGTCGAGCACACTGCAAGGGCCCTGTCATTTCACTTCAAATAATGTGCCTAATGGTACATACCATGTTCCTGAAAGCAAACAGATGATATCCACAATTTTATGAACACATAGGCTTTACAATAAAATGCCACCCATTTAGACATGAGAAAACAATTGTTTTTTTCCTGGAGCTAATAGTAATCAGATATGGCTTTAACTTAATTAAACAATATGGTTGTTTGATGCCATATTTTACAATGTTTTTAGGATGGCAAACTCTTCTTTTGACTGGTGTTCTGAAAGTGACGCCTTACAGAAAGCCACATCACTACTAAGTCTTTGAATTAACAGGAAATAGACTAACCGTAAAGCAGATTTTTTGTTGCTGTGTCTTTTGAATTTTACAGCTTTTCATATTGTCACCTGATTCACTGCTAAGGAAACGTAGAGTTACAATTACCTACTTCTTCAATAGCCTAAATCTTCTTGAAAAAGAAAAGTGGGGATTTTACCATATTAGGCTGGGGATTTTTGGCTTTCATTGTTCATTTGAATTTCGTCAGAGTTATTATAGAGATGTTACTTATCCCTTGTTTTTGTCTTTATACATTTCCAGACACAAACTAAAGGCACAGCAAGACTGGGTACCCCTGCCAATAAGAAGATGATCACATTGATCCAGACTGGATATGGCTTTTCTTCCAGTGTAGGGAATTTATCCTGCAAAGACAGAGCAAATGCCATATTTTGAGTTTTCATTGGTTCATGACGGTATGTTTCAAAAGATCAATATCCATAATTCGAACAATTTTAATCATCTCAAAATGTATTCATATTTACCGATTCAGGATCCCAGGTTTTGTAAAGGAGCTGTTCAGACACTTTAGTGATGAAGTAAAAGACCAAGATGAAAAACATAATGAGTGGGCTGATGACTCTCCATGTTACCTGCCAGAAGAAGTTGGGTTTGTGTCCAATCATAAACTCTATATCATCATTGAACCTAAGAAGACAGTGAGACATAATCCATTTTCAAAGAGTGTGTAGACAAACAAAAAGAATAACAAGCCTCCTTTAATACAGGCGGCGCAATAATAGTGTGGGATGCTTGTGATACCATGATCTAATTGTCTCTCATCCCTTAATTGACAAAGACAAACAGTTATAGTAAAAGAAAAATCTTTTTTTTCTATCACCTGTCTATTCCATATATGTACACAACTGAGAACATCTCGCAGAATGCAACAACTAGCAGAGGGATGGATCCTCCATAGATGTCAAAGAGTGAAAGCCAATAGTTCCCTGAGCCTTGGATAAATATCAGACCCACCAGACAGCAGACCATGCACGTTATACCTGAAGGGACACAAAAAAGTTGTTAAAAATATTCTAGAAATCTCTATTAATGTAAACTGAAAAAAATAGTTGAGGGAGTTACCAGTAACAGCTTCTTTGGGCCATGTTTTAGGGAAAACTTTGAGGTCTTGCAGTGGCACTAGAATTCCCTCAATGTTACCAAACATAGACGACAGACCGAGACAGAAGAGCATTATGAAGAAAAGGACGGCCCACACCGGTGAGACGGGCATCTTGGTGATAGCCTCAGTGAACACAATGAAGGCTAAACCAGTTCCTTCAACTCCCTAGACCCAAACAAAGCACAGCACTATAGCAAAGCATGGCAGGGATCATTTGAAAATCAACATTGGTTTGTTTTCCACTAACAATGAGCAGCTTCTTTGTTAGTGGAAAAGTCCTGGTGCATAAATAATCTTACCTCACTCAGAAAAGTGTTCAGGTTGCAGGTCGTAAGATCCAGCCCTTGAATAACCTCAGGGTGTGTTTCATTAAGACGCTGAACAACCTGATCGTAGTTGCTGTCAGTGATGTCACCCTCAGGAAGCTCAAAGACATTTAGTAATGTTAGGATGTTTCTAAAACACAAGATTTTTGGGAAGAAATGTTTTCAGTCAACGTACTGCTGAAGAAAAAATATATGAGCTGTTTAAATGTATAATTTTGCAAAAAAGATACAATGTACCCAGAAAGACAGTTGTCAAATCTCTCGGTTGCTCTGAAGCCGATTATGCTGTAAATGACCGTTGCAGCATAGACGGAGGTGATACCATTGATGATAGAGATGATCACTGCATCCTGTTCACAGTTGTTGCTAAAAGAAGAATGAAATTTAACTTTGATTTAACTTTAAATTACACCAGTTTTAAAACAAAATAACTTACTGTACTGAGTTGTAGCTGGAGAAGGAAATAAGACCACCAAAAGCCAGAGAGAAGGAATAGAAAACCTGAGCACCTGCATCGAGCCATGTTGATGGCTTCGCCAGCTCTGTTAACTGGAAGAATTAGTACAGTGGACAATTATGGATCAACTAGTTATTGCTCTGCATGGGCTATATTCTACCTCTAATGAGGGCCATTATATGAGAGCCATCGAATGTGGATGAGACATTTGATAACAGATCATATACATGGTGGAGTGCCCCAAACTGATTTTATTTTTTGGAAAAATGAAAACATAATTAGTCCTTACTTAAAATATCCCAGTATAAAATGTTACCCCCTTAACATCCCAATAGCATTAAAACATTTTTTTTTATATTAACGATTTAAATAATTCTGATTTGTTATATGCAGTAAGATCAGTGTGACTGCTGAAATGAATTTAAATGAAATGCAACTCACATCAGGTGTGAAGAGGAACTTAATTCCATCCAAAGAGCCCTTCAGGGTCAAACCTCTGATCAGAAATATTGTCAGTACCACGTAGGGAAGGGTCGAAGTCACATACACCGCCTCGGGAAAAGAAAGTATTCACACAATTACTGTTTAGCTGAATTAAAATCTTCTCTCTTGTTGCAGTAAGGAACGTGCTGTACCTTCCCAGTAGTCTCAATACCACGAATGATGCAGATATAGAGCACAGACCACGCACAAACGTGACACAACACCATCCACCACTGCAGACCGCCATCCTCTTCAATCGTTGGAGTTGTGTTCAGGGTCTCCCTGTACCAGAAATAATCCACAGTGGAGCTCCTCTCACACTCGGAGACAAAGCCTGACAGAATTTAACAACAGAATTAACAACAAGTTTTGCAAAGCCAAAGTCAAGAGTTTATTCTGCAGAAATACAGTACTAAATTAGTTGTAGCATTACCTGTTAAATTGGCATTCATGGGACATTGACTCCAAGGCAGAGGCTCTTGAAATGAGTTAAAGAAGTACCACAGAATCCAGGCAATGATGGTGTTGTAGTAGAGACTGATCGTCAGAGATACACCCATGGAAGCAATACCTGCCAATTAATGTTTTAAAAGGGTTTATTTTAAGGCACTCTTTCACCAGTTGTAGCAAACATTATACAAAACATTTCTCACCAATGCCAGTCAAATAGGGATGAATTGTAGCCCACACTCCCAAACCGCCTCTTCTTAAACGTTGACCAATTGCAAACTCAAGATGTAGAAGTGGGATTCCCTCAAGAACCAGCAGGATCAGAAATGGTATCATAAATGCACCTGGAGAAAAAAACGAAGGAACTGTTAATGAAGTCATTGCCACAATAAATCTCTTGATGTTAATCATTTAGGAGGCATGTGAGCACATGCAGAGATAACGACAGACAGTGAATGCACTTAACTTTATATTACAATGTACAACTCACACAAGCCTTATCAGTAAGCCCTTTACAAAGATTTCCTGGAAGTCGAAGGGTATACAATGTCTTTCTTCTTGTTTTCTTATCTGACAGATCAGTTACAAGCCATCTTAGTGAGTCTTCACTGCTGATGTGAACTTATGTGATATAGCTAATGTTTGAAAGATATTATAAGGATATAGTCATTGCTGGATCAGGGGTATTGTGATGTTGTTAAGTATAACTACTTAACTTAGAGAAGGGTGTCAACTATTAATTCAAACTGTATATATATTTATAGACCCCATTGCCATACACAGTGATCCAGAACTGCAGTGCAGTTCAATTCAAAATAATTTGGCCCTGGAGAAAATTGAGGCTAGCTAGTTTGCAAACATAAAATCGGCAAACAATTCATTCACATACATAAAAACAATGTGAAAATACAAAATATGCTCATAAAAATAAAAGCAAATAGAAGGAAAGGGGGAAAATCCATGGCTGACCAACAGTTCCCAATACTACAAAGATATGTGCATTTATCATTCTAGGCAAAACGTAAAATGGCTTTCCCTTTTTGTCACGGGTCTTTTTCAAGACCCGTAACTTTTTTCAACAGGTCATCGAAAATGCATTCTTGATGACATAGCAGGCAGACAGATACCTGCCTGATGCCTGTGAATGAAATGTTAATAAAGACGTTTGGGAGTATGCGTTCTCCTGAACTCTTCCAGTGGTCTGGATAGTATATAATGAGAGACACATTATTTTTCTTCTACCCAGTGTTATTGAAAATAGTCAAATTTGTAATAAGTGCAGTAAACCATGAAAGCATCACTTACCTCCTCCATGACTCTGACACAGGTAGGGGAAGCGCCAAACATTTCCAAGGCCCACACAAAACCCAACACAGGTCAGCATGTACTGGGTCTTGTTGTCCCATTTCGGTCTGTCTCCAGCCTCTTCTTCCTCCAGCTGGTCCAGCTGCTGATGGGACAATATCCTGTTCTCCAGGCCTGGATTGGGGAGTTTTAACTTCATGATCAGTCAGACACTGTAGTATTGTAGTGATACACTAGTTCACTGTGCGGTAATGGAATCCAAATTGTGGCTGACACCATGAAATCCTTCAATATGTACTGGACCTCTGTAATAGATTGACTAGGCTGTGGCGTCAGAGAGCATCAGTGAGAGGTGTGCAGCCTTTGAAGCGTAAGCTTAGAATACACAGTTTGGTGACTTATCTGAAGGGGAAGGGTCAATGCACTGAAATCACTGTTCTTTTGACGTTTACTGGAGAAACATATTTTTTATAGGATTTATTGTATGGCGTAGAGTTAAAGAACGATTGAAAACACAGTAAACAATGTGTTACGATACAAACATTTCCTAACTCTGATAGCTGTCAGCTTTTATGGCCTTCATCAGCAGATAGAGTTTGGTCATTTACCATGGAAAGAGAAGTATTAATTATTACACACTAATAAACTATTATATTGGCAATCATGCATTAAAACCTGCTGTTATCTTTGCGGTCAATTTAATCCCACTCAATGTTAAACGTCTCTAAATAAATGATTGACATAATGTTTTTGCTTCATATATAATGACCTTTCCTAATTTAATGGGGACAACTGGGTAAACATAAAATTAACATGATGATATGTTTTCAATGTCCTGTACACACGTTGTACGCATCGGTGTCCTTTGGGGTTAACTTGACCCCAGGCATCTAAAAAATATCAACATTTTACACACATTTGTTTTGGTTGTTTTGGATGATATTGACGTCACTATAACATGTACTTTTATAATCTTCAAAAAGGAGGCTCTCTCTCAGCCTCTCTCTTTCTGCTCTCTCTCAACTGAAAATTACTTCTTATAAAGGTTTTCTGTCAATGAGGTGTTGTCACATATTTTTGACCATGAAAGTGACATGGAGGAGAATGTGTCTGAGACAGAGGATGATGTTGAGGAGGACCCTGATTATGAGGCATCCTCCTCTGATGACAATGAGACCCTCAGTGTTGACCCTCCTGTTGTCTCTCCACCACCAGCAAATACACTAGCTTCCAAAAAATCGAAAGTTTTGATGGTCCGTTTCCCCACTTGAACAACAGGACAGACAACAGGACATGACATGCTAATGTCATCAAAATTGTTCCAGGCCCCACCAGATACACTGTCAGCCATGTCCAAGACATAAAATCAGCATTTGAGCTCTTCATAACACCATCAATCGAAAAGGATATACGTGAGATGACAAATTTAGAGGGGAGGCGCGTGTATGGGGACAGCTGGAAAGACTTGGATGTGACCCACTTGCAAGCCTACATTGGGTTGCTCATTTTGGCAGGAGTGTACAAGACAAAAGGCGAAACAACAGCAAGCCTTTGGGCTGCTGACACTGGAAGGGCAATGTTTCCAGCCACAATGTCTCGAAACACATTCCATGTTTTCTCTCGTGTGAAACGCTTTGATGACAGAGAAACAAGGCAGGGCCGACGAGAGCGTGACAAACTCGCAGCAATAGGGATGTATGGGACAAGTGGGTTCAGCAATTACCCTAAAATTACCTATAAAATCCTTCTAAAGTTTTTTAAATTGCGTTTGTTTTTCCTGGGGTCAAATTGACCCCGAACATAATACATGTTACTATTCTTGATAACAGAAATTGTTTTTCATTTAAAATGTTATAGATAACAAAAATATGTACTTATAAATAATATAAAGCCATTAAAACACCAAAAATATATCTCTTTCCAATTTTAAGGTCAATCATCTTGTTGTATAAGGGGGGGGGAGGGGGGGGGGGTGTTAAAGGGCTATGTAGGTAGTCAACAAACAAACATAAAGTACGTGACACATAAACTTGGGTAACAATTTTTACTGTAATCATTTTCTGGAGGTTTAAATTGCTGAGGTCAAATTGATCCCAAGGATAAACGATGTTAGTAAATTTGAATGATTTAACTGTTTATGGACGGTTTACAAATAGAGTGGGGCCATACAGTTTTCGACAAATAAATAGAAATGTTCTTATATATTCTGCCAACTACATGTTGGCATATTAATAACACATCATTAGTTGTTTATGTCCTTCTTGGTATGCATTCATTTTGAAATGATCAAAATCATTAGAATTATTTGCAGGATAAAGTGTGACGCTCTCTACCGGTCTATCGATCTAACTAATATTTTTATTTTCAGCTGTAAAGAAGCTCTGTATATTTGCTATATGCTGCCATCTATCTAGCTCCAATATGTTTGTCAGTTTTAGCTCGCTGCATTGTTGAGTCGCTGCCAGTTCGGTGCAGCGTTTCTCTGTGTGCGCTTCTCCTCCCCGCCGCTGGAGGCCGCCATTGCGCCTGTAACATGAGCTGAGTCGGCCGGTTGAGGTCTGGCTGCTGCGTCCCCTGGCAGAGCTTACGCTTGAGGAGGGAGCCGCTTCCCATCGCTCTCGCAGACCAGGCGCCAAGTGTAGCAGTCCCGTCCGCAGTCTGCCTCAGCACCTCTAACGCCCGCAATGCCCTTGGATACCGCCGCCCCGCTCATTTCCACACCGCACTGACTAACCGTGTCTCTCAACGCGGTGCCCTGGATCCCTACTTCTGGACTGTCGTGCACACTGATCCTCTGCGCTGCGTGAAGCGAATGGAGAAGGTCCAAGGATAACAGAGGGTGCAGGATTTTGCTACTGCAGAAGACCTGCCGGTAGTTCGCAGCCCGGGGGGTTGCCTGTCTGTCAGAGGCTGTGGTGTCGCATCCACTGTTTTCATCATCCAAAAATCGCCTTGCATGGATACATCATGGCTACGTTTATATGCAGGGTACAGTTCTTAGATGATACTGATCCATTTAACAGCACCAACTTCCCCGAGCCCACCAGGCCACCTCTGTACACTTTCAGGGAAGATATTCCTCTGATAAATCAGATTGCTGGAGTCCACAGGCTGCTTAAAGCCCCGCAGAAGGTATGCAGTCTACTTATTAATCTCTTGATGATGTTTTGTTCATGTCTCTTTAAATGAGCTCAGAAAAAAAAAGTTAACGCCGACAAAATCCTAAATTAATTATTAGCGTGACCATGTTGGTGGGGTTACTACTAAACAAACCTAATGGACCGTTGATAGTGCCAGTGGCTGATGGAGCATCAGGACGCTTTAAACAGGTATTGCATGCACTGTGACAGTGAGATAGGCCTATTCTATGATACTATGGAGTATCCAGTGGCAGTAAGTGATATTGGAATGGATTTAGACACCCATTATTTGGCTGAGGAGCCGGGATCTGTTATTGTTTACCTCAAGCACAACACCAATCACCTCAATTTTACCAGTTATATTACTATCCATTAGCTAGATTCAGAGAGATCTTTCAAAACTTTCAAAAGTTTAGTTCCAGTTATTTTGTGTAAGAGAAAAGAAACAAAAAGGGAAAACAGACAATACAATGGTGATTTACTAAAAATATTAATTCTCATTGTTTTCTCCACTTTTAACCTTCCATCAACTTTCAATTGGGTGTCTCTTGGCTTAATGAGCTTGAAGTCCATGGAGGAAACCGCTTCTGTTATTGTCTCTACAAAGCTCCAAATAGAGTAGGGGGGGTCAAATGCCCAGCTGGTGAGTTGTTGAGGGATCGGAGAGGGTAATTCCCCGCCCGGATTGTCCTAGATCTGGAGATTTGAATTTGCAACCATCCGATCTCAACGCAACTTCTGAATCTGTGTGGAAACACAACACATTTTTATTTGGCATCTTACCTTTATGGCATATTCTTTTATTTCCTTAGTCAGAAGCCGAATGCATTTTGCAGTTCCTCTACCTTGTTGTGTTTGATCTGCTGCAATATGTCTGTTTTGGTTGCAAGAGTTGGCCTTCCCAAAATCCACACCTGCACAGCTAGCTTTAAGCAGCTAAAAATAACTGAATGTTCCTCTTTGGTATGGTGTAAATTGCCCTGTTTATGTTTCCTAAAGAAATCCAGTGACAAATAATGTAAACCCGAAGCCCATTTTCAATTATTTTTCTTCCAGAGGCCTCTGAAGCCTAATTCTTTTGAGAAATGCCAGTTTCTGCCTTCTGATTACACTCTGTGCATCCAAACACAATTTCTCAAGGCCTCATCTACTGACCTTCAAATTTAAACAAAGCAAATGGGGCCATAGGAGCTGCGGTTGAGTCTTGTATTAAGCATTCATCTTAGTCTGGTTGGGAAGTCACGTAAATAGAAAGTTAATTAGGCTCTTTCTTCATTCTGTCAGATCAATGGTACTCCATCTTGTTTGAGTAGAACTGGTAAGATAAGTCACGGAAGCCTCAGGATGCTGTGGATCACCACAAGCCTGGCTCTCATTCTGCAGCCAACTCATTCTGACCAGCAGGACGGGATGGGAACGCTTTCCACTGTTAGAGAGAGGAGAGGGAAGCGGGCAGAATTAAAAACACAAACAAAGAGCTGATGTACTTTGCACAGTCGACTGGTCTCAGTTTAGCAGTAGGCCAGCTGGACCACAAACTAGACAGAGAGGGAGTACCAGTGGTAGAGGCTCGGCAGCGCCGAGTTAGTGGGATTTGGTCACATGGGCATTTGTGGTCAGCAGTAACTTGAAGGAGCAGCCCTCGTGCTTTTTTTTTATAAAGAACAACATTCAGGTGGATGACAAGACTGTGTGACCACATTGAGTTCTCTGATTCACACCCTCGAAGGTTTGAAGAACCGACTGGCGTGACCCTGTACATGTACCGCGTTGCATTCGATAGCAAATCTGTTGTCTTTGAGCTCCGTCTCTATGGTGCAGGTCAATCTGGTATAAATAGCACGCTGCTAACACATGGTGTCGAGGGAGTCAAAACAGCTAGCATATGCTGTCTCTGGGCTGTTCCTGTCAGTTTCAGTCTGCAGTCTCGAGAGGGGTGATCTGTACGTGTGTGTGAGTGGTTTTTGTTTATACATGTGTGTTGGATTGGTTCGTACATGGGATGGCATATGGGCTGCGCTGCTGTTCAAAGTCAAACATCAATTACGAGTAACTGTTTGAGAGGTTTAGACATCAAAAGCCGTTATGACCAGGGATTATGTTTTGTAGCAACAAGGATTCAAACCATGAATGCTTGTTGTGTAGCAACAGCAGATTTGTCAGGACAGCAGATACACTTTGAAGTCAGTTTTTCACCCCGTTTCCTTTCGGGAAATAATGTTCTGCCACCATGTATTTGAATGCAGTATGTAATTTATTGTCATCGCAGTTGCACTGTTGAATATTTTGAGGGACTTAATGGTAATTCAAATATTCAAACTTTTCTGTTTCTTCTGTGAACAGAAAGTATGACGAGTCATCACCTGACTCAGGTGACCTGACCCCCGTCTGTTCTGTCATGAATAATGCTTTGTCCTTGTCAGATGACAACGTGACCATGCTCTTCAAAACGTGCTGGAGTTATTCCAGATCTACTTGTAATGTCATTGTAAATCGATAGATCAATAGTCCTCCTTATGCTTTCTTCTCTGTCAATGTTTTGTAGTTTGTGGCTTAGTGGCCTTGAGGCCTGGCATCTGATTGCAAAGCAGTGTTCAAGGGAGGGAAAATGTGGCTACGTCTTGGAGAATGGACTCTCACTTTACCAATTTCAATTTTTGGGCCACATTTCTTTCCTAAAAAAAAAAAATTACAGTCCCATAATGAGAAGTTATGTTAAATGCTGTAAAATACAGGTCCGTCCTTCATGCCTGTCAGAGCTCCTTTGAATTATTTTGCACATTGTTATGCAGAGTTGAGGTTTGCTGGTCTCTGCATTTTGAAGGGTTGTCTCAGCAGAGGGCTCCTTTCAGAAGAATGCAGCATCGGTGGACAGATTCATCTTCTGCATGCTTGACAGAGGATTACTGTTGTGGTTTCTCTTTCATGCATCAAGTCTGTTTTAATGTGTTTTAAATCGCTTGCCTTCACAGAAAGACCACAAATACCATCTTCACCTTTATCAAACAAACGTTAACCTTTTAAGTGTAATTCTTCTTGTTTCATTTAGAGCCCGGTGCAGTTAGCAGACAACATGTGTAAGTTTAGCTAACCTGGGGTTAGCATTTGTAAAACTATGTAAAAGGAAAAGTTGTAAGGCTATCACATTTTCAATGTGCAACTTGCACACAGTATATGTTTTCTCATTCCAAAGAAATTTGGAGTGAGATAGCAGTTTTAAATTGGAAATTGCATGGTGTTTATTTTTAGCTCTTTCTGTCTTAACTGCTTCCCTGGTCAGTGGACCACAGTATGGTGGTTGAAGGGAGAGGCCAGACCTCAGTGTGTGAGCAGAGCACTTGTGGTTAACTCTCTGGACTTGGCCATCACAGGCCACTGTGGGTTCACGTCCTAGGCGGGGGACAGCTCAGAAAGCCTCTGCTACTGATAATCTGGGAGCGCTGTTCCTGGATTAAAGGCCATTTTTGCATCAACCTGGCACGGTTTTACACGGCGAGACTGTAATCAGTAATCCAGGTTGATTATTCAATGAACACCTAAAGAGCCACTGGTTAGGGGATGGATATGTGACTACATGGATGAGTGGATGGATGTACAGATAGGGACTGATTAATGGCAGACTTGCATAGTTCACTTTGACTTTTCCGCATTTTGGTCTGCGAGTCAAAACCTTGTGTGGGGAAAGACATTTCATGGTTCCACAGCTAATTACTGGTTACAGCTTCAAATTCAGCCCGATGTTTTGTCTATTTCAGGTTTTGATACAGTGCGTAAAGCTTAAAGAGAACAAACATTTTCCCCCCTTTTATCCAATTAACGAACTCCAACAGTGCTTAAAGTAGAATTTAAGGAATTGTGAAACGTAAAAAGAGTAAAAGATATACTGTAATAATTAATCTGATTTTCTTCGTAAAGTTACAGCATGTGCTCTCAATTCATAAAACATTTTTGATATTTTTTTCTCAGTAATATAAGTGGTATGTTTTCTGCGTGCAGAGTTTTATTTGGAATAAACAGAAGAAGAAGAAGTGACTAGTTAGAACTAGCAGTGATGGAGAACACCTTGAGGAGACAAACGATGGTTAAATGGACAAGAAATTGCTGGCAAGTGCAGTACATCACAAATGTAATATTATTGTGTACTTTTTTTATTTTGATACTTTAGCGACATAGTTTTTTTCTGAAACTTCCATGCCAATAAAGCCATATTGAAATAATAATGAAAAACAAACAAACATATTACTGATTAACACCTAATATATGACAAAAAAACCCCACAAACAAACAAGGCAACGTCAAGCAAGTGAAAAATGGTTGAATGAATAAACATATTAAACCATTAACATTTTGGACATTGAGGACAACCACTCTTCTGATTTAGACATTAGTGAGACAAAAAGCAGACATTCAGTCAAATAACAACTTTTCTTTGGTTTCAGTCTATAAATTAGTGTGTCTTCTCCTTCATGCTACATTTAATATTACTGTCACACCCATTCTTTTTTTAAAGGCATCTCAGTTCATTGACATACAAATAGTGGGCCTAACTTTGTTCCTCATGTCTGTCCAGAATCTGTCCTTTAATCTAAAGAAGTCCTTGCCTCCCTCCTCTGCATGTGTACAGTATAGCTTTGTTTGTTTTCCTTCCTCTCTACCTTTCTCTCCATCTGTGTCTCTTTTTATCTGTCAGTCCGCCTTACTGCAAGAACATCAACAACGATCTAACTAAAGCTTGTCACTGTCTTAGATACAATAGGATTTACTAAGCAATTGAAGTTGTCTGTGTATATATACTGCATATGCCTTCTGCTTCGCTTCATCTCTTCTCTCAAAATGAAGATGTTCAGCCCTATAATCTCCGCAACTATTATATTACCGATAATCATTTGGTTTACCATGCATGGGAAACCAACAAGACAGCTCATAGTCAGGGAGTTGGAGAAAGAGTCAGAGTTATCCTAACCAACCACATGTTTTGTTTCACTTCTCAAATATGACAGTCCTTGAGTGCTGTAGTGCAGTAATACAAACAGAGTGGCCGAACAGATCAAAGCCATCAGACCCATAATGTCTTTCCCAGCCTTTTTCCTTCACGTTCAATTAAGTTACTGTCATATGTGGGCGGAAATTGAACTGCATCAGACCGGGCAATAACCGCTCAAATTTAAAAATCACATGTTACATATATGTCTCCATGCCTTGCTCTTCTTTTAAGAGGAAACAATCTAGCAAACTGCTTTTGGGATGTGTAGATGGTCATTTATGTAAGTGTATCATAGCCTTTGCTATCTTACAAAGCCCTCAATGTGAGCTGACAAGAGAAGACAAATGTTCTATGTGCTCAGTATATTTTCAGGACTGTACAATATGAGGTTGTTTCAGATACCCTAGCTGTTGATGGAGCAGAGCAGTGCCACTCTCCTCACTTAAGTCATATGTTTGCCCTCCTGTAATGGTATTTGTTTTCCCGTCCTCTGCCTCACCGTTGGAGCCGCTGTCCTGTGGAGCTGACCGACTCTGAATATAAATAGGTTAATATCTCCAATTTGGAGGTCAGACAGACAAGTGAACAGACACAGAACTAATTCCTCATCTCCTTGACCACAGTCAGCTGTTGACAACCGTTCACGACCAGATAAATCATACCTCCTCTTCAAACTCATCTTGTGTCATGACAGTTTATCAGACAGCAGAGCAGACAGATAAGAGGCACCAGACTGCCAAACTGCTCCAAATCTACATGACTGCTTTCTAACCTTGCCCTGCTTGTCATTGTAGAGTGCTGTCTGGAGCTGATAAAATAACTTTCTATGGTCCACAGAAGACTTGACATAAACCTCAGATGCACTGTGCATTTGCCCATTGACCCATGCAAAAGAACAAAGTTGTTTTGTTTTGTATACGACCATAGCTAAAAATATATTTTTTAGACATGAGCAGTATTGTTGTTGCAGCTGAAGTTGTCATTGAAATAATCAAAGTCTTACTCCATCGTGATTGTTATGCATGCGGTTATAAAGGAATATTTTGCTTGAAAAATAGACATTCAACACTGTCATTCTTCTGTTTCACAGAAGCAGCAAAACCAACCTTTCTTGAGCAATATGTCTGGAAGGATTGTCTCCTTGCAGATGGTTGTAACAAGCCATTGAGTCTCCAGATCGGCCTTATTGTACCTTGTTTAGCTAATGTGTAAGTTCTGGACTGATCAGATAGGTGCAGCATTTAGTATTGCAGGCCATTGGCTCTCAGCCTCAACTGACCAGAAACTCATGAATCTGCCAAAGTACATACTCAATGTGTCGCATTCTTAACATGTGTAAAGTGTAAATTACATGATCTTTAGAGGGTTGAAGACAGATCAGTGTTTAACTTTTTGTCTCCTTCTGATCTAGCCTGATGACTGTGCCCTTCAGCTGTCCCATAATGGAAGCTACCTGGACCTGGAGTCTACGCTGGCCGAGCAGAGAGATGAACTGGAGGGATTTCAGGAGGAAGGAGGGTAAGATAACGATCACCTCTGAATCTCTCTCTCTCTCTCTCTCTCTCTTAGCTTTTTCTTCACTATCACCAAACAAAAGCAAACAATGGCATGTACACAACATGCTGAAATGAAAAACATTCTGTAACTGCACTAAAGTTGGTCATATATTCTTTGCACTTCAAGATTCAGATTGAAAACATTAGAAGCATTGTCCAGGACTAGATTGTTCATGTTGTAGTGGTCAAATTTGCTGTTATGAACCAGAAATAAAAATGTATAATTCAAGAGTAACTAATTGTTTTATGACATCAGATTTTTAAAAACACCCAACATATTTATCTGCCTTAAAAGCCAGACATTATGATTATAATCTGTTTTTTCGAGAGAGAGACACATAAACATTTTGGCAAGATAAGAGGCAAATGATACAGTCTTTATTTAAATCCTGGCTATGGGGTTATATATATAAGTATCCTGCTTGCTCTATTCCTTTGCCAATTTGATTATATTACAGTGATTTGAATCATAATGATACCCATTTTGTTCCAGGAAGAATTAGTGAAATAATCCCTTTTCTGGGCCTCAGCTGATTGAGCTCTCCCGCTCAAAAGCTGCTCTCAGTAGGTGCTTAGGTCTGTTGAAGAAAGAAGGGGACAGACACAGAACTAATTCCTCATCTCCTTGACCACAGTCAGTTGTTGACAACCATTCACGACCAGACAAATCATAGACATTTTAGGGACTCTCATTTTCAGACGTCTCTCAGTTTCAGACGTCTCTCAGCACTTTGAAATTCAAAGGGGAAAAAAAAGTTTAAATATGAAATATAATTTTTTTTATATTAGTATAATTAACTTCACAAATTAATCTGTCAATCAGGCACCACATATCTCAACAATTTCATTGCAGAATATGTCATTTATAGATTATAATATTTGTTCTATTTAAGAAAAAAAGCACATGTTTATGCATAGGTTATACTGATCTTAGTCGTATAGATAAAAATTAGGCCTTGATATATTTGATCAGTTCTGTTGGGGTATTATTATATTATTAGTGCCCTGTTTTGTAACAGACTATATGTCTCAGAGTTTCCATGGCATTCATCCATTCATGTCCCTTAAAATACCTGGCCTCCCTGGCCCGGTGACAGAAGTGATGTCATCTAAACCACTTATGAGGTGTAGACGCGTCTCACGAGTAATTGCCCTCGTCTCAATTGAATGTTACATCAGTGCTCTCATTAGAAGTGGCCAAACTACAATTGTACACCCTCCACCATATTACTCTCAACTTCTAATTCCGCTGCATTGTTTCCTGGTAATATGTAGTTAAATGAGGCTTTGTCTTGAAATTGCTCCTAGACCTGGATGAAGAAGAGAAAGGTTTAAAATAGTGTTAGTTTCATTTCGGTTTCATACATGTTCTTTGGCCAGTTACTTTATTGACTCCATATGCTTTTTCATGTACTGTGGAGTATTTTGATATATCATTCATGCGCCGCCCACTTTAGATGATCACGAACCAAAGGTTGGCATGAGAGCTCCTGGTCGGCTGGACCACAAACATGTATGGATTTATTTGTCTAACTTGGAATTCATAAGCTGCTCTCTGGCTCTGTGTTTCTATTGGACGATGAGCGTGCCGTTCTTTCCCAGTTCCATCTGAAATTGTTAGGAGCTTAAGGGAGGCTATTGAGAGCTGTGAGGTTAAAGTGGTCCACTTCTTCTCTCGTCGAAGACTGAGCCTGCCAGGGCCTGTGTCGTGCCAGCTGGCACAGGCTGGTATGGATGTGTGTCATTAATCCCACACAGTGTTGTCTGAGGAGGCTGGGGTGAAGGTGGTTAGCCAATTATTTTGTAAAAATAGGGCAGTTCTGCTCGCTGGCTTTTTATGGTGCTGATGTGCCCAGGATTACCTCCCCCACTGCTCGGTGTTGTTGATTTGATGATTATTGAGCTAATAAAAGGTCTGATGAGGCATTTCACCTTTACTTGTTTCATTTTACTTTTTCACCCTCCTTTTATACTGCAAATCTGTCAACAGCAGTCTCCAAGTCCAAGACGTTTACCTACAGAAAAGAATCTGAGTATTTCCCATTTTTGTCTGAGTTTTACAAGTTGATATCAAAGTAACTCCAGTTAACAAGCAAAATGTTGGAATACTTATTTTTGCTTTAAGCCCAGCCACTACCTTTGTAAAGAGAATAGGGCTATATTTATATACTGCCTGAGTTCCTGATCATTGGCCATTAAATTCATCTGTAATTGATATTAATGACAGGTTACATTCCTGAGGCGCCTGTGTCATACCTAGTGTCTTTACAAACAGATTAAAGTATGATCCTCTGACAGAACGCTGCAGAGCCAGGAGATATCCATGTCACGGGAGCTTAAGGGCTATAATCACTTCCACACCTTGTTTGAAGCTCAGCTATAGGCGATTGTGACTCATAAATCCCCTGTCGCATCTCTGATACAGTCTCACTTTGTTATAAACTGGCCATATAGCCCAGACATGTGCTCAGACATATCTGCACACTTTAAGGTAGTCAGTGGGTCATTTAGTTTTCTCGCTGTGATAGATTGATTGGCCCCGTACACACAATTTCCTGTATTTGTAGCCCTGAACCGAGATGGAGTATGGGGGACGTAGTAAGGATCAGATGGCCGGACATTTATAGCCCTTGAATATTTTTGTGGATTACATGGATTGAGGAATGAGGGTCTGACGTTGTAGGAAAAAGGTTACTGTATAACAAACTCATGTGTGGTGGTATGCATTGGGCTTGATGTCACTTTTGCTCAAATATGTGACATTTATTGGCAGATAATTAGTAAAGTTGTATGTCCTCAAGGACATATTCCCTGGCTTGTCTTGAGAAGATAACATGAAGCGCTGTTACAATTGTCATAATTGATTCAGCATGTGAAATGTGTAGCTGCCCTACAGCACAGAGGAAGACACTTTTTTAGCATTTCACTGCCCTGGTACACATAAAGCACATCTGAAAGCCAACAGTTTGGTGCTGAATATGCCTTTCTTGTTTTATTGAGTGTTCTTGATGTGTTTAACAACCAGTTAGAAGTCAATCCTATTAAAATCCAACTGTTCTTACCTCAACTATTCAGAGTTTCTGATCATCTTATTTCATCTCTCTTAGGACAGCTCCATTTTCAATATTTAAATTTTCTTCTGACCCACTTGCACATGTTTGTTAAACGCTCACGCAGCACACAAGATTTTCATCTGAGGAGAAAAAAGTGCATTTGGAAAGAAGCTGAGGAATTGTCAAACACAGTACAGCTTAAACTTCAAGGATGGAAATAAAATACTAGTTGCCCCTTCTGTGTTTGTGGAGCAGTTTACGGGTATTATTAACAGAATAGAATAGTTTGGTGATTGTTCAGTGTGTATGTGGTTGTGTGTGCATGTGTGCATGTCTTGAGTGTGATACTTGGTCAATGGTTAGTGAAGCAGGCCTGCAGATAGATTCTTCAACCTCCTTACCCCCACTGACTCACTCAGTCTCTGCAGGTCCTTCTGTAGACACTGTGGCAGGAGTATCTCAAGCAGGGGTGTTCATCAAGAAGTGCTGAGTCAGTAGACCTCTGTGGAGCCTTCTTGTCTAGTCTTAATTGGTTTTCGAGGAGAGGTACCGACTTTACTGTATCCAAAGTATGTGTGTTCACCTTTTGTGGGTACACATTTTGAGTTGTTTTATAAACAGTGCCAGTAATGCTCTCTTAGATAAAGCCAGAGAGCATGGAGCTGTTGGGTATCCAATGGTCCAGTTGCAGCTGCTCTGGGTATTAGGGTTAAGACAGAGCTTTATGAGGGTGCTATAGAACAGAGACGGGAGATTGGAGAATAATATGGGGTATCTAATTGGCAGGTATAGTTGTTACGTTTTCACAACTGCATTCCTGTTTGCAACATTTGATAAGTGATGATGATGAATAGCAGATTTATGCTATTAAGTAAAAAGATTTATAGTGCACTGCCGCTTTTCATGTACAGAATAAATAAAAATGGCCATATGTTTTCATTTAATCCTTTATAAAGCCATCTAATTTAGAACAATTGCTCTGGGTAATGGTCAGGAAGTAAAACGTAAGTAAGAAGTAATTGTTTTGGGGAATGGTCGAGTTTGTTCATTTCATGAGATTATTAAGACTCGTCATGGTTATTCAAATGGTAGCAACAAAGGTATTTCAGAAGCATGATGTTGCACATGATGAATCTGATTTAATTTGTGCTTGGCTTGAATTGATTATACAGTACCACCACTAGAAGAAACCAGAACATTCTGGCATCTAAGACCAAAAGGGGACCAGGGAATTCAGTCGGTATTATATCCCACCATGTAGCCAATTTGTTATTCAGCTGACATTCTTTATAGTTATTATTTTTTCTCTAACTTTGGGCTCCACCCTTTACGGGCCTGCAGCACTGTCTGAAGAAGTCTCCAATTTTCATGTTTAATTGGTGAGGGGGGGTCTGAAAACCTCACTTATATACCATGCGTGTTTGTTTAATTTGATAATGAGCATGTTGGCCTGTGTAGCCTCAGGTCTTGGTTAAGCTCGGGGATACTGTTGCAGCCAAGCAGAGAGAAAGCAGACTTTCGTGACAAAATGGATCTGGTTACCCATTCGCCTCAACAGCATCACAGAGGATTAAGTTCCTGTTTGCTGTCTCATCTCACCACTGAAGGTCCATGTTGACAGATGTTGCTCCTGTGTCACCTCTGCTTGTTGCTGGATAATATATTTGATAAGCAGTGAGCATATACAGATTTCCTCTGCCATGTAATCGGCTTGTGTGTCAGCGCAGTCTTCCACTAACTGATCAAGGCAAGAAATATGTCAGTATGTCTGTCTGGGTCGGTTATGCAGTAATGCTGCTTGTTTATGGTGAGGCTGCAGTATGATCTGCCTTCTGTGCTGATAGGCTTTTTCTCTTTGTGTCATACCCACTGCTGCCTGATTGTCACTAAGAGTAACAGTCTGTTGCTGGCGCTGTGCCAGTCTGAACAATCACACAGCCTTTGTGCAGGCGGCATAAAAGCCTATTTGTCAGAGAGCCGAATTAGGAGGGGGGGTTGTTGTGAAACTCTACCTGCTGTGCTCTTGTCCACAGTTGTGTCTTCTGGGTTTGTTGTGTGCTTCTCTAGCTAGTCGGGAGGTTGAAGGCACAATCTGTGGTCCAAAATGTAAACAAAAGCTTGGCCCCCACCACCAAAATGCAAAACATGGGATTTAAATGTCATTTCTCTGTCAGATTAATTGAGACGACACAACAACAACAACATCTGAGTCATTGTTGTCCTCTAATGTTGTTATAGGTTTGTTCACATTTGAGATGCAAACACAGGCAGACATAATTATTACTGAACAGTTAAAACACTTAAAGGACAAGGCTAATAGTAATCTGTATTTTCTAACTGTCAATGTCCTTTATTGTCCAAAAACTATTAAAAACACATCAATGAGTCACAGTGTTGCACTAGGTAACTTGTTTCTTCGTTCCCGTGAACATGACCAATGTGGTTTAGTTTGAGTCAATACCACATACGCTGTCCTACTGACATTCACCCATTAACACAGCAATATATTCATTATAATCCACAGCTGAATGCAGTCCCCAGAAATTCACTGTTTAATCTTGCTAGAATAGCATTATTTGTGACCCATTTTTAAATATTAACATCTTCAGTAGTATCGAGTATTGAGCTTGAGACTGGCTGCCACAGACATGGGAGGGAAGTAGGAAAATACTGAGAGATGGACTAACGCATTGTTGGTTTTGGTCTTTTCATGCAAACTGTTAGAATAATGCTAGCCTTATACTTTAAAATGGCAAATTTTACACAAAAACTTTGAACAAAATTTCGGGCCGGGTCTTCTAAGTAGCCAAATTATTCTTTGTATGAATACAAACTACACTGCCCTCACATTCACTTTCACGATTGAATAGAATTGGGTTGCATTGTTGACGTCTTTGTTTTGGATTGTCATTCAGACATTGTAAGCACTTGACAGGACGGTGATAGGGTTTTAACATATCTCCATTAACCCACGGGGAGAAGTTGACCTCTTAGCTGCTCCCATCCTTCATTTTCACCTTTGGAGACCTTTCCCCTGTGCTGTTCCACAACCTGTTGTGTTCAAACTGCAAATATTGAAGGGTTTGATTAAGACTGAACGGTATAATTTGTCATCATTTTGCACCTTTGCACAGTAGCTATTTGGCTATATTTTCTTGTCAGCACTTGCTTGCCTCTGGCATATTGAAAGCTGCCTTAGATTAGATAGACAAAAGCACACATACACACACACATTTAAATAATCACACATGGCTCAATGTCCTGTAACAATTCTCTTTCTCTCCATTTGTCTTTTTTTCTTCACAGGAGGGGCAAGAAACACAGCGTTATTCTTCGAACACAGCTGTCCGTCAGAGTTCATGCCTGCATCGGTGGGTAATACACTGTACTTTCATCTAGCCTACATTTGTCATTTCCAACTTTATGATGGTCAATTTGTCGTTCTCCGTCTATGTGACCAATGAGGTATGAGCTTTAATCACCTCTATTACCAGTGGATTGTTTTATTGAGGTCCCTGTTTAACTTGCACAGTGGCAGTTTTGGGAAATAGCCTAGAATTCTAATTTGAGTCAGAATTAACAGCATTTTAACTACACTCTGAGAAACAGACCACTGGCACGGAGCAAAGCCTGAACACATTTAATGTTTTTTAGAGTTGCTGTGTTCTGTCACTTTGTTTTATTGGGCCTCCTGGTGTCTTTGAGTAATGTGAGGGAACTAGCACAAAGAGCTGAGTGAAAACATATGCAAACATGCATGCACGTGGCATGCTTGCGAACACATACACACGCACACGCACACACAAGACACACACACACACACACACACACACACACACACACACACACACACACACACACACACACACACACACACGCACGCCTATGTAGCATCCACCTACACACGCAATGTGTTTATTAGAAGTTGGGTTTTGATTAAACTAAGGATGCTAACTGCCTGAGCTTTTACGAACTACATTGTACTCAGATAAAGATTTTGATTTCTGGAAATTTTGACACATCTTTTTGGTGAGATGTAACTGATAAATAGGTGTTAATTGTTTTGCCACCTAGTTTAATGTGCGTATAATGTCAGGGCAATACACAAGCCCTTTAAAAGTAATTTCCCAGTGACTTGTAAGGTTTGTTAGCAAAGCACGCTATGGCTGTCAGTAGCAGAACGTGGAGAAGCACCATTCCTACACAAAGACACACAGTGCCTCTTCTACAGTGTAAAAATAACCCAATGCCTGGAAAAGCTATCAGGTTGTAAATTGTCAGATTTTAAATTGGGCTGTATTTCTTTATTGCAGTAGAAGTAAACTAAAGTCCCAGACATTTTTCATTTGAATAAAGTCCCTCTGAGAGCTATCTCTGATAGTCATATATGGTTATTTATTATATCTGCTGATGCATGTTGTGCAATGGAAAGGTTTGGAAACGTTCTTCTTTTATGGAGATTGTTCAGTCATGACAGTTCATTAAACTATTGGTGAGACCAAATAGGAAAGAGAAATAACTTCATGAGGTCTAGTAAGCAGAGGTTGGTCACAAAGAGGATTTATCTTTGATGTTCTAGACACTATAACTGATACTGCTTTTCAAACTTTGCAAAATTCCTATTCATAGAAATGAAATAAGCTTGCCAGCAAGTGGGTGGATGCAGCTGGATGGCTGGCGTGTTAGCCAGGGAGTCTGTCAGCTGTATGCTAGTCAGCTAGCCAGCTTGCTAATTCCACGATGCTTTAATGCTACACTGGTTACAGAAAATAAGCCAAACAAAGTTGTCACTCATCTGGCAGCAGTGTGCTTTCCTATGCTGTGAAAAGAGTGGATGGATGAAGCATTTACAAATTTACTCTGGCTCTCTGTACTTTGAAATGTTACCACTCCACTGCTTGTTTTATTCGTTACTGCAAAACATCACCTCAGTAAGTCCACATTTAGTTAATGCACAAATTAGCCCGTTACAACGGTCGCAGTTGCAACGGTACACGTAAAAATTGCCGCTGCTCTGACCAGCCTGCTACGTTAATTTGAATGGAAATGTCCGTTTTACTCCTGTTGTTTTTCTGTGTTCCTATTGTTGGGAGATGCTCCCTGATTTTAAAACGCTGGATCCCCAAATTTCCAATCCCATGCTGAACATGGCTGAACCTTGTCCACACATACTCTGAACTGGCTTCACCTTATTCTCTCATCCTGCTGGTGCTTGGCTTAGCTTAGTGGAGCCTGTGGAGTGGCAGACAGACTTGCTGCTCTTCTCTAAGTGGATGATGACCCTCTTTCTCTCTAAGTTGACAGCCACCTGTTGCCCTTTCTTTAGCCTCCCTCAGTGACTGCCCGCGTGGCTTGCTGATTTATTTCCTCTAGGCGAGGTGGTCACTGTTACTGTTAACTTGTCCAGACATTTGATCCTAATTTTATCTGACTAGAGGGCTTACCTTGTAGCCCATGAGTGCAGAATTACTGGGTGATTTTCCTGCTCCACACAGGAGATAATTCGTTAGTCTTCCAAAGACAAATGGCATGGTATTCTTTAGGCTGTGCACTTGCTCAGCATTAAGGGATTGAGCATTCCCCTGCTGTCAGCTCATGAAGGCCAAAATGTCTTCAAAGATAAGCTCCTATATTGTCCGTATTTTTTATTTAATTTTGCTGGCAGTGGCCATACGTCTTTGTCTCTCGATAATGAAGAGATGTTATGCAATGACAAAAAGGCTGTTATAATAAAGTGCCTTTGGAGAATAGCCAGCATAAAATGTTCAGCGGCATCAGAGTGGCTTTAACGCAGTGATTTCCAGAATCTCTGGAAATCCCTTAGAAATGCTCCTTTTGTTTGAGTCTGACAAGTTTGAACTAATAGCAACACTCTTGTGTTAGCTTTAGGCCCAAGGGTACTTACTTGTCTCAACATTTTCCGTGCTGTTTGGATGTAATTTGTTTAATGTCATATTTTGACTGTATCCTAACTTAAAATTGGGTGCTAAGTTAGCACACCCACGTTGTCAAGATATTTCCTTTATACCCACTCCATTAACATGAGTGATGAGTTGGTTACAATCATGTATGTAATCTCTGTCATGTAGCACTATTATGTGGTTTTCCCATTGCATGTATTTAAAGGTTTAATTAAGACGTACATAACTTTGTTTATGTCATTGGGTTTTTGGGGTTTCTCCAAATTTACACATCACAGGGCTGGTTTTCAGTTTGTTTGTGTCTGTGTTTGTGCCATGAGCCACAGGAAGACCTAATCCAGGCTTCCCTAATCATAGTCATTAGCTGTCACATGCATATGGTTCTGCATGGACAAGGAAGAAAAGTGCACACCCAAAGAGCTAATGGTTTATTAAGATGCTGTGTACCGATCTTCCTCTGGCGCAGTGATTTGTTTTCACCACACAGTGAAGCAGTCCAGGCTCTTTGTGTACTAAAAGTGCAGATCAGGCACCATAGAAATGTTTATCTCTGGGTGTTCTGCAGGGTTTGGTCTCATTAGTACGAAGCTCCTTGGATATTTGTATGTATGCATGCTATATACATTACTTGATTGATGCTTCCGTCCTTTTGTGGAGAAAAAAAAAATTACTTTGGAATGGATGTATTTTTGCCATTTAGAAGACGAGTGGTGGCTTTGTTTATATTTGTTTGACCAGCCTGGGATTTAGAAAATAAACTCAACTCATCCCTCCCTGCGTGTCAGCATTGGCCACAGCCTATTTAAATGGCTGGGCTGTATTGTTGTCGGTGGACTAGATGTGGTAGCCAGAGCCTGATTAAAGCAGTCCTGTGCTTATTTTAGTGTTGTCTGCAAGTACAGTACAGTAAGTCCTCTCTTTATATGCATTTTGTTTCTGAGGCTGCCCGAGTTGCTGTGATGTGATGGTCTGAATAATTTGAAGACAGGAAGAGAGCCAGAGAGAGACCACAGTGTTTAAATAGTTAAAAGTTGAGAGTTGACAAATGTCACATATGTGTTGTAATTAGCAGCAGCTCTCGCAAAAATATAGACACCAAACAAGCTTTTCTTGAGTTCATACAGATGCCCAGTCAGATGCTGCTCCTCTGGCAATTAATGACATTTATGCAGGCTAACATTTGATGTGGTAAATCTATCAACTGCAATCCATAAAATTGTCCTTCTCCAGAAAACCATCTTGAACTCCGTCAGAGTCATACAAATCCTTTTATATGGAGCCAGTTTTTTTTTTTATAAATCACAAAATATTTTTTTATTTAAGACAAGTAGGTTTTTATTCACAAACGTAAAAATCATACTTTTGAAAGCAAAAATGTGTTGGTATTCCCCTTTTAGAGCAGGTTCATCTGTCACCACGTTGATCTCAGCTGAGAAGTGACAGCTGTAATAAGAGGTGACACATTCTTAGTGGATTATCTGCCTTGTCTTTTACAACCTCTTATAATCCGGGCCCAGCACATGATCCATTGTGACTGCTGTTGACTTGTGTTTCTTTTTTTGCGCTATAATTTTGTCAAATTGATAGTTTTGATCTTAAAGTTGACAACTGAAAACTCTGTGGTTGTTAAGATGGAAGACGATGAGCAGTAAATACTCTACGATTGTCCCTCTGAAAACCGTGTTGGAGAATGAGTTCCTGGCAGCTAACAACTTAGTTGCATGGAAATATACTCTGTTAAGTGTGGGTCATTTAATATTTGTTTACCTAATTAGTGTATTATTGTGTGTGTGTGTGTGTGTGTGTGTGTGTGTGTGTGTGTGTGTGTGTGTGTGTGTGCGTGCGTGCGTGTGTGTGTGTGTGTGTGTACTGTATGTGTGTGTGTACTGTATGTGTGTGTAGTATGTCAACACATTGACTTAAGAGGATAAGATCACCTGCGGGTTATCGTGGTGCTCCCAACCACAGTGTCTGTCTTTTCCACACACTCTGCCAGATCTGTACAAAGCCATCTGCAGTTTTGTGAATACACATAAAAAACAATTCCAGTAGTTAACTTGCCTAGTAAAAAGAAGAACAGCTTGAAATGCCTGCTATCATTTTGTAAAGAGTCAAGAGAGTTATCCAAGGTTATGGCTCATGTCCAGTTCTCTTCATCAGTTAAAAAGGATTCTGCGAAAATGTGAAAAACTCTATTAATACAATTATTTGACATTATTATCTGGTTATTACTATCTGTTTGAACACTGTCAAAATGCACGTTCGGATTAGAGAACCTAATAAGAATCCTCAGTGCTGCACCACAGTTTAGAGTCGCATTAAAGCAATCAAATCAAATTTCTAGTCATGTTTTTTTGACTGTAGGGTGCCAAGCAAGCGGAGACTAATTAAGAACACGCATATCACGTGGCACCCATGAGACACAGAGGAAGATCAAATTACCTCTCTGACTTCCAATAAAGAGACCCCAAAATGGGATCATGCACTAAGAGTCACCCCAGGAGGCCAACGTAAACAACACTGCGCCAAATAAGAGAAATCTGAGGCAGCACACGTCTCAGGAAGAGAAACGCAGTGGAGTGGGTCTTGCTTTTCAAATCACAGCTGATAGCAAAACTAGATGACTGTTTTTGATGGTATCACTCACCTCACACTTACCCTCCTCCCTTATATACTCTCTGTTTGGCCGTGAACCCAACAACCCCATGCAGAGCGATAACAACGTAGTTTAGGTTGATGCTTCATTTATGGACGACAGTAAAGGACAATGTCTCCCCTCATTTTGTCCCTGTGCCCTCACAACTAAAATGCAACTTTTTCCATTTTTTTGGTAGGATAAGAGCTAATGCTTCACATACTGTACACGTTTGGAGACTACTACGACATGAATTCTTGTAAGCACACTCATATGCTCACGTTCACATGCACACACTCATGCAAAGGCATGCACATATTAAGAAGCCATCTGGTTCCAGTTGTAAGGCCCCTCATTGCTGCTCCTCACCCGTCCAAATAAGAAGAGAGCTGTCTACGTTTTTATCCAAGAGGGGAGTATTTTTTTTTCTTGCTGTGTTTACAGGATAGAGGGAGATATGTGAGCATGCAGCCTGACCAGTGGACAAAACTGTATTCCTGTGGATAACAAGGGGTCCTATAGCCTCGTGATTGAATTTCAGTGCAGTAAATAATGATATTTTGTTTTTCATCTCTATTCACTTCTAACAACTAGCCAAACTCCTCAGAAAAATACTGTGATTGGTTCAAAATTGGTTTAACTTACATTTTACAGTCAGCTTATAACAAAATATAGTTTTTCAATGTGGCACATCATGACATATGAGTTGAAACGCTCAGAGTGGATGCCATGTGAACCAGACCACTGTGGGGTTTACCGCTGCTGTGAGACTGGAGCAGTCTTTGTTGAAGTGGACAGGTGTGTAACCTCAGTAGCCACAGACTTTAAACAGCTGACTGCATGGAGGAAGGACAATTTGGAAGGAATCTGAGTTTGTTTTTATCTAAACCAACATTTATTTGATGTCTGCAGAGAACTGTTTATTGTGTATTTACACAGGGGTCTAGTATGGTTTAGAGCTGAGGTTTGAGGTGCCTCGTCACAGCCGATGTTTGCCCTCTCTGTGTATCCTTAATGGAGAGAGGACAGAGAAGAGCAGACCAAGAAAACACATAAATAAAGCTATTTTCATTTATCTCAAAGATTTGACTCAATAGTGACAGATTTAAATGCCATTGTGTTTTATATGTTTAGGAATACAACTAACAATTGTTTTTTTCAATTAATCTGACAATTGTTTTCATGATTCATTGAGTCATTGTTTGGTATTTAAAATCGCAATAAGTAGTGAAAAAAATCAATCATCAAAACTACCTATTATTTTGATACTAAACTGGTTGTTAGTTTTGCCTGTTATGCTCTACTAAATGTGCCTCTATGCTATATGTATACTATCATCTATTTCTGAACTTTTAGCAGAGTTTCAGTGCATAATTCATCATCTTTGTCATATTTGACTTTGGGGTCTGCGGTTATCCTATATGGGCATTTAAGTGCCAGTATTGACCAGAAAAAACCCCAACTCAGTAACCCTCTGGCCTTCAGCCAAATCACGGTGTGCCATGGAATTCCATCTCACATCCTCTCTCACATGTCATGCAGGCTCCTTTTCTTTTTCTTCAGCTTTGAAGTCAGTGTCTTTGTAAGGAAATGTCTCTTTCTCTCTGCGCATCTATCAGGAAAATATGAGAAATACTGAAGAGAACCAAAACACTTCATATCTTCTCTGTTTGTCGTTAAAGTAACTGTCACTCATCCAATGTTCTATGACACAGCGCTGTTATTTCTTCTCGCACCTTGGATCAAGTAGTGTTGCCACAGCTGGCTGGCTTTGAATCATGTATAATGGCTGTTTTGCTTTGAAGGGGGATTTATTGGATTTTCTGTCACGTTCATGTGCGGGGATCAATTTAGTCTTTGAGCTGACATCAGCTGGAAAAGTAAAGATTGACATGACCTGTTTAGGGGGATGTGACAGTCATTTTTGTAATGTGTAAATTGGACACTGGACTCTTGTACTCACTCTTAACTGGTGGAGAGACTTTTTTCATTTCATTGTTTTTGTGTGGAGGGACTGTCACAATTGTGGTAGCTTTCACGCTCTCCTTGCTGTGTCTCTCTCTCATTTCACTAAATGAAAGCCATGGGGACAGTAGTATCCCCGTGTCTTCCACCTCGTTCTGCTTTCCCATGCCCTGGCCACATATGGTGATGTAGTCAGAGGGACCTTGCAGATTTCATGTTTCTATTTTATCAGGTAAAAAGTAGCTGCTTCAATTCATGATTTGAGACGGATCAGCAATGTCCTTTTTCAATCTCTCTATGACTCCATTCTGTGCTGTAGCTCTGGCTTCCCATACTTCACATTGTGTTGTGGTGAATGACTGAGCCAACAGAAACGTCAGGCATATTCATCATGAGCCATTGGCAAAGGTAGAAAGTCTGTGGCAATTTGTGGTGATGTGCTAATGATTTGAGAGCTGTCTACTCGTGTTCTAGTTCACAACAGTGTAGCCACCCAGATGGGAGGCATGATAAACAACTGTGGAATGATTATGGATATTGTAGAACATATTGTGATCCACTGTAAATATTAGCTAGGTCACCAGGTATCTGTTTCTCTTTATCAGCTTCAAACATGTTCAAGGCCAAGTAAAAACTACAGTTGTTATTTTTAGAGCTCAAGTCCAGGGCAGAAGTGGGATGAGTAATATTTATATTGTGGCCTTTAATGAAATATGATAGCCTTTGATAACCTCATTTCATTTATATTCACCTTCTACAAACACTGAGGTTAAGGAGGGGTTCAGGAATGCTGTAAAATAAAAAAATAAAAAACTAGAGCATTCAATGTAGTTGATACTGATGAAACAGCAACACAAAGTAAATAAATACATATTTTACAGATATTAAGACTTATCTTGGCAAACACAAAGCTCACAATGGAGGATGCTGTCTGTGGCGGGGCAATTAAACCACGTTTTGATCAAACTCAAGGTGCATTTTATGCAATCAAATTTACAAAAGTAGAGCTAGTGTTCTCACTTGGCTTTTAATTAAGGGCGCAACTGAAGCTGAAATACTCGATCCTTCCACCTCCATTCCAGACGTTGTTGGGTGATTGGAGAGCCCATTGAAATAAAGAGCTCAAGCACCAGGAGAATCTCTTCTTGCAGCCCACCATGACTCTGAAGGGGACCACTTAGAGTGGCCGTAGCAGGAGAAGATTGGACAACCTTTGTTATGTGCAGAAGAAAAAAGCCATACAGTAGATAGGGAAAAAAGAGAAGAGGCCTCAATGCTTGTGTGAATGTCGGCTAAGAGCCTACTTAATCGGTTCAGGCATGTCGGGCAGTTGGGATGACTCTATCTGAAACTGAGGTTATATGAAACGCATGTCGCACACGGTAGTGAAGTTTCTTATCAATGCAGAACTCTCAGGCAGAGCATATGAACGTGTGAATTTAGGGAGCATTTTCTCACTAATGGCATGGCTGGAGAACGTTCCCAAATTCAACAAGGAATTGTCAAATTCTGTGGTGAAAAATTCATAACTAATTACATTTGAACAAGCAGCTTACCCAATGTTACTCTGTGGTGAGGGTAAAAGAAACATTGTCTGCTTTTGCTTAGTCTGTGTTATAAAGAGGAGTGAAAATCTCTATTGGTATAAACAAAAAGTGATGTGTCCTGAAGTTGTGAGAAAAGCGAGCCATGTTTACATCATTGTTGTGGTTAAAGCTAAATCTCATCTTTCAGTCAATATGTCAGACATTGTTGTGATCCATTCAGATCTATTCATATGTGTTGTATGGTGGTTTTCTCAGTGGTCACTTAAGGATCATTGAACACACAAAGCACTAAAATGTTTTGCTTAGACCTCTTGTTTATAAGATAAAAGCCTGTATATAAGCCTTTAATCTCTGCGTTTGGAAATGTGAAAAATGCTTGAATCTCTCCCAGTGTCTGGACCTCAGAATTCAATGACATCAGTGGCTGTTCTCTCTGCTTGTTCTCTGATGAATGCCTTTTGTATTAGCAAGGTTCAACACAAAGCAAAGAGAGGCAGTATTGGGTTTCATTCAGTTTTTGCACACATACATACATACTAAATGTAGGGTGTGGAAACAATATACAAACATCTGTTCAATAAAATGGATTACGTTATGCTCTTGAATATTCTATTATCTCTTTTTCTTCCTTTTTTCTTTTTAGAGGTGGGGTTGAGCAAGTAAACGATACCTTTAAAGATACCTTTAAATATCATGCAATTCAGTGAAATGCCACCACAATCTAAAGCCTCAATCAACAGCTTTCGGACACAGTGTCCAAAAAAATTTGCTTTTACAAAAGTAGCATCTTATTGGACAGGTTTTATTCTTTTCACTCTCTAAACTGTAAAAAACATGAATAAGAAATGGCAAATGAAAAGTAACTTTGCATATGCAACTGCATGTGCAAATACCTATGTAGTATTTCCAGCTTGGCTCTATTGCCCCGCCTCCAACACGATTTGGCCTCAGAAACTGTAAACTAATTGAAATGGTCATGTGTAAGATTGTTAGAGCCTGGTCTCTAAGAGGAGGGGAGTCACAAATTGACGCTCAGGGACAATGATAAATGGGCAGGTAACAAGATTCAAGGCCACTTCACAGAGTCTAACTAGCTAATTTAAAATATATACTGTATATATATACATATATATATATATATATATATATATATATATAAACATATAATATAACATTTTAAATCTGGACCAGTGACATAAAAAGGAACCTAGGATGAGCGTTCTGTTACCCATATACCTAAATCCAGTACTAATTTGAGAAAACCAAAGGACAGTATCAGATCCAGAGTGTCTGCTGGCAATCATCAAACCTGATGCTGGATGTGTAATGGTATACACATCCAGGCAACCTACATTAGTAACTTTTTACTTTTCTCTCAAGAGATGCAGGGAGTGCAGAATCCATTCATAGCCTTCATGCAGTAGACCACTGGGGACCTACGCGGCAAAGTTGCTGAGTAATTGTTACGGCTCTTCACAAATACAATTTTAATTTAGTTTGGCTACTTCATGCAAAAAATGCATTCACATGGGTCATCATGAACCACATATATGCCCCAGACTCCCTTCTAACTTTCCACTCCTGCAGCTGAGCGCAGCCTACCGTGGCAGGCAACAGGAGCAGCTGTGTTGGAATGGAGTCATGGAGGAAGAAGAGTATGGTTTCTTTTGTTCATCTGTTTAAGAGTCAGAGAAACATCAGACTGTCATCATTAGGCATGTGAACTTATACAAATGCCATTATCACTATATGTATGCAGTGGCTGTCGAGCCAAAATGTTGTAACTGACACACATTGCTGTCTACGCATGCTAAGTCTGTGCAAATACCTGCTTTCTGACAACTGTCATCTGCTAAGCGCTGTCCTTATGGGACCCTGTCAGGTGAGAGGTCAGGCTTCTTTGCATACACAAACACATTCATCACATTTTGATCAGACTTGCTAGACTCCAGGGAGTCACATGAGCGACAAATGAAAATGATTATGGTGCTAGGACAACTTTTACTCCCAATACCATCATTTCTCCCAATTGTCAAATTCCAGAGCCCTGACATGAAGTAAAGAACAAAGCACAACATACAAACTCATATGTCTAGTACTCTGAATCTAAGTGGGCCAATACAGTATATTTTGTTTTCCTCACAGCTGTAAGATACCTTCTGCCAGTCTTTGTACATTATCTCACGTTTTGTAATCCTCCCTGGAACAAATCTAACAGTTTTTCTATTCCAAGAAACATTTTCAGATAACAGCCACATACCTCATTGTCAAAACTCATCTTAAGTCCTCACCTGGATGTCTGACCAAAACAAAACATTTACATAGTTTCAAGAATTTTCCTCCACTTCATTCTGATCAGTAAAATTAGACTGTGACCTCTAACTCCCAACAGTCAGCTGTTGCAGGCTACAGGAACTCCTAGACTATACCTACAACGACACCATAGCACCCTGCCATGTGCTGCCATCTGACACTTTTGTGTCTCAGCATTCAGAGGAAGTGTTAAAGCTCAACCTGCCAACCAGACATGTGCCTCTGCCGAGACTTGTCCGAAGACAGACACTATCATTTCACTTTATTGGAACAAATACAACTGGTGTTTTCTTCAAACTTGGCAGACAATGATAAGAGTTAGTTTGGGCATGATCACATATTGCCTTCATGACATTTTATACTTACAGAAACAGAGGAGTGCTCTCACAACCATTTGCTTTCATAACAAAGTCTAGGATTTTATGTATTCCTGATGCTCATTTACATAATGAAAAGATATCCGATTTCAGCTCTTTTGAGAGACTGTATTACATGAGGGATATGCCACATTGTCCTGGTTTCCTTGACAAGCTCAGGTTTGATCTCTTACTTCTGACAGCAGAGAGCCAGGGTCAACTGGGGTTAACCCCGTCTAACCCTCTGGGCCACCTGGAGACCCCCACCGCACAGTTTACCAGGATTATCCCACACCCTCCTACACATGAGTTGCACACATATTAAGGGCAATAGAGGTCATTTCTGTCTCTCTCTCTCTCCCTCACACACATACACACTCTGTCTCTCTGTCTTTGATGCTTGTGTTCTAGGATGCTGATCCTGTAAATGCTATAGGATGAAAGGGCTGGTTTGGCACAGGCCTGTGTGACCTCTATAGCTCTGGCTATGGGGGCTGGCTGCACCCCTTTTTTGTTTGGGTTGACACTTGAGGGAAGCTGTCACCCCTGAGGTCAGCCGGCGGGGGCGGGCTGAGTGACTAAAGGACCACCTCCTGTCAACATTAAATGATTTATGGAGAAGAGACACAAGCCCAGCTCCTGTATCCTCATTAAATACTAAAAGCATAACATCATTCCAGTCCTCTGCCTCTGTGATGTTTACTAGGGCATAGCTGGAAAGGAAAAATTTAAAAAGGCTGTTTAGTTGGCATTAGTTGTCTTGACTTTCTTCCAAGACACTACCTTTTGGACATACTGTAGATAACTGCTCTTCTTAGAGATATTATGTTCGGTAATGGTATTGTATGGCAATGTTAAACTTTCAACCATTTTTTAAATTCTATTTTTTATTGGCACACAGAAGAAAGAGGTTAAGTGGAATTCAGTCTCATGTATTTCGTCCTGTGGAAAGTTCCTGAATAGGAGAAATAATACTTCATTCCCAGTCTGGGACATTTCACATATGTCAAGTTTTTTATGGCTTAATTTCAAATTAATCTGCTGCCCCGTATTTTTGTGCAAAACTACTTTTCGTGCCCCCCGTTTCTAAATTGAGAAAGATGGTTTTGGAGGGAGAGAAAAAGACATGGAGGAATGTTCCCCTGCTAAGACGTCATGTGGTGTATGACTGTGCACACCGCCAGGCCGGGCTTTCCAGGCCCTCTCAGAGGGACAAGTCTTTCCTGGAAATCTCAATTTACCTCTGAATAATAGAAAAGGGACAATATATCACAGGCATCTACGTCTATGTGAAACATGGAGTTATTGGGGAACAGGAGCAATTAGTAAAGAGTTATACTAAGATGAGGAAATGCACATACATTTTTTTTTGTATTTGATAACATCCTTATTATTCTTCACCTATGGTGTCATGTTATCAAGCCAGCAAAGCATCCTGTGTCTGGTTCTTTATCCTCTGAGTGCATTTAAAGAACACTGTTTCTCTCATCTATAGTAAATAACTATAGACCTTGAAGGCATATCACATAGTACAGCGCTATGGATCTTAGTAGACGTCTTGAGCCAGCTCTTTTTCGTCTGTTCCACATCAGGCAGGCTGCCTCAGCAGGGCCTCAGCCTGCCCGTGAGTGGAAATCTTTGGCCCATGTTATCTTTGGAAAATGTCGAGTCCACAGAAACCCAGGCAGAGCATGGAGTCCAGTGTCAGCTAGACATCCCGGGATCACTACTGTTAAGGAAAGATGGAGACATTGTGCTGCACCAGAATGATGATGAGTTGAAGAAAGCAGTTGAAATTATTTTAGGACTATCTAAACTATATTGTAGCAGAGAGGAAACATTTCCTGACGAGTTATTTGACGGCGCCCAACAATCAACAAAAGACCGTTGTGCATCATGACATGATGAGCACTCTCTGACACTGAGAGCTGTGTGGTTCACTGACACGGTCCAAGATTGGACGTTGCTTTTAGCTGACACAGTAATAGGGGGTGGAGGGGGGGTGTGGTGGTGGGGGGGGGAGGGGGGGTTGTCATAAAAAAACTGAGGGAATGTGGGACAAAGAGCTCCATATGTGTAGTAGGCTGTAGTGTAACCCAAGTTCTGTAGTGTGGAGGGCCTCATCCACTTAATGCAGGAATCCACCTCATTCTCCCCGTCTATATTGCTGTGATTTTTCCTTTCATAATGACCCCAAGAGCCAGCAGGAGATTGGATGGCCTCCTATACATTGTGCATGTTGTGGCGGGGCATGACAAATTAGCACCCTGCAGAAATGCTGAATTTCTATGGATGTTTGTCTCATCAAAACAGCATGGCCATTTCCTGACTTGGCAAACAGAAGGCTCTTCTATAATGGAACATTCATAAGGCTTTCAGGCAGGGACAATTTCTCATCAGATTTACTGTTTTCTTTTGATGCAAGAGTGTATCTCATTATTATTACACAATTTCATACTTTCTTACCATAGCTGGCTGTGCATCCCGTTTGGAACCAGATGAAAGTACACTGTATGATTAAGTAAACCATAGTACAATGTGTAATACCCTGTCTTCTATATTTAACTCTCAAGTGACTGGTATCAGTTTCTACCCCAGGCACTACAGACCTGAATATGGTATTGTTATCTTAACTTATTATGTATCGGTATTGTCATATATTGCCTTGCAATACATTTTAAGATATTACATAACTTTTTAATGTCGAAGCACATATTTGTATATAGATCTAACTTTCTCTGGCAACAAAATATCAAGTAATACGTACTGAGACAGTGAATATATTCCTTCTGCTTTTCATAAAGTAATCGGGATAGGAGCCGCTGTTTTTAAGGGGACTACGACAAGTTTACGAAAATGTATGTAGTTATGTAAAATACTGACAAATTCCAGCTACTAATTAGCTGAACCCAATTACTCAATTTAAACAAAACCTCAAAGATACTCATTTGAGTTCACTGTGTGCTTAGCTAACTTGTAATGTTATACTGTATATCCAATAAGAGACATTTATATATGTAAATAAATAAGGCTAAATCTATTTGCAACACTGTCCTGAAAGGTTTCCTCTTTTCCTGGAGGAATTATTTGAAATGCTAGACGTAGGCAATTAAATGTGACTATTATTCTTATCATCACAGGACCAAGCGCTCTGTTACTTGATCTGCTTGCGTGACAAAAATATCACATCAGCTGTGCTCATGATACAGTAGATATTCTCAGATAGATAAAGGGTGGTAATGAAAGAGTGACCTGAATATTAACAGTGGGGCTTTGTCATTTGTTATTTGGTTTTTAGGGAAGAGCTGAGTGTCAGCAGGGGGAATTGTGGTTTGGAGGCTTCACCACTTGTCTCGTTTCACATATGTCTAATGCAACATACTGTATTTTTATCTCATGGGCTTGTGCTTATATTTAGCGTAACCCCCGTACTGTTTTAACTTCTCAGCTGGTGACTCATTAAGAGTGTTTGCAACGGTGCTAATTTATTTTTTGATCTAACCTGCATATATTCTGGGTGTAGACACGTCTCACTTTCCTCTCACATACATAGCGCATGCTCCAGCTGTATTAGCTCTCTCCAACTGATAGTTTAGTAGCATGCTCTATGTTTAGTGATTTAACCAATAATAGATCATGGAGAGCTGCGCAAACCCATTTATAAGATGTTATACGAATGGAAGGAGGCGTGATGTCATGGCGTAAATGTTTATTTCCTCCAATCCATTGCTCTATAGTGTAGGTCCTCATGTTGCCGCTTAAATCTTAACTTTTCTGTCCATTTCATTATTATGTAACGTAGCATGTGTCTCCACTCTTACGTTTGCCAAGGTGTAGCACAAAGTTGCTTACACTGCTATTCATGCCTTAAGTGAGGTAGTGTTTTCTCAGTGCATGGATGTGCTATGCTACAGTATTCCACAACCCATTAAATTTTGACATGAGGGGAAATCAGGTTGATGGCTTTACAGGATGTCCGAGGAATTTCGGTCATTCTCGGTAAAGCTCAGAAAAAGAGGAGAGCAGGGAAAAGCAGTTGAGACCTGTCTTTAATTTTGCATATAATGTCTACATATGGCAGCTGTGCCTAACACTACCACATTGCTTTAACCTTTTCCAAGTTTTGTAAGAACCCCTGGTTTTATTTCACTTTTTTGTTCAAGAGTCTGCTTAGATGAGGCCTGTGGGCTATTCAATAAGAAAGTGGAGGAGTGTTTCTCCCTACACAATAATGTTTTGATTATTTTCTACACTGATACTACAGTCAGAGAATAACAACAAAAGAACCTACCAGTATCGATTACCTCAGAAGGACTGGAGCCATTTTGAGCCTTTCTAACATCTTCAATTCTCCAAGGAATGCTGTAATGCAAGTACTGAGCCATGTGGATGAGGAGATTTGACCGTGAAGGTGTTGGAATTTACCCTGGTGTTCTTGAAACCACTATTGAATTTGTTTAGCTGTGTGAATGGGGGCTTTGCCATCTCTTAACACACTGAGCGAACAATGCATCAAAAGGTGCACCTGGTCCTGTGAAAGCAATTCATACATCTTGGCATTACACTACTATGCAGAGGTAACAATAGACCTAATGCCTGGCATGAGATGGCTACATATTCACCATGCTGGTCTACATGTAGGTGAAAACGACTTATCACACCATATCATTTTTCCAGGATTCTGTAGTGCCAGCGTATATGTCATCGCGTGTTAAGTTTGGATACAGGCCTCCAATGAGTGATTTCCAAATGTCATTACAGCTGTAAATATCATCTTTGAAAAGTTGATGACAGTTTTTGTTCGGAAATTGCTAATTTTAGACTTTTGTTTGACTCATGACTTCAGTGTTTTTTTGAAGATTCCTCTTGCCACATTAAATAATTTGGGATGGTTGGTGACTGATATTAATTGCATTTTGAACAAACCTCAGAGGTGCTTAAAAAACTCCCATATTAAAGTGCTGTATGTTAAACGTATTGCTCTTGCTGACACACACTGGTAATTGGCGTACCCTTTGTAGCTACCTTTATAACTGTAATTTAGTCACTTCAAAGGTAACATCCTTTCCATGTTGTGAATCCAGCTTTGTATACCCTCATTAAATGGGTCATCACCTTGACTACAGCAAAAACAGCAGGTAAAAGTGAACATGCCCTCACCTAGGAATGATGCAGTCCACCTCTGGGCCAGCCGGTCACAAGTATGTCGCCTTAATTTGTATTTGTAGCACTGCAGTGATGAGAAATTCCCCTTCAAAATTAAATCAGTGGTGTCTGAGGTTTTGTTTGTGATGGACAGATGTGAATATGAACAGATGAACAAGCAGAAAATAATTCCCCCACCCCTGCATTTCAGTTTAGGGACAAAATGATGCAACAACACAAAAATATGGGTCAGCAGAATCAGATGATGTCCCATGACTCAAAGTATTATAAGATACTTGTATCTTGATTTAGTCATGTGAACTAATACAGCTGTTTGGAAAAGTTTGAGTTGTCAAGAAGGGAGACAATGGGACACAGACTCAGACTCCACACCCATCATTGCTACGTAAAAAATCTGCCAATTGCCAATTTTGGCAACCAGTACATCCACCAACAATTAAATTCACACAAAAGTGAATTCACACATCCGTTTGCTTTGTTCCCTTGGAGTTTATTGCTGTTTTTTGAGGGTTTTTGTTTTTGTTGTTGTCGCACTGGCTCAGTGGTTAGCCTGTATTCACATCATATTGAAAGTAAGAAAACGGTCACCTAATAAAACAACCCAAGATGGTGATTTCCATCCATGTTATGTACAGACAGACTGTTACAGCATGTACTACTTATTAAGAGTTGTATGGTAAGCAGAGTTGGTCATGTGAGGTCGGTAGAAAATAATCTGAAAGATGGCATTACATTTTGGTTTAGATGCCTGAATACTGGACTTTGGCTTATGTTAGGTTTCAATGTTTGTCATAGCCAACATTTCTGGATAACACAAAACTCCCAATTGTTTCCACCACTTGGAAGTTGGCATTGGTAGTATTTACAACATCAATTATAATTTACAGGAGACCATGGCATCAGCACGGTTAACTCACAGCAAAAAACTTCCTGAGGTTGATCCCACCAAGTCTGACCGCTGCCTTTCTCTGTAGTCTGCATGGTCTCACTTTGTTTATGTGGATCTCCTCTGGGAGCAGATATTCTGTCTGGGTCAGATGAATAGGAAACTCTGAAGTACTCAGAGGTATGAATGTGGTTATAACTGTGTTTTTCTGTCTGACTTAGAGAAGGACTCGCGACCTGTCCGGAGTGTTTCACTGCTTCTCAATGAGTGCATTCTGGGTTTGGCTAAAGCCCACTTTGAATGATGAGCAAATACTAAAATAAATGGATAGATAACAGTTTGTTTTAAGACTATACTATGCTCTACTATATGAGCAAAGTGTGGTAAATACAATAAATCTGTATTATAACTATTAGCAACTATGAATTCAATGAACGGTTTTGAGATATCTCCCAGTATCAGTAAACAGGGGAGAAGGAAGCAGGCAAATGAAGAGTTTACGGTCCAGGGGTCAGACAATCACCTGTACCAACTCTCAGCTTGGCAGTTTGGATAAACAGTGGAGGACTCAGCCTGACCTCACTGTCAAACACACTGACATGGATCACCTCAAATTCCACTGAGCACTTCCAGCCCACTCTGTGGCCACCACCCAAACTGCTCCTCATTTCCTCTTAAGTTTACAAAGTTACATCTTTTCTGTCTTTTTTCCTGGTACTTCCTGCATATGTTTGCATTAATATTTATGTTACAAAGACAAGAAAAAGGAACAAACACGCACCAGTTAAAACAAAAATCTCACCATGGATATACGAATTACAGTTGAGGTTTCAGTTGGCTGGTGTGACAGAGTGGGCCACAGTGGCCCTGTGAACCAGGCCTGCAGCTGTCACACACATGCAGACTTCCCTTTTCTCCTCTTCGTTCCCCACTGATGTGGCCCAGTCAGCCCAGAGACAAATGGGCCTAGACATGGAAGACATTAGAACCAGCTAAAAACAACATGCTAAGTACAGACTTGCTCTCCCACAATGCAAACACAAAGTGTTCACTCTGCTGCAATTATACACATTTTGACATGGACAGCAGGGGAGACAGTTTTCTTTATATCTATGTTAACGCTTATTTCAGGGAAAGTCTTACGATGTAGAGACATTTTGTGGCTTCAAGTAGCTGTGTTAACATTAGGATGAAAGGGTAAAAAAGACAAATCATTCAGGTCAAGGGTCAACCATGCAGATACAGTATAGTAGGTTATGTAAAACACACTGTGTTAGAAAGGATGTTTTGATACAGTGCTTGGTCTACAATATTCCTGATGATTTCATTCAGACTACATAGAAAGAGAGGGCACATGCAAGGCAGCCTTCCAGAATGAGTATCTCAAATTCAAACCCACCAGTCAGAGGAATGCTCCTGACACTTCTCCAGTTTCAGATCAGATTTAAAGTCTATGACCTTTGTAAATACGGCTATTTCTGACACCTGAATTATTTCTAAATAAGAGGTTGACATGATGTTGGAATTTGTTGGCTGCAGAGCACATTGGGCCAGTATTAGATTAGATTTTCTGGTCCACGTTGTGCACCAATTAAAAATGTAGTACTGCAGAACTGCAATTTTGACTGTCTCTGGATTAGACATTTGGTGATGAAGATTTGCCCTGGCTGTCTCAATCAAAGCTATTTCAGTCAATCCTTTAAAGTGTTGAGAATAAGATGTGGGGGGCCAAGAGCTTGCTGGCATGATCGGTAACAAATGACCTGCATTGGGCAAGAGGCGGGGATCCTCGCCCAGTAGATCCTCAGACACAGTGTATTTTCTTAAAAGAGACAATTAGGTCTTGATGAGGCGGCCCAGCACCAGGAGCTGTTGATATCAGGGAGTTAAATGTCACCGTTTGAAGCAAAAAAGCCAGTGGTATGGACCTGCTCCTCCAGTGGGAAGACATTACAAGGTTCTTGTCTTATTTATATGCTAAGCTTATTTGAGTCGGTACCATATGCTGATAGGTTGTTAATTGTTAATATATTGATGACACATTCAGTTCATAGTTCAAAGTGAGAAGATCATTTTGACCTTTCTTCATTCACAAACTGTATTTCTTATATTTGACAGTGTTTTTCCCCCATCTATGCAAATAATAAGTCCGAATTCAAAGATGATGCTTAGCTTTTTTGCCATTGGACTAAATGTTGTAATATATTTCAGATTTAAGATCTGATTACAGTACAGTAGAAAAGAGTTTTGACTTATATTAGGTCTTGAGAAGAAAATTATTTGTTAATAATTCAATGTTTATTATTCAGAGTTTTAATTGCTCTAAATATCTTAACATAAAATAATGTAACATTTTCATGTACAAATTATATATATTTTTTTTAGCCCCACTAGCGGTGTAGCTCTTGAAATAATAATGCATAATTTTGATCCAGACTGAAATATCTGAACTATTAAATAGATTCCCATGACATTTTGTACATTCATGGTCACTAAATGATGAATCTTGCTGACTCTGGTGATCCCTTGACTTTTCCTCTAGCATCACTCTGAGTTTTTTCTTTTGTCACCCCAGTACATCTGGCCATTCACAGAAGAAAAAAGCTAGATCGTTGAAATGGCAGAAGCTGTGGAAATGAAAACAAAGATGCTTCTACCCTGCTACACTGTTTGATTTCAAAACACCACAGTAATGACTGCTTCCTGACAACTTACAGATCACAGCTTCAACCACAGCAGGCACTGAGACCTGAAAATATCACCAAGCCAAGTTCAAAATATTTTTGACGCTTTCAAGTCGACAACTTGTGTAAATAGCTAGTAATGTGCTCTATTACAGTACCGTTATCAAACTCTCTCCTTCCAATCATCTAAAATGTTGAAAAGCAATAATAGAAGAAAAAAAATCAAATCAACCGATGATCAAACATATCAACACTAGTCCACTTGAATGAGACCAAATGAAATAGCACAGCCATTACCCTGACATAGTAAACAAACATGTCTGTTTCACCCTCTGGATGCCATTAGGAATGTTTCAATGTTTGTTTAGTCATTGAGCAAAATGTGTTCTTTCCTCCTCTTCATACTTCAATAGTATGTAAATCATAGCATTTATTTACAAGCCGCCATTGTTCTCAGTTCAAACACAGCTTGTATTTGTAAGTCTGTAATTGTTTGGTATATTCTGCTCTGCTTATCTAACCTCCCCTCTTTCTAATCATGTAGTATTTAGAATATATAGAGGTTACGTTGTCGTTGCTTAAATCCTGTGGCTTTTATAGAGAGTGCAAAGGCCGCTTTGAGGCCTTTATGGAATCCAGCTGGCTTGGTCCAGCATTTTTCCAAAGTTCCACATGCATCTGAACCAGATCAGAGCCAAGCATAGTCCAGTCAGACACCCACTGCAGCCTTGAGAACAGCCAGGGTTTTTCAAGAACATGAATCAGTTGTATAGATTAAACACTGGGATCATAAAATAGTTTTTAATACAGTATCTGTTGTATTCCAACTGATACAAGTCAGTTATGTGGTGAGTGAGGTTCCTGGAATCTCTATTAAGACACATTTTGAATCTACTTAACAGTGACATTTGATCTAAATCAGTGAAATTGCACCATCCATTAAGGCTTTGATACAGCAGCTGGTAAATGTGACCTCAATGCTACACACACACACACACACACACACACACACACACACACACACACACGCAGAGTCACATCCTGACTCCAACTATGGTAAAGTACTTTAACTCTCAAACACTCCTCAGCAGGTGTTGGAACATTTTATGAGAACCTCACCCTTGTTTTATGATGACCAAGTCCTGTTCATCTTTGTCACAAAACACTAACCTCTGAATGTGGGTCAAATCTATTTTAAGACTAACATTTCTAACACAAGTTCTGTAAAATAAAAAAAGGATAGATCTGCATTCCTACACTAGATGACACTTCAAGACTCGATGAAACATTAGATGTCTAAAAATAAGCATTCAATGTCAAGTTTATTTATGTCCACCTATCTAACTCCACTATGAAATACAGTATAAAGCTTAGATGTGTTAATGTACCTTTTTGTCAAGTTCTTCCTGTCTTCTGCAGCAGCGCTCACGAGCTTTATGCTGTTTTTGAGTCTAATCACTACCAGGTGTTTTTGAAAAGATTTTGGTGAAACTGGCACAGGGTCAATACAGGGTGGAAGTTGGAGGGGTGCGAAAGAGGGGTGAGTACCAGAGGAATGGAGTTGCTTAATGTGAAAACATCAAACGGCTTGAATCTGGTACCAGAGTGTTAGGTTAAGGTGTTGGAACTTGTTATGGTATGATCATGCAGGGCAGTTGCCTGTTGAAATTATTGTCTCAGGCAGACTCAACACCACCCAAAATCAGCATTATTGCCTTTTTTTAGGAGGAGGAGGGTAGATGAATAGGCATATCTGTGGGTCGTGTGAAGTCATAAATATTATGTTCAAGAGTTGGCTCTTAAATCTGGCTGATTTTACGGTTGGGCCATGGTCAATCAAGATGAAAGACAAATGAGGTGAGCTCTAAGATTTACAATCCATCAGAGTCTCTGTACAACAAGCCCAATGGGGCAAAAAAAAAGAAGTTTCCCAACTATGTAATCCACTGTTTTGAAAGGCATCAGGGCTACACCCTGCAGTACACCCACATCCTCATGCAAACCATACTGCAAAGGTATGTGTGGTCATGCACCGTATAAGACATGGCAAACCAGCCAGCTTTTGTTGGTTATTTGAGCCAAGTTATTTTGTGTAAATATGTAGTTTGTGTTTTGTTGTTCAGTGACATTGTTCAAGCGAAAAATAATAATTTATGTACAACAACACAATGCAGCCACGTTGGGGGAAAAAGGGGAGTTTTGCAGTATCTTAATCCTAATTGGCAGCAACAGCAATTCAGAGTTGAGACAATTAACTTTATTATTATCATCAAAATACATAGAGCAAAATGTAACAATGTAAAAAGAAATGTAAAACAATGCAGCCCATGAAACATATATGTACTGCATTTTTTTTATTTGCATTTCTGCATCCGTATGTATGCAGATAACAGTATACAAGCCAGTATTAGCCAATAGTCAATATTTTGGGCTTTACTTTTTGTGGTGGAACAAACCAACACTAAATTGTCATCACATTGACCAAAATTATGCAAGAGCTTTTTTTCACATTGGTGCCTCCATAGATCCAGCCATGCGTAAATCTTACCCCCTGCTGCGCAGAGAGCAAGGTTCTTCTCTTTTTTTTTTCCTCCGGCTTTATTACACTGGCCTCCTGTCTTGTTGGAATAGTTAAACCTGTTAACTCTACTTCTCATGCAAACACAGTGAAGCTTGGAAAAATACCAGACAGAGACCTCTAGGGGTTAGGATGGTAAAGACACCCACTTTACACAGATTCGTCATGAACCTTAACCAAGGTAAAACTAAGCTGCTGATACTTTAAAAGCTAGAATACATTTTATTTGCCATTTCTGTCTAGGTTTTATTGAATAATCATCATAATAACTTTGCCATTTTTTTAAAATCTAATCTAATATGTCATTCGCTGGGAAATAAGAAAGTGGCCAAGGTAAACCTTCTGTGTCTCATTATATTTGACAATGTCAGATTCATGCTCTTAGTAGCAGATCGCACTACTTTTTAATCTTTGTATAACTCTCCCATTTATTGGAGGAACAAGAGTTGCCATATATCCACCCCATCCCTTTCCTACAAAATAAATGTTATGGAGACTCTCTTATCCCACGGCTTGTGGTTCCACCCTGAATAATGTGAGTGTTGGGGCTGGGCACGCCTCTTGTCATCCTCATACCACAAATATATTTCCATTACTTTAAGGTATGTTTTGTTGACACTGTTTTTGATAGTTTTGGATCTTGGCAATGTCTCTCCCTTCATTCCATTGCACAATCTGTGATATGATGGCTGGCTTTGGCTAAATAAGGTAAGAGAACACTTAACATTGTTTCTTGCCAAAAGACGGCTGATCCTCTGTAGTGCCGTGAGCCAAAACGCTTTTTTATCCAATCAGAAATTGAGGGGGCTTTAGGTGTGCCAGCCAATCCCTCTCCACCTTGACACTGTCATGCTATAGGGATGCATGACTAGCTCTTAATGGTGGTTTTCATCTCTTAGTTTGATTTATATTGCCAGGGCATGTTTGCTGAAAGCCAGGTATGTCTCTCTTCAAAGTGGGCAGCAGTTGCCGGTAAAGCAGATTTTCTTCCCTCTCTTTGTTGTGTATTGAAGATATGGGGCTTGTTTAATTTTCCAAGCAGGCATATTTTTAAGTTAGTCATTCTGGGAAGACATTGGTTAGTTTTTCAAACTGAGAAAAGAATAACCAAAGCACCATAACTCTGTATCTTGTTGTACATGTATTTATGATCTGGAATAGCAGATGGTTTTTCTGTTCTTTTTCAGTCAGAAAAATTACATTTGCGAGTTGTAGAAAATGTAATATTCTGTGACTCGCAGTTAATTTATTAAACTCGTGCTTTTAGAGACATTTACTCTAAACTGTTTTCATCAACATAACTGCAAACTAAACTCAACTGTACCGGCCAGGGTTTGATTAGCTCATCAAGGGTTATGCATGGTAGAAAGGCCTTGGTTTCCTCCACACAGTTGAACAGCAACTTTTAGAAAATGCAGTAGATACTCTCAAATGTGACAGATGAATGATGAGGAAGAGGTCCAGCATATTGCTGAAAAAGGTAGACAAGGAGCCCACTGCAATATACAGTACATGTTACCTAGAGAAAATCACAAGAGACGGGCTCTAATTGTTGATTTTCCCTGGGTAACATGAGATTACAAAAGGCACTCATACTGTATCTATCAAAGGGGTATTATTGTGTTTCATCTCAAATTTGAGGAGTGAATCTGTATCTCCTTTCATCATGATTCGGATTAATGGCTGTTGTGAGTGTGAGTTTGATAGATTTGGGCTTTCCTCTCCGAGACAGGCCCGTTGTGGTAGTGATCGAGGGTGCTGTTTTACCGTATTTATTCAGACCAGTCCAATTATGTGAGGGGTGCTATGAGGCCCAGTGACACTGGAGACAAATGATAGTTGACCCTGCCCAATAAGGTGACAGGGAGGATGACATGCTTGAATATTTGAGATATCGATAAATTTTTCTTAGCAATGTACAGCAAAGATAAACAAACATTGTGTTCTCTTTGATCTGGTAACTTAACGTGCCTCTCATGGCATTCGTTCTTCGTATTGAGTTATTAAAATGTAGCTGTAGAAATCACTTTTTCATGCGGAGTTGAAGGAGTTGAAGTGCATATTGAGCAACAGTGCTTTTTTAGCATGCGAATAGGCGGTCATTAACTGTACTCATTTGGCTTTCCAAGCAAATATTAAATCCTTATCTGCCAGCGCTAACACTTTTGAGAACACATCAGTCATTTGGCATTGTCAAGTAGGATTTTAAATAGAGGGCAGTCAGTCATGTTAATTGTGAATCTGTTCCAGTTGGGCAAACAGGTTGGCCCAGAGGACAAAACATGTCTCTCAGTCATTTGACTGTCTGTGCCAAGCATGGATTATATTCATGTCAATGACACCTCAGAATAAAGTAGTATCCAAACAAAACACATCCTCAACAGCAGAGATAATTAACAATTCAAATTGAAAGTGTTTCCTTTGATCCATTAGAAATTAGTCAAATCTTATAACTTATATATTTGGATTGTAATGTAAATACATCTCATGTTTGATATTTACAATGTCAGAACTAAGTCTATCATAAGCACAAATATCATGCCTCTCTAATTATAGTATGCTTTTCATTGAAGTCCATTGTATCTTGCCTCTTTGGTTGTGAATAATAGTGCTGACTTAACCTTTCCCCAGACTCTGCCACCTGTCAGCAGCCAGATCAGACTTCACACCCAGCTCGGCTTAGCCAAACCAGTGCCAAGGTGCAACAATCTAACATGACAGGGCACTCATGCAACACCAATATAGTCTAACGTGTGTGTTCATGATCACAGATCACTAGTGCCCCATTTTATGTCGACCCATATCTATTAAGGTTGGGCAACGTTTCGATAAAGGTCATTCCTTATTGTCTTCCTCCATGGATTCATTAGAAATCACTGCACTATGACTAAGACTTTGAAGGTCAGATCCAACAGGGAAAGCACACACACTATGATAACCAACTCATGCGCTAGCTTGTTTGATGATTGTACTCTAGGTAACGTCTGTGCCAGTCTGATTGGATCTGGATCAAAGATAATGGCATACATTTCACACAGCCAAGGAATGAGTAGTGTTTGAAGATATTACACAGTATTCGAGAGAAAGCGCGCCTGGTCTTTCTCGTCTTAACTCTGAGGATTGTCCATACTTGTACAATCCTGTGCTTCATCTTCCCCATACATACTTTATTTCTGGAAAACTTGGAGCCCTGTTCTTACAGGTTTTCCATTAAGGCTTAATTTTGTTGAGTAGCCAGTTAAGTTAGCTTCCACATGCTTTCTAATTAAGCAAATATTGCGTGTTTCCTTTGCTGGATTTTGGTCACATGTCTAGAGCAAGTCAGACATTTATATATTGATTTTGGTTGTTGTTCTGTGAAAACCATGCATCTCCAAAAGGTTTTTCATGGGCTACAGCCTTGTTTTCAGCTTTTTGACCAACAAACATGGGTTTTTGGATTCTACCTAAAAGGTAGGATAAGTTTGTTGTGTCATTTAAGAACACTTGATTATTCAGTTTATGTGAAAAAAAGAAAGAAAAATACCCAAATGTGGATTTATATGGTTTTCACCGGACTCCTCTTTCATGCCAAATATGTTTTAAGTGTCCATCTTTCTCTGACTGGTGGAAGTAATTACCTCTGGTCATTATGGGTTGAGAGCAAAACTGATGGCAGGGGCCTGCTGACGGGACTGGATGTCAGGTTAACTAGATTGTGTCTTTACCTAAGCCACTGACAGACAGGTGCCAGAGGTCCTCTTCTAACTCGCTGAGGAGGAAACACATCTTACCCTGGCAGAAATTGGAGACTGCAATGGTTCCCATATGTGCCCAGACTAGGTGTTTTTGACAGAAAGACTAAGATGGGAGAGCCTTTTTCCATCTTTTTCCCATTAAGTACAGTCACAGTGTGGCCAGTATGGAAATGAGATGGTGTACTGTCACAGATGTGTGTGCTTCCACATTGATCTGCTTCCTATTCCGAGAGCAGAATCTGAAATAGATGTGGTCTCAGCACAACTGTGTTTATTGGACAGCGTTTGCACTGGTGCATTTCCCCACGTGTCAGGTTGTTAAGAATAGGAGTGAGCAGAGTAAGTCAGAGGCAGAAAGAAAGCCAAGCGGAGTAAGAGGGGAATGAAGTGGGTCAGGCGAGAGTCACTGAGGTCATTGTTGAGAATATTTTCCAACCCTACTTTAGTGTTTTAGAAATCCTTAAAAATTCATGAAGTGAAAGGTTTTTATTTTAAGGATCATAAACTCTAAATTAAGAAATTAAAGTATTTTATCGATAAAAAGATTAAAAAAATTCCCAAATAATAAAAAACTATACATGCACACATGTGAATATATCAACGGGGATATAAAATCCAACTCTTCAAGCATCTGGTCCTGCAGCCATGGCTGTTTTTTACCGCAGTAAGAAAAGCTGTCTGGCTGAAGCAGCTGCCAAGCAACACATGGGGAAGGGCCTCGACCCAACCTCTTCCAACTTATACACAGATATTATTAGAGGAGCATTCACCTGCAGAGTCACAGAAATAATGACCAGCTTCACCGCTGTCAACAGCTGCTCTAACTTCATGGTGACTTGTTTTTTACTGTGTTACAGCTATCCTTGTCACCACCCCCAACTAGACCCATTTCAATTGTCGATCCCCTAGTTTATATCTGTGTCAGGCTTTTGTCTGCTCTGCTTCATGCCTTTACCCTGCTCTCTGCTCCACTACCTATCTGTGTCAGTGGTGGCCAGTGTGGGGAAACCCTGCTGAGGACTTAAAAAGGGAGGCAGTGGGCTGCAAAAAAAGCAAGAGAAGGAAAAGTGGGTATTTACTGGGGGGGGAGGGAGGGTGTAGTGAGGGTCACCCCACCTGGTAGCTAAGGAATGACTCATTAAACAGGCAGGCACTAATGAAAGATTTGTCTGTCCTCACATTGGCCTTGCTGTCATGTCTCTCTCCTCATCTGGAATTCTGCAGATTCCACTCTCACTTTCCTCTACTGTTTCTCTTTGACAGTGTCAGATAATATCTTGACGGCTGGTTAGTGTACATTTTATTGAAGAGACTTACCAGGAGATAATTAGCCTGCGATGCCCTTTAAGTGCTCAGCAGAACATTTTCGACCTCTCAAGAATAATGAAAACATGTATGAGGCTAAACAGTATGATTTTGCTCCAAACTAACGACTCCAAGTTAAAAGACAAATGCCACTGCTGCCTTCCAGAATTATTATTGTGACTGACAAATTCATAAACTTTCACTGAAAGTCTGATGTAAACACATAAATAAACACAACAATCCAATTTCCCATTTTAAATGGAGGGACAATGAGTGCCGTTGAGCTCTGCGGGCCAGGTTTAGTGTTTATTGGAACTAAACTGTGGTATGCCTTGGTTGAAAATGTCTCTGTCAGGTTAGAGTGTCGCAGCCCTGAAACCTGATCTCTTCACTGCTCCCGTGAGATTTTAGACACCGGGCTCTGCGCATGATGTGCAGAGGAAGTCCAGGTACAACATCCGTGAAGGAAATCAAATCACAATGAATTAGCGTAGTTTGTTTGCATGTTCCTAACACTGCCGTTAACATAGTTGAAAGGACGTGTGTGTTTATACATATTTTATTGTGTGCCTCATATAGAAATGATCTATATCGAAAATAGTAAAACACATAAAGGCAGAATACATTTAAACTAAATGTTTACAGTCCTGCGTTGTATCTTAACTCTTTTTCTCCTCTCTAGATTAAGCCAAAATGTATTGGTTATTTGGATGATTTTGATCTTGTCCCATGCCTTAGCTGTGTGTCTGCTCAGAGACTTTCACGCCCTTTGGGTCCATCCAGGCCTTCCTGTGAGGCCTGCTCCCAATGATAAAGGCTTCTGTAGTCTGTGTGGCCCGACTCGGTTTTCTCTAATCGAAACCATCTTTTCCATATGTCTCCCATCACAACTTCCTCAGCATTTGGATAAACTCCAGGCAACAGGAACAAATTAATTAATGTCTTTATTCCTCAGTGCGCTTTGTAAACTGCCTGTGTGAGTGTGTGCTGTGCATGTTCACGTACACCCACACACATTGTCCGTGTAATTGTCTTGATCCAATTTTTGATTGCACTCAAAACCCAAACACGAAAGTGATCCTATTCCTACCTGCATTCCCGCTTAATGATTTCCACCTGAGAACTTTAATCTGCTTTTATTGACCCATCATTCACCTTGTGTTTTTGTTCAGGGAGAAAGGGATAAAAAGAGCAAAAGAAACTCCAGTCCACAAAGTAGCATGTTATAAGCCGATGCACATGTTGGGAGGTCTTCCACCTTAATTACTTATGTTTTCTCTTCATAAATGTTGGAACAGGAGGTTTCCCTTATAGAGTCAGAAAGGAGAAAGGGAAAAAATGAGAAGTAAGCACTGTTGATGTTGTTGTGCTGCTGTGTTTCGTGACTGCAGATGGCCATTACGCATACTGTAAACTCAGAGGCTTCTCATGAAAATACCAGAGGACAAAAATTAAAGATGGGTCCCTGTATCCTTACACATGGCAGGCAGTGATGTGGCGGTGCTGGCACACACGAGACTCTGGTCTCACAGATGGTTATAGTTTGTCTGAGCTCAGTCTGACCGCCGTCACCTCTCACAGAGTCTGTGGCCTTCACTGACCAGTGGAACGGGCTCCGGGCTCTCTGAGAGAGGGCTAAATGCAGACATGGGCAAGGCTGGGACTGAGGTCCACGGTTCAGCTTTGACCACACCAGAGCTTTGCTGCACACGCTGACCTTTATTCCGGCAAAGCTACACAAAAACACATCCAACCCAGAATCCACCTGTTTTATCCAGGTAGGAAAGTCAATTATCATCACGCCCAATTCTACTCGGAGCTGAACTTCAACCATGCCTGCGATAGTGACAGGGTGAGAGGAAAGGGGGTTATTGGTGGTATCATTACCAAAATAAAGCTTTTTGTTTTTTACTTATGCTAGTTTTCTAGTTGCAACAGTAAGGCTCGGCTAAGTGTGGGTGAGTGGGTTTTTGGCTGTTTCCTCCGAGCTTGTTAGCAAAACCATGGTATCATACTGTACTGTATTCTTTTCAACCTTAGCATCTCTGCATCCCACATGAACGTTTTTGATTTGATGCGCATTGTAAGACAGTTTTATAGACAATCACCAATATGATGCTGTGGATCCTCCCCTGCAGCTTCTTGTCTGACAGCTCCACTCCTGAAGTAAATTTACAGCGGTGTGTGCAGGGTTGTCCTGCCCAGTGGGGTCCTTGTGGGTTTCCTGGCTGTGCTTTGGATGTGGTTTATGTGTTCCGCCTGCGGTGCGAAGCATGAGCAGTGGTAGTCATCCTTTACATTTTATGGCACTTTCTGGAAACAAAGGCGTGCGAACAGATGAGTAGCTGAGCATGTTAGATGTGTTTGCAGATGGAAAATGAGAGACGGTTAGTGGCTTTATTGGCAAATTGTTTTGCAAATAATTTGTTAGCTGTCCACCAGTGAGTGGTGGGGACGGGTCTTGGGTTGAGATTGGCATGCAGAGTTAAATAAAAAGTGACATATGACTTGCGCAAAAAAGCATTACTGGAATGTACTGGCGCTGACACAAAGAATCCGAAGGTGTCCAAAAAAGCACAAGACCGATTTGCTTCTAAAAGTTGTCTTCCCAGCAGTAGCAAAACTATCTGTGAAGTCCTGGCCTGTCTGAATGTACCGAGCCCCACAGCAGGTTTTCTCTTCGTTCCTCTACTCTGCGTAGTTGAGCACATTCCTGATGATTATAGAAATTCCGCTACTACCTTTATGATTGTTATAATTATGAGACCATTACATCCCTGTAGCTATTCCAGCTGAGAAAACGTGACTGTGTATTGCAATTCAAGAGGAAAAAACAGCTGCTCCCTATAGTACATTAATATAAGGCATAAAATACTAAACCGCACTCTGTTGAGTCATTTCCCTGTCAGGTTCTTGTCAATAAAAGCTGGGCTGCTTGTCCTCAGCTGCTCTCATGCATTTTTTATTTTTTATTTTTTTATTTTAAGGACGTCTTGTTTTGCGGTATGTAGAGTAATTGACAACATGGTTCGATGGCTCTTTGTGAAGTCATTTTTCATATTAAAAGGGTACAGTATATTGCATTAATCTTAAAGTCCGGCCGTAAAGAGCTACAAGTGCTGAGAATGTTTTGCAGTGCCCAAACTATGTGTTATCCATTATAACTTCCTTTGTTCTTCTAGCCCTAGGTTTGCCATCGCCCAATAACAAATACATGGCAAATATCTCATAGTCTTCATTCATGTAAATGAAGACTATGAGAGTTGGAATTCACAAACATTTCCTCTGAATAAATATGTGCCTAGGTTCTCTTCCTGAAGAGAGAAATGCGGAGGGACCATACTTTTGGATGCATATCTGAGCCAAATGGTATGGAACTAATCTCCACTGAGCTATTTCTCATTAGAGATGGGCCTCCAGGAGGTGCATCGTTGTATGGACTGTGAACAGGGACAGGGAAGGAACTGTCTGTTCCTGCAGATGGGCTTCATTTAGTGTTGGGCAGGAATAACTTTCTGACAGTTTTATTGAGGTGAATGGCAGTGGATCTCTGCATGGAAGAATTTTCACTGCCATGCTGTTGCTGATTGACACACACACACACACACACACACACACACACACACACACACACACACACACAAAACATGCTCCTGGGATTCATTCAAACCCACTGGCTGCCCGGCTGCTGATGCATCACTGCTGTAGTGCTGTGATCTGGGCTTCAATGGTTGTTCAGCAGTGCTGGGTGTAATTTATCTGTTGACTGATTAACATTCAATGTCCATGAGGAAGTGCAGTTACAGCTTTAAGAGGAAGAGCACACTGATGCAAGACTGGGGTTGAAGTAGGACCACAAATCAAGCTTGCTTTGCATTGTGAAGGTGTGATGAGTAACCCAGAGTGTCTTCCTCTGGCTTTTCGCTCCAGTGATCAGAGAGCTTGTCTGTTTAGAGATCCTTAATCTAAACTCTGAGTCATCTTCCTGAGGTAGAGGGCAATGGATGTGGCCCTACCTTGACCTGTAAGGGAGGGTGCAGAAGTTAAAAAGCTTTAGCTGCTTTTTACATGATGTAGAATCAACCACAGATGCTGTATTGACTATTTAGAAATGACGGAGAAGAGCAATCCTCCTTCTGCATAAAAGCACAGGAAGCATATAAAGTGCATAGTGTTGTTTAGCTCTTTGGGGGGTATTTCTACATGAATTAATTATTATTTATTCATATATCACTTATCACTTTTATCAATAGAGTTACAGAGTGTTTTACCAGAATGATGATGATTATGAAACAGAATCATAAGTTTAAAAAAGGAGTGAATAAAACAAAAGAAAGTACTATTGCAAATGTCATGTCAGTTTTGAGAGATTTGGCAGCCCTGGAATATGCCCAATCACAGTTACTTCCTGTCATATGTAAAGAGACAAATAACCAACATCGTACACATTGCCCTCGCAATACCTCTGGGCAACTTATTCCTTGAGGATGTTGCCAGTGACCGGCTGGGACTCTTCCATAAAAGACCAATACTCATCTGCTCATTATACATCCCACCCATGTATGGCACTGAGTGCACAAAACATTTAAAGAACTCAGCTGCACTCGTACCAAATACCACTAGAGTCATAAATTTGAAACATCAACAACAAGACATCGTCTAAAGATAAGGAACTTTGCTGGAACTGTTTGATTGCATTATGCAACCTCATCAAATGGGAGCCTTTTAACCACATATGGCCCAGTACCAGGTTGTCTGCATTACAGATGCATCTCCAATGTCTTGTCTGTCTGAAGTAGAGTGGATTACACTAATAATATTTGTGTGTAATAAGTGTTTAGAGTTACACTATCGTGCACAACCTTACCCTGCGATGACATGTCCTGGAACATAGCAGCAAGTTTTAACACAGGAATGTTATACGGAAATTTCAACCACTGTTTGACTCATATTTAGCATTATTAAGACAAATTGAGATATTGATTGATTATTATTATTTTTTGAATAACTAGCGTGTTGACATGCTCGCTCTGAAATTGTTTTTCACAGAATGGTTGGTTTTTACAGTGATAAGGAATGCAAAAGTTACGGTGGTGCAACAAACAGACTTGAGACACATTGCAAACTCCTTTATGAAGGGTGTGTATGTGTGTGTGTGTGTGTGTGTGTGTGTGTGTGTGAGAGTGAGAGTGAGAGTGAGAGTGAGAGAGAGAGAGAGAGAGAGAGAGAGAGAGAGAGAGAGAGAGAGCGAGAGAGAGACTGCCTTGCTGTATTCATGCCATGTTTGTATAAATGCAAGTCTCCTGTCAGATCTTTGCTGACTAAGACATATCTAGCAAGAAAATATCCATTAAAGGGCATTAAAACCCAATAAAAAGCAATGGGTAAATGAAAAGAAATCCCTGAGAGAGAAGCAATCAGAGAGAGTACTAAACTCTACTGCACTGCTCTGCACTGAACTGTACTGTATGCTGCTGTATCTGCAGCAGTAAAGAAGCAGGTTTTGCTGAGTCAGAGAGAGTTCACACAGCAGTGATGAGTGAGCTACAAGGATTGAGCTCAACACTGCCACTCCCTGGCCGACTCTGCAGACTGCACACAGGGTGAAGTATCGTCAAAGTAGTTGCAGGAGATATTCACCTCAATCACAAGCATCTGTCATCCATCATACCTCTCCTTTAGTGCTCTGTGGTGTTTCCATAACTGATTAATGGGTGTATTGTTTCTTAGCCATTGTGGTGGCTATTGGCTTAAGTTTCTGCCTTGACTTTGTATTATGGTAAGCTACAGATATGGCTTTGTCAGCAGGAAACATCCACTACTCACTAACTCTCCACAGATGTGCTCTGAGTTGTTCCTACTGTTCTTTTGCTCTCACTATTCCTCTTGCAGGACATTTTTCACATTCAGCTATTGGGGATAATTGCTGCCAATGATGTGTGCATGACGCAGGCATGAGGAAGGGATTTTGAAGGAGAAATGTGTAGTTCAATGAGGAAACATTGTGTGTGATGCAAGTAATACACTAAAACACTAGTTGACAGGAACTTCAATTTCTTAGGAGCGTTACAATGTTACTAAATGTCTTGTCAATTTCATTTATTCACTTTTTGTATGACAACGTCGTGGAAAGATACCGTGTATTTGACTGTCAGCTGATTTCATTTTCTCTGTCTCACAGAAAAACTCTACAACTCAACTGGACGGGAGCTACGGAGAGCCCTGTTTTCCCTCAAGCAGATTTTTCAGGTAATTATATATTGTAGACTATATTAAGTCTTTTCTTTTTTGCTGGATCCTTAAGAAATATAGTTTTACAATCTCCAGCTCACAAAACCAGTGAATTCCACCGTGTTTTGTGTCTATCATGATCTAAAAGGCATTTTTTTTTATTTGCAGCATTTGTCAGCATGTGAAGTATCTTCTGCCATGGCTCTGGTTATGCCTTTGCATGCTCACACACATTGACATGCAAGAACTATACGTAGCGTGCACACATACACACTCACACTTGGACACAGCATTGTTTTCTTGAGGCAGAGTTGCGTTGCTTAGAGTCTGCCTTCGTGGCAGCTGTGGAGTGTTCAGGTCTGGTCATACTTCACACACTGGGCTGGGCTGGCCTGGCGGGCAGCCGGCCATAGAGGGGGAGGGTTAACCGACAGTTAGATGGAAAAGAGAGCAACAGACGTTGATGCAGGCCCAGAATAGATTTGAATATCTCACTTTATACACTATGAGTGGCTTTGTGGGGATTCCATTGAAGAGCATATTGATTATTCTTGTTGCGAAATAAAATCAAAATCGAAAATGAAATCAGTATTACTTCTCTCCACTGCAGTAGTGCACTGTACATGTTATAGTCTTCAATAACAGAGTCTTATATTAGAGTCATCAACGGGTGTGTGAGATGCAGGTGGTTTTATCATGGAAGACAAAATATGGAATGAAGTGGGCAGGCCTAAGCAACAGGAGTGCATTGCTCATTGCACATGCAGTTGCTATAACTGAATGTAAAATAAACAGAGGATTTTGTGAAGGCCGAAATGAGAAATGTTCTCATGCGCTCCGGCAAATGCTACATCGCATTAAGAAGTTTGAGCACCTGTTCCATTTTGTGCACAAGACATACGTATAATGTGTTAACATTATGTCACCAGCATAAATCAACAGTTTGTGCATTTGTTTTGGCGGTTGATTCATTTCTTTTCACGGAAAACTCTTTTAAGTAATCGGAAAGCGTTGTGTGAGAACACATCCCAGATCCTAATTTCTCTGCACGCTCTATCATTCTTGGTCAGTGATTTGCAACCAACATACATGCACTCAACAGTTTAAGTAATGGCAGTTCTGTGGTGGGAGCCGGAACTAAATCTATCAAATTTAATTGTTTAGTATAAATAACTTTTAAAGTCTATGATGGCTCTAAATATTCTCGTTGACCTCTTTCCAGGATGACAAGGACCTGGTGCACGAGTTTGTGGTGGAGGAAGGACTGACATGTTTGATAAAAGTGGGCGCTGAAGCGGACCAGAACTACCAGAATTACATCCTCAGGGGTACGTCATCTGCAGAACAGCACTATTCCCTTCCACCAATAAACTACTGCATACTTTCCTCCGCTCTACTTTCTCACACCTCAATTTACAACACATGCTAATCGAGGATGTTATCAATCAATCCTGTAACACTTTTCTTTCCATAAACCTATCCAGAACCACATGTGTTTACATACACCATGTAAATTGATGATTGGGCTTGTTCACCTTCTCACACTCACACACCTAAGGTGTATAAACAAGCTCAAATGTGTGCCACAGATAATGGAAGTTAAGCCAAGTTTAGCAGCTGGTGAATTTATCTTTCCCATGTCGGTAAGGTGAAAGATCATGTGTGTCAAGGTCAGGGAGGGGCAGGGCCAGCTTGTTCGGGGATACTAGAGGACCAAGGGATTCATAGCACTCGCTGCAAGATCACTACCATTTAACAGCCTGCTGTGAGGGGGCAGGTCACACATGCTTAAGTGGCTAATAAAAGTTCTGGCAGGATATTGCAAATCATAAAACTAATTTCCCCTCCTCTTCTTTATTTATTTGTTTTTACTTTCTTTCATTTATATTTTCTTCATATGTTCCCTCATCTTTTTATGAACATTTGTTGCACTTCTGTCAAGAAACTTAAGCCAGAACATCATCTGTTATTTATTTTTTTATGTGCAGTACATCATTTAAATGTAGACAAAAACACATCAAAGTGGATCCAACTTTTGGGGTTAAATGTTCCAAATAAGACTTTCATTTTCATACTCTAGACACCTCTGTCGTTATTTCTTCATAATCCCTCATTCAAATTCATTGGCCCTCATGATTTGGGGTGCACATTTCAATCAGATGTTATCCCTCCTCATGTTTATTCGATTAGATGATGCATCTTCGTAAATGCTTGCTCTCAAATTTTCCAACCTATTCATAGAAAAAAAAAGTTTAATGTTTGATGCTTCATCTGAACTTGGCCTGGTCCCTAACTCAGACAGATAAATTGCACGGGGTAAAAAGGATAAAACGAGGATGAGAATGACAGGCTTTTGGAAACTTGACCACATGTAAGAGTTGTTAGTGTCATTGTGCTGTGAATGATGAGACCACTTCTCAATTTTTTTCACTCCTCCTTATTGTGCTGTCCTTTTTTCCCTTTACCTCCCAGAGAATTCAGATAAAACATCTGTGTCAGTATGTTTCTGTGGGACTCTCTGTAAACTCTGATGTGCTAATTTATCACTTCATCTCTGCAGACTCTGCAGTTTCCCCTCATGTATCTCTGCATCGCCATGAGAGACTAAACCAAACTACCATTCTCCCAAAAGCCCGTTTAACCCGTTTCAACTCCTGACCTAATTTCTCCTGACCAGGTGAGGAAATGTGGAATTGCGGATCACGCTCCCTCGTGAGCCATGTGTTGGAGAACACAAGTCGAGCATGTGCTGGAACGCAGATGCACAGGTCCGAAAAGTATATAGCTCTGGCTGCTTTACTGTCGATGACTTCCAAGAGGAGCTATATCATAAGGATTTCCAGGAGGCAAATATATTAGATGCATGCAATTGTCACACATGCAGAGAGAGACAGAGAACCAACAACAGTAATTGTTTTGGTAGCAAACATTGATCACTCCTTATATGTTGTTTTTTTTTTTTTACTGTAATGTCTTTCAAGTTGAGGCCAGTAAAAAAAAAAGAAAGAAAAAGAAGTAGGAATGCAGCCTCTGTCTGGTGTGCTTTTAAAACCTCCCGACAAAACAATCTTGCTCTCTTTCATGGATAAAAATGAATCGTATGGGTCTTTTGTAGATAAAAAAAAGGCCCAGTCACACGTGCACACCAATCTGCATGCATTTTACAAGAACAGGTTCCCAGCCTTCAGTCTCTGGAACATTGCCGTCATTGTAAATGGTAGTTCCTCCCAGCAATCTACACCATCTCACTTTTTCATTCCTTCTTCTCAAAGCCCTGGAGGTGTCTGTGGCCAGTCAGTGCTCCATCAGTGATGTGGGTATTTTCAGGGTCTGCATGGCTGGGGTTCAGCCCCTCTACAGGCCCCTCACACCTGGCTCGGAGGACTTCCAGGGCTGGACTTAGCTCCTTGGAGGCGTGCGTTTTTGGCCCAGGGGAAAGCCTGTGTGCCTTTATCACCCCATCAGTGGGAAAGGGTGTGAGCTCACTTTTTCAGAGGTGCCTATGCCATCTGGTCCTCCTGTATGCCTTACACTCAGTCATAGTGAAGTGCTGCAAACATGCGGGGGCCAAAAAGGGAATGAAGGGCTCATTAGGGATATTCTTCATTTTGAAATAAGCTTGTAATATGATGTTTAATTCAACACAGAACATCGATGTTCATTTATAATCATTCTCAAATAGTTGTTGAAATCAAAAATCTCTTTTTTCGATTCTTTAGTCGATGAAGTGAAAGGCTGAGGTAATGTTTCATATTTAATGTTTTAAGTTTAATGTTTAATGTTTTAAGTTTAAATTGAATGTTGTTTCTCAAACTGCAGAGGTCTCATTGGGTTGTAAAGTGATATTTATCTCTATTACCATTTATTTATACATTTTAAGCTGCGCTTAAAGTTTTTGCCCCTTTATCTTCAACCCAGGTTTTGAAAAACGTATGCAACCTTTTTTGAGTCAAAATATTTAAAAAACAAATAAAGAAAGTGTCTTTACAGCCATGCTAACAGCAAATAAATAAATACATACATACATAGGTTGTCACAGTAACACATAAGTGTTGACAGCACAGTAAGTACTCCAACTGCCCTAAAATGAAAGCAGATTGTGCAAAAGGTCAAAGAAGTTTCTGCTCTAAGCTCAAACGTTTTCAGTGTGGTAAGAAAAAGATCCCTGTGGTACTTATTATCATGAGCAAAACAGGGAGACGAGGTGGGAGAACAAATAACAAGGTTTTTCCTGGATCATTGTTCCACTTGTAGTATTTAAAGTAAAGAGCTCTAACAAAAGTAACAGCTTTGTTTAATTGGTATTTGTAAAATGGAGAAGCAGAGAGAGGGCAGATTAAAGACAAACCAACTACGGTCCACTTGAAGCAATTATTCCCCTTTGAAATGGTCACTGTTGACATGCATCACTATAAGCTATGTTATTAGCAACACTTTCTCTGTTTGCACTTCTTCAAGGCCATGCCATTTCTGTCTGCACACTGTTGTTCACAAGGCACCAGCTAAGTCTCAGTGGAACCAAGTTGGAAGTTAAGCTTAAGTTTTTGATCTGTTGGAAATTAGGGAAGCAGTCTTTTTTCTTTCTTTTTTACACCCTTCAAGCAGTAAGAAAAATACATTCTTAAACAATACATAAATTACCCAGAGGGCCATATCTCATCACATTGTATAAACTGTACATAGGCTTACATGCTATAAGTTATATTCGTGAATTTATAGCATCCACAGAAATGGGCGTTGTGCCTTGAAAAGTCCAAAACTATTACTGTTTCGAATATATCATGCCCATATTTCATTTTGTCTTGTCTTGTAATTCCACTCTCTTTCTATCTGCGTAGCTCTCTCTCACCTGCTACCATTTTCAGATCCTCTGTTTTTAATGACATGGCAGTTTTGATGCCATAAGTTACAGCACCTTGACTTCCTTGTTTCCAGAGGGAGCTGCTCAGAGGGCCTAGGTGGGGAAGGGAGATGTGCTCTACTCAAGTATTTCATTGCCTCTTAAACTGTCTTGGACCTGGAACACTGCTCCACATACAGAGCTCAGTCCAGCTTTTAGTGTCACACACAGCAGTCATTTTAGTGGACAGCAGCCTATTTTACAAGTGCACCTGAAACACAAGACCCTTTTGTTTAAATTGTTGTTTTTCTCTATACTGTTTCGCCGTGTGGTGGAATTACATTTTACATGTGGCAGATCCGCAAGAGGGAACATCCAGTGTGTACCAAAAGTGTGTGAAACTGTAAACAAACACAATAGCTTCTAAATTCTCTCTTTCACTCCTCCTTTGTATAATGAGTTTAATCAGTGAAACCAGCTGCTCTGGTGTTATGTTGGATAGAAAACCTATAAACCATTAGACCTCCAATGCACAAAGCTACAGTAGGAAGAGACACTGGAGGGACACTCAACCATTATACAACTTGTACTAAGTTGATATCTTCTTAACTATGTAAGCTTGATAATGATCAACAGATAATTTGTCAAATGAATAGAAAACATTTAAATGTTACACTGGCTATCAGATAGAAGTGATGTCATGGAGCTAATGTCACTACTACTCCGATATTTCTATTAAAGGTTTTTCCAATGTACCATTTCATACTTGAGGGACATTTTATTTCTCTTGATTTAGAATTAGGATCATTGCTTTTTTTGTTGTACCCAATTTCTTAAAAAATGTTTAACAGAGCGTAACTGAATTCTCCCCTCGCTGGTTTGACCATTTCGCTGAGCATTAAGTGGAAATCCAGAGCATAGTTGGGCTAACGGTGATGTTGGAAGCTCTTGTTGGAAACAGTGTGTTTTGTGTTGTCTGGCTGTGTTATAGGTCGTCTGTTCTAGAGGGGGGAGACCTTTACTATGGCCCGTCGTCAGAATAAACATTTCCAGTCTGTCTGGTCTGGGTTGAGAGGCTTCGTGCAAATGTATCAGCGTATATGTGCCGGTCATTATAGGTGTAATCCTTTCCTTGTTTGAGTGATCTAGGATAAAAGGACATTTGAGACGGAAAACACAGGAACCGCTGACACACTTATATGTTCATGCCCTGTGTTTGGAGCGGGAAGCAGCTCTCCGGGAATGCCCTTGTCGTACCAATCGAAACTTGAACTCCTGGTTTGTAATTAGATCCCATGGGAACACATGCATGTTTTCTACCCGATCTCCTGCAACTCTCAGAGCCAGCCACTGCTCCTGCTGCCCGTTTCTGCAAAGCATTTCAATCTGAAAAACACTCCCCAACACCCACTCATCCATTGTACCGCTCTTGTGCTTTTAAAGGTTAATTCATTCACACTTGTGTTTTAATGTTCAGGTTATGATGTAAAGGTCACCTGACAGGGAGACAATGGTTTGTTTGTTTTTGATTTGTTTACTTCATCATAAAAGCACACTTTGAACCACTAAACCAAACTAACTCTAAAATGAATTCCCCAGAAATATGTTCATGACTTTTAAAGAGAAAACCAATTATATTTCCATATAAAATTCAGCATTTTTACCTGTCGGAGACGTCTCTCTTTTGGGATTACAGAAATGGATTAATTTGGTCAAAGGGAATTTAGGAAATGAATGCTACACATGGTTTTAGCCTCACCCTCCTCTGGCAACACTTTGTCTTCGTTTCTAGCAGCAGCACTAATTAAATCAGCAGCTTTCAAACTAACTGACAAACAAACTTTGTATACTGCATGGCCTGTTTCATACACCACCTGTCACTTTAACATACTTTACACACAGGATAGTACTTGGATTATTAAAGTAAAAAAGAACTTGACCAGTAAAAAAAAAAACACATGGTGTTGTCATGTTTTTGCTTAAGCTTAGTCCCACCCTGTCCTCCCCCTGTGTCCTACCCTGCAGACCCCACAGCCCCCTTTACATCCCCCTCACTTGAGCAGACAACTTGCATCTGAACCCAATTCAACCCCACCTGCCTGACCTATATTCTGCTTCCCCTTTTTCTTCTCCCTTCATCTGTAGACGTTTTCAGCCTTAGCAAACCCACTGGCAGTGGAATCACATGCATGTTTTACTGTAACAGAATTACCTATACAAGCCAATTATATTATAAGGATGTTTGATTTGGTTAATTTCTAAAGCTCTTATTTTATCATCTCTGACCTTGCCGTCTAAGATACATAAACTATAATTTGGAAAATAAATAAATCTTTTGCAGTAATGTAGCACACAGGCAGATAGACTGAAAGCCTCAGCACTAGAGTGGGTTTTACGGCTGATTCCTGTGAGCTGACTGTTTTTTGGGACTGAATTCAGCTAATGGCTGGCCAGAACCAGGGTGAATCACATCGCAACTCTCTCAAGAGTTGTAAGAATTTACCGCAGCTCATCTTTCAGATCACTCTACAAGTGAGTGGATGTCATGGAGTAGCTTTTCTCCAAAGTCTTCCCCACTTGGATGGGATGGGAAAAACTCATCTGTTGGGCTTTCCCCAGTTATTCATTGTCCGAACGCGATTTTATGAAATGCAGTACTGTATGAACTGAAATCTATCAGCTTTATACGATTTTGATGCAGAGGAAATGGAGAAATATTCCATGTATTAGCCTTTTTATTTTCTTGACAGTGCTGTAGTCTGCTCGTGCCATGCTCAGCACTATAGTTCACCAGGTCTGCGGTTCCTGTAGAGCTTGCTCAACCAAATACTGGAAAGGCTCCCCTGCCTTACTTCATGCTATTGTTCCATGAGGTTTGTTTGTTTGTCTGTAGGGAATTTGTTTTGGCTTAGGCCCTTAGTAAATTGTGTCAAATACTGGCGGACATGTATTCAGGACTGAAAATGGAAACATCCCCCTGTTGTTTTACTGTATGGGGCTCAATGTACGTCTGGCAGTCAGCTCTGAATTGGTCTGGCAGCGGCAGTTTGTCTGGCTCTAATGGTCTGGGTGATTAGCTGAATAACAATTGGAACGTACCATGAACATGTCTTATTCAGTTAATAATTGTCATGAGAAATTAACTGGTCTTTTTTATGGTAGACAGGCTCTAAATGAGAAGCTAGCTAGAGGCAAAGACACAGTCCTTTTAAATGTCAGTACCAAAAGGAAATCTGTCAGATTTTTACTTTCTTTTTCATTGAAATTAAATAATATTTTTATATTAACAATTTATGAAATGACTTATCTGTAATTTTCAAGCGCTTGCTTGATCAATATTGACTACCAGTAAAGTGTCTGCGTCTGTCTTCATGTGTTCCCAAAATCTAGTGTGGACACCACTCTTGAAATTAAAATAATTTACTATAATTATGGTGCCACAATAGAACAAGAATGTACATTAAAAGCTAAATTTTCCAAACTTTGCAGTAAACCACGATTAGCTCAGGTGGGTACAGGAAGGCACGCTTTAGAGTGCAACTCCCTGCTAATGAGCATAATAAGATAAGAGGCTCTAAGTTTCACTGTATGGGATGGAGATTTGGTCCCTTTCCCAAAGTTCTTGTAAAATAAATGTTGCACGCTGACAGACCGTTTGGCTGACCCAGTTTTGATGAATTCCAAAATGTAAATTAAACCAAAGGGGCAGAGTGGTGAGTGGAGGGGGAGTGGACCGTTTTATAGAGGAGAAGCTGTTGAGTTGATGTCTTGCAACTTCATAGATAAGTGTCTTTTTTCTTTTTCTTTTTTTTTTTTAAGTCAGCTGGCTCAGGTTGGTGCTGCCACCCAGACCTCAGAGTGCTTCTCACCTCGGCAGTGGTCAGGGAGCAGCCCTTCCTGCACATTCCTGGGGCTGTGGAAGATAATTGCTGTGGTTTATGAGAGGGAGAGGCCCTGAAGAAACACTTCCACCAGACCTCAGTTGCATTAGTTTGTACTCCTCTCAGAGTTCTGGTTCAGACACAGGAACAGGGACTGTCTCTTCCACACAGTGTGTCCGTGGTTCCTTTCTGCAGCTCGATATCATTCAAGTGTTCTCTTTACTCGTAACGTATGTTAAGTATTGAAAGAAATGGAGTGTGAGAGGGCCAGGCTCTCATTGAACACTTCCAAGTTTCTTTTTAGCTAAATCTTTCTTCCTCAGCTATCCTTCCCCATAATGGTGTACATTTATATTCTAATCACTGAGCTTTGAAGGCAGCTCGCCGTCTGCCAACATCTCATTACGTGACATACATGCAAAGAGACTTAGCGATGTTATTGTTGTACTTTGTGTGAGGTATTATAGAGCTGCTCATGATTACTCGAATGGAGGCCCACATTTTTGGCCCCAGATCAGTGCTTGAAGTTGAGGCTGTCCTGTACAGACTCAGCACTCACATGCTCTTCTTATTAACCCTCTTCCAAAGTTATTGATGACTGTCTGTTTTAGAGTTTAAAAACAAATTCCATGTTCTGGACCCACACTCAGCTACTCAGAAAGGTACAAGGCTGGGAAAGTACACCATAGTATGATTTGATCTTACTTTCAAAGCCTGAACTGCAACACACAGGTAACTTTCCATTTTCCGGAGCAGTTTCACGACTAATTTACTCACAAGTGTGTGAAATAGGTTCCATTTGAAGTTCACCAAAGGCGAATTGCTTTGAGAGTAATTAGATGTTTCCTTGAAACAGTTTCTGACCTGACCCTTAAGTTTGCAGTTTCCCATAATGAAAGGTACATTTCTTTTTAAACAGTTACAGTACCGTTTTACCTAACTTTTCACAGGGTAACTGCAGTCCATGTGGTTTCTGGAACTCAAAGTTGAATTGTACATAAATGGCAGCTGGCATTGAATAATTCCAAAAAGCAGCAGTTTTAATGAATCTGAGAGAAAAGTTAATGATTATGTGGTTTCTGGCGTCGTTCATAAGTGTTTGAATATCATATTGTTTCTGTATTTCAACTGCTCGCTAAATTAGATGAACATATGATATAGACATTCACTTAGATTTTATTTTACTTGGCTACGTGCAAGTTTCGATATCTTTAAATAACGTCTTATAAAGTCATTTGATTTTGTGGTTGACTTTAGGGAACAATCAGTAACGTCTCATCTGTCAGCAGCTGAACATTCATGTTGTGTAATGACACTTTAAAAAGCCTCATTAAGGCCACTTATCTTTTCTCACCCGTGTTTTCAATGGGACATTCCTCCAAACCTCACCAGATACTGTACACAGGTGCACACCAGAGATAAAAGTCAGCGTAGTGATGATATTGCGGGTCAGACATCGGCTACCAATTTGAAAAGAAGTAAGTAGCTCATTACTCATTCAGCAAAACTCACAGCTGTTTGCGTCTGTGTATAAAGAGTTACTGTTAATAGTTAGTTTAGACACTTTTTACATGCTAGTTAGAGCTTCTTTTTTTTCAAACCATAGGAATCCATCCTGGACTCAATAGACCAGCTGTAGGTCATGTCATTACTGCTGTCACTCGTCTGTCAGCAGTGATCTCATGCAAAGAGGGGCAAGTCACAGGAGAGGGTGACACTCTGGCCCGTGCTGACTGAGGAGGTTAATCATGTTTTCATAAACACACTCTGATGTGGTCTGCTTTGGTTCGCCATGTTGTCCGAGCCGCTGACTGCTGTGACACACGGCTCCGAGCTCGCAGCAGGAGAGGACTGTTAGGAATGCTCCGGCCTGACATGTTGTGAGTAATTAACCCTGATTGATAAAAGATGAACTGCCCCTGCTGCTGCAGCAGTGGGCCGTCAGCATGCACACACACACATGCTCATGCACTCATGCGTCCACCCACACACTCTCACGCACCATGCACACACAGCAGCTGCACCTGGGAATTTTGGCTTATCTACAGCACATTCATGATTTTCATGCCCCCCTAGAGAAGAGGAGAGGAAAATAATATGACAGAATCTCATCATAACATGTCTGAAGAAACATGGCAAGAGGAGATTACATGGCATTCTGTTTAAGAGCCCTCAATAAGTCTAAGTATTTTATCTAGTTGTTGGTCAAAGTTTGAACTCAGTTTTTAATATTATTTCTAACAGTTCGAAACACCTGGTGTGTCAGCTTTTTTACAGCCCATGAAGGAGTCTCCAGCTACTCACACAGTTCTGTACTTGATCAGAATAAGCTCATCACCTTTTGTCACATTTGAAAAAGACAGGAATTTCATGACTTTTTCCCCAAATTCTCTTCGGTATTACCCCCAAAGCTATTCAGCTTCTGCCAAGAAATAGTCAACCAGGCCTTCCAAAAATGTTCCACTTTCAATGTCTTCACGTGTTTATACAACTAATCTTTTTTTCCCACATGTCAGCTAATGTATCACCTAAAGTTGCAGTGGGTTCAAGCTGAGCTCATCCTGTTGCTGTGGTCTTCTGTGTGAATGCATTAACTCCCTGTGGATGGCCACTGAGATGCTGTAAAAAAGAAATAAAAGCTACATATTTAAAAGGAGCTTTTGTCTGTTCCACTTCTTTCCAGCAGTGTTTGTCTCCCTCCCCCCATCTCCTTCTTTACCAGAAGCCCTACACTTGTACTGCCCCCCCATTGAGATCCCTTGGCTCTTATTATGTTCTTATTTATGTATCCTGTTACAGATGGAAGTCATGTCAGCATCCAGTGAGGCACTCAAGGCACTCAAATATTTCCCTTCATTTTCGTCCACTAACTTGAGGGACGAGTGCTGTTTTTAGGATTTTAGGTCCTCAACTAATTGTCTTGGTTTTTATCTCTACAGCAGCTCCAATCGCTTCAATCATGATGGGCAGAGGAATATCGTTAACCCTTTTCACTAACAAAACATTTTTTTTGGTATCTGTGTGATTGTTTATACGTGCATATGTGACAGCCACAGAACATTATTTGAAAAATGTACGTTATTGGTCATACACTAGTGTGTAGGTCCTGTTTACGGACATATAGGGTGGGCTGAAGTCAATATGTTAGGGCATACTGTGAGATTTCATTTTTTCTGTCCAGTACCTGTTATTTATCATCTAGATGTGCATGCTTTTGTGATTTTTTTTGTTTTGCATTACACTGTGAGTTGTACAAAAGTGGTATGTTTGTCAATTTTCGGTTTATGTTACATTATTATATAAATAACCGCTTCCCAATTAGCTAAAAACAAAGATGGAGGGGAATTTTTAGGGCGTCTCTAGGACTCTAAGGTCAACCAGATGAGACGTTGTTGTTAAAGTTTCACCTGCTTTGCGTACAAAGGCTTCCACTCAGAATTGTGATCGATGTTTATGACAGACACCAAACATTTAAAACAAACATGTACTGTTCTTCTAGTTCTTTTGGGTGCTGAGCAGGACAAATGTGGGCAGTTTTGGGTGAAAAGAAGAAAAAAATGTATATAGCAGATGATTAACCAAACCCCATCTCTTTCTTTGTCTCTCTCTCGCTCTCTTTCCAGCTCTTGGTCAGATAATGCTGTATGTGGACGGGATGAACGGCCTCATATCTCACAATGAAACGGTCCAGTGGCTTTACACACTGGTCGGATCCAAGGTAAAGATTATGAACATCAAACACAGTAGATATACTCTACAATCAACTCAGCAACCCCATCTGTGCACTGACGACATTGAAATAATCACATATTCCTCACATACTTTCCTCTGTCATTGTGGTCCCCTTGGCCCTCTAGTGGCCAGGTTTTGTAATGTGCAGCATATTTGCAGCAGAGTAGGGAACTACATTAACTCTTCACTCGTTCTGCCTTCTCGGGTAAATGTTGAAATTATGTTGAAATATTTGGCATTCACCTTTTTTATTTTTTTTAATTAAAACTCTCAATAATTTTATATGGCAAATCTCCACTGTCAGTGGTCATTTTGACGATGATCATTGGGGTGTCGCTTGTCCAGTGGTAGTGCTGATGTGGCAGCTGTTCAGACGTATAACATTAACTCTGATTAACACTGGTTTGATCACCACTGACATATAATTATTTTATCTCTTCTCATACATTTGTAGGAGTGTACATTTTGAGTTTTAGTCGACTGCGTCAGTATTTGAAGACTCTTTTCACTGTTTGTTATAAACCAATCTTAATTTTATTCTGATTGTCACACAAAGTTCTTATCAAACTCTTTTATCAAAAGCTTTTATAAGACAATAGGATACCGGTAATAGTTGGAAGCACAAGGGCCGGCACATCATCTGTGTTGAGCTGATCCATTTGTTTGAGCAAAGGCATTACATTTACAGCTGAAAATAAGTGGATTGTTACGTGCTTGGATTTAACGGCTGGTGCCACATTGTGATTTCTGTGTTCGCTGCATTTTTCTCTTTGTGTAGTTTCGATTGGTGGTGAAGACAGCCCTAAAGCTGCTGCTGGTGTTTGTGGAGTACACCGAGTCTAACACCGCCCTGCTCATAAAGGCTGTGAACGTTGTGGATGCCAAAAGAGGTAAGCATTACAGAGATTTTGGGATGTTAAAGTCAATACCTGCAGACAGAAGAAACTGCCGGGGCATCAAGAGCTTGACAGACTCTGTCGAGTCATCGCACGAGGTATTACACCTAATGAGTTTGACCTGAATAGGTTTTTTCCAGCTAATAAGAGATTGTTTCCATTACTCTAAAATAACTTTCACATTACATCAGTAGTAATTCTCTGTTGTTCAATTTCTCAAGTGAAACAGCAGTGAAATATTACAGGAATACTTTAAAAAAAAATACAAACACAAAATAATGTAAATTCCCATTTAGGATGGATTTCTCCTTCAGTTCTTCTTATCAAGTCATTTATGGTGTCTGTAGAGCTGCTCAGCTGACCCCAGATCACAGTCCCCTGTTACACAGTAGTCAGATCAGTTGTCCATGTGCTATGCATGGAACGAGGCTTAGTGAGAAAGACTGTAACTCCTGTCTGCAGCAGGGTTCAGTTACCTGCCTCTCTAAAGGCTCCACATTGTACTGTTGCGTACAACAGGCGGTTGAGTATCAGCCGTGTAGGGGTCGGGTATCCCTGTCTCAGCTTCCTTATCCTGTCACTTCTGCTGTTGCGTAAGAAGACTTAACCTGATCCCCAGACTCATGATGAGAAGGAGATGGACTTGACACTTGTGTCTAAGGCTCACGGCTGCTCCGGTGATGAACTCGCCTCTGCTCTGTTTTTTCCACTGCCACTTTTTCTAGAGGAATACTGCTTTGGCTGCATTTCTCTTACTGGAGCCATGAGATGACAAAACTATTTTTGTTTTGATTTCTGAACCCTGATGGAGCTTTAAGGTTGCAACTGTTTTTTGACGCTCTAAGATCAGCAAATGGATTAATACGACTTCACTATAACCTGGTGGAGTTTGTCTTTTGATGTACAATGTGTTTTATGGCTTTTGCTGCTGCAGAAACAAAACTGTGGTCAAACATCATGGAGATCCTCGATGAGAAGGATGGAGTGGATACAGAGCTGCTGGTGTATGCAATGACACTCATCAATAAGGTCAGTGAAAGATTATTACCATCGAGGACTTGCAACTTGCTCCTCTCTTGGTCTCTATCTTTCAAACCAATCTGGGTTTCTTATCTGCATTGTTTCCAAAATGTAATGTGATCTGCCAGACCCTCAGATTGAGCTTCTCAGAGGACTTCAGTAGGATCTGACTCATTATCACTCCTTTCGCTCCCCCTTATTAAGTAAAGGAGTCATTGCAGCAGCAACAACATATTAATTTAATTAAAAATAAGAATGGATTGTACAGTATCCTGTATATAATGAACCTGTCTTGTTTTTCAAAGTGCGTGGGGAAACTTTGATCCAATTAAACTGGAGTCAAAATACAGACATACATATATTGATACCATATCTGGCTACAGATTACATTTCAATACAAGGTCGAAACAAAACAACTTTGGAAGACATTTTACTCCCTTTCAGTCTCTCAGGCGATCTTTCTTTATTGTTTTAATTTATTTTTTCTTTCACAATTAAGAAGAAATATTGCATAGACAGGTTAGAACTGTTATTGTGTTTTTTGTTATTGAATGCATTCGTGTTTCAGACTCTGGCGGGCCTCCCAGACCAGGACTCATACTACGACATGGTGGACTGTCTTGAGGAGAAGGGCATTGAAGCCATGGCCCAGAGACACCTGAGCAGGAAAGGCACTGACCTCGACCTCGTAGAACAGTTCAACATTTACGAGGTCAGAGAACATACACTGCCACATTATCTGCCACTAACCTTAATGCAATTTTTTGGGCATGTGTGTCTCACAATCGACTGAGGTCACATGACTTCTCACGCACTCATACGACAGCCAGCAGTGAAGTGTGTACCACGGTTGGAGTTTATTTATTCAGTTTCTCTGTGATGCCTTTGACCCAGATGACTCTGCGACATGAGGACGGAGACGATGAAACCCAGTTGCCTCCCAGCGTCCGTAAGGACCGCAGAAGGGCCAGCGTTGGTGGCACCAACGAGAGGCGAGGCCTGGAGAGAAGACGCAGCCGAAGACATTCACTCCAGAATAGCAGAGGCCACGCGTCTGCCCCAGCATCACCGAGCAGCGCTCACACTCGTGCGAGCAGCTTCCTGCCCTTCGGTGGCCAACGTGTTGAAGACATCAGTGAGAGGTGAGGCCGGGGGAGGACAGAGAAATGGAAAAGTGGAAGATTCTCAAAAGAAGAAAAGAAACTTAATCCTTGCTTCCATTTCAGTGTGAACTTGATCCGATCCTTGTTTTAAAAGTTCAGCCAGGAGGGTTTGTTTTGATCTTGTATATTTGAAGCCCTGAAAGATAGCTGCAACTAAAACGGAATCACAAATTATTCCTCGTCCATGGAGTTTTACTCTGTTTCACAGGAAACAGCTTGACTGTAAGTGTTGTATTGTATTTCAGCCTTGGAGAGATGCGTCTATTCTGTCCGGAGCCAAAGCAGAGAATTTATTGTATAGTAATTTAAAGCACGGCAGAGAGGAGACAGTTGCTGCAAAGTGACATTTGAATTAATTTCCCCACTGTCAAGACATTCCCCTACCTCAGATGGAAATAGGAAGCTTCAGTACACACATGATATGAGCTATCTGCTCTCTGTCTCAAGTCATGCTTCCTTCAGTGAGAGTGCATTTAACTCAAAAAACACAATGCCATCTGTTTTTTAATACAGCAAACCTTTGGGACTACACAAACTCAGAGGAACCGTAACTTGTGATTCAGGGAAGAAGCAAATTGCAATCTTGGTTAATTGTGCAGTAACTTGGACTATGGCCTATAAAAGCACCAGAAAAACTTAGTCAGACAATTCCTTTTCATGGAACTCATGTTAACCCTTTATTACACTTTTTATTATAGGCCATACATGAGAAGACAACAATTTGGCTTGAATTTTTAACTAGGAATTGTTTGTCGCCTAGCATAGGCCCTAATATTCCTGGTAGCACCCAGGTCTTCAGGTATACTTAAATTCAGTCCAGCAGGTCATATGACACCGTCATACTGGACTAGCTTCTTCCAGTCCACCACAGGAAATCCAAGCTGCCTTTGAAGATCACCATTTTCCATTTTGTTAATGAAATCCAGACATCCGAGACGGATCCAGAAGCAAAGTGGCCACAGACTTGTGAATTACGATGTATCCCAGACCATCTGCTCAAGCAAACAACATATATTCTACATCCCCAACACTTGTTATTAAATTTAATATTTTTCTCCTCAATTAAAATCACAGGGAGATGTTTTTTTTTTTCATTTTTATTAAAGGGTAACTTCAGTATGTTTAGAATTTAACCCATTTTCCCACAATGTTTGAAACTGGTCCAGTATTGAGCAAGAAAGCTGCAGACAGCAGCCGCCAAACAGGCTGCGGTGTAATTGCTCGGGACAATTCATTACCGTCAGATTATGGAAAAGACCCTACAAAGAAATAAAGTTTTCTTAACCTTTCGATTGATGCGTTCTGTTTGTTATTGTGTCTCACCAAGTCTTGCTTAAAGAGAAGTTTCATTCTGAATTGTCAAAACAACAAATCTCACTCACGTTTCCAACGTTGTCTTCTGGCAACAAGTCACCTGACACAGTAACAAACAGACCGAATCAAACAAAAGGTAAAGAAAAACGGTTTCATTTCTCTGTAGGTTTCCATAATTTTATTAGACATTTAAATTGATGGTGAAGAATTGATCCGAGCAATTACATGGCAGCCTGTTAGCAGCTGCCATCTGCAGCGTTCTCGTTCAATACACGACCAATTTCATTTAAAAAATGTATATCTCCATTAATGATTTATTTAGGATTTATTTCATTTTTATTTAATGCCGCCATAGGAATTACACTTAAATAGTTGTAACTGTAAATGCGTTTCCGTTTCTAATATTTTAAGACGTTTTTGACTGTTGTCAAAACCTACTAACCCTTTTGCACATCTTTCAATGTTTGTCTCTCTTGTTATACTTCTAATAGCTTTGGTGTTTGTCCTTTTTGTGTGTTGTCTCTCCCGGGATTTCCTCTGCTCTGTGTTTTCATTGTCTCTGTCCACTTTCTCATTTCTCTTGCCTGCCTACATCCTCCCTTTCCTCCTTTCAACTCTTGATCCCTCCTCTCACCACAGAGATGAGGAAGAGGAAGAAGAGGAGGAGGAGGAGGAGGAAGGAGAGGAGGAGGAGGGAGTGATGGAGGAGGAGGAGGAGGAGGAGGAGGAGGATGATGAGGACGAGGCAGATTATGAAAGTCATCCAGTCACTGTGTCCTCTAGACAGGGCGCTCACAGGTATTTTAGGCCAACTGGTTCCAAACGTGATTCCCCTTTCCCTCATACAGTTTCTCCCTAGTTTTTCTTCCATTTGGACTCCTACTCTGTTGTATTTTGTCATCCTAGTGTGGCTCCGGCTGTAGCAGACACTCCTAACATGTGTTTGAACTTAAAGTGTATGGTCAACATCTTCCCTAAAGCCAGTGACCAGCCAGGGCAGAGAGAATATCTCAGCGTCAAGACCAGGATATCGTCTCCTGTGTCCGTTGCGCCTAAAAAGAGGACCTTTAGTCCTTGGTGGGTTCCTCCCCGGCCACCTGACTGTGTCGTCCGTGTTGCTCTGAGTAGAGTGCTCAGCACACCGTTATTGTCAGACTACCCCAGCCTCACCCCCCCTCTTCCCTCCCCTTAACCCTAACGAGGAAACACACCATCATCCCCATCACTGGTGTCTGTGTGTCTTTGTAGCTCACTGTACACTCAGTAAAGACACCTGCAAGCACCATAAATGTAAAAGCAGATATAGTAATTCTAAGTTTTAATAATTCCTATCTTTTCTTAAAAATAGGTTCTTCCATATTGCACCCCATCAGGTCATTTGTGTTAGAGATGCTGTGGCTTAGTTCCTCTCTACCTTCTTCATCCTTTAAAAAAAATGTCTTGATCATAGTTGCCTTTATTTCCCCTCAAATGGGATTCATGTTGCATGATCTGACATCTACAAAGACATACTGTAACAGAGAAAGGAAAGTCCTAATTACTTCCTTTTTTAAGTTGCTGGAAAGCATTATTTTGCTGACATTTACTACTCATCTGTCTTCCATTGTGGCTTTGCACCACAGTTAATTCAAGACAAGTCAATAAATTAATTCAAAGCATTAAGGAATTTAAAGTTTACAACATGAGTCACTGTCTCTTAGCTGTTTATGTTTCTGAAGAGGTCTGTAGCAACAGAAACATGATAGTCAACCAAAGCTGGAATGGCATAGCAGTTCCATGGCATTGTATGCTGAATGCCATCTAAGCATAAATGATTCCCTTTTCTCAATGCGGTTGGCAGTAAGTAAAAGCCTCTAAAACAGTTGTATTTATTAGAATTCTACGGATGTCTTATTGCCTTCTAAATAGGTAAGACAGACAGAGATATTGTCTTGCCCCCATCGGCTCTGTTGTTTTGTGGTCTTGCAGCCCTCCAACCTTTGACTGCTGTCTCGCTGTCTTGTTTGTATCACTAACATATCATTATTTGATCTTTGGAGTGTCTGATCTGACTGTTACTCTCTTTTTTCTGACTTCCGTCTTCAGTCTGACAGCCATAAACAACTCTCCTACATCTTACACAGCTAGAAAGCCCTGCTGGGCTGAAAGGTAAGGCCAGGGGTCAACCGGTCAAGAGTAACAGGAGTGTGCAGGGACCATATGTATGATGGCTCTGAGGCCTTGTGATTTACATTAATCTCAGGGAGATGTGCACATAATCCCATCTGCTGAAAGGTTTGTAGTTGAAAACTAGTATGTTTCCAATGCACAATGTGTTGTTCAACTGTTCGAGGATAAAGTGTGCACATCTTCTATCGGATTCAAAATCGCAAATACAAGCCCTCAAAGAAAAGAGTAGGTCTTGTGAAAAGATGTATTTAAGAAAGATTGTCCCCATGCACAGACATGGATGAGGAGTGCACCTGCAGATACCTTTAGACTTTGATGGCATGGCTTTCCTCACAGGAAAGCTATTCAGATGCAGCGGGAGAAGTGCTTAAGAGCACTCAACACAGTCATATCTTAGTGTAAGCTATCCAGCAGTATGACATTGGAATTCACATCACAGATTCCTGAAGTGTTGTCCATCGTTCTTCTCTTTTTTTCAGTGGAAATATGTTTGATGGGAGAACAAAGCATTTATTTTTCCCTTTTCCCTTTTAACAGAATCAGTGCCAATGGCAGTCCTTACCCTGGCAGGCACAAGGCTCCTACATCACCCATGCATCGCTTCACTACTTCAGTAACCTCCACACCAGAGTCCAAACCGGTTGACAGGTTGGCATCTCAACTTTTCCACAGCTGATGCAGAACATTTTGTCTATATAGTTGATCATATGTAAAGCTCCCATTTAAATAAATGTTTAAATGCCAAAATCAAAATACAAACCAATCACTCAATTTTGATAATGTTATCACATTTGTTCTTTCTCTTTGACATTTAGACCTGCTCTAGGAGGCTTGCTTACTTCATCGTACAGACAGCATCAGGAGTCTCTGACTTCGGAGAGAGAGAGGAGACGCCTGGAAAGAGAAGAGCGTCTGCAGAGAATTGAAAGAGAAGAGAGGAACCGTTTCAAGTTAGTCTGACCCAACGAATCAGACAAAAATACTCTATGACTTCATGTCAGAGAGAATATATTATTTGTTTACTTTGTAGGAAGCTGTACAGCCAATAAAGATAGGTTGGTATTTTTAGAAACATGTGCCTACAGTCTTCACTCTGAAGTGATATTCACAAATCCCCTGTGAGTCAGATAAAAGCTGGGCTGTCTTTCTTTATGATGATTATGAGAAATACCGAATCATGGCAGGAAGAATCTGCAAAAGCATATGTTCTGCTCTGATGTCTTGTCGTACCTTTTTATAATGCTCTGTTTGCTTTCTTTGCTCTCACCATATCAATTTCAGTTCAGCAATTGAAATATGACATTATACAGACTGTGAATACAGGCCCTAAATTCTGACTCTGTTTCTGTCTTCCTATCGCAGTCGAGATTATGTTGACAAGAGGGAAGAAGCAAGACACGCCAGAGAGGAAAGGTGAGTTTACTTTAGTTCATGGGTTCACATGGATCAGACAATAATGCTGCCAACAAGATAAAGATAAGGAGGTTTGTAAATACTTTAATCCTATTTTAACATCAATAGCAGATGTAAAGCCTCAGGCTGAATTATAGGTGTTAGAGCTCCTTTAGATATGCTCCATATTAAGACGTCCCGAAGTTAACAGGACCAGTGTGTAATTGCGTTTTGGCCTGGATGTGGTCCGGTTATCTCCCTCTGAACATGTGAGTGTGTCCAATATAATGTATAGCTCATTCTTTTTTGCCCATGTCATTTTCTTTTGTCATTGGAGATCAGTAAACAACAGCCATACAAGTTAAATAGCACTATGGCAACTTTAACAAAAGAAGGATGTCATTTGTCATCATTTGACTCCCTGAGTAATGGGATTACAGCTCAATGTTTCTATAAATACCTAGGAACAAGACAAGTATGGCATATGTGTTCACAGCTAAAATATTGACATAATGGCTATTATTCACTAAAACTGTTTGATGTAGCCTTAATATCTCTAACATGTAATATTTTCAGGGGTTTGAATTCATATATTTCTCCACCCCTAAAAGACAAATTTGACCGTAAGAAAATATAGCTAAATTGTGATTTGCAATCCTTTGCATGTATGTTCCTATGTGATTATATCACAGCTATGTAATGGTTGACCATTTTTAAAACAGATCAGCATGCTTCTAAATCTAAGTGTACAGACTTCTGAAAGATAAATGTATTTATTACAGGTACAAGGCTGTAGAGAGGCTAGCCGCAGAGGAGTTTGAGCGAGAGCGCCCCAGGGTGCCAACAAGAGGACGGACAGAGATCACGCTGTGTTTGAGTCCCAACCCTGTCAACCGCTCTGCGTCCCGCTGTGTCACACCTTCATCCATCGTCTCACAGGAAGACACAGTCGCCACTGTACACAAGACATCGGGTAACTGGTGTTTTCCAACCATTTATTCATCATTAGTACCCGAGTGATATGAGCATTACTGGACTGTAACGTTGGCTTGCAGAGCTGGCAGAGACTATACTGGCTGTCTGTGCACCTGTCCCACACACTGGGCTTGGCATTAACAATTGACGAGTGATTATCGCACAGAAATTAGATTCAGCTGCACTTCTGCTGAAAGGGATTATTGAGAATAACTACATATGTGTGTGTATCAAAATGTATAAGTGATACAGTAAGATTTTAGGAAAATAGATATTTTGATGTTGTGTCTAAATGTATGTGTTGATTAAGCAGCTTCAGGGATTTAAAGCTTGCAATAAAAAGGGCTTTCTCTCAATACTACAGTACAGTAGGTTATTTCTTTCTACAAAAATTCTAATTGAAGTATTTTTTTTCCCCCCCAGAAATTGTAAAGTATTCCCTCTCAGCCACTCACATTGTGTTTTACAGAGTGTGTGTGTGTGTGTGTGTGTGTGTGTGTGTGTGTGTGTGTGTGTGTGTGTGTGTTGTATGAGCTATGGTAACAGAATTTGATGATTGCTTTGTGAATTATTTCTACAGTCTGGAAATGTACAGTCTCTCAATGCAATTAAGGACATGTCGGGAAGTAATTTAAAGCTGTTTTAATTATAAACAAAGAATGTTTCTGAAGACTATCAGATAATATAAACACACATAACTGAAGTACTTCAAGTAACAATTTGACGTTGTTTTTACTTCTCTTCCAGGAACTGAACACATCTCAGAGCCAAACCTTGACCCACAGACCAGAACCAAAAGTCCAGCGCCAGACTTAACAGTATCAGAACCTTCCCCCACACCTCCCTCCGAGCCAGACAAGCAGCAGACTGAGACAGAGTCGCCTGCAGAGACAGAGGATGTTGCTGAGACTCAGGGCGACCAGAATGTAGTGGCAGAGCCAGCGTCAGATGAACAGTCAGGCATGGAGAAGGAAGAGAGGCAAGAGCAGGAGAAGATTGAGGAACAGAAACAGTACATGGACAAGGTAGAAGTGGAAGGGCAGGTAGAGGAGGCAGAGGTAGCAGATGTAGCAGAAGTGGGAGAGCCAGATGTGGAGGTGAATGTGGAGTTAGAGGAGGAGTTTGAGAAGGAGCAGCCGGAAAGGGATGTCGAAGACAGTGTACTGCTGAGTGAGAAGGAGAAACAGAACGAGGAAGTGAATGAAAAGGACAACTGCTCTGCATCCAGCATTTCCTCCACAAGTAGCACTCTGGAGAGGGAGGAGCGGGAGGAGAAACTCACCAATGACATTGAAGCAGGTATGATCGTTTATTATATTCACTTACTTTGATAATCAACTATGTATATTTTTGTCAATGTCAAAATGATTTCTTTATCAACAGGCCAATGGACACAGTGCATTAAAGACGCAGATGTGAACGACCAGTGCAACAAAATACTCAACAGCAAGCGCTTCATGCTGGACATGCTCTATGCTCAGGCGACAACCGGCAAGGATGAAGGGAATGTAGCAGAAACGGAGAAAGAAAACTGTAAATGTGAGAAGGATGCAGAGATCAGTGACTCCTCTGTAGCTAGCTTGGCCAGCAGGATCTCCACATTGGAGGCCCACAGACAGGCCAGAGAAGAAAATGTGAAAAAAATGGAGGTGGGACATCTGGACAACCAGGGCAGTGTCCGAGCCGTGGCGGAGAAGTTTGGAGATTTGGTCAAAGGCCTAACATCTCCTGCTGAGGTCGAGGCCTCAAAAGAGCAGCAGCATACTGACAAATCATCAATCGCTGCCTCATCAACCGTACCCCCCAAGAAAGAGTCCGACTATATCTGGGATCAGCTGATGGCCAACCCTAGGGAGCTGAGGATCAAAGAAATGGACTTCACGGACCTGAGGGATGAGGATGACATGGACATTTTAGACATGGACAGTGTACTGGGGTCGGGTGACCTCATACCACCACCTCCACCTCTGCCATGTAATGCTGCATTGCCACCACCCCCGCCCCTGTTAGGGTTCCTTCCTCCTCCTCCCATCCTTGGCAAAATGATGCCCCCAGCCCCACCATTCATGGCCCCTATCCCTCCGCCCTCCCCTCAACTGAGTCGAGGGGAGATGCCTCTCTTCCAAAAAAAAAAGAAGACCATCCGACTCTTTTGGAACGAAGTGCGTCCCGTGGACTGGCATTGTAAGAGTCATAAATTCTGTAAGGAGTCCCTCTGGTCCAAACTGGAGCCAGTTAAACTGGACACATCCAAGCTAGAGCAGCTGTTTGAGTCCAAATCCAAGGAGCTGCCTGTCACCAAGGTAACTTAGTGTTGTACTGCTGTTACAGTAGAACCATTCAGTATTACTGGATACTTTTGGAGGTTTATTTTGCAGTCCTAATTTGCCTTGGTTTTTTTCCCCACGGCTCAGGTTTTCTTCCTATCCGGTATCATATAAGAAAGGGTCATTTTGTGAGTTGAGTGATAAATTTTGCCAAACTACTGTCACCCTGGAAAATGGGTGAAAGCCTTCTCAATATTGGTGAGAGGAGAAAATCTTCTGTTTCTACATTAGTTTCATCACGTCCTGTCCATGGATCATTCTGGCGAAATACCCAATTCAATTCAATTCAATTCAATTCAATTTATTTTGTATAACCCAAAGAGGCATCCTCTGTCCCAGGACCTCACCAAAACAAGTCTATAGCAACTCTATTGTGGTGAATAGGCTGCAAGGTGCTCTCGGTCATATCTCCATATTGTGATAAAGGCTGATCAGCCGGGTGTGATTTCACACATATTTTGCGTCGTGCATCTTTAAACCATTAAGAGCTGCTTCCACTACACAAGATATATGATCTAATATAATGATGATTTGTATCTCTTATAGAAAGCAGCTGTTGATGGCAAACGACAAGAAATCATAGTCCTGGACTCCAAACGCAGCAATGCTATAAACATTGGCTTGACTGTCTTACCTCCTCCTCGCACCATTAAGACCGCTATTCTCAACTTTGATGAGTACGCACTGAACAAGGAAGGCATTGAGGTAAGCATTTTTAAAGATACGTTCTGTATCTAAATTGGTACTGTATGTTAAAAGTACTCTTTAGTCTATCAAATAAACCATTTAAGCTCACTGGGTCCAAAATAAAAATGTTTTTTATGAATTATATCTACTCAGCAGCACACCAAAATACACTTCCACAAATAAGAGAGATTTAACTCCTGTAGATGGGATGGCCCACAATGTTGACATTTCATGTGAATTTCTGGCTGCATGGTTGGCTTTTTGGCTGTTCTCATGTAATCAATCACATCGATGATTAAAGATTAGCTCCACATGCATATTTTCAGCTCGTTTTTTAAAAAACATAATACAGACTTTTCAGCAGATAATGTTTAATATTGCATCCCTTTGGGGTTATATAACCTGTAGTTTCCAGAGCTTCACCTTGAGTTCATTCTCAGCAAAAAGGAGTATTCCTCCCCACCTTTTGTCTCTAGAGATCTCTTCAGCCAGACAACAAAAATGAGGTTGAAAGTTCAGATGTCACACAAGTTTGTGGGAAGAATTGGGAACGACTTATATAAACAGAGCGAGAAATGTCAGAATCAATTTGTTTCCTATCCCCTCCTATGTAAAAAATTGACTTTGGCGTTAGAAAACTTTTGATATGTATACTTGATGAATAATACGATATATAAGCCGTGATCCTTTCCCGTCCCCTTCTCTGGTTTCTTCTTCGCTCTCCTAGAAAATCTTGACAATGATCCCCACGGAAGAAGAGAAGCAGAGGATCCAGGAGGCTCAGCTGGTCAACCCTGATATCCCCCTGGGCAGTGCTGAGCAGTTCCTCCTCACCCTCTCCTCCATCACAGAGTTGTCTGCTCGCCTGCAGCTGTGGGCATTCAAGATGGACTATGAGCTTATTGAGAAGGTCAGACACATCCCTGTCAATTTTAATCACAAGCGCACCATATGGAGTTACAGACGTAAAACATTATTTTATTTTTTTTACAATTCTTAAATTTGTTGTTGTTTTTACTTTTAAAGGTGTTCAAGGAATAGTTGTTCACCGTCATGTCTGTACAGTAGTTATGATGCTACAGCCAGCAGCTGCTTAGCTTAATTTAGCATACAGACTGGGAACAGAGGGAAATAGAAATATATATCGTGAACAGGCAAAAGAAGATAACATGATTCTTGGCTCTTTTAGGAAGTGGCAGAGCCTCTGCAGGACCTCAAGGAAGGGATGGACCAGTTAGAGAAAAACAAGACACTTCGCTACATCTTGACCACATTGTTGGCTATTGGCAACTTCCTCAACGGCACTAATGTGAGTAACCTTCAAGACATATATGGCTCCGAGGTTCCTGTTTTTTCACTTTCTCTCCCTCTGTCTTATACTCACTTCCTCCATATCCTCCCACGCCCCCCCCAACCCCCCTCCTCCAAATCCCCCACACATATTTATTTGGAATGGATAACAGTAGACTCTCTATGTGTAGAAGAATGTGCTGCCTGACTGTCTGCACCAGACACTGTCCTTCTACAGTAAAAACTCTCGTCAAGGCCTCTGCTGAACCTGGCTCTGTCTGTCTGGGAGGGGAAAAAAAGTGTGTGTGTGTGTGTGTGTGTGTGTGTGTGTGTGTGTGTGTGTGTGTGTGTGTGTGTGTGTGTGGGGCGAGGGGGGAGGGAGGAGGGGGAGAGGGGGGTCTGACAGTATGTGTTCGGTTGCTTGTGTGTGAACTTGTATCTGTGTCTTGCATTTTTTTTGTTCTACTTTGTGATGGAGGTTTTGTCTGTGTGTCAATGGGATATGAGAGCCAAAAATGCAACAGGGAAACATAAGTCATCAATATCAAAACAAGAAGTTCCCGTAAATAATGGCTGCATTTATATTTTGCAGTAAGCCATTTAAAACTGGCAGCAGATCAAGGGAGATCCTATTTGGATTATGTCTTTCATGATATGCCCGGGATTCTTTTAGCTCCGCTGCAGAACAATCAGTCAGGTCTGAAGTAGATTGTGGTTTTTGATAATCACCAGCCTAATGAATCTACACTTGGCACACTCCATTGAACCCCTTTTTCTGACCGTGCCAAAAAGGAAATTCACTGCAATTTGGTCCTTGACTAAGGGCTCTTGATTTTTAATTTCAGACAGTTGTTTCCGTCTCACATTCTGACTGTGTTGCTGTGTATGCATGCATCTCTATAGGCTAAAGGCTTTGAGCTGAATTACTTGGAGAAAGTCCCGGAGGTGAAGGACACAGTTCATAAGCAGTCCCTGCTGCACCACGCCTGCTCCGTCGTGGTGGAGAAGTTTCCAGACAGCACTGATCTCTACTCTGAAATAGGAGCTATCACCCGCTTGACCAAGGTTGTTTACTTTTTAAAAACTCACTAAACAATTTGTCCAAAGTATCAGTTTGTTGCTAGTAGCAGTAAGTGAAATGTCATACCCACTGAGTCCTCAACAATTCTGTGATATTTTTGTTAGGTGGACTTTGACCAGCTTCAAGACAATCTGGCCCAGATGGAGCGAAGGTGCAAAGCATCATGGGATCACCTCAAAGTCATTGCGAAACACGAGATGAAACCACCGTTGAAACAAAAAATGTCAGACTTCCTCAAAGATTGTGCAGAGAGAATCATTATTCTGAAGATTGTACATCGAAGAATACTCAACAGGTATGCTCAGGTGTAGTACAATGCTGGATAAGATTTTTTATTTATAAGTATTTCTTGCCTTTTTCAAAACTTCATATACTTTATATTTATATCTCTTTCAATGGCATTTACAATCATTTTTGTTGGTAACTTTTGTTACTTTTTGAAGCATGTTTAAACTTTGTTCCCACCAAAGGGTCTCAGTACAGTGATGTGATGTTTCTCTAAACATATGCAGGTTTCATGCCTTTCTGCTGTTCCTGGGCCATCCGATATATGCGGTACGTGAGGTCAGCATTCATCGCTTTAGCAAGATCCTGAGTGAATTTGCCCTGGAGTATCGCACAACAAGAGAGCGCGTGCTACAACAGAAACAGAAGAGGGCCAACCACCGAGAGAGGAACAAGACCAGGGGAAAAATGATAACAGATGTAAGTGCTCCTCACCACGAGCAAGGGTCGCACATACACTTTCTCCATTTCCTGATTCTCATCTTTGTTTAGTTTGTACTTTCTCAATTCTATGAGACAATATGAGAAATCCCTCGACACTAGTTATAACCTTAATCTGGTTAAAGCGCCAAACGTGGTATTTCTGAGGGACATGGCATACATTTGCAATTACATCAGCATAGTTCCTTGGTAATCACATGTATAGGTTACTGTAACAACAATCAGTGAGTTGTTTTTAGTGTATCTCATTCTGTAGCTGCAGCAGACTAAGAAAGGCCAGAGCAAACACCTCCCTGCATGATTAAAATCCCTTAAACCCTGAGGAGTCTGCTACTCAGAGCGGACTCCACAGCGAGCCTTGGCAGGGGCCCCTCTCTCTTCAAAAGGACCCTAATTCAATCACTGTGTGAAAATTCAAACCGTTGGATGTCCCTGAAGGAGAAATAACAAGGCCAACGCCTTAAATGGATAGTTCGAAGTATTTGAAGTCGGTTGTATAAGGTATTTATCTATAGTCAGTGTATTACCTACAGTAGATAACTAGGTAGGTCGGCACCCCCGAGTTTGGAGAAGCAGAGAAGAGTACGAGCACGGAAGCAGAGCAATGTACTGCTGTGGAGGGTTGCAGCAGTAAAATGTATTTTAGACACCTACAAGAAAGGCTCACCTACAAAAACTATATAAGTTCAAGTGCACGCTGAAATATTTTGCCATGGGGAACTGAACTGAAAGTGAAACGTATCTGTACTGTATTTGCCAATGAGGTCTAGTGGCTTTGAATAGAGCATAGATAAGTTTCACTTTCAGTTCCCGAAATGTTGAATGTTTACAACCCAAATCAAGGATTACAGGCTTCTTTATGATTTGAGAAAATGCTACAACCATTGTAACAACCAATTTAGACAAATCAATAGTGTTTATAATCTGAAATCCTAAAAACTGTTTCCTGAATATTTGTCACTTTGTATATGAAACGTTTTCACTTGACACCAGCAGTATACTGTATTTACGACACATCTTTCGGCATTTTTTCTTCCATTTCCTTTATCTCTGTAGAGTGAGGATGACGATTATAGTGAGGTAGGGGGGTGAATTTGTGTGTAAACAAGTGCATGTGAACTTTCTGTTGTGACTAACATTCAACCAGACTGTCCTGTCATAACTTTACAATAATGGGTGTTTTTACGAGGATTAACAATGGACAAGTCCTCAGTAAGACTGACAGGCTCTATGTGGGGATGACCTTACATGAATGAGGAAGCTTGACGGTTTTGACAAAGAGACAAAAAAGGGGCGCTCGCATGATGTGTGTTGAGAAAGTCTCACTGGAGGAGCTGCAGCTACTTCCTGGTATAAATGAATGGACCTCAAAAGGGAAGCTGTATTCTGCAACCTGGCATGTCTGCATTGTTGCAAGAAACAGTCATGGGGATTTTTTGTGTGTGTGTGTGTGTGTCACAGAGTAAACACTTTTAATCTGTATGTGAAATTTTCAACTCTTCAAAATGACTAATTGTTTTTCATTTAGGCTGTGAACGTGCTGTGCCACAAGTAGAGATTAAACTGTATGGCGTTTCATATTTAAAGCTTGTTTTCCTAAATACTAAAAGTGCCAGAACAACAAGCTAAGTTTCACTGTCTCCTATTAATAAAATGTAATCCTTTGTCTTCCCCCTCCCCCTCCAGAGTGGTAAATTTGGCGGTGCCCCATCAGACTCTCAGGAGATTCAGCCTCAGGGTATCCAGTATGCTGAAGATGCAGCTGAACATGAGAACATGAAGGCCATACTAAAGAGCAGCTTGCAGGGCGAAGAGAGTGTGATGTCCACGGTGCCAGGCCTCCGTACACGCACCAGAGCTAGCAGCACCAGAGGTCAGTCTCATAAACATGTTATAGCCCCTACATAGCTTTTTATTATCATATCATCACCATCCATCCAGTATACTGCAATTGGAATTATTTTGTGGTTATAATTGCACAGCATAAGTATTTCAGTTTTATACTGAAGTAATCCTTCCTGAAACCTTTAAGTTCATTCAGTAGGAAGGACTGGTATTTTTTGCCATGCTAGAAGCAGCAGGGCTCTAGTGTTGGCAATGTCTGTCTCTCAGGCTGCCTAAGACTTTGGGCCAGACTGGAATATCCCAACCAGTACAGGATGGTTTGCTCTGAAATGTTGTACAGACCAGGGTATATGCAGGAATCCTGATTGTAACACGTCATAGCCACTTCAAGCTCTAACCGGTTACATCAGCGAAGTACTTAAACTTACATTGATTGTAAGATAGCACAGCTTAACAGTCTTAGTTTGTGATAACTCCTTGGACCGCTGCATGAATCCAATTCAGATAGACACGGTGGGAACAAAGCACAAGAGAAGAGAAATATCATTAAAGGAGCAGTGTGTAACATTTAGGGGGGAATCAATTGGCAGAAATGGAATATAATATTAATGGATATAATATTAATAATAATATGTTTTCCTTCGTGTATAATCCCCTGAAACTAAAAATGTTAATGTTTTTGTTAGCCTTGAAAAAGCTATTTATATCTACAAAGGGAGGGGGTCCTCTTCCACGGAGTCCGCCATGTAGCACCTCGATGTTTCTACAGCAGCCCAGAACAGACAAACTGAAAACTGACTCTAGCGAGACCCTTTCGCGTTTTTACATTATCTAAAGGTAGGGATTGGTACAAAAAACAGGTATTAAATGGGCCCTGGTGCTAAAATATTAAAGACCAAAGTATTAATAAGCCCCGACGTTACTGGTGTTTTTCATTAGTGCATTAAATGTTTTGGTGTAATTTATTACATCAGCTTCTCCTCTGCTCTCTCTGTCGTGGCTGAGCTCCAGACAGAGTAAAGCAAAATGGATAGTAAAGCAAGTCATTAAAAACAGTCAAAGTATAGTGAACTGTTGCCAGATGATAAATCATATTGACTTTTACAGTTGCGGTGCAAGAGTTTCACATTTGTCATGTTTTTTAGTTAAAAGTCTCTGTAGACCAGATCAGGTCAACATTTCAATTTGTCCAATACTTAGCTCAGCTGTACTCTGTTTTAGCTGTACAGCTTCTACTCAGTCAGCATACTAACTGATAAAAATGATGAATTGTTACAACAATTGTGATAACATTATAGCTTATTAATATTAGCATCTAAGCATTATTTTGAGAATGTTAGCATGCTGATGTTAGCCTTGTTAACCTCACAGAACCCCTTACAAGACTTAGTCTAGTTTTCTTAAACCTGCCCTAGACTGTTATTTTTTATTCATTCTGACCTTACTGTTTTAGGGCGTGTGGCCCCATGGTGCTCTGCCAGTGACGACCCAGTAAACTGCACAGATGATACAGCTGATGAGATCATGGAGAGGATCGTAAGGTCAGCCACTCAGGGGCCCAGCCACCGGGCGCAACCTCGGGAGAGAAGGCGGTCCCGAGCCAACCGAAAATCACGTGAGTCATGTCAACTATTGGCCAAGTGGCATCATTTATGATCATGCACAGATAAATAAAATCTCCTGCCTGTGCAAACACTATAGTAATACACATTTTTTCCTGGCTGCATAGTGAGGAGGACACTGAAGAATGGTTTGACAACAGAGGAGGCAAACGCTCTCGGCTTGTCCAGTGGTTCAGAGATGCAGGTGTGAGCTGGACATACTGTCAGGACGTCTCGAAGCCCTTTCACTGCCCCTCCAATGCCTACACCCAAACTGGCAACTCACTCCGGCTTGGCACTAAAATCCCCTCACAGCTTCGATGAGTTGACCTCATCTTCATGCATTTGGTTCACATAGGCTTGACACAAGTGCTTCCTGAAGAGAGTGGATAAAAAAGGTTTTATTCATGAACTGAGGGTCAGAGAGTGCAGAACCAGAACGTGCATTCAAACCACTAAAATTTGCTATTGCTGGATAAACATCGATGACGTTCCCTCACGAGGCTAAATCGCAATCATCCTTCGAACGTGACATTGCATCCAAACACCCGCGCAAAAGTGTCTTTTTCAAGGTGGAGGGCATCAAAACAGTTGGCAGTGCATTTGCTTGAATCTCAGTGGCCTTGACTGAATCCAAAGGGCAAGTGTGGTACAGACACCACACTCTCTGCTGCTTAGTTTTAGTGTCAGCCCTGCAGCTTTAGAGACAAATAGAAATACATGTTATCTGTTGAATAGATGGCTTTGTGCAGAGGGTTATTCTGTTATATACTACTGTGGTAGTTTCATGTTTCTTTTCATTTTGCTCAAGAAGGTGCTCAAATAAGGAACAATTGCACTGGATGTAAAAGTATGGTATCAATGGAATTTGAAATCCTTGACACTGATGAACCACTGACATCTGAAAATATACTCAACAGTTTAACCAGCAAATCAATAGTTGCACAGTTTGTAATGTCTAATCAAAGTGGACACGTTCAAGCTAGATGAACATCGAAAGCTTTGTCAAATGTCTGTTAGTTGACTGGATGAGAAGAAATTTAGCAGAGACATATTCTAAAGAGCACAGACAACAGTCCAGTTATTGTGTGTGAGACTGGTAATATCACTCGTTTCATATTAATGCTCATCAACATTTTTAGCCTAAACAAATGTAGACAAGTGGCATCATGCAACCTATTCTCACTGCTTGACTGAACAGTTGGAGATGGTTTAAGGAAGGAAGGCACAGCGTTACAGGTGAGCAATCTTCAGAGATCAGTAGTTTTATTTTCTAGAAACTATGAGCTGCACATCTCAGAGTGCCTTTCAGAGACATTTATTTATTAAGATGTTTTCAGGGACATATAATCAAGAAAATGTTACTACAGATGTGCAGTCTGTGAGGGGTGAGAGGATAATACTGCAGTGTACATCATTCAAGAGCTGTGATTTATTTTTAACCAGTGTTTTTAGACTTGTCCTGGCAAAAAAATGTTTTTCCCATGTTATGTTTTGGATCAAATAGTATGTTATGGAGATAGCTTTAAAGTATTTATGACAACTTAGGATTGGTCATGCACATAAGCTGTATCGTGTTGCCTTACTGTAGAATATAGAAATGCATTGTTCCACTCTAGTCGAGATCTAGGTAAAATGTAGGAGTTCAAAATAGACCAGGCCAAATGAACATGTAGTTCAACTGGCATCACTGGAGATCTTAGTTTGTTATTCACAGGACGTGGAGCTTCATTCCATAACTATGAATAAGAACATCGGGGGTTACATGATAATAAGTAATATGGACGAATATAAAATTACTATTATCTGTTTTAAAACGTGTAAATCTGTATTGTAGTGAACAAGACGGAGCCCACAGTTCAACGTTTTGATTATGTAGGTCTGTTTTTGAACTGTTGATTAACTCATTGTACTACTAATTTGGAACAACCGTGGCTATGTTTATGATCATCATTTCAGTTTATACCATGGCTAGATAAATCGATTCACTAGCAAATTCACACTGTGATGGAAAGATGGCCATTGAGAGAAACAAGAATTTAGCGCAACATTACGATAAAGCTACATAAAACCACACCAGCAGTATGTTTTTTTTGGTTTTGTTACGAATTAACTGAAAATTATTCAGCACCTTAGACTATGTGTAGCATGCAACTCTTCTAAGAACTGAAGTTATGGAGGAAGAGCTCATTGTGTTTCCCAGATTGTACTGATTTTTGTCAAAGACAGAATAGATGTGTAAAGTAATATAGGGGGAATGCTGCAAAATTATGTACATGTCATGACAATGTCTTTATGATGTTTCTCTGTTTGTTTTTTTTTGCTCCATGTGTAGAATAGTGTGATATAGACTAAAAGCAGTATTATTCTAAATATAATTTAAGCAAACTAAGCCATGAATGGTTTTACGATGTGTCTCCTCTGCTTGATACAAAAGGAGGTTCACTTAGGTTCTCAGAGCTGTAGGGTTTGTGGTATTAAACCTTTTTACTTCACAGACTGTAAAGTTAACAAACATGGTGAAACACGTATTAATAAAATTCACCTTTTAGACCTGTGGCATCCCTTAGAAGCCTTTGATTTCATTGCACTCAGCATTTTCTTCTTCTAATTTAACATTAGCCCACCACACACTAGCTGCCTGTGCCATAACATCACTGTGGAACGTGACACAAGTGCATTACAACTAAGGCTTCTATTGTGTCTATGCCCACAGCAAAAGGAAAAAAACATGTAACAAATACAATAAAAAGGCTCATTAAAACCTCTTTTTATCATTTTTTTTAACTATCTTGAAAATGAGTTGTTTTAGAAAACAAAGTCTCACATATATAATGTTTGGGGAAGAAAAAGCAGTCCACACAAACCATGCTTCAATACACTTTATGTTCAAGAGCATTAGAGGTCAATGACAAGCTGACCAAAGTAGATTATCTGGGGTTTGCACATCAAACAGACCTCATTTGGTCTTGTTTAAAATTCCTATACGTTGACATGTGTTATGGATCTAAATGTGATTATGGTGTGCTTTAAATAAACTGCAAAGACAATGAACAAGACAACTACCCACAAAATGGTTGGAAATTATAATTGAGCATAAAAGAAGCACAAATATTCTGCCTAAAAAGTTTCAACAAATCCAGTGAAACCCAAGACATGCATTGCTTAACTGAAAAGTATAGTATGTCATTAAATGTCATAAAATAAGTCATGGTTTAGTATGTCATGCAAAGGTCATATGACAGTACATCACACAAATGTCATAAATATATCATGAACAATTCATAGTAAAGTATCCCATAAAAATGTAATAAAGAGTCATAGTGTAGTTTGTCAAAGAAATTGTCGTATGGGTCATAAGAAGTAGTAGAGATTATCATAAAAAGATTCGTACTATAGCATGTCAAAAAATGCAATAAAAAAGTCATATTATAGTGTGTCTAGAAAAGGTAATAAAAAAGTCATAGTATAGTGTGTTGAAAAAAATGATAAAAAGTAATAGTATGGTTTGTCAAAAAACTCAAAAAGTCATAGTATAGTATGTTGAAAAAAGTCAGTATAGTATACTGAATGAAGTCATAAAAAAGTCAGAGCATTGTATGTTGAAAAAAGTAAGAAAAAGCCATAGTATAGCATGTCGAAAAAAGTTTAGTCATATTATAGTATGTAAAAAAAGTAGTAAAAATATCATTGTATTTAGTTTGTTGAAAAAAGTCTAAGTTTAGCATATCTATAAAAGTCATAAAAAAAAAAGTCATATTATTGTATGTCGAAAAAAGTAAAAAAAAGAAATTAATATTATAGCATGTCGAAAAAAAAATCGTAAAAAAGTCATAGCATAGTATGTTGAAAATATTTGTAAAAAGGTCAGAGTATTTTGTCGAGAAATTTGTACGAATTCATAAACAATGTCACAGTTAGTTGAAAAAAGAAAGAAGCCTTCGTGGATCATTTATTGTCATCATGCAACACAGGTTTTACAACAAAAATCCAGTCTTAGCCCATTTGCAACACAATAAAAACACAACAATCAATAAACAAACAACCGTAGTACATTCCTGAGCATTATTTGAACTTGCATCAGGTGGAACGCACACTACAGGAACACAAATTACTGGCACTCATCTTAACATAAAACAATTGGAAACCAGGGAAAAACTTTCTCTAAATATTGACTATTGACCGTTGGAATCTCGCGCTCTCCTGTGGTCCGCTCGTCATGTGCAGCTTGATCCGTATGCCACAATCTCTGTAGAAATGTAGACACTAAAGGCACTCCCATCCTGTGGCTGGATTAGCCTGAACGTGGCTGCGACTGGACATTATCAGAATGGGTGGTGAAATAGTGTCAGGTACATAGGCCTTTTATAGCCTTAGGTTAAAAAAACTCATAGTATCATGTGATGGAAAAGAGTAAAGAGAAAAGTCATAGTATGGCATGTCTAAAAAAAAGTCATGACAAAGTGATCGTAAAGCATGTTGAAAAAGGTAATAGAGAATTCATAGTATAGTATGTAAAACAAAAACAAAAGAAATTGTAAAAAAGTCAGAATAGCATGTCAAAAAAAGTCAGTGTTGCATTTTTGAAAAGTCATAAAGAAAAGTCATAGAATAGTGTGTCGAAAAAGGTTATAAACAAGTCATTGTGTGGCATGTTGAAAAATGAATTTCATTTAGTACATAAACTCACCGGCCACTTTATTAGGTACACCTGGCTAGTACTGGGTTGGACCCCCTTTTGCCTTCAGAACTGCCTTAATTCTTCGTAGCATAGATTCAACAAGGTGTTAGAAACATTCCTCAGAGATTTTGGTCCATGTTGACATGATAGCATCACGATATATATATATATATATATATTTATATATATTATATATGTTGACATTATAGCATCACGATATATATATATATATATATATATATATATTTATATATGTTGACATGATAGCATCACGCAGTTGCTGCAGATTTGTCGGCTGCTCATCCATGATGTAAATCTCCCGTTCCACCACATCCCAAAGGTGCGCTATAGGATTGATATCTGGTGACTGTGGAGGCTATTGGAGTACAGTGAACTCATTGTCATGTTCAAGAGAGCAGTTTGAGATGATTTGAGCTTTGTGACATGGTGCGTTATCCTGCTGGAAGTAGCATCAGAAGAGGGTACACTGGTCATAAAGGGATGGACATGGTCAGCAACAATACTCAGGTAGGCCGTGAAGTTTAAACCAGGCTCAACTGGTACTTAGGGGCTCAAAGTGTACAAGAAAATATCCCCCACACCATTACACCACCACCTCCAGCCTGAACCGTTGATATGAGGCAGGATGGATCCAGGCTTTCATGTTGTTTACGCCAAATTCTGACCCGACCATCTGAATGTTGCAGCTGAAATCGACTTATCAGACCAGGCAACTTTTTCCCAATCTTCTATTGTCCAATTTTGTTGAGCCTGTGCGAATTGTTGCCTCAGTTTCCTGTTCTTAGCCGACAGGAGTGGCCCCCGGTGTGGTCTTCTGCTGCTGGGGCCCATCTGCTTCCAGGTTCCACGTGTTGTGCGTTCAGAGATGGTATTCTGCATACCTTGGTTGTAACGAGTGGTTATGTGAGTTACTGTTACCTTTATATCATCTCCAACTACTCTGCCCCTTCTCCTCTGACATCAACAAGGTATTTTTGTCCACACAACTGCCGCTCACTGAATATTTTCTCTTTTTCGGACAATTCTCTGTAAACCCTAGAGATGGTTGTGCGTGAAAATCACAGTAAATCAGCAGTTTTTTAAAATACTCAGACCAGCTCGTCTGGCACCAACAACCACGCCACATGCAAAGTCATTTAAATCCCCTTTCTTCCCCGTTCTGATGCTCGGTTTGAACTGGAAATGCATCGGGTTGCTGCCATGTGATTGGATGATTATCTATTTGTGTTAACAAGCAATTGAACAGGTGTGCCTAATAAAGTGGCCAGTGAGTGTATAGTACAGTATGTCAAAAAAAGTAATGAAAAAAAGTTTAGTTCAAAATATCAAGAGAAGTCAGAATGTGAAAAGCTTATGTCATAGTATATATTCCAAAAACTGTTATAAAAGTCATTATATAGTATGTCGAAAATTCAGTTTAGTTTATGAAAAAGTCACAAAGAAGTCAAAAAAGTCATAGCATACTGTGTCGAAATTGTCAATGTATAGTAAGTCGAAAAAAGTCATAGTATAACATGTCGAAAAAAAGTCATGTAGTACGTGGAAAAAACTTATAGTTTAGATTGTTTAAAAAGACATGTATAACATGTCGAAGAAAGTAAGTTTAGAGGTAAAAAAAAAAAAAAAGTCCAGTATATCGCAAAAAGCATATACTGTTGCAAAATAATCAGTTATAAAAATGTCAAAAAAAAAAAGTCTATATATATATTTCACACTATGGACTATACTATAGTATAATATGTCAAAAGGCCTTGGTACAGTACGGACTGGACATGAGCGGCATCCTGTTGTTGAATTAGACCAGCCCACATCAACGTGCAGTTCAACTGGCATTACTGACGATCTCAGTCTGTCACACAGTTTTCCCAGTTTAAATTATTGAACTACCGATGTGCCAGCAATTTGAAACAGTCTAGGCTAAAATAATAAACATAATTTCAGTTTATATCATGGCACGGTAAACCTAACCACTGACAAGTTGTCTTCCAGATTGTACGGATTTTGGTCAGAAACAAAGACGTAACAAATACAATATCATTAAAATACAATAACTCATTAAAACATCTTTATGACTGTTTTTACTACATCGTTCAATTGTATGGAGATACATAAATAAGTGTCAATAGGTATCCAACACTGTTGGGGAAGAAAACGTAGACAAAAGAAAACTTAAGCCTCTTTATTCTCAGTCCACACCACCCATGCTTCAAGTCACTTTATGTTGAAGAGCATATAGAGGTCGATGACGAGCTTACCAATATAGCTCATCTGGGGTTTACACATGGCCATCATACAGACCTTACTTGGTCTTGTTTAAAATTCCTATACTTCCACAGGTGTTATGGATCTAAATGTGATTATGGTTTGCTTTTAATAAATTGCAGACATAACGACGAACAACACAGCTACCTACAACAAAAAAAAAACAAAAAAAAAAACGGGAGGGAGGGGGAGGTTGGAGAATACAATTGAGCATCAAAAAAGCACAAAAAATAAAAATCAGCTGAAACAGTCTCAGCAAATCCAGTGCAACCCAAGACATGTTCTGCTTTATACTAGCTGATAACTAAAGACAAGGGCACATATTAAGAATTATATAATTTGTATATCCTGATCATAATTCAAATTTGTCAATATACATTTTCCCTGAACAATTACTTTTGCACAGTACCTTTGAATTGTATAGATAAATTACAAAATGGAGTATTCCCTTTCCACCAGACATGATTTACTTTGTAAAACCCCTGAATGACTGACAGGCAGAAAGCTCTTATGCAGTTTACATTTTATATTGCTACATTTTTAACAAAGATTAACAAAGGGATTTTCAGTTTTGCATATTTTCTTAGGTTTGTGGTTTGGTGTGCAACTGCAATTATGTCAAATTTGTACTGAAATAGCACCAAAATACAGACGCCTGACTATTTAAAGGCCAGGCAATATTTTAAAAGTGTTTTAGAAATAGTACATAGCAAGTGTGCAGTGCAGTTTAATCGTTAACCACAAAGTGATTAGATTTATAAAATGGCAAAGACGTAAACAACACTAACTGTATATTACCAGACACATAAAGCTGATCCTCAAACAACACAGACAAGTCGAACCTGACAGCGTCAACCACGGACTTGTCTTCTTTCACAGGGTCACTGTTGGGATTTAATCTTCTGCAATGGATACAAGTAAACTCAGAGCTGTGGTTGGACACAGTTCAAGGTGACTGTTTGGTACAATTATATTCTTTTAGAGCTGGCTTGAATTAAAGATGATAAAAAGAAGACTACTTCCTTAATGCATACACACGATTCAGGTGGCCTTCCTTTTAAAAAATAGGTTTTGGGGTTCAGTTCAGTTGGAGAAACAACTGAATGTTGATGTTAGACTTTGTCTAAAAAGCTTATATAAAAATGTATACCCAAATTATAGCTCCTGTGAGGGAAATATGTATATGTTTACATTTTTAAAAATACTTTTTTTTTTTTCTTTTCGTTTTTTTTTTTTTTTAAACCATAGTTACTCATGAAGTTATTTCAACATATAGCACCAGCTTGTAGATCATGCCAAGCCTTGGGTTTGGTCTAAAGAGCAAATCTGTGCTGCACTAAAATAGTGGAACCCAGACAGCAGTGAGACAAATTGACAAATCTTCAAAGAACTTAAAGTGCCACTCCAGTCCCACTCCAGCTTTCCAGACTTCAGCTATCTAAACCCAACCACAGTACGCGTTTCCTATTTATGACAACTGATGGGGAGCTTCAAGCATTTCCATGAGAAAAGTGTCAATAGGTGTGTCACCAATCAGCTTGAAAAAGAAAAGATGCTCCAAGCACTTCAAGCCAATGGATCGCAGTGCTGGCAGTCGAAGAAGGAGCTTAGCAAACCTGCATTGAGGGAAAAAAAAAAAAAAGAAAGGCATCCTTTAGTTCAACATGATAAACGATGAAACAAGTATGTTTAACGTTGACATTCTACGTCATGAAATGGATGAAGTCGAGTGGAAAACAAGACGAGGTCGACATTTACCTTCCCTGCTGCTCTGGGTATTTCTGTTTGCAGTAGGCTTCCAATGATGCATAGACCTTTTCTCTAAGGAGCTCCACCTCACCGGTGTTGGAGAGCCCTTTAGCGTCTGCAAGAAAATATAGACATTATATTCACCATGTGCTTAACAATACATATTATTTTGTAAAAAAAAAAAAAAAAAAGGAAAAGCTTTGTTTTTAGATATCAGCATTGCACCTGGGTTGAACAGGACGATGGCTCGGAGGCAGCCCAGCTCTGTTTTGTCCATTTGCATATCTCTCATTTTATTGACGAGCTCCGTAAGAACCCTAAATAATGACACATTTTGGAAAAGGCTTCAGAGTGTAAAATACAATGAGCATAATGAGAAAATGACACTAATTTTGTTGACTCAAACACAAACATAAATATCACAAGTGTAAAATTACCTGTCAAATATGGCGCCGACCTCTGCACTCTGCACACTCTCCCTGTGTTAAATAAATCCAGTTACTACACAGACGCTATATGTGAAAAATTAGACAACGGCATTAGTTGCAATATATTTTTGAGTATGCTGGCAGTTTATTTTGTCTGTAGATGCACCTGTCGAAAATGGCTCCAACTCCGGCGCTGTGCGCATTGTCGCGCTGCAGCTCGGAGGCCAGGAGGACTCCATCCTTCAAACCGATGGAGCGATGGGAGAACGAGGCAATGAGGAGCTCATTCCACCCTGTCAGATGAGATACAATTAAACTGGCATGTAATACTAATAACCATTTCAGTGGTTCTTACGGTGAAATTAAACTCACAATGAAAAGCTGTTTTAAAAAGGAGAAGTCTTTGAGTTGTGCAACATGTACCCCTGAGGTTGAAACCTGAACTCAGTGTCCACCATTGTGCCCCTGAAGCATCAACATCCCCTGACATTTTACAATCTACAGTTAATATTGCCGGTAAATCCCCCTCGGGACATCACCAAACGTATAAAACCAGTGAATACATGAGACCGTCTTCCCATCAGGTGACTATGCCCGCCCCGTAAACAGCCTCAGTTGTCTCGGTACTTAGGCTCACTCTCATGCCTCCCTCTTTTTGTACACAGTTGTGTTTCAAAATATAACTGGACAAAAAAAAACTCAAGAAGAAGAAGAAGAAAAAAAAAAAAAAAACTCAAAAGAATTCCTGTTGCCATCTTCAAACATATTATACTGTGCATTAATTAACATAATCTTCAGCTTTCCTATCCACGCACAAATACCAACATTCAGGTTATCAACAATTTTACCATATCTTGGGAGTTTTCACTGGTGTTAATATTCAAGTTGCTTTGTAGTTGCTTTCTATGCTAGAATTGATGTGAAGGGCAGCAAAAGGTTAACCAACAGACTTTAATATATTTCCTTGTGTTCTTACTTAGTGGTTCATTTTAGAGCTTAGTTATTCATATGTGCAAATTAAATGTATTAAACTCATCTACACTATCTTTAGGGATACCTTCCGAAACCCGGTTGTAAACGGGAGCCGATAAGACAGGGTAGTTAATACCCGGAGTATCAATAAGGTCCGGAGTTAATGGTTCTGCAATCGGTACTTTAGAAGTTACGGAATGAGATATCCGGGCAATAAAGCAGCGCTGCAAAAAGTGTGGCTACATTTTTTCTCGAGTAGATGCTGATAACTGTCGTCTCAAATGCAATAAAACCCTTACGAGTAAGACAGGCAATACCAGCAATTTATCAAAACGTTTGGCGAACACGCAGAACATAAAAGGTGCAGAAATGCAGCCGCCCATCCTCGTCCACTGCAGGTAACGTTGGCGATGCCGTACGGAGTTTGGTCATGAAAACAGACCAGTAAATGAAAGCTAATTGTTTAGCTGCGACTGTATTTAAAGGGATTTTGGAACTTTTTGTAGCTTGTCGGCTTGAGGCTGCAGCCATGACCCAGCCATGACCCAGCATGCCCCCCCTCCCTCTACCAGCGGCGGTCCCAACCCAAGCCCCTAGCTAGCAGCTACAGGGAAGATGACACAGGAGAGGGTGAACGAGTGTCATAGGGCTGTTACCATGGGTTACCCAGTTTATTGTCAAAGGCCTGCACCTCTTTTCAACAGTGGAGTCAAAGGGATTTAGGTAACGACTAATAAGTCTGTCAGTATATATTGAGTTGCTTAATACATAGTTATTGATAAGGGAAGCAGCTGTGTGGTTGAACTTTATTTAGCCCTTTGCTGCTAAGAATATCATTTAATTTTTATATTTGTTGATTTATTTACATTTGCTGTTGGCATTGAAATAGTATAGTATACAATAGTGAGTTATTCAAACATTGCTGTTGTTGCTGCTGCTCAAGACTGACTATTTGTTTACACACGAAAAATAAGAGTATCGATAAGGAAGCGAACGGATAAGCAGTATGATAAGCGTACTAGTATTGATAAAATCCTAACGATGGCCATGCTTAACTATCTTAAATAGCAGTGTAAATGTAAAGAGAGCTTTATACAAAAAACATGAAAACAGACTGTTTAAGCAAGTGTCCTTGGCCTTTTTGATAATCTGCCTCTGATAAACTTGCAAAGACATAACGTGGAGCTGATCGCCATGTTGAAATGTGAAGGGTCAGTTCCAAATGGGTCATTCTTTGCTCAGTTGTACCTGCACGCAGGAGGATGACCTGGTCATCAAGGGGCAGTTCAGAGAAATGAGGGATTCTCTTTGCCCACTCCACCAAGGCAAACAGCTGTTTGTCCGCAGTCTGACAGATGTTGGTAACTGCATCATGGGGCTGAAACCAAACAATAGATCATGTTTTCTAAGTCGTACATCCAGAAATAATAATAATACTAACAGTAAGAAAAGCCACCATGCTTTTGCAAAACACAGATGACTTTAATACATCTATTGATTGCCACGTTGTAACCACTCACAGAGTTGCCTGCAGAACCACCATCAGAGTGGAGCTCAGTCTTCTGCTCCACAGCGGTTTCTGCCTCTAAAATCTTCTCGACGGGCATCTCCTCGTTCACTCCGACACTGAACTCCAGCTCTCCTTCGCGCTCTCTGTTCCGTTGGCGCTCCTCCTGGACCGCTGCGTCAGACAAAACATAAGGAAACAGTGGTGGGGGGGATACAAGGGATGAGATGATGGTAAATACTGAAGAATGAAAAAATGAAAAGTGATGAATTTATGGGTTAAAGAGGGATATTATGCAAAATGCCCTGTTTCTTTGCAGGGTTTTTGCTGCATTGACAAAGTCCCTAGTCAAATTCTGTGCTGTCTTGACCAAAAGTATAATGGTGACAGCAAAAATAGATTTTAAAAAGGTGTTGAATTCAGTGGATTGCTGTTAATTAATACTGAAGTGTGGGCAATCTTTGGTACATTCCTCAATATTTAATTCTGATTCAGGGAGTTAAGAACTGATTATGAAATGTTTCTCAATGTATCTTTGAACATTTTTCATTTCCATACTTTTTCTACTGTGTGTACACACACACACACTGGCATAATTAATATCCATCATGACAAAAGACAGATGAATGTACTTCCATTATCAACAGAAGTATAGTAACTGGCAGGTTGAAGTTGCATGCATGAGTTTGTTATTAACATGCCTTCCAGTTAGCTAACATGCATTAATTTAATGTTTCAAAATCAAATACTAAATTGTTAAAGACAGAATCACAATGCATCTAAAAATCTATTGTTTTTTCCCACCCCACATGAAATGGCAGCATTACTCCAGAGTGGTGCCGTCTTAACGGAACAAAGCTCAATGAGGACATTAGACACTAGCAAGTGAAGTTTGTTAAAAACTTAATGGCAGTAAAACAAATAGGGGAAAAAAGAGATTCTATGGTGTCTACAGCAACCCAAAAGGAGACTCATCTCAGTGAGGTGGAAGAACAGAAGCTGTTGTCTAATCCAATATATTCTGACTTCTCTCAATCAAATCAGGGAAAAAAACAACAGAACTGTCAGAATATCTTTTAAAACTTATAATCTACCAATCACACTGGCAGATCAGACACAGTTCCAAGTGCAGCCATTACAATCTGCCATGGTGATTTAACTGGTGGCAAAGCAGTGTGCAAGCGTCATGTGCCTAAATCTGAAGCTGCACAGACCTAGTAAAGAGGCAACACCTCTCATAACATGTATCGTATACATAAAATACTTTAAACTGACCTTGTGGCCTGTGAGGGCCTTAACTAGAAGGATCCATTACATCTTATGCTGCTTCAACACCAATCCACTCCATCAGATTTAAAATACAGTTGCATGTTACACAGCAAAGAATTACTGCTGTCCGGCTGCTTATTTTACAGCGCAGTCTATCCTCACAAGGCACTACGCCACGGCAATCCTCGTTCTCCCATAATTTCTGGGTACGTTTTCACACATAAATCTGCCAGTCGAAAATTTTGCATGTCTAATACAACAGGCTAATTCTATAAGTAACATAAAAATACAGTATCTTTAAGATTTCATGTCATACTCATCCATCCCTCATCTTTTCCATCTTCTTTTATCCACTTTACATGTTTGATCACTATTGAAAGATGGAGAAAGGGTAGAATAGGAGAAAATGAAGAGAAGAGATGGAGAGGGGTTAGTTATATAAACCAGCCCCAATACACTCGTCTCTACTCTTTATCTTATCTAATCTAGCATCCACCCTCACCTACGCCAGAAATAGTAGTAATCCAATATTACCTAATCAATTTAAGTGGGCTTCCTTTAGCATAATTAGTTATTCTAAGAAATCTAATTGACTGCCAATGTTTAAATCGTTCTAAAAATGTATATTAACTCTATGTTGCTGAAAACTCCAATGTATGTCACCTTGGTATAGTTGCATGTATGACAACTCGCGACAAAACGTGTTCCTAAACCTTCAATAGCCAAACAGGCTCTCAAAATGAACTTTAACCTCTAATGCAACCCTGCTCCTTGCATACCTTCCCTCTTCATGCCCATGGCCAGGCACTTCTGGTAGCGGCAGTACTGGCAGCGATTGCGCTGGCGTTTGTCGACCAGGCACTCTTTGTTATCTCTGCAGGTATAGCTAAGGTCTTTGCGCACAGTTCGTTTGAAGAAACCTTTGCAACCCTCACAGCTGTACACTCCATAGTGCTTGCCTGTAAATTACACAAATAAAAAAAGTAAAGTTAACCGCTGTTGGGAAAATCAGTCAAAACACCAAAGTGAAGGCAACAGTCTGACAAAACATTTTATAATTTTATTAGCGACGATGAGTGGGATCCATTTCGTTAAAATATTGAGGAAACACAGGCAAAAACATCTGACAGTAGGGCATTATCCACACTAAAACTAAATAAAACTGTCGACAGCTGAGGTTTCACTACTGCTAATCCTGCTCTTAGCGCCCTCACTCACCAGAAGAGCGGTCTCCACAGATGACACACATGCGTTTCTGAGACAACATTATTCCAGGGCTGTGAGCTGGCATAGGCCTCAGGCCAAATGGAGGCTTGATATCTTCAGAGCTGCTGATTGAGTGCATCCCTGATATAGGTGCTGAAGAAGAGATCTGTACCCACAAAGCAACCAAAAAAAGTCCTTTGGTTAATTGTATGTCATATTAAATTACAACACTGCCTTTTGCATGATCCAATTTTGCAAATAACTGCCCATGCACCCATACCCTACAACTACAGCAGAGTAATCCCATAAATACAAAAATTAAGTCCACCATAACATGAATTCCAGACTATTATGGCCGTCAGTTACCTGACTGTTGCTGATGGGTCCAAATCCGAGTGAGGGGGAGACCACTGGGGAGTTAAGTGAGGGACTGATAACTGAGAAAGGGGAACCCAAGATGTTGGTGGGGCTGTTGGAGGCTGAACTGTTGGGTTGCTGTGAGGACATGGCTAGTAAGCTACCCAGCGGAGAGGAAGAGGTCCCGTCTGAAGGATATCAATCTGAGGGCGACACAAAAGGACATTATTATTTTTTGTGATTGAATGGTCAGATGTGATTTGAAGTAGAGCTGAAAACATTTACGGGAAATGTCAAATCGACAGAGTTTCACTTGTCAGCTATTTTGTTGATCTATCAATCACTTAAGACATATTTCAAGCATAGTTGCCCATCAGCCTCTGGCTCAGATGAGGACGTTTTTCTCTGTTTTGAATAATTAAAAATCGAATATCTTTGGGTATCTTTTCGACTGTGGGTCAGACAAAACACCTCCTTGGGACTTTGAGATATTATAGTGGTATTTTTCTCTGTTTTCTGACATTTCATAGACCAATTGATTAACGTTACCCGAGAAAATAACCGTGAGTTGAAGCCCTAGCTTCAGGACAGTGACGTTAACGATCACCTTGTCCAACAATTACCTGTCGCCAAGACATCGACCAAACTAAGACCCCAAAACCAACCTGACACACTGAATGACACACACACAGAGACGTGGTGATCGAAGGTGGTTGAGACATCACATCTCTGAGCTAACGTTAGCTAAGAGGAAGCCCAACATCCAAACTGTCTGACAACATTTGCCTCGTTCAAACTGGTCCAATTTGAGGAAAACACATCGAGATGCAGCGACGTTTAGTGTAAGAATCCCAAACCATGAAGCACACCAACACGCGCTGACACCAGTCGGTGTTTGATAACGTTAGCTGGCCCCGGTGGCATCGCAACAACGTTACACGTTTACTAAACGCAGCCGCACGCAGGGACATCGACATTTGCTTCGTTAATGTTCACCGAAAACTAAAAGCACAAGAGGCCGTGATTATTCTCATGAATACACATCAGTAACACGTCTGAGTGACCGTAACACGTAGCTAACACATACGGTACTACATTCGCTTTTACCGTCGGCTAGCTAACGTTAGCTGCACACCCATAAAATTAGCTAAGTTAGCTTCGTCTGTCTGGCTTTTATTTTACATTCTGCAGCGTTTCGTAAAACTACGACACAATCATACCCAAGTAGTGTTCAAGAAATGCAGGAGCTCGTTCGCTCGACGGTCACCGAACAACATCGGTAAATCAGCGCCGTGTGTTTTTCTTTCTGCGTGCTTACTAGCCAAGATTAACGTTAGCTTGTTAGCTGCGATTAAAGCTAACGCGGCTAACGGAAGCTAACGGGAGCTAACGTTAGCGCGACGGTCGGTTCAGGTCGCTCGTCTGAAGAAGCGGTTGATGACAAAACAGCTCATGGTCGTTTGAAGGTTGGAGTTACTTACCAGACACACCTTCGACGCATTGTTGGACACGACTTCTCTGTTCTCGCTACAGTCGGAGTCAGAAGACGACAGGCCGACACTTAGATCCAGTTTACTTCAACTTGACGCTGTTGTTGTTTACAGGCCATGGTGGCTCGCTGCCAGAATCCCTTGAGCCAAAGCGTCTCGTGGGACCACCCATAGCAGGCTGTCATATGACACTCCTGCAGCACACGCGCGTCGGGATGTATTCTGTGGCCACGATGATTTCTGTTCATTGCGAAATAGTTCAACATTTGCATGAAAATTATGTGGGAAAAATTATATTTACTGTTTGCTGCAACTTCCCCTCTATATATTGTTCTGGAATTAAGTAAATGGCCCTCCAAAAAGAAAAAAAATCTACTCCACTGCACACACCATCAACCATTGTGATAGTATATCGCTGAAACATTCAGGAAGAAGTAATGGAAAATTACATGTAAAGCAAATTAGCATATAGTCTGACACAAGACTCCAAGGTACCTATTTTTTGGCTAAGCAGACCTAATCTGAGCAACCTCTTGAACAGCCACACCTAGAAGAAGGAATGCGTTTGCCTTTGACAGGAGGGGAATATACAGTATTGCACAACGTTTTCATGCTCCAGTGATGTTGTATGTTTTCACCATCTCAAGTATTTAACACAATGTTCTATTTGAGCTTCCCTTTTTATCGGGGTGAATAATGGGTCAAAAACTTTGGAAACAAGTTTTTATTTAGTTGCAATACTTTTTAAACCCCTGGGAACAGAAATGTCCTACAATTTCTAATAAGCAGCATTTACTTTTTCTTTTTCTTTACATGTGGTTAAATGGTTTAAAATATTATTTTTGTCACCATAGTACAACCGGTTTCTATGGAAAAAAAAAAACTCTTGGTATGCACCAAGTTAGACGCAGCCTTCTGAAAAGTGTTTTTGTTTTTTGATTTTTTTTCCAATACTTAGGTGGATTAATTTCACATTTGAATGAATAGACACAAAAAATGAATATACACAAAAATGGGTGCGGTTCTCAGTGTAGTGATCATGTGATCATATGATTTATTGTTAATCCTCCACACCAACTGAGATATTTTTAATTATATGTGTTAGGTTAATCCATGGTCATTTTTACATAACCTGACCTGATCAGTGATTTTAATCCAGTCCGGGAGCACAAAATGTAAATATATTTCATTTTTGACGCAACCTATTGCCAAATAATGATCAATCATAGATCACTCATGTATGCAAGATCAAAAGTTGTCCACTGTTGAATGTAGCTGTTTTCATCTCAATAAGCCATGTGCCTTACAGTATGTGCAAGAGAGAAAGAATCTTGACGAACTGCTTTGTCTGTGTAGCTGCAGACGAAGTGTCTCTTAACAAGCCAAGTGGCATTCTTACACAAAACACTGTGCTGCTCATAGCTGCTATAGCAACTGACTAGTTAGTTAATACTTGCTTTTTGTTTTGCTGTTTGCCATGATCATGACTGAAAACAGATGGATTCGGAGAAAAGGGACCCAAACACTCTATCTACTTTTTATCTCAGGTTTGAACCTCGCATGCATGTTTTCCTCATATTATAATTGTACATTTATGATGCAAATGCATACATGTGGTTGGCTATTTGTGAAGACAAGAATGTTTTTGTTATTATTGTTGTTATAATGGTGTATCATTTGTTATAACAGGATTTTGCTCCTTTACTCTGGGATCTTCAGATTTTCACCTAATTAACATCAACAAGACCTACACTGAAGCAAAGACCTATTGCAGAGAGATGTACACTGACTTAGCAGCAGTTCACAACTCAACCGATATGGATAATGTAATCACTTTAGTTCCAAGTACCATTGCCAGAGCCTGGATAGGCCTGGAGACTGGAGATGTGTGGATGTGGCATTGGTCCTGGCCTGATCAGAAACTGGATTATTTTAACTGGAAAGTAGAACCACAAATGAAGAATAAAGATGCGTGTGCAGCAATGGATCAACGAGGAGAGTGGATTGAAAGTGACTGTGAGACCCAAAGAACTTTTGTTTGTCATGGTAAGTGAAATGGTAATATTGCAGTCGGGAGTTATTTTAGAAGGCACACATCACGTTTAAATGCAGGACGTTGCTATGGTGTTTGTGTTTAAAATGTAAAATCTTTGGAATTGCAGGCAACAGCGATACCAGTGGTCTAATTTTTGTTGCTGAGACCAAATCATGGAGGGACGCTCAGAATCATTGCAGGGGCTTGTTGTCGGAGCTCATTAGCATACACTCAGCAGTGGAGAATGAGGCAGTACATAATGTGTCTGTATCACAAAATGTGTGGATTGGCCTCTTCAAAGATTCCTGGAAGTGGTCTGATGGGAGCAAGACATCATTCCGTTACTGGAAACCGAGTCAGCCTAACAACCTTAATGGGCAGAACTGTGCTGCTGCCATATTCAAAGATAAAGGCCAGTGGAATGACCTGAATTGCGTCGGCAAGCGCTTTTTTGTTTGTCGTGGGGGTAAGTTGCTCTATCGCATGCTTACTGTGTCAGAAAAGTGATCTTTATGTTATATTATTATATTATGTTTTGTAACTTTACACAAGACACAACAGAGCTCCATCTATAATCTGTGTTTATTCATTCATTACTTCTTACAGCAAGGAAATCAATTCTAACAACCACAGATCAAACAAGTACGCAACAGATGGCAACGAATCTGACAACCCTTCAAAGCAATTCATCTCAAGATGTGATAGTAACATATCATTTTACTTCGGCTACTACCAATCAATCAAACACTACAAATATGACCACCGAAGAAGCTACAACTGCCAATGAACTGACGACACCAAATACCACAGATCTTGTGTTGAGTACCCAAAATACTGAGCTCAACAATGCCACTACAGAGATGTCAACTGTGACACCTACACAGCAACCTCCCAATACCACGGCACAAGTGACCACAGACAGTATCTCTACACCAACAACACTGATGGGGACTTCAGACCAGACCACTACACCGCCCTCAACTCCAAAGCCCACTGAAAACAGTCAAAGTTTTCCTACAGGTATGTTTCAAATTACCATGTGCCTTTGTGTTAATTTTGCATAAATTTCCATGATGGATGAACTATTTCTCTGTTTTCCTTAAAGAAAACCTGATACTCATCCAAGAAAACATGACCTGGATTGAAGCGATGGGTTACTGCAGGGAGCACCACATTGACCTTGTCCACATTACCACCAAAGACATTCAGGGGAAGGTGGCTGAAACAGCAAAGAACGCCACATCCCCTCATGTTTGGCTGGGTCTACAGTACACTTGTAAATTTAACTTTTGGTTCTGGACTAAGTCAACTTCTGGCTGTTACCACAATTGGGCCCCGGGACAAGGCTCTGAAGGGAAATATGACTGTGGTGTTACAGGTGCCATTGAGGCCACTGGGCGGCAGCAGTGGGTAGGCTTGCCTGAGACAGAACAACTGAATTTCATCTGCTACACATGCACTGGATGAGTGTGAAAGGCCAGAGTGACACAGATGACAATGTTTTTGTTGCAGCTTTTATAATGCTGTAAATTCAAATTTGTTTTATTTTTTTTCAGTTATTGATTCATCATTAAATATAAAATGTTTGACTATGGTAACATCAAGGTAGTGGGCTTTGATGAACTTCAATAAAGAAATCATGGTTATTTTAACGCTAACGTATGACGTCATACTTCTGCCTTTGTTGAAATACAGCTGCCTTTACTATTGTTGAGACTGAATTTCATTAAATATGAAAACCTCATGTGGTGTGTAGGCGTGCACATTCACAGTCATGGGCAGCAAGAGTAATGTGAGAACATTGATCTGCTCTATGCCTTTCACTCAGGGGTTACTATTTGCATGTTGACCCCCTGGGTTGGGCCCCAAGATTGTCTTTTTTGGACCACCAGAGTGTGGCCCCGATCCAGACTGCCTGCTGCCCTCTCTGACCTGACCTTCACTAGCGGCCACATGGAAGACAGAGCTCACAGACACTCACCTTCCTGTCTGCACCCTTGAGTTACAGGGAGCATCTTTAACCATGGGAACTAGAAATTATACAACATTTTCACTGATTTGTCAATCTCAAACGGACAAAAATGCAACTGTGAATAGGTTGTTTTCACTGTTACCAGACAGCTTGTTACATAGAACTGATCTTTGGAGAAACATCATGTGGTTGCCTGTGTATTTTTTACATTAATTTCTTTGCTTTTCACAATACAGCACTAATGTCCTTCCTTTTTTGAAATATGAATGGACTTAAACTGTCAGTTGGTACATGTTAAAGTGTATGTTCCTAGAGGTGGAAAAAGAACAAACTGCGTGAAGAATAATACACCACAGGAAATGAACTGGGCGTAATACTGTAAACTATTCTCACTGCTGTCAGTGAAAAGTATTGGAAAACAAATGGTGATAATTGATGCATACTGAAGTGAGTCCTTAAACCTCAAACTAATAAAGCTATACGTATTTATATCCCAATATGCCTATAAGCCTCTTTTTGGAATGGAGTGACCTGAATATTATTCAACACTTTCAATGTTATCCAGTTATAAGTATAACACTTGTAAAAATTGTATTAGTATATGAGTATGTTTTTATCATAGGATCAAATAACCCCATATAACCACTGAATACTAGTATGGACAGCTTGTAATCCACCACTGCATTTTGATAACTGCTTTTGCATCCACAATGAGGGTCTTGTCACTTGTCAATTACCACGGACCATTACACATGAGTGTGTCATAGCTTAGTTTCTCCCTGAATAGGCCTTGGTCAGTGAGCCTCCCATCAGTTCAATGTTAATGTCCCATTGGGTCCAGTCAGTCAGTCAGTCTCTGGACTACCCCCTCACCTCCTTTTCTCACCCTCATCTCCTCTTGTGTGCTGTCCAGCTGGCTCTGGCCTCTGACCCTTTCACCCTCACTCCTGACCCCCGAGGACATTCCCACGCCACACCCTTTTGTGTACATCTCTCCATGGAAACCCAGTGGTCACTCCCTCCGCATTTTTAGAGATTATGGTGATAGACATAATTCACTTTCACTGGGATCAGTGTAATGCAACCTAATTATGCCTAATCCCAATTCAAGTATGAGGAGCTACAAAACTGAAATGTACATATTTATAAAGAAAGTGTGTGAAAAAAATCTTAATATATAATAATGTCTCTAATATAGGACATAAAATATATCCAGTCAGTTTATTGTATACATTATTAGCCTCACTTAATACAATGCAGAATATATTTACTAAATCAAAAAGTTAAATGCAGCAGCAAAAGGCTGCTGTCTGAGGGTCCAAAATATACAAAAAAAATATATAACTATCTTCATAGTTATCTATTCTGTAATTTCTGAAAGTGGAATTTCAAAAATGAGTACAAATATTAGTTTTTAACTTTACATCTTTCTACCTGCCTTGCACACTTGTGTCCTTCCCGCTCTCATTTTCTTCTCTGAGTGAGCACCCCTCCATAGATCCCTCCCTTTCTTTCCTTCTGTCACTTTCACAGTTAATTGTAGAAAAGAGATTTTCTCCATTGAGGCCTGGTCTCTTAGGTAACCCCACTCCTGCATGAAATGAGATGGATAGAAGGAAAGAGATAGAGAGGGGGACATGGACAGGCAAACTGAACAAGCAGCGGACGAGGACGGATGCAGAGAGTGCACTTTACAATATTTTAAAGAAGTTAGATTGAGCAAGAGTTTGATATTTCATATGCATAGGAACACATCATTAATAGCTGCTTCTCTGGGACTATTATCACCGTATTATTGATGGTGCATGATGTAAGTATGAAATATTTACTAGTCAATTCACTAATATGCCAGTCTATAGATAAGAAATAAAGAGAATTGTTAGATGAACAATATGTCAATTTCTTAAAAGCATTTAGTGGTACAAACCTTTCAAACATGGATTGTATATATATTACAATATTTTTTTTAACAGCTACTATTTGATTTGATTTTTGAATGTGTGGCCTGCTTTCCTTTGGCAGGTCATTCATCCTTTCAACAATGTCAGTACACTTTGCTGGTATATATTTCTGCATGTTTTTATGAATGATTTTAGTTTATGAAACCAACCATCCTCTGCAGGAGTTCCTCCAGGGCTATATGGCTGTTCATCTCAAGTTTTACAGGGAATCTGGTGTTGATTGTCCAAACGCAATTCTTGTGTTACTTCTCCATATCCAGGAGTTGTGGATGGACATCATGCCCCCGATTCTCATTCACTCCCTATTCTTCTTACTGTGATAATACAACGAACAACATTGAAATTGTTACATATCATGTAGCTGTGCGCAAAGAAAGGACTGCATTTTAATTGTGACAACAAAGTTTGACTATGCAGGGCTTATACTGGATCGTAAACTATTTATTGAAGTTGACTGATAATGAGATCTGTAAGGAACATTTTAAAATGTTATATACCTTTTAACAAATATGCTTCAACTTAAAAAATCAATTATCTTAAGTCACATTATTCAATTATTATTTCAAATTGAATTTCCAAACTCCATGAGTTCCCTCTAGGAATAGCCTACTGGACTGCCTTTTTTTCAATTTTTTGTAAAGTTCTGAAAAACTGAAATGGTTTAATTTGTTTTAGGTGTGTGAATATTATAATATCTTGATGAAACAAGTGAACCAAACGATGATATGGCCTATAGTTGGTGAAATGAAATGGAGGCTGACAGAGATGATTCTTTCATGTGCCAAATATGCCTTTTGGATTATACAGGGCCATGACATACCCACTTCTTTATGAGTACAACTGAGTGTATATGTGTACAACTTAAGTGTATTAGCTTGATTGTAACTTAACATGAGCCAGTATTTTTCAGTTCTTTGAAACTAGCCTCAGCTTCATGTTGATGGTACAACTATGTATTATTTAATCTGAAACACATGTAAGATATTCTGAAAATGCAATTCAAAACGTTTTTAATGAATACCATGAAGTAAGTTGAAAGATATATGTACTATTGGTTGCATATTGACAAAAAATTAAGTTAGAATTGAAACACCAACTAAATCTCCTTACACAAACATGCTGCATCTACTATTAGAAACGATGGCTGGAAAAATTGAGGCAACATTTGTGGGAGATTCTGGCATCAAGACCTCTGGAGCTAATTCTCGGTTCAATCACTGTGTTTAATCTTGAATTGCATAATGTATCCCGCCACGCTTGAAAGAAAAGATCAGTTATTGTTTTTGTAACTGTTAATTGCATCTATATTAAGTTGCTCATGTGGAGGAAAATAAAGTGTCTGACCTTGTCTCTGCATATATTTGTTCATTGCTGAAATCACAACCTGGTAATAGTCTGTCGTTGTCATAAAGCTGTTCAATTTTACCCGATCAGAACACATTCATCAATTCATTGGTTAATACACATGTACATTATTAAGTTACAAATAAACTACACAGGACATTTATGTGTTAAATAAGAGGCTCTTGTAACTACTGATAATATATACTAAAATTCACATTCACTAAACTGAAGACATTGTTGTAATTAGGGAGTTTACAGAAATACTCAAGCTCTACTCTGTAAATCATTCCTGAACCAGTAAACAGTGCTCCCTCCATCCAAACACCACAAAGAGCCTAAACTTGATTTCTTGTAAATCACATGATTTTGGGGAAATCTGGCTGACTGCACTAACCAATGAGGGAATGGGTACACATTGTGAAACAAAAACAAACACTTTCCATGCTGCAAGCCAAGCAGTGATCGAAAACGGACTTTTATAAAATCAGACACGTAGTATAGTCTGAAAAGCATCTGTCAGTCCATTAGGATTTAATCTATATTGTTAAACTCATATTTTAGATACATCTGTTTTGATCTCATACTTTCATGCATTTATACATTTGCACACACTGGAACCAACAAATATGTCCCAAGTCAGTTTACATGTTATGTCTGACAGTATGATGATTTTCTCAGTTTATGTATTGGCAGTTAGCATGTAATACATTAAACATCCATCTGAGGTACGATACTTCTTTCCAAGTTATCTTTGAAAAAACAAAAAAAAAGGGAGGGCATTGAGAGATCCAACGATTGAGAAATACAGGGGTGGATGAATAACAAAACTCCAGTTAACCAAAAGCCTTCGTCAGAGCAGGCAAAGAAATAGAAGCTGCACAATGGAGTGCTACTTCTTTTCCATTATGTTCCTGGTCTTGACTATGGAGTGTTCAGCGAGCAGGTAAATATAGAAATAGCTACAATATTTGCTATCATTACACATAATAGTTAACGTGTGTTTTTAGCATGTTTAATTATTATCATTTTGTTATAATGTAATAGATCAAACTAAATATGCAACATTGCAGATGTTTCTTTGTATAGGCATAGAAGTCCTTGAATGCAAAATATAGCAATGAAGGATACAGTAGGTGCTATGTTTCCCCTTTTTGTGCAGATTCTTCATCTCAGCCCCCCGTGTGTTTCATATGGGTGTTAATGAGAAAGTTTTTGTCCAGATGGGAGACTCATATCTTAATAGTTATGTCACTCTCCACCTGGAGCATGAGAGTACCGGTACTGTTGTGTCTGAGAAGAAACCCACTCGTTGCACTGAGGAAGGGCGCACCAAAACAGTTGAGCTCATGGTATGAGAAACTTCCCCACTTATCCAAAACCATACATTTTAGAGGGGACTAAGATGTCATTGCCCCAAACTTCTAATGTGTGTCTTTACAGATAGACAGGGAGATAATGTCAAGATTGCTTTCCCATAATAAGGCACCATACTTGGTGCTGGTGGCAGAGAGTGCCTCCTTCAGTGAAAGGAAGATAACAAAAGTTCTGGTATCAAAACACAGGGGCTATATCTTCATTCAGACTGATCAGCCAATCTACAACCCAACACAGAAAGGTAAAATAAAAGTCAACAAATCTGAAGAAAGGTAAAACAATGTGAAAGAATGCTCCACTAAATTATGAACTAATTGTTTTTAAAGCCATTTTATGTTGATTATTTCTCTTCTAGTGAGGTACAGGATATTCACTCTTGACCACATGTTGAGGCCTCATGAGGAGGTGTTCCAGATAGAAGTATATGTGAGTAATTGAAGAGGACTTTGGCAGGTCTGCATGAATGATTTTCATGGTTTAATTTCACGAGTCATGCTTTTATCATTTAATTACAGAATGCTTTTGGAAATAGAGTAATGAAGACACTAAAGACTACCAATGGAGGGATACTCCAAGACACATTCTCCATACCTGATGTGTCAAAGTATGTTAACACAGATTTACAAAAACTGTTTCTTACATAACAGCAAAACTTTGATACACTGTAATAACACATATATGTTTTGTTTACAAAGATTGGGCACATGGAAGATTACAGCACACTATGAAGATGATGAAGAAAATGCTGCTTCCCGAGAGTTCATAATCCAAAAATTTGGTAAGATAGGTTAATTTGATTTAAACATTTCAATTGTTAATTTAAACATTGCTTTAAATGAACAGATTATACCTAGCCCCTTTCAAAAACATGTTTCATTGTTACACAGTTTTACCGAGTTTTGAGGTGAACATTGCAATGGAGCGGAGCTATATTTTGTTGACGACAGAACAGTTTGACTTCTCCATCTTGGCAAGGTAAGTGTGATTCATTTCCCATTAAATTTACTTTACTACCAAGTTTTCGTGTGAATGCACTAATCATTAATCCGAATTTGGCCACTTGATATGCTTAGAGAGCTCAGTTTAACAGTTTTCACCCTAATCACGATTCAAAATCTGCCCAATTTTATAAAAAACATCCCAAATCATAACCTTGCCAGAATCCTGTGTAAAACCATTACATGCACAACAGAAAACACATCACAACCATACAAAGATTTTTATCTGCATCAAATAACCAAAAATAAAATGTTACATAAATAGGCTATCGCAACCCACAAAAAGTGCAGTCAGACAACCAAATACACAAATTTCTATGTCAATGTCAATAATAGGTCCTCCCTTACGTAACAACAATGAATACAACTCAATTGCTTAATAGCTTATCATAAAACCCCCAAATATGCTAAAAGTGGCGAAAAAGCAAGGTTTGGACAGGAAGAAAAGCTTAATGCTTTTCCATATCTGTTACAATACAGCATGATGTTATAATCTTTGGGCTCCTTGTTTAAAACTTAACCATAAATGTTACATTTTCAGACTTTTTTTGTCTTAACTTTCTCTCTAGGTATTCACATGGCAAGAAAGTTAAAGGGGCTTACCACTGGCAATTTGGAGTGAAGGAAAAAGATAGAACCCGTAGCCAGAAAACTAAGCCTGTGTTAATCAGGGGACTGGAGTCATCTGGTTCGGTGAGGAAACAGATATCTATACAAAAATATTGAGATCAGATAATCTGGTAATATTTTGCATCTGTTACAATACTTGACCATCAACAATTTATGCCATTTCTCGCAGGTCAAGGATGGAGCTGCAGCCGCTTCTTTTCAGATAGCAGACTTAAATGTGCACCTCCGAAAACAGCAGAACACAACCCTCTTCGAGTTACAGCAGAGGGGAGCACAGCTCTACTTGAGAGTATTTGTCACCAACATACAAAGTAAAGGATACTCTGTCACACTATAAACCAATGTTTAAAATAGCAACCATATGTTGTAAAGAGAGAATATATTTTATGTTTAAAATATTTGGTGTTTAGTATACAGCAGTATGTGCTCTGCACGATAAAGTATGATGTTTTTTTCATGTTAAATGGCCAGACAACTGTTTCTGTTTCTTGTTAACTTAATCTTAAAAAGTACTGTCACTGAAAAACTCAGTATTTGATTTTAACAATGAAAATAATAACAACAATTCTATTAATGCTACTACTAATAATAATAATAATAATGATAATTCATCACAAAATTAAAGGACAAACACCTTGAGATGTACCAGCTAGTATTTGAGAGGGTATAAGAAGAATTTGAAGAAAAGGAGGATACTGGGAATATTATTGTGGTTTTTCATTACATCTGATATCTGCATTTTATGACCCAGGTGGTGAAATACAAGAGGCAGAAGTTTACCTTCCTATCATCGCCCACAAATACACCATGGATCTCTCTCGAACTCGCTCATATTTCTTTTCTGGATATCCGCTAGATGTGGTGGTATGCATGAAACTAACAAAGGGCACACAGCTATGTACATGACTGTAATGATTTTGTATGTAAAATACTTCGTTTGTTGTCATTATAGATGCTACTGCGTCTTCCAGATGGGTCCCCAGCAGCTGGTGTGCCAGTAAAGATTGATATAAAGATTGGTGTAGCAATATCTTCAGAGGAATCTTGGCAAGGAACCACCGACCAGGACGGGGCAGTGTTTCCTGTCTTTAATATTCCCCTTGTAGCTCAGATTACTGTTGAAGTTAGTATCCCTAAACAACTCACAAGATGTATTATCAAATTGATAAACCACTGGATTTTCCTTTAGTTCAGTTTATTTGTTCTCTAACACCCTGACTTCATTAGGTGTCGGCAGATGACCAGCAACAAAGGAAAGTAATTCAGAGGGCTTCATCTCCGAGTAACAGCTACCTTTACCTGAGTTTTACCAACAAGATGTACTCTGTGGACGAGGAACTAACAGTAAAATACAACACAATCAATGGCCCAGAAACTGGGTACATATACTACATGGTGAGCCATAACTGAGTGAATACAACATGGTCTATTTTGACAAAGAGAAGCAACAGTTTCTTATATCTTAACAATTTTAAACTGACTATGTTGTAGGTCTTAAGTCATGGGATCCTAATAAATAAGGGCTATCTCGAAATTGGTACTTCAGTCACAGGCAAGCTGCAAATAACATCTGATATGGTGCCATCATTCCGTCTGATTGGCTACTACTACAACCAGGGTGGTGACATCATTGCGGACTCGGTGTGGGTAGATGTCAGGGATGAATGTGAGATAAAAGTCAAGGTGAGTAAACAGAACAGATACGAGTGCAGACTTCTGTTTACTGTGTTTGAATAGGTTAAGTCTGTATGTAGCCTGCTACACTTCATGGCACGGGGAGATGGTTGGGATGGTCGACAAAATAATGTTGTAAAGTAACAAACACTGCTTTGGTTGGTGTTTTATCATTTTCATTGTCATTCTTTGTCAACACAAACAATTTTTCTGTCTAGTTTAGTTTCAACTACTGAACTCAGCCTATGTGGTTACATGTGTATATTTAGGTAGACCAAAAAGGCCCGTTCCAACCTGGAAAACTGGCTGGGATAGAATTTGATTTATCTGGCCAGAAAGCTAGAGTGGCTTTGCTGGCTGTAGATAAGGCTATCTACGCTCTCAATGCCGATAATAAACTCACTGCCAAACAGGTAACACTTCCACACATACTCTCTCTCTCTCTTACAACACACTGAGGTTATTTAATTCAACCCACACATTATGATACGGTAAATTCAAGATCTTCTTCCAACTTTTCAGGTGTTTTCCTCCATGCAGTCATATGACCTTGGTTGCTCATACAGCGGAGGATCTGACCCAGCATTTGTACTAGCAGATGCTGGCCTGGCTAGTGTATCTCAGTCCCTATCAATGTGGAAACAGAGTATGACAGAAACACAACTTTTCTTCCCTAAATCCTTGAAAAAGTTAACAAGACAAATGCATTATGCATCTAGTTTAAATTGTGTTGTACAGTATATTACGCTTGTCTAGATTTAATAAAGATGGTCTCAAGTTTACAGTACATTAAGTTAACACGCTCACATACTTAATAATATAATATATCCCAAGCTTTAGATGATGGGACGCAGGCTAGTGTGAGTATTGCAAAGGACATGTTTTCTGCCATGGAGATGGTTTCAGTTTTATCCAAAACTAAATAAAACCAAAAGTGAATACTACTCCAGGTGTTAGGAGAGAATATTGAGTAAGAGTAAAAGACAGTGATTATAATGTAGCGGCTATCCACTTACTTATCCCATGCAGAATTTTAATGCTGTTATACTACTTTTCCAGATTGTGATTCACAAGCTGCACGACAAAGACGTGCAGTGGACCTTCAACAAGAAATGATGACCTTAAGTAAGACAACATTCTGGCATTATGACTCTGGTTAGAGCTAATGTAAGATACTTTTGCGAAGAATATGCTATACAAATAGGACGTTTAATTTTCTGTTAATGTCACTTTTTCAGAATCAAACTTTTCCGATACACATTTGCAAGACTGTTGTGTTCGTGGGTTTTCTCTCATCCCTATGAGACGAACATGTCAGGAAAGAGTGAAGAGAGTCTCTCTGGTGGAGGAAAACGTTGCCTGTGCAGACGCCTTTTTAAAATGCTGCCTTGAAGGAGAGGGTCTGAGACAAAAAAAGATACAAGAGGACGCCCAGCAAGGACTTGGCAGGAGTGAGATGAAATTGTCATATGAACAATAGAACTTTACACACCTGCTAAGATAGCATCTAATAACTATGCCATGATTTTCACAGAGTGTAATTACAAACATCTCATTTGCTCATTTTTAGCTTCTGACCTAGCTGACATTGAATACTTCTTCTGGGATACTACTGCTCAGTACATTCGACGATTTTTCCCCCCAAGCTTTGCATTCACAGAATTAACTATAGATGGGACAGGAAGGTAAGAGGTGGACAGTTTTTGTTATATTTTCATGCTATATTTTCTTTTCCAGTGAAAGACAGTGGCTAGTTACAGCTGTTAAAACCTTTGCTACTACATAGTTTTGTTTTTATCCTTTACATTTGTTACTGTTTGTTGCTTCTAATATTGTCAATGTGAGAATTCAGCATTTTCTAATGTTCAGTTTAAGTAAATCTAGTTAAATGCATTACCTTAAGTCTACTGTATAATAATATACTACAAGTATTATATACTACAAGTAGACCAAAAAAATAAATAATTGTCAAGTGTATTTTATAATCAGTTAATTAATTGTATCTTAATTGAAACCCCTTAGGTATCTTTTGGCGCTACCTGATTCCATCACCACATGGGAATTGCAGGTCGTCACTTTATCTACAGCCACTGGTAGTACATGCTTCCCACTCCACAATGGCTTATGGATATTTTGAGGGTTTTTTCAATAATATCTGCAATTCACTGACAATATGTTTCATTCAGGTTTCTGTGTAGTTAAGCCGTCTGAGATCAGAGCATTTAAGAAGGCATTTGTTTCTCTGCGACTGCCTTACTCAGTGAAGAAATATGAGCAACTATCCATTTCGCCTGTTATCTACAACTACGGCGATGACACACTACAGGTAGAAATCACCTAATTGACTGACATTAAGTGGCACTAAAAACAGCAACCACCTATTGTACAATTTTTTTATTAAATTCTTTATGTTATTTTTCTGTGTTGACACCTGTGTTTTTATAGGTAGCAGTTCATATGGAACAAACTGAAGGCCTTTGCTCCCCTGGCTCAGCCACTACTACATCTTTTGTTAACATTACTGTGGAGCCAGAGTCTTCCCAGTTTGTCTCCTTCTCTGCTGTCCCCATGGTAACTGGCTCAATACCCATCAAAATACGTCTCTATGACATAGAGAATGAGATGGGACTAGATGCAGTTGAAAAGACTCTGAATGTGTTGGTGAGTGACAAAGATATTTTTTGACTTCCGTGCAAAACAATTTTATAATAGCTGACAAAATAAATATGGCCATATTTGCATAGTTTCAAGTGTAAGGCAAGGGACACACAGTAATCAGCTCTCTATTGTTGTTGTAGACAGAAGGACTAGAAAGAAGAGTTCAAGAAACCCAAGTTCTTAAATTAGATGGTGAGTTGTTTCAGTATTTCTTAGTGATACTTGCTTGGCAGTCGTTATTTTTATTCTTCATTTTTCACATTTACTTTAATCAATTTACTTATCTCAATCTTAATAGGGAGGAGCGCACAAACTATCAATATTAACGGCATTTTACCAGATGAAAGAGTCCCCGACTCCACCTCCAATATTTTCATTTCAGCGGAAGGTACGTGCTGTTAGACATAGACATACAATTTACAGACCTTTGTGAATGACAGTGTCTTACCCTTTCAATGTTCTTATCTGACAGGGGATGGATTTGGCAGTTCACATGCGATGAACCTTCTTAATCCTGAGAAGGTTGCTAAACTGATCGTATTGCCGACAGGATGTTTAGAACAGACGATGGTACGACTGGCCCCTACATTGTCAGCTCTCCGCTACATTGACCTGAGTGAGCAATGGTTTGACATGCCTGCTGGTACCAGAGATGATGCCCTTGATAAAATCGAGGCAGGTAGGATGTGTTCAATTCTTTCATACAAATTGAGAGTGAAGAAGAAAGAGTTTGAGGTAAACTTAAATTCTGTCATAATTTCTAAGGACCTCATTATGAGTTTATTTGCGTTGGCAAGTGTCTTGACAGCAACTGGCCATGTTGCCATGAAATTGACTGTGGATATCCAGAGGAAGAATTCTATTTGAATTGTATTCTTATGTTTTGGCTGACCCCTTGACCTTTCCACTAGCACCATCACAAGGACAAAACATTAGGTATATTGACAATAAGAGGGTTTATTAGCAGTTTTTGGAACAGAAGCGCTCGCCATCCAAATCACCACATGGATGGTGTTCCTCAAGGTCTTGGTGTCTTTATGTGCTATTTTGTAGGTATATTTAACATTTATATTGATTCTCGAGTGTTAAAAATTATTTCTAGCACCAATTCTGTATAAAAATTTTGATCAACCCATTAACCCATTAATTAATTAATCAATTTCTGATTTATAACTAAAGCAACATGACACACACTGCTGAGCTGCATCCCAGAACAATCTTCAGGTTCCCAGCTTTCAGATGATGTACACCACTTCTATGTGGCATACTGTTGACATGCAATCTCTCCTTAAGATCCCCCCCCCCCCTCTAAAAGGGTCTATGTGGGTCTCTAAAAGATCTACCAATCACAACACAACAGAGTGGCACTATACAAATATAAAGCTTCCATATTTAATCCTTTAAGTCCTCAAAAATAAATTGTACCTCCAAAACTAGGCTATACAAGAATGGCCTGCTACACCCATAGTTCAGCGCTTGCCGAGACTTTTCTTGACGCACCGCAAAGCGGTCATGGCGCTGCACAAGCCCTTGGAAATAATGTGTTTCAGAGTATAGTGGCGTGTTGCCACGCTTTGTGTGAAAGGCCCATTAATTCATTATTTCAACAGAGCGTGGTTATTATAAGATTTGTGGTTTTTGGGTTGGGCTGCAGATATCAGTGCTCTTCAGCATATAGAGTTTGTACCTCATGGTGGATATAGTTGTGTAAGGCCTTAAAAGTAATTAGAAAGAAGTTGAATTAAATCCTAAATTTAATAGAATGCAAGTGTTATAAAACCAACGCTGGGTTAATATGGGAATGCTGTGGAGTCCTGCAGCAGAGTATTTAAATAATTAAAATGTTTTTTTCAGAAGAGCAAAAGTAAGAGTAAAAAGAGAGTAAAATACACAACTATTGTTCCTACATTAGCAACACACTAGCACCAATGCAGATGACTAGAATAATGGGTTGCTTGTTTAGCAGTAGGAAGACTATAGAAAAACTAAATTCTACTAAATCCCAAACGACTATATGTAAAGAATAAGAGTATCTACACCACAGTAAATGCTCCGAAAAGGCCATTTGAGGAGAAATGCTGGATGAAAGATGCCTATCAACATGACAATATGGTGGATGCAACAATGTCAGTGGTTGCCAGTAGTGGTTGCTACTAGCAACAGAAGGCCCAACTGAAAGACACAAAAGAATGGATGATTTGTTCTAGTGGTTGGAGGCGTATACATTGTTTCTGGAAATAACATTGAGACACATTGCAAAGAACAAGTGACTTTACATCTATTATATGGGGAACGTTCAACTGGGAATCAAAAGTGACACCTTACCACACATTGAATGCATATGACATGAATGATTCATATAATGAGAGTAGTAGGCATGATGAAAAAGTTACGACTACTAATAATAATAGCAGCAGTGGATGTATAGAATAATAATGATAATAAAAGCAGTCATGGTATCAGCAATAGTAATATCAATGCAACTAATAATAATAATTATTATTATTATAAGGGTGTCAGGCAGGCAGGATCATGGTCCTGACCACTAACAAACAATGTTATAGATTTTTGTTTTTAATAAAGCTAACACTTTCTTTGTCAGGTTATTTGAGGATTTTAAGATACAAGAAACCCAATGGTTCTTATGGAGCATGGGGTTCAGTGCCATCTAGTAATTGGTGAGTATATATTTCATGCTGCTGTAATGATTTTTTCTTTTAATGTCTCACATTGCAAATCAACTTTCTCCATTTCCAAGCATCTCAAATAATAAATCATTTATTTTTCAACCCCTTTCTCCTGGGTTTTTCATTCTCTTGTCCTCAGGGTGACTGCCCTTGTAGTGAAAGTGCTATCGTTGGTGGCAGATCGTCAGACACTGACTTTTGGACGGCAGGGCAGGACGGCTAGGGTTGTACCACAAGAAGAGCTGGTGCACTCAGTCAGTTACTTGCTCTCAGTACAAGAGACTGATGGGTCATTCGGTGACCCACATCCAGTGCTACACAGAGGAGTTCTGGTAACCTCTTCTGCATTCATGTTAGAACATGCATATACATAGAACGATATTAGATGTGTCAACAAACTCAATAGTAGTCATTTGAATGCAGTATTGTCTCTGTTTGTTCAAAGCAGAAAGGCCAAGACCAAGATGCATCCATGACGGCGTTCATAAATCTTGCACTGCAAAGGTCACTTCGATTCCTGCCAACCCAACTGAGACGTAATGTGGTGAGATAATAGAACAACTTATTGCCCTTGGTGACTGTTTTTAGCCACGCTTGCAGTGTTTTTTTTCTTTTGAGATGGCAACACATTATTGTTATAAAATTATATAAATATCGATATCCAATAGATTATCATGACATTTTGTAAAGGCATACATTTTGCCCAGAGTATGCATCCTCATGACTTTGGCGATCCCTTGACTTTTCCTCTAGTGCAAATTTACAGACATTAATGGGTCGTATATGCATCCTAACTATTTGCTGTTTTCCTTTAGCGCCACAATGAAGTTAACATTTGTGGTTGAGAATTAAATTATCATAAAAATCTTTGTGTGGATTTTGCAATAAAATTGGCAACAGATATTCATGAAACCCCCTCAGGATGAATTGTAATAACTATGGTGATCCCGTAACCTTTTGTCTAGCGCCATAATCAGCTCAAAATCTGTAAAATCTGTAAATCTGTAAATTTCATTCAATACTTTGATTTATGACCAAATATGTGAGGGCAAATCAGATTCAATATTCGCAAGCACAAATGAGATCCACACACGCATATTTCCTTTGCAAGTGCTTCCCCTTGCGAGCGACTTCTGTCACTTCTCTTTCTCTCGCAAAACTTTCACCTGCTCACTCGCAGGTGTTTTCTCTTTTTGACACTAAGTGGGCAGACCCAGTCACCATTCTATCACTATATTTAATTGGTTACAATCCTTGTCTTTGGATTGGCCACAGTAGCAAGGTGGCCGTATAAAGGTGGTTTACTACTCCACTACATCTCAGAGGTAAATATTGTACTTTTTACTTCACTACATCTCAGAGGTAAATATTGTACTTTTTACTCCACTACATCTCAGAGGTAAATATTGTACTTTTGTGCGCGGCTGTTTGAGTTGCATGTGCGAGACCTCTACACTTGCGCGCGTGGATCTAATTTGTTCTTGCGGATATTGACATTGATTTGCCCTCATACAAATACCTGCAAAACTAACGGCATTCCCAGCAGCCTCAGTTGTACCATGTGCATATCAGCAAATGTTAGCATGCTAACAAGCTAAAATAAGGTGGTAAAAATGCACTGAGAGCAGGTTGTGATGCTGACGTTATCATTTAGCTCAAAGCACTGCTGTGCCTCATAGATCTGTGAGTGTGGCTGTCGACTGTTAGCCTTGTTGTTATTAATCTACCTTGACTAGTCAATGCCTAATTTGCAAAGAAGATTAGACGTAAAATAACAATGACTGCCCTCATGCTACTTTCTAACAGGAAGCAAGCATTGCCAGATCAACAACATATCTCCTGTCGAACCTTGAGGAGCTTCAGAATCCCTATGCTGTTGCCATAACAGTCTACTGCCTCGCAGTTTGCCTGCCACAGGGAACGGATCATTCATCTGGCTGGACAAAACTTCAAACACTGGCTACTAAAGGTATGTCCAATCAAAGCAAATAGGTGTGGGCAATATGGATACAATATATAATTCCTTGTTGCCGTATACAGTATATCATGAAACAATCAATTAGACAGTTGTGTATAATCAATTGAGACTATGTTTAGTAAATCCAGTAAATTAACTGCTAGACAAAGCAAAGTATTTCATTACATTGATGCAAAAATCTAATGTTGCCATAAAGCAGGCCTTCTAATTGATTTACAGCAATGCCTAATACACCCAGAGATATTCAAGTGATGTTAACAGTGGCAGAGTGATAGTCAGTTGATCAATTTATATTATCTCATATTTACATATCGCCCAACCCTAAGAGACAACCAAAATGTGTATCAGAAATTGCTGTTGTTTAAAATGTTTGTAATTTTTACTTATTGCCTATTTCTAATTATCAGGGACAAAAGGCTGTTATCTGTGGACAGCAAATGCAGACCCAAAGAATCAAGAGATGGCAGATGGCATCACAGTAGAGACTACAGCCTATGCCCTCCTAGCAGCAGTGGAACTTGGGAAGACCAAGTTGGCAGATGAAACAGCCTGCTGGTTAACTACCCAAGAAAACTATTTTGGAGGATACAAATCATCACAGGTGATTGGGATGCTACATAAAGAATCGGTTAAACCCTAAGAATCTCTTTGTTTGGACCCTGTATCCCTGTGGTCCCATATCATACAGTTTAGTCAAGATTAACATGTTATTAATATTTAATTACCATGCCAAGGATACCATCATGGCATTGGAAGCCCTCGCCGAGTATGAGCTAAAGAGGACCTTCAGCACTGATGTAAATCTAATAGCAGAGGTCACAGTCCAAGGAAAGCAAGACATTGTGAAACTTGCTTTGGAAAATAAGAAGGAAAAGGTGGAAACGGACCTTAAGGTATCAATAAGTATCATCAATATTGCACTAAATACACACAACTATTTAACTGCTTTCTTAGATTACGGTTCTTGTGTTGTTTGTTCCAGAAATTTTCAGGGAACAACATTGTGGTGAAATTAACAGGAAATGGCGAAGTCAAGCTTAAAGTAAGTTTTATTCATTTCTGTATACGCTGAAAGGGATCTATAATTTACAACAAATCACAAATCTCTTTGTCAGATTGTAAAGGCTTACCATCTGCTGGACCCCATGGACGATTGTGACCAAGTGTCTATGAGCGTCAAAGTGGAAGGGAAAGTGAAGTACACCGGTGAGCTTTTGACACTGATAAGAAGTCACAACCACATGTATTTCAAAATAAAAGCTACACATTTACATGAAACTCTGTCTCCCTAGCTACGATCATAGAAAATTATGAATACTACGATGTCTATGAAAACAACGAGGAAAAGGAGCAGCATGTGCCACCATCAGCAATTGAGTTGTTTGATGCTCGCACCCGAAACAGGAGAGACCTTGATAACAACTTAAAGGACGAGGTTGTCACCTACACAGTCTGTGTCAAGTTAGTTGAATGACACTCACATCACATTCACTCTTGAGTACTCATGAGATATGAGAGATGAGCATGAAGTCATAAATTAGTGTCTTTCTCAGCCTGTATTTTTCATTGTTTTTTAATGTGTAGACATAGCCCGAACATCAACCTCACAGGAATGTCTATTGCTGACATCACACTTCTGAGTGGATTTGAGGCTGTAACTCAGGACCTGGACATGGTTAGTAGCGCTCTATACCTCCTCTTCATCCTTGGGTCTTTCTCATTTCTCGATTTTGTGCCACCTCGATTCCTCGCTCCTCCGGCTTGTGACGCCAGAAAATCGATGGCAGCGCTCCATCTTGAAGGACATCCCAATTCCCAAAATACATCTCGAGGAGTGAGGAGGCTTGCCGGATGATCTATGAGCGAGGAAACACCTGTGAATCCTTTGCGGAAGTGTTTTTGGCACATGTAAACAAATAAAAGAGGCGTGGCCAGGCAGCAACTTCCGGTTCTGCTGAGAGAAGCCAATGCGGAAGTGTCTTAAAACTTGCATTCTCTCTACTGACCAGCGACTCCTGCGGTTTCAAAAAGAAGTTTGATCGTATAGAAGTCTATGAGAAAACGGCCATACTTTTCACTTGATTTATTACTTCAGTAAACATTGTAAACATGAGTTTATGGTCTCAATCACTAGTTTCAAGTCTTCTTCAATACAGCATGATGTTCATTTAGTAATTATGGTCCCTTTTAGAGTAAAATAAACCATAAGGCGACGTATGCTTTAGGGCGGGCTTACGGTAATGGACAGGTCGCTGCCGCTACCAGAGCCACATACAGCGTCTCTACGTCACTCCTCGAAGTATGGTAACTTCTGTTTATTGGTTGCAAAAAAATAACTATAGGCGACGGTCGTATTCCAAGACGGCGTTCATAACGGCAGTCCACAAATCAATGGGTGACATCATGATGACTATGTCCCATTCTTATATACAGTATATGGGCGTGATACACAGCTGTAATGATCTCAAACTATGGCTGGACTCTACAAATGTAACAGTTCCTTTTTGTATTCATAAATTGTATTTATTTAAGATGATCAGATGCGCAATCAAACTTTCTGCCGTTCACAATTGATGTAGCTCCTCGCAAGGCTCTGTTCTAACCCCATTTCTTAATGACATTTACCTGATACTTATTTTATACTAAATGTAGGGTACACCCAAAGAATCTAAGAGGCAAAAAATCAGGAAATGAGAAAGACCCATTGTCATCCTCAGTGCAAGTTGGGAGAAGCTATTTGGGGCACCTGGTATCATGTGCCATTCCTTTCCTCAATAGACAAGCTTAAATCAATGCAAAAGATTAGCAATCGTGTCAGAAAATTGTTGGATCTTGGATACAAAGTGTCTCCAGAAAATGTGAAAAGATAAGTGTGACTTGTTACTTCGCAATCAGCAGAAACTTCTGGAAGTCACTTGACCTGACCAAGAAACAGTCCAACACATAACTTCCTGTAAAGAGTTGATCTGCTGTTTTTCCACTTTGTTTTTTGTTCAGATTACAAGATACAAGTTGATAGTTAGTCATCTTCAGAGGTTTTTATGGACAGATTTATTTACCTTTGGGCAGAGCAAGGCTAGCTGTTTCTCCCTGTTTACAGTGTTTACTCTAACCTTAGTGAGCCTTCATTCTTAACCTACAAACATGAAAGTGTATGATTTAAGAGTGCACATCATAAAAATAAAAAATGTAAATCTGAAAATGTTGTTTCTTTGTAGCTAAAAGAGAAACCTGAGCAATACATTTCCCATTATGAGGTCTCTTTTGGAAGAGTGGTGATCTACTTCAATGAGGTAAGGCTGAAATCTATTTACGTACACACAGATTTTACATGTTCAGTACTAACATATTTCTTTTCTGACTTTAGCTATTTCAATCAAAGGAATGTATTAGTTTTGATGCTATACAGACAGTACCAATTGGTCTTCTTCAGCCTGCTTCAGCTGTGTTCTATGATTATTATGAACCAAGTAAGCTTTTTATTTTATATTTTTTGCATTTTTTTGTCAAGATAGAGGGGACATCTTTGTTTAATTCACCAGGAATTCATGAACTATTTGTGCCTCCCTTCAGACAGAAAGTGTACTGTGTTCTACTCCGCCCCCCAAAGAAGCAAGATGGTCTCCAAACTGTGCTCAGAGGATGTGTGCCAATGTGCAGAAAGTAGGCCATTCCACTGTGACCCATATAGATAATCACCCATTAATAAATGTTGCGTTACCCTTCAGGTTTGTATAAATAATTAAAATTGCATAATGTTTATCTTTTCTTTAGGACCGTGTCATAAAATACAAAATACATTCCAATCAGCAAGTGGTCGGGGAATCACAAAGAATGACCGTTTTCAACATGCTTGCTTCTTCCCTACAGTAAATTACGGTCGGTACTGCACAAAAGACATTATGGTGTAAAGTATCTATTATTACCGTGACCTTGAAAATCTCCAATCCATACTTTCATATAGTGACACTTTGTTTTATTTCAGCATACATGGTTGACGTCCTCAATGTTTCCAGGAAGAGTAACTTTGAGCTGTACAAAATGAAAGTAAACGAGGTACTCAGATCACGTAAGTAAACTGTAACCACAAGCCTTAAGAGATGCTTTAACATTGACTTTTAAATGTCTGTGCTTGAAAGACCTATCATAAATATAATGGCAATCATCTGTCTACCAGATGGAGATAATCATGTGACTGAGAATTCTGTTCGAGTGTTTGCCAAGAGGCTTCAGTGTAAAGGACAGTTTGACGTGGGAAGACAGTATCTCATCATGGGAAAAGATGGCTCCACAACGGACTCAAATGGAAAGTAAGTGTAGTTGATAATATTAATGGAAGTATCGTTTTACAATGATTGATTCTCATTCGCTTAACTATCTCCCTTTTTTGTAGGATTCAGTATCTGTTGGAGTCAAACACCTGGGTTGAAAGAATGCCTTCGAAAAGAGAATGTAAAAAATCTACGCATATAAGTGCCTGCACAGGGTTTAATGCGTTCACAGATGAGTACAAGATAGATGGCTGCAGACAGTGAAACAGACAAATGATTTTAATTAAACCTTAATTTTAGTAGTTTCCCATGGGATGCAGAGTCAGCATGGATGTTTAGAGCTCTTTTTTAACCGTTTATAATCATGAAAGCATAGTATAAGAACATGCATACGTACTGAGACATCATTGCTTGCTAGACAGTAAGTGAATGACTGACTCCACTATAGTATCATTTTAAAGTTTACAAAACTTACAATGTGACTATTAATCATGTCTTTATGTCCAATACAGCTACCAATGTTTAAATAAATGAATGTTTACTAATGCCTTTGTATGTGTCATATGTTGAGATCATTATTTGAAAATGGAACTTAACACAGTAACTGAAAAAACAAACTTTTACTCTTATATGTCCTTCCAAATAGTGTGATTCAGTTGGGTGTACTGGTTTGATTTTGCTTTTTCTGCTGAATATATTTATTTTTTTATGTTTTTTTGTTTTTTTACTGGCTGTAACAGCTCTGAGAGGGGTCTCTGTACTCAATGCAACCCCCCTCAAAGTTACCTCTTTCCCAACTTAACATCTGCAAGGTAAGGAAGAAGGGAGAGGGGGAGTGGTTTGGGGTTAGCAACACAGTGACTACACATAAAGTGGCATAACAGTCTGCACACAAGACTGGCTCGCTTGCTCCCAGTGGAGTTGCACAGTGACAGGATTTGGATCAATCATCACCTCATAATGATAATAGATCTTCATTTGCTCCAGGGAGCCAACAGTCCTCTTCTCAAATTTGCTCCACTTAGAAACCTGCTGCAGAAGAGTGCAATTATATAATACATGTTGTGTGATATAGAAGAGAGAAGTTATGGGAGAAAACGAGGGGTAGTGGGAGGGAGCGATGCAGCAGGAGTAGGAGAGAGGTATGGGTGGAGAGGCAAGGAACAAGCAAGGGCTTATGTGCTTATATTATTCTAATCTCTGAGGCCAGGTCCAAAGTAAACAACATGGGAGTACTGACCATCACTTCAATCACAGCCAGATCAATGCCTGCACTGTTTCAGCCTTTGCTATTAGACATTTCATTAAATTTGCATCAATAAAGGGTAAATAAATATGCAGACTTCAGCATCACACATTTTTATCTTGGGATTACTTTAGTGCCCCGTCGGTAGCCAACAGCAACAGCACATTAAAGTGGTCTTCTTTTTACTGTAACCTTCTCAAAGTAATCAATGGCTTGACATGACAGAAGTGTAGACTTGTGCTTTTGATTAGTCACAATCAATCAACAGTAGTTACAGTTATTGTTCAGGCTATTTGTAGAGCACAACAAGATACACATATTCTCTCAACAGAGACAGAGGCGAGTGAATGATCTGTATTTTGTTTCATACTTTTGATTTGTGGATTTACCATAAATACACATATTCCTTGAGTGCAGACTCACCTACTCTGACACACGAAATATGCTTGAGCATCAACTGTGAAATTGCCTGGGGAATTGTGAAATGTGCTTGTACGACCAGAGGATATTTTGTTAGGTGTGCAGTAGCCTTAGTTGTTAAAGGTGTGTTTTGAGCCATTTTTCCAAAGGCCATCACAGGGTCAGTGGTTTGAGGGTGGTCTAAGGTGCAGAAAGGAGTTGAGTGAGGGCGGAGCTGTTTCTGGAGGCTGCCAGCAGATGGAGGCACTGATGGAGTAGGACCACCCACTCAGGAGTCCACACTTCAGTACCAATTACTGTTTGATCTCAATATCAAGGTGATTTGGTCTTATTTGGATAGGCCTTTTTCACAGAAGACATCTGAGAGATGTCGCAGTAGGAAAAGCCCAGACGTAAATAATACAATGAATGATGGCTGAATTACATTCAGCTTCTTCAGTTTCAGGGTCTGGGTATTGTGCATGTTGGCTCACTGTGACTCTGTCATGAAATACTGGTCAAAATGTTCGCTGTGAAAAAGGCCTCTGCCAGAGAAGCAATCGCCTGATGTTAATGAAGTGTCAATTCAGGATAAGAAGTGGCCTGTTTTTCTCCTGAATTCAGCCCTAAATGTATACAGATACAGAGCATGTCACAATAAAGGAGTTGCACATGATTGAGCATGTGTATGCATGCAAGGCTACTCCTCTTGACAATAGGTGTAGCAGGCGTTTGTATAGAAAGCAGTTAGTGGTTATTCGTTTATCTTCAGCAGTTTCCTTGGTATGGCCAGATGTGCATCACTTTATGCTTCCAGTATGTCACTCTGTGTCACCTTCCTCTTCTAATGGCATCCACAAACTGATTAATCCACCACAGATCAAGCTTTTCCATAAACCCAGGTGTAAATCAGACATTATACATTTATACACAACTTCCACACATAACAAACACAACCCTTCCTCAAATACCATTCACTTTTATAGTAATTAGCAACCAGGCCCTTTGCTGTATGTTCTCATAGTGCTGACTGGCAATTGGAATAACCATAATAATTATTCGGTACTTTATTGTTTACTAAATTGCAATGCTGCAGTAATGTACTGTAGGTTAGTTGTCTTTCAGTATCAGAACATGGTGTATGTGCCAAAAAAAACATGTCAGCTCAACGTATTTGCAACAAAAATATCTACAGGTAAATATATATTTTTACTTTGAGGGTTCTTACATACACATGTACACACTGTAACATATATAGAGCGAGTACATGTAACAGTAATAGACTATGAGAGAGCGGTTTCTTCAGCATAGACCACAGTCTCAAAACTGTTTTGCAAAATGTTTCGCATGCTCACTGTCTTAGTGACTAAATATGGTTTTGATGGTTTAATGTATTTCATCATGTATAGATTAGACATGGGTGGCCTAACTATTTTGATTGTGGGCCATATACAGAAACAAGGAGTCACAGGCCAAACAATAGTAAATGTGTTTTCAACCAGTTACACTGCAAGAAAATCTGTGTCTAGACCAGAAAATCCCATGTGCCATATTCATGTTCTATCAAAATAACTACATAAACACTACTAAACAGTTTAACGTTTACATTACATTCCAGTAATTTATTGATGTGCTGTTGTTTTATTAGAAATATGCTCAAGCCATATTTATTTATATATATTTTTTTTATTATGAAGGCCATTAAAAAATGGGCAGTGAGTTGTAAACAATACACTAGCTACGCATTACTAATATAGGGTGAGTAACCATCACTACTGTGTAGCAGTTTCAATGTATTTATATCAGGAAGCACTTTGTATTCTTAAAAGGCATTGTCCTCACGAAACACATGAATAATGTTAGAAGTTGCTGTAACAAATGTTTTTGTCTGTTACCAGTATAGCTTTTCATTGGATATTTCATATAAACTGTTTATTAGAGATTCATTTTTTTTATTAATTGTGGCTTGTATTGGGTGAATACACTGACTGTAGTCTGGTGAAGAATGACTTCACAGGAGCAGCTCATACAAAATAATGTAATTTACAAATTACATTTTGTGTGATATGTGAGTCTTAATAAATGTCAGTTTATCTTACAATAAAAAGCTCCAATGATTCGCTCCTGTAAAAGTAGGAAAATGTCACTTATGCCCTGTTTGATCTGGACCTTGATTTACTTTTCTTCATGTGGTTTACAAAAGGTGGGATGGTGGGTGGCCATTTGGTCAGAGATTCAGAGCCTTCATAGAGCATTCCTTAAATCTGGTGGATACTTGGTCACTTACATAACTCCCACGTAGTTACATCTCATTACTTCCAACAAACAGCCAATTCATATAGCGAGAGGTTCCTGTCCCCCAGAGTCTGCACTGAATACCTGCAGTGTTATGCTATGTATTCCAGCTGAATCATGATTCTCAGACTAGGGCTTTATTCAATCAAAGCTGTGTCTAGGTGTTAATGTCCGGTAGAAGTCAAGTGACATACAGCAGACACTGGAATTACTGTCATCAGCCATGCAGAGCTGCAAAATATGGGCTATTTTTGTGTTACACTACATGAAGTAACAAAGAAAAATGTCATGTGCTGAATACAGTTTCAGAGAAAAATGGAAATTTCAGTATGTTGACTAAAAGTCTGATTATATTATACTACACACACAAAACTGCAGTTTTAAATCATTTATTCTTCATATGTTAAAATCAATTAATCTAATGAAGGCTAAATTCTTAAATCTACCAGCAAAATGTATAGAGACATTACAAAACATTACAAAAAAGAGAAAATGAAATCTGTAAAAATACCACAGTTTTTGGTCCAATACAAATATTTTCCATAGTATTTTCCTCGGACCACTAGGGGTGGAGAAAGGGTGAGGGGGGTAAGGGGGGTAAGGGATGTGAGGGGGGGCGGTGTCCTTAAGTAGGAGCTGACTATCACTCTCCTCCTTTCTAGTGGTGGTCCTTTCTCTCACCTCTTTCCTCCCTGATCATATCCAGCTATTTGGGTGAGCTTTTCCAGCCAGATGGAGGGACCAACACAAAGAAAGAGATAAAGCTAAGACCTAAGTCATTACTCTGGTGAGTTAATTTTTTTATGGTATCTATTATATTATCTGAGTGGTAACTATTTTAATGAATGGACTCATATGCTGCATTTTGGTGTCTGTTGATATTATTTCACATCCTAATGCCTGTATAGTGCATGGCTGAATTTATTCTCAGGGTTTTGAATAAATACAATGGTGGGAAAATGTCATGTTGTTGTATAATAATGTGTTTTAGTTGCTTAAAAGACCATAACAGTTGCATTGTACTAGTTGCAGTGATTAGTGGACATGATGTGTAATTTCCAGGGTGCACATATAATGTGGTATGGTTATACCTACTATCATTTACCTCATTCATTTGTATTAGTTTTTAATTATTTTTCATTCTGTGAAAATTAATACTATGCTAGTATGACAATTTATATCCTATATGTACAAAGTGGCTATTAATTCACTTAATACTGTAACTAATTATGCAGTTAATCCATTAACTCCAGTGCAACATTTAAAAATTGCCTTGCTGTGTAGCAAAGCCTCCTAATTTGTTTACATGCTGCATGATTTATTGGATTTTCTGCAGTTTTAAACCAAAGACTGGACCTATTTCTTTCAGTGGTTTTATGAGTTGTGGGTGCAGAGGATTATGTAACCTTCTGTATAGTGAAAGACGTACAGTGTCCCACAGTTCTATACAGTGACGCTCTGTTGCCTCTCTGCATAGTCCCTCCAGCAGACTCTCTACACTTCCTGCTGAAGTCACCTTATTCCTTCCTGTTCAGAATCAACTAATTTAGATTTTTACTTGGTTTGGTTATGGCTGATTTGAACACTTCTGCAATTCTTCCACCTATAATTGTTTTTTATTCCAGTAAACACAGTAAAAAAAAAAAAAGGTATTGAAATTTGGATTAAGACAGTTCAATAAACAGGGTCATATCAAAGAAACAAAACCGCATCTTAGAAATATTTTGATATGATTTTATGCATCAGTCCACAAATTATTTTGCACAGTGAACCTTCTCAAATGTCAGATCACTGCATATAACGTTTAGGGAACCTGTATCCTAAGAATTAGACAAGACAACCTTCTACCTGACTGAAAGGTTATCGAAATAAGTTTCTCAAACTGAATTGAAAAAGTAAGTAATGCTGTCCTTGCTTTGAGCACTTTGAGCAAGGCACACAGCCTGACATTTCTTGAAGTGTAGTGTCTTAATAGCCAGGAGTTTGTAGAAGGCAGCATCAAAGTGTGAACAGGAACTCTGTATGTGAAACTGGGTGGAAAAGGGCATGTAAGCTCAGCAAAGCCTTTCTTGGGGTAAAATAAAAGCTCTAAAATGATTTGGAATTAAATGTCATGCATCAAATTTGGTTACAACTCAGCTCTTTCATGTTTTTTTCATTTCTAGGAGAAACCTGGCATAAAGTGGTCATAGAAATATAGAGGAAGGAGCTCATAATTCTACAGTAACATACAGATCCACCAAAGGCAATACCAGTTCTGGCTACTGCTTCTGGCTCAAAATGCTGTTTACTTTGGGACTTCTCCTCCTTCTCACCCCATTTCCCTCCCTTCAATCCACAACCAATGAGAGGAGAAACTCCACAGGAAGTGACGCATCCAAACCCAATGCTGTTTTCACCCATTCAAAACCAAAAACCACTTCTGCCCTTGCCAAACAGACCATTCGCCCAACCCCAAAGCCAAACACAGTCAATCAGACAATTTTATCCACTCCAGCAGTAAAGGCTTCTGCAGTCAGTGAAGTGAAAGTTACCAAAGCCAAGCCTGCCCCCACTGGAGCTCCAAATGTTCAGTCAACATCCCCAAAGTCCACCCCCGCCAGTGGTGTTAAAACCACTAAAAACAAGCCCACGGCCTCCTTCAATCAGACTGTTGTAGCTAAATCTCCCTCCACCAAAGACAAGCCTACCCCCAAATTAGTTCAAATTGCTCCGTCAACTCCAGCAAAGACTGCTACACCTGGTGGTTCTGCAGCCGACAAAGATAAAGTCACATCCTCTGAAAATCGGAGCGCTGTAATTAAAGCTCCCATCGCCACCACCACCAAAGAAAAGCCTGCCCCTGCACAACCATTTAAGGTGGTCATCAGTGATGACTGCATTTCCAGCAACACCAAGGAGCATGAGCTGAAGCCTGGCACTCCTCTTGTGATGACACATAAAATCAGCTTGTTGCCTGGTGGATGCACTGGGGGATGTGAGGCCGAGATGTCTGCGCTGAAAGGACGTGTGGCCCGACTGGAAAGAGAGATGTCCTCTTTAAAAGATAAATGTATAATTCTGTCATATTCACCAGATTATTATATTTGACACAACTCATTAGAAATGTGGATTTAGTCATTTTGTTTATTTTTGTTGCTGCCCAGGTCCATGTTCTGCAAATTGTCAAAATGACTGTAGTGGCAATGGGGAATGTGAGAAGGGGAAATGTATCTGCCAACAGGGATTCATGGGTCTAGACTGCAGTAAGTGTGCACAAGGAGCTGAGTGTAATAAAAGTAAGTGAAAATCTGCACTGTTTTTTTTATGTGATAGCATTAGAGACACAGATCTTTAAGTGAGAGAAAGTTATCCTTTACTTGTACTTTGACTAATATCTCATTCATGCTTTGAATGTAACCTCTACTCTGCAATTTCAGAAACTGCCAAAGGAAAAGTCAAGGTAACCGTGGAAACAGTGACCCTGCAGGTGAACAAAGACAAGGAAAACATGCAGGAGAAAACCACCAAAGTAGAGCACACACTCTTCCAGAAGAGGGAGCAGAAAAAAGTGTCTGACGCCAAAGAAACTGACACCAAACCCATAGTGTCTACTAATGCTAAAGCAGGTCTTGTTAAGACACAAGCAAAACAAGAAGCCTCTGTTAAGAAAATTACTACAAAAGACTCTTCAAGTGCCACAAAGATCAGTCGCCCAACTGTTGGTCAAGTTCTGTTGAAACACGAGGGAAGAAAGCAGGAGGAGGCTCGTAAAGGCAAAACAACAGTCCTGACCTCTAAAAAGGTCATCCAAAAAATTGACCTCAAACTTGTTAAGGAAGGATCTGCCAGTAAAACACATACTAGATCTGATCAACTAAAAGACGAACCTCAAACCAATGTAACCAAGAGTACTGTGAAGAAATCTAATGGCACAGCTAAAATTCTGACCATCCTTACAAAAGTTGAGGGAACCAACAAAACCAGAACAGGGAAGGAGACCTTGGAGCAGTCCACACTGGCTGAAAAAAATGTTACTCAATCATCTGGAAATAAACGCAACAAGAAGGTAAAGGCAGACACTACAAATGTGCAATCTGTTGACAACAGAAACACTGAAACTGGCAAAACTGTAAAAGAGAAGTTTACACAGAGGAGTCAGTATCTGGTTAATTCAACCATTGCAGCAACGTCAGTCGAGGCCCGAGTTTTGCAGAATAAAACAACCACCCATGGTTCTGGGAGCATGAGGAGGATGGGAGGATCTGGATTAGGTTCTGTAAAGGTTGTGAACATCTCCTCCTACAGCTTCACTGTCACGTGGTCAGCACCACCGGGGATGTTCAAGAACTTCACGGTGATCAGAAGAGAGCCACGGACAGGGGGTGACGAAGATGACCAAGAGGAGTTTGAAGACGAAGCTCTTGAAGGAGACAAGGCCTCCACAGTTAAGAACACAACTGAAGTCCAGGTACAGAGTGAGAGCACCAACACAACTGCCACCTCCGGTAAAGCTGTTGGATCTAAAGGCAAAGCTGAAACAAAGAGGATCTCTATGGTGGTCCCTGGCAGCGTACGCTCTGTGGAGTTCAGTAACCTGAGGGCAAACATAGGCTACGTCCTGCATGTGTATGGCACCACAGCTGAGAGGAGATCAAAGATTCATAGAGCAACTGCAATTACAGGTAACTCAAGTTGCACTACATTTTCCATGAAAGCATATATTCTCCACAACTAACGGGAACACGAGCAGTACTGAGAGTAGTAAAATGTGAATAAAAATCTCCTTGATTTCTCTAACCAGGTCCTGAGCCAGCCACAGAGATAGTTTTCAGCAATGTAACAGAGTCTTCTATCACCGTTTCCTGGTCCAAACCAAAGACGACATTCTCTGGCTTCAGGGTCACGTTCACCAACATCGTCACAGGTTTGTTTAAGGCCTGCCTTTATACTGCATCTCAGGTCGAAATCCTCTTGCTTAATATCAGTTAGTGTGTTTGTTCCCCATTGGGAAGCATTGATTGTGTCAGTGTGACATGTGTGATGTATTATCCTGCTAGGGGAGAGCCGCTTTGTGACAGTGGAGTCGCAGCAATCTTATGTGGTTCTGTCCAAGATGTCTGCTGGATCCTCCTACATTATCGCTATTACTACTACACAAGGCAGAGCCCAGAGTGACGCTCTCACATCGCTTATCACCACAGGTACCCTAAGCTTACTATTATCTACATCTACTTGTTTTGTCTTAATGTGTGAAAACCGCAAGAAACACACTATGGATTATGTCTTGAATGCAGTGCCCGCTCCTCCAACACATCTGCAAGTTGTCAACGTGACAGATACCAGAGCTGTGCTGCAATGGACACCCAGTCTGGGGAAAGTAGACCGGTTCATCATCAGCTATGAGTCCTCCAAGAGTGAGTGTGGCAATATCACCCTAATAAATAATGACATAGCGTTAACGACTATGCTACACTACGTTATTAATTCTCCTTCTTGCCACAGCTCCTAATGTGACGGTGACTGTGATGCTGTCTGGAAACTCTGTGGAGCACCAGCTCAGAGGCCTGCAGAGAGGCACCCTGTACACAGTCAAAGTCCTGAGCCAGAAGGACAGTCTGCAGAGCATGGCCATCTCAACTACATTTACAACAGCTAATGGTTAGTAAAGATGGCAATAAAATATAGAGCATGTGCGTAAAGTGTGTGAACTCAATACATTTTACATTTTTGTGTCCCTCAGTGGTTAAAGCCAGTGAGGTGGGTGTCCGCTCTGCTGTGATAGCATGGAGAACTTCCACTGTTGTTTATTACAGCTACAGACTGATCTACCAGGTGGCAGGAGAGGAGACAAAGGTGATTCATATTTCCTCATCACTGTCACATACAGTACAAAGAGAGTCCAAACATTTACAGAATAGCCTAAATTTGTGTGTTTTCTGTATATACATTAGGAGGTGATCCTGGACCAGTCCATCACAGAGTATAAGTTGACAGGGCTGTTGCCAATGTCACGGTATATTGTTCTGGTACAAGGCGAGAGAGATGGACAATACACATCGGTTGTCACCACAGAATTCATTACAGGTGTTGTATATCATGTGACACAGTACTTGCTCATTAATCTGTCCTACCAATACTTTTATCACAACAAATATAATCTTTTCTTTTTTTTTTATCCTTTAGGCAAACTGCGTTTCCCTTTCCCCACTGAGTGTTCTCAGGAGCTGCTGAATGGAGCTCTGCAGTCAGGAGAGGTGGATATCTACCCGCAAGGAAAAGAGGGACAAGCGGTCAGAGTCTACTGTGACATGGAGACTGATGGAGGCGGCTGGACGGTGAGACAAACTGCTGTTATTTCAAAAACTTTGTACAGAGAAAATGGCAGTATTATTTTGGATAATGGACAACAATCTGATGTGTGTTTTTAGGTGTTCCAGAGGAGGATGAACGGGAAGACAGATTTCTACAGAACATGGAGTGAATACAGTGCCGGCTTTGGAAACCTCAGCGAAGACTTCTGGCTCGGTACAGTTGAAGCAAGATCTTATTACCATCACATGGTCTGCATAAGATATATATTTTCAATAAATTGGCCTCATCTTTTCACTTTGAATTCCTATCACTATTAGGAAACGAGCTCCTTCACAATCTGACCAATGTCGGCCCTGTGAGTCTGAGAGTGGATATGCGATCTGGGAATGAGACCACATACGCTCACTACACAAACTTCTCCGTTGAATCAGTGGAGAGGCTCTATACTCTTGCAGTGTCTGGCTACACTGGAACTGCAGGTGAAAACTTTACTGGAAATGTGCAGTTCATACTATGTTACGGTAAGCGTCTGACAATTTATACATCAATGTCACTATTTCTCTGTCAGGTGACTCCATGAAGTACCATAATGGACGCCCATTCTCAGCCCGGGACAAGGACCCTGATCCTCTGGGGATCCACTGTGCCAGGGCCTACATGGGAGGCTGGTGGTACAAGAACTGCTACAAGGCCAACCTCAATGGCCTTTATGGCATCAGCAGTAATAATCAGGTACAATTCACCTCTCTGGGACGTAGAATAATTAACTTGTAACACTTTTATCTTCTATGACACAGCACACTAACCAAATCACTTCTCTGTCTCTGTTTTGAATCAGGGAGTAGTCTGGATAGACTGGAAAGGTAAAGACTCCTCCATTCCCTTCGTTGAGATGAAGTTCAGACCATCCAGGTTCTCTCCTGCAACTCATGGCTAAGATTGCATCAGTCTTCCTTCATCCATTCATGACAGATAATTAAATCTCCAAAAATCCAGATGACAGTGAATGTCGCTTTTCAACTGAAATTGCATGTACAGTGGTTTCAATAGCTGAAACAACAGCTATCAGTACATTTGATTCAATGTGCAACATTTTTTTTCTGTATTTTTCTGGAAATATACCGAAAGAGTGGAGAAATGTTTTTTGCAACTGTTTGTATCTTGTTCTACTATTCTGCCTGACCCGTTCATTTCAACACAGTTTTGTATTGACTCCAATACCTTCTTGTGCACCACCATGGTATGCCACCCCACTACTACTGTAATTGAATATGCACTGTCTCACTCCATTGGAATAAATGTGGCTGATGTGGGTCTGAAGTGTCGATTTTTTGATTTTGTTAAAGTGAATTAAAACACCCAAATCCTTTGATGAAAAACAGTTTCTTCATTCCCTGTACTGTAAAGAAATGCCATGACTGACTGTCATGTCAACTGTGAAATGTTATCATGCCCTTCAGCAAGTCATGGCCATGTGTATGTGGTGCATTCATCTTATTATCAGATATGTTGACCTACAAAATGTTTAGACATCCTTGATTTTAGTGAAAACAAGGCGACAAGCTAAGAGACACATGAGGAGACTATAAAAGGGGCAAGCAGTGTGCTGACCACCTTTCTGAAGGGGGACACCAGCGAGGAGACACAAAATGCCAATAGAAATATCATTTATCACTGTGGGAGCTGTGTTCCTAGTTGTCGTGCTGTTGATGGTACTGATTTGCATTTCTGGTCAGAGAGACAAATCTGTACAGGAAGACCGCAAGGGAAGTAAGTCTACCTCTGTCTGTATATTTAAACATGTTGTTTGTACAATCAAGTGTTTTAATGAAAATACAATGATTAATTAATGGGACATTTTCTCAACACATGGAAAACCAGAACACCACTGAACTTAATTACTTGATCAGATGGATTTGTATGATAAGTGTTCATTCTCTCTCTGTTTTACTTTTGTCTTTCTTAACTCCTTCATCCAGTAGCTGAATCTGGACTGATGCAGTATCTCTGTCAGTTCCTGCCCCGCTCCTCGTCTCCTTGCATCCCGGGTCCTCCCAGCCTCTTCCTTATAGGCAATATGATGGAGCTGACGCATGAGCATCTGCCAATCCACCTGACCAATCTGGCACAGCGGTACGGAAACATCTACCGCCTGAAATGTGGAAACACAAGTAATCATCCCATTTCAGATTTATGGATTTCATTACATCAAATACTGACTTAGATAGTACAAAAACCTTGTTGTGTTTTTTTCAGCCATGGTGGTACTTAATAGCACTGAAGTCATAAGAGAAGCACTGGTGAAAAAATGGTCAGACTTTGCTGGGAGACCAGTTTCATACACAGGTAAAAAAAAATCAGCAGCAATAGTATGCATCATTTGTATGTTTTTATTACCGTTACTGATTTGCATCAGGTGATATTGTGTCTGGGGGAGGGCACACCATCTCTTTGGGGGACTACAATGAGGAGTGGAGGGCACATCGTCGTCTTGTCCACAGTGCTTTGCAGCGTTGCATTCAGAAATCATTGCATGATGTGATCGAGAGACAGGCCCTGCATCTGAGAGAGGTACAGAACACAAGAGGAACAAAATGAACACCAGTGAATTTTATTGTGCCTTATCTTTAAAAAAAAAAAAAAACATTTTTATAAAAAAAGGCCTGTAATGTGCTAGCAGAGATCCAAACCAAATATTGGAAAAGGTCCACAGTGGTCACATAAAAAGATAAAACATGGTTCGTTCACTGTTTAGGTTTTGATGCACTATCAAGGCAGTGCTGTAGACCTCGCGGAGGATTTCACAGTGGCAGCCAGTAACGTCATCACCACTTTGGCTTTTGGAAAAGAAGTGAGTATCTCTGTGTCAAAGATGGGTCGCAAAATATGCTTTTCATCAATCGACAGCTGTGCTTGGTTGCTGTTGATCTTGGGGACTGGGCAAGGTCACTGTTCATGTTGCTCTTCTCAGAAGCTTGCTTTACGTTCGTGCGATCATAATATACTATTCTCTGACTGGACAGTGCATTTCATTGCAATGATATGTTAGAATATAAATCTCTGTGTTTTCTAGTATGAGAAGAGTTCCTCTGAGCTGCAGCAGCTGCACAGCTGCCTGAATGAGATTGTTGCTCTGTGGGGCTCATCCTGGATTTCTGCTCTGGACTCCTTCCCACTGCTCAGAGTCAGTTAATATTCACTGTCTTGACTACAGATCACATCAAAGACTAGCAAACATATTTTGAATGAGATTTCACACATTGTCATTTGTTTTCTCAAAGAAATTACCCAATCCTGTATTTGCCCGTCTCCTGAAAGAGGTGGCCAAGAGAGATGAAATTATAAGAGAACATCTCAACAATTACAAGGTTAGTGAAAACAAATGCCAAGGAATAAAGAGATCAAATTATGCTAAATTGCTCTGGTCACAGGTAAACAAAAGGCCCAGGGATCAGAATAGTTAAGACATCAGGATCTTAAAATGAATAATGTTATCTACTGAGGCCTATATATGAAATTAGCCTTTTTTTGCCTGCTTGGATATGTTACTATAGAGTCAAAGAGAAAGCAAATAAATTCCCATCATAGATGCCTTTCAAATCCAAGTTAATCGTCTTTGTGTATGCGTCCAGAAAAGTGGATGAATTTGAAAGATACTATATATGAACCGTTGTATGTGGATACGTTGATCCCGGCTCCCAAAATCTTATTTCCTGCTATGCTGATGTTAATCAGCTGTTGCTCTGTTGTCTGTGCAGTCACAAGACAAGAAAAATGAGGACGCCATTACAGGATCCCTCCTCCAGGGCCTTGACAAGCATCACAACACAGATCACGGAGTGGTAAGTACATAGAACAGTGAATACCAGGGGAGAGCGGTTTGGAAATGTATTGGGAGTAAATCTAATGTCATTCAAGACTAATACTGGAATTGTACATTTAGTATACTGTAAGTAGCACTTCTGTACTAAATTATGTGTATTCATGTTTCCAGCGCCTGACAGATATTCATGTTCACATGGCCACTGTGGACCTTCTCATCGGTGGAACAGAGACCACTGCAGCCTGGCTGAACTGGACTGTGGCCTTCCTCCTCCACAGACCAGAGGCAGGTCACATCATTCACCATAAAACAACATATTTACATATTTATATATCTCAGTGTCTCTCTCCTCTTTCACTTTAATCTTTAGGTGCAGGCCAAAGTGTATGACGAGTTGTGCACAGTACTAGAGGGGCGATACCCCAAGTACAGTGACAGACACAGACTTCCTGTCCTGTGCTCTCTGATCAACGAGGTGCTCAGACTCAGGCCGGTCGCCCCGTTGGCGGTGCCACACAGAGCCATCAGAGACAGCAGGTCAGCTGAATGGCAATATGAAGTTATAATGAAAGAATTTGGAAGAATATTGGCTAACTTCCACTTATCTATAAGATCCGATAAGGTTAATCCGGAATTGGTACTGATTGATACAATACAGACCAGTTTCTAAATCTTGTAACACAGGCTTACTTTTCTCCAGTATTTCATTCATCATGTTTACTCCTTGGTCTAACACCAAGACTGAAAGCATGGGGAATTGTGAAATATTACACCGTTGGCACTGCTTTGATGGAAATACCTACCTTGATCATGGCTGTAAAGAAATAATTGCTTTAAAGAAATAAAAAAAACCTGCATAAAATAATTTATGCAAAAAAGCAATTATGTTAACACTGGGAAAGAAAACAAGTAAACAGCATGGGAAGTAGGCTGAACTGTTGCTCTGCATAATGAACCTCTGCTCTGAAAAATGCTTGCTTCCTGCAAACCAACAATATCATGAATGAATAAATAAAGTAGACGAGACTAGAATTTGTTGTATAATGTTTATGTCTATAAAGTATACTATATTGATGCAGTCCTGTTGGTATCAGGTCTGTCAGTCAGCAGGTACACACAAACTTTGCATTATGGAAAATGTATAACCCCCACCCATGTTTAGTATTGCAGGTTACTTCATCCCGAAGAACACAGTCATCATTCCTAATCTTTTTGGGGCACACCATGATCCTGCAGTTTGGTCCGACCCGTACAGCTTCAAACCAGGTACCGCTCTCACTGTGAGGTGAAGTGCATTCCTTTTCACTTGCTCAGCAGATCTCAAATAAAGTAGCTACTCTCTGGCTTCCAGAGCGCTTTCTGGAAGGAGGAGGAAGCTCCACCCGAGCCCTGATCCCTTTCGGAGGGGGTGCTCGGCTCTGCCTGGGAGAGTCTGTTGCCAAAATGGAGCTCTTTCTGTTCACTGCCTACTTGCTGAGAGATTTCCACTTCATCCCTCCTGAGAGCGAGGCCTCTCTTCCCGACCTGAGAGGAGTTGCTAGTGTTGTACTCAAGGTCAAGTCCTACACAGTTACAGCACATCCGAGGCCTGTGAATAATCTCTGAACTACAGAAGGTGTACTGTTTACTTGTTGCTTAAACGCTGTGCATTTATGTGCAAATAAATGACTTTTTGTTTTACTTTTACATGTAAAAATAATTACAGAACATCCATGTGTATGTTTCTCATCAATACTTGTTAATTGGTTCTTAAAACTTAATTTATACAATCATCTATTTAATTATCTCTAAATAACATGTAACCCAGGCCAGAGCTATATCGTTTTTGGGCTTTTATTTATTGTATAAAGGCAAAGCAAATTGCGTTACAGTTAGATGAAAATAGTAAGCCTCAACATCACCAGTGTTGGGCAGAAAATTACAAAGATGAACTGAACACTCTTCAGATGGAGCTGCATGCCAATCAAAACCTTTTTACAAGTTACTGTACACTGAAACTGGTCAATTACTAGTAATTTTACAAGATGAATATCTGTCACAGAGTCTGACAGCATCACCTAGTGGATAAACACTGAACATGCTGCAGAAAGTGAAATAACTTCCTACTGAGGAAACCGTTCACAGACCTACAGATTATCACTCCTCACTGCTGGTTAAAACCCTACTTGTAAAGGTTTTGGCATTTACAACATCAATGGCCATCTGATGATAGGCGACAACAGGTGTTACTAGAGGGTATAATCATTTGTACATGTGACAGGGAAAATATTACATAAATAACACAAAATTGAGGGTTCACATGAAGCATTCATTTGTATACTGGCCACAGTTTTGAACAAAGGGTTAATGTGAAAAGATGAACATGGGCCTCTCATGCGCTGGTCTTGAACTAAAAATGAGTTTCCGAAATGTAATTTCCTGAACATGTGATTTTAGAAAACTTCTGCTGTCGGAGGATTTAGCAATAAGCAAGAAGATCTGCGAGAAGACATTTGAGAGAACAATGGGTTCTTTTTTATTATTAGGACTCTGTCTTCTTTCTCTCATACAAGCAACAGCTGGACTTCAGTTTGGTAATTATAAAAGAAAAGTTATCTTGTTAATCTGTTGTATTTTTGGGATATGACTTAATAACACTAAGATTACTGACTTTATTCAAAATATTTTAAGGTACTAAGCAAGTAAAATATTCAAGTTTTCAACATCAAATCTAATTAAACAAAATGCTTACAGTACAATAATTAATAAAACAGAAGAATATTTCAACAAAATGTGAAAATAATGCATGAATATCAGATGTGTTTATGAACAGGGTTGAAAAGAGTACTAGAACAGTATACTTAAGTAAGAGTACTATTACTTTTAATAAGTTTTACTGAAGTAAAATTACTTTGGGAAAAATGTACTTAAAGTTCGATAAAAGTAAAAAAGTATGTCTATTAAAATGCAGGCCTACTCTGTGCTACACTTTAAAAAGGGAAAGAGGAGGAGGTATGCATAATAGATGTATTAAAGGAACACATTTACAACAGATTCTCAAATATATAACAGACATAAAGCAAAAAGAGCTGCACAGTTCTTGCACAACGTGTAGAGTACACACTCGCACACAATGCTACTTTGCCTTCAGGCGACGTTGACGTTCTCCTCTCTAGAGAGTTGATTTTATTAATATTACCTTTTCCTTTTTCTCTTCAATTGGCATATTGTCTTTGTTACACTCAAGCCAACAAATCATATTGAACTGAATAGAATTAAATTACAACATTCAACGTGTTTGTTTTTGTACTCGCCTATCTGAATGCGAGTCGTATGCACCACAAAGTCCTCCTAAATCTGCTCCAGCCAGGGACAAGGGCAAGCTTCTTTGTCCCACTATAACCAGTCAACTCAGTTTCTCTGGTCCCACCGAAGGCAGAAGGTCATTAGTGAACGCAGAGGTCAAGTCACTGCATGACTGAGAATCCACCGTGAACTTGTCAGCATCTCTGCATGCTAGCCACACCCAGCATGCATCTGCTCAGGTGTGTTTGATTTGGGACAGGGAGAGTGCTCGCCGGGTGGTGCATTAAGGTAGCTGCCAACCTATTTCCCTTTTTTTATTTTTTTATTTAATTGGATGCAGATTTTATTGATGCGACTTTAAATCCAGCAAAGTACAATAGGCATTACAATATTATAATAATAATGACTGAATATCAAAATGACTCAAAAAGGTACAGGTACATATAAATACTTTGTTACAGTAACAAGAGTAAAGGTAACTTATTTTCACTCTTAGTGATGAACATGTTCAGGTAATGATGGAGGGTCACCAACTTTTAATTTGACAGAGCTACCTCATGACTTGGAAAATGAAATAACTAAGATTAAATTGCCTTCTCCAACAGATCATTTGGGGATGTTTGCCTTACTAGGAGATCATATTACTTTGCCATGTGGCATACCCTCCATCAAATCCTGCTCCTCCGTTAACTGGAACATGGCCGAAGAGTTTCAGTCGATCACTGAGGTGGTGAAGGCTGGAAAGGTGACAGCTCCGAGTCCGAACGCCCTCAGGCTCGGCCTGCTGAAGGACTGCTCTCTGGAGATTAATCACCTGGAGCTCAATGATGCACGACTTTACTCTTGTGACAGTGGCACGCTCAATTCAAGCGTTTCACTTCAGATTCTTGAAGGTAAGTGACTCAAACCATTCTTGAATAATTTAAAGTCAACATCACAGTGTCACATGGCTTCTTTTTTTTCTTTTTCATCCACCAGTTACTGAGCGCTCCACTCCTGCGGTAGGCACAATAGAGCTTCATTGTTTCCTCAATACATATAAAGGACATGCCCCTTGTAACAACAAAGGGATACGTATCAAGTGGAGGACAGGAAACAATACACCTTTAAATGGGAACAGATTTCACTTTAAAAATCCCTCTGAATGCTTCTCTAAACTGATCATCACTAAAAAACGGACAGACCATCACAGAAGATGGAAATGCCAGCTGACTCAGAATGACACCGCTAAAGCTACCATCAGTTATACAACAGCAATAAAAGGTACTAAACTCCACTTCAGCGCACTCCAAATGAACAGTGTGGTTTAACGTGTACAAACTGTAACCAGTGCTCCCTTTCCCTTAGATGGCATAGAGGAAGTGTTTGCTGCAGTGGGCGAGTCAGTGTCCCTCTCTTGTAGCGACACTTCCTCTCTTGGTGTGAGTGTCAGAGTGAAGTGGGCCGTAGGGGAAAGGACACTGAAGGATGACATGTCACCTCATAAAGGCCAAACAGAGGCATTTCATGTCAATGAAGATTCAGCACTGGTCATCAGCAAAGTGAGTGCTCTGCATGCTGGGGACTACCAATGTTCAGACCCCACTGATCAGGAAAAAGTGTTCAACAAAATCAGGCTGTATACCCTCGATGGTGAGTGTTCAAACTTTAAATGCCAGACGGAGCATGAATGATCCTATATCAACGTTGCGTTACTGCTATTAAAACATTTCCTCTCACCTTTGTCTTTACAGTTACTTCAGAGCGTGGGCCAGGTGGAGATAATCTCACTTTGACTTGTGTGCTTACCTGCACTAAAGAATGTGGAAAAGACATCAATTTGACTTGGTCTGGTAGCCAGATTAGCTGGCAGAGCAGCGTAATGAATGTCAATAACTCTCTCATAAACAGGCTGTTTCTCCCAGTTGTGTCAATGACATCAGATGAATTAATTTGCTTGGTGCATAGAGAGAGTGATGTGATGGCATCAAAGAAGTGGCACACTGTGAACCGTAAGTTTCCATAACGCTATTGTGGCCTTTTCTCCCAGATAAAACCAAAATGTTTGATGTGTCTGAGCAAATATAGAGGAAATGATTACTATTTAATGTCAATAGCTCTGCAAACACCTGCGTGGGTAGCCCTTCCTCTCGTCCTCCTGATATGTACAACTGCTGGAGGACTCTACATGTACATCAAGAGGAAGCACCACAAGGATGCAGGTAGTGAAAGTGGTCAAGGAGCCATACAACCTCTGACGTACAACTGTTGTATGAGAACGTTTTCGGAGCCTCAATGAGAATGAAATAATACCCGAATGGCTGATGTTTTCTTTCCTCTCTGTTTGCAGGAAATGAACAGTCAAGTATTGGAATGGTAAGAGACTAAACATAATTGTGCTGAAAATAATGGTTCATAGCTTTTGTCAAGCTGATATATCCCAATGTAATAACTCCAGTATTCCTCTTCACAGACTCATGTTTACGAGGTCATTCAGGATGCAAACAATGAGGAATTACAACAGCAAAGACCAACCGAACGAGGAACTGTCACCACCACTGACAGTTTTTATGATTTATTACAGGCAGTGAACTAAGTAAAAGTGTCTTTTAACTTTGCTTTCAACCATCAATACACAAAAAATAAATTTTTCAAAGTAATTTTCAAATGGAAGATTGTCTTGGAACAGACAGTAATACAATAATAATGTTGATTAGATGTTGATGAATACAAACATATAAGGAAGACTCTTTTCAACAGTCTAAGTAAAAACAGGTTAGCATTTTCTATGTTGAGCCATATAAATCTCAGTTATTCTTTGAAGACAAACACTTGAGTTCATGTTACATGTTTTTATGAGATTGTGCAGTAAGGACTTTGATTTTACAAGGAAAATCTTCTTCTTTGTCTTGAGCAGGCTGAATATTGCTAATAATGGACTGCAACGACGGAGAGGAATTTGTTATTTAGTTATTTTGATATGATGTCAATTGAATATGACTTTAGAATAGTAGCTGTGATTTTATAATAGTAGTACTACTTACAAGTGCACAGGCTTTGATCCATGATATCCTGGATGAATTGGTTTGTAAGATCTGTGAGATAAAGTTGAAAAGTTATCAGTGAAGTGGTAAACAAAGGTCACAGTCGCTGGACCAAAGAAGCTAGTGAGAGAGTATGTGGTGCTCACCCTCTGAAGGTGTAGGATGCACAATCTCATAAACAGCCTCAATAGTACCTTAACAACAAGAGAAGACCATGTTATTCTAACATGCCACTACACTGAATTGCTCATCCAGATTAATGAAGATCAAACCTGGTGTGGGCCTCTGGTGTTGGAGTGTAACTGTCCTGCGGTAAATGAAGAGTCCTATCAGTGTGGAGATTATGGCAATCCCCACAATGACTGAAGCCACAATAACAGCAATAAATGCGCGTCTGCTCCCTTCCATCTTGGTTTCCAAAATAATCTCACTGGTTGTCAGTCCTGGGCAAGACAGGAAGCAAATATAAGCAATTACAACATCATATTTAACAGCAGAATACTGATGCAATTGAATTAAGATGTATAATATTATAGTTTTTGCTGCAATACCTGGGACTGTTGTAGCCACAGCAAGCTTTTCCACTTTACAAAGGAAATAGAAAAGGTACATAGGAGTTACGCACATTGTCATTTGTTGTGAGTGATGATACAATATAGTTTAAAATCTTACCTTGGATCAATACATTAATGTCAAAGCAGCGCTGAGTTTGTCCAAGCACGTACTCACATCTGTACCAATCACTGTAGATCATAGACTGGATAGCTAATAATGGCCCATTAATTTTAACCCTTGTAGAGTCGAGAGATACAGGGTTGCCTCCTGTCAGCAATACCCAGGAGATATTTTGGGGTCCTTGTTCTCCTGATGTTATGTCCACTGGGCAGGTCAGGTTAACGGGTGTGCTGTGAGCGGCCTTCACTGCTTGAAGGATTTTGCAGTCTGAAATAGGCGAGATGTGTGTCATACATGAGTGGGATTTATTTGAAAAACAGTGAAAACTAGGAGAATATAATGTGTAATCTTACCTCTCACTTTCAAATAAATGTTTTTGACATGAATACAGTCCCAGCCTTGCCAGGTTTCACATCCATACAGTCCCTCATCAGATAGTTGTGTTTTTGTCAGAAAAAGAGACACTTGTTTGTTTCCATCAGCCTCCCATTTCACACGTTTAGCATCCTGGAAATTGGGTGTTTTAGGCCTGGCAAGGATAACCTCCACCTCACTGGCATCTGTGGCATACTTAATGAACTTGACTCTGGAGCAGCCCGTTGGAGCCATCTCATAGGAATCAAAGCAGGGGAGAACTACATCTTCTTCTTTAGAAGCAAACACTGTCTCAACCAACGGTGAGATGTCTTTAAAAATGATAAGAGATACAGATCAGAATCCCAAAAAGAATAAGCCCAGAGTATATTGTTTATATGGTTTTGGATAGCATACAAGTATAAGGCAGATAATTAAAGATTTTCCAATAAATGGCAGATGATTAGAATATATTTTTACATTCGTTATTAAATAAGTGTATGTATGCCACCTTTTAAGTTTAATAACAGTCACATTTGGTATATAGCGAATACTTCTTTGGTGTACTGACAATTAAAAAATAAAATACATTTTGAATGTGGTAAAGTAATAATTCAGTGACCTACTCACCTCTGCATTCTGATGTGACTATTAACAGAACGAATACGAGGAGACCGCGGAGAGAAAAATGTGCCATTTTCTAAGTACTGTAGTAGCCAAGTGAAGTGAAAAAATATAATTGTCTTCTTGACTTTTTATTTTTGGTCTCCACCTATTCTCAGTTCTCTGAGACACACAGAAGTCTCAACATGAAACTACCAGCACGGCCAAACATTGTTTGTTTTTTGTTCCGTTTACCTGAATGTGTGGCCAATAGAGCCCCCATGTGGCAAGAACAAGACATTACATCAAATTGACAAATGGAACATAAGAGCACATGTTGTTGTCAAGTAATATATTGAGGTCACATTTAAAATTGAGTTGGGTAAGCAAGGCATTCAACCACCAACCGCTCCAGTGGAGCTGCTCAGTGGCTGGCAGACGTGGCTGTGGCTGCAGTGGGCAGCCTCCACATGTGTAACTGCATAAGTGTAAATGAACCATTTCCTGAAAAAGAGATCACATCACTTTTTGTTCAAACATGCCTCATAAGGAGATTATTTCTGCAGAGGAATGACCATTGCTCAAGGTTCACTAACACATTTATTCTTGCTGCATCACTCTTCAATCCTTAATTGTACTGTAAACTTTTTTTTCCTAAACTGGTGGAGATGCATCACTTTTCCACATAGACTGTATTAGAGCTTATGACTTACACAGCGGATATCCTGCATGAAAACTACTCTTATTGAGCAGTAAAGCCATGTTTGTCCTACTACGTCTGGTCAAATTGAGGCTGCGTGTGAGTGTAATACTGTTTATTCTGACCTTTGTTTTGCTGCAGCCTTAAATACTACAGAGGAACCTCACTAATGCAAACCGAAACTTTATAACTTCACTTCCTCTTGTCACTCAGTTCAGAGAAACGCCATCACAGCTTTCTACACTGTCAGTGTGCACAGGCTCTCAGCACTGTTAACAAAATGGACAACATTGCTCAAGGTTAGTTTGGCTTTCTTTCCGCTAACTGTTTGTCATTTCACATTATTTATATTGTCTTGGATTTCATTTCACAGGCGGTAAAGCATACGGTCATCTCAAGTCTCAACAGGAGGAAAAACTGGACTCTTTCAATGAGGTGAGTTATCTTGAGAAAAAGTCATCATCGAGTTCCATTAGAGATAACTGGCTTTTAAATATTATTTTACGACACACAGGGGCGGGACACAAAACCATGTAACCTCTGTGATACCAATAAAAATAAGTCTGATTGATTTGTATTATTTGGTATCAATCCCCTAGGCGTTTCTCTCTGACCCCAAGTATGCAGAAGAGGAAGACCTAAGTTCAAAGCTTGACATGTTTAAAAGTGAGTATTAAAGGGCTACCAATCACTCCTCAGTTAATTGTTTTATTTAATGTCATACATTTTGGAATGAGAATACATTTGCTTGTATTACAGAGAAATACATGGAGTTTGATCTTAACGACAAAGGAGAAATAGGTATAATTGCACTTGTCTTCAAATATTCAAATATTTTTTGTTACAATTTGCAACCGTTGCTTTCAGTTGTGATTCACAACATCTTAACAGGTTGTATATAGATTAGCAATTTTTACTCATTTTCTGTCTTTGAATTATGAACTTTCTAGATTTAATGGGGTTAAAACGAATGCTGGAAAAACTCGGATTGGCCAAGACTCACTTAGAGCTGAAGAAAATGATGGCAGAGGTTGTTGGAGGGCCATCGAAAGACACTATCGGCTACAATGACTTCCTGAATATGATGCTAGGGAAAAGAAATGGAATTCTAAAACTGTAAGTAAATACATTCAGAGAATGGGTGGAGACCCAAAGATTGTTGTTTCTCAATTTCAATTAAAACCCGAAAAACTACAATACAGTTCCTATTGGCTCAATCTTTAAAAAGTACCTGAAAGTAGATGCCTGATGATTGTTTAATGCAACAATATTACTCTCTATGCTGTCTGAAGTTAACAAATGTAATGTCTTGTATAGCAACTGATATGTAATTATCTTCATTTAAGGATCTTGATGTTTGAAGGCATGGGAAAGGAGCAGGAGAACAACGATGTTGCACCACCTTGTCGCAAAACCTTTTCAGACCTGCCATGAAAGAGCTCTTAGTCCCAGCAGGGATTACGTTTTTCAGATTTGAATATAACCCAAGTCTTTAAAATGTCAATAAATAAAAAAAACACATCAAGCATATGGTATATTATGCATTATTTATGAAGTAATGGAATCTGCATGAAATGGTTTGTAAATAGTGGGCTACCAAAGCCTGCTTAATCCATATGATGTTGCTTTAGCTGCTTAATTAAATACATAATACATACCTAATAATATCTGGACTCCACATGGTTGTGGCCATTATCATGTCAGACAAAAATACCATGATATTGCTACTAAAAATATAGAAATATCACTGTGTTTGATACAAGGTGAAGGCCATCATTGAAAGCATAAATTCTGCAGTACCATAGCTTTGTTGGAAATTCATTACAAAGTAAATGCAAAGAAAATTATATTTTGTTCATGTTCTTAACAAAATCAGCCACATTTTTGTCACATTTTCTTTCTCTGAGATATGTTATGAGGATATGCGTCACGAGGAACTTTATTTTGAAAACGTTGGCTGACCGGAAGACGTATTTGTTATTCAGGGAGCTAAGCGACGATAAACGAGCTAAGCCCGCAAGTTGATGTGTTAACTAATATATAAAGAAGGGTGAGTAAAGGTGTCTCCCTGTGGACGGTTACTTACGAGTCAGCACCTCCAACGTTACATACAAACTGCCGTTACAGTAATAAATGCCACACTCTCTGTACTAAACGTGTTATAGCTAACGAACACGAGCTAACGCTAGCAGCAGGTTTGAGACGCAAACTCGAGGTTTACTGATTCATTCAGATCACATCTGGGTTGAAGGTCTGCGAGACAACACACTCGGTTTGTTGCAACTGAGCTGGGAAATATGTTTGTGAGTGTGAATAATACGAAGTGAAGGACGTAACACTTTGACATCGGTTGGTTTGTCCGTCAGGAGGATGAGCAGCTCGGAGGAGGTGTCCTGGATCTCCTGGTTTTGTGGACTCAGAGGGAACGAGTTCTTCTGTGAGGTCAGTCCCCGGATTATCTTCAGACTGGGATTTTAGATCGGAGCCTCGATTTGGGAATTTACCTCTAATTTGCATAGTAAAAGTTTTCCAAAATCCACAGACACACTGAAGGAATGCGTTTAGATGGGTGCACTTTGCATGAGCTTGTAATGGAGGCGTTTGCCTTTCAGATTATTTTAATTTGACCATAAACGACAGTTTCGGTGTCAAGCAAGAGTCGGGACAGTCGCGAGCGAGTGGCCCTCTTTCGGCACCCGTCGTGACGCAGTGAGCGGAGTGGGCGGGGCCACATCTCGAGAGGTCACCCGTCGCTTTCACGACAGGTCAAAGTGCAGTACTTTATCTATGTACTGCACTTAGTAAGGTACTAAGTACTTAGTACCTTATCTGTGTACAGTAACATAGTTAGGTTTAAAAGTACAACATATGGTACAAATTAAAAAAATTAAAACATTTCAGGCTATATTATAAATATTATGGAATATAAGTGTAATTATTATAAAGTGAAATGTAGTAGATGTAAATGTAGTAGTTAACAATAGATACATAGTATATGAAGTATAAATAGCATTATAATACAATACAATTGAATAATACTAATAGTATATATAGGCTGATAAATACAATATATAATGTGTTTACAGTATTGTGCAATTAGGCTATGACTATTATCGCTAAATCCTTTCAACTTCAAATTGAATTACTCTTGTATAGTTTCTATGTTGTATAGTTTTTATTTTATAAGCTACTATCTATCTATCTGTGCACTTAGGTATTGACGATGCATTTACTTGGAAGGTTCAGTTTGAAACTCTGCTCAGAGGTTTTATATATTTTAGGTTCATGGTTTTATTGGAATCGGTTAAGGAATGTAAACGTTTTAGTGTATTTCATCCAGAAAAACAGCTCTCCATTCACTCAACTAAAATCATAAAACCGATTTACGGCAGCTGACCTGCTATGACGACAAACGGTGTTCTCAGGAAATGTGGTCACATTGGCCCTTCTCACTCGAATGTGAAAGAAAAAAAAACATAAAATAAAAATACTAAGAATCGTGTGGTAATTGTAGGCATCAATGCGTAACACACCGGTATGTGTAATTAGGTTAGCACTCACACAATCCAGTTCTAATTTTAACTCCTTGCTTTCTTCATTGGTGGCATCTAAATAATCCTTTTAAGCTCTTGCATAACGCTTCCTTATCAATGTGCTGTCGCAGTGGGATGTGGCTTGCATCAGTAAATAATGCCATTAACAGCCATTCATTGTCTCTGTGTGTTTACAGGTTGATGAAGACTACATTCAGGACAAGTTTAACCTGACCGGTTTGAATGAGCAGGTGCCTCACTATCGGCAGGCTTTGGACATGATTCTCGACCTGGAGCCAGGTGAGAATATCAAGGAGGTAGCGGTTCCCACGAGATGTGGAAATAAAGTAGAGTCAACTCTTCAACTGCCTTAATAACTTTAATTTGACAGATGAGGAACTTGAAGACAACCCCAATCAGAGTGACTTGATAGAGCAGGCAGCGGAGATGCTCTACGGGCTCATACATGCACGTTACATCCTCACAAACAGAGGCATCGCACAGATGGTAGGCTCTCACTTCATGATTTCAAGTCCTTACATGCTTCATGACATGAATCAACAGCGATATCTAAATGTGTGGTTCTCCATAGTTGGAGAAGTATCAACAAGGGGATTTTGGCTATTGCCCCAGAGTCTATTGCGAGAATCAGCCAATGCTTCCTATTGGTAAGTGAGACGTTTTTTCCTTTTTTTATATCCTCCGCTGTGTCTTTGACTTTTGTCAGTGGCTATGAAGACTTACTCAACTATCCCTTGTCTGATGCAGGTTTGTCAGACATCCCCGGAGAAGCAATGGTGAAGCTTTATTGCCCAAAGTGCATGGATGTTTACACCCCCAAATCCTCCAGACACCACCACACAGATGGAGCCTATTTTGGGACAGGGTTCCCCCACATGCTGTTCATGGTGCACCCAGAGTATCGTCCAAAGCGACCAGCCAACCAGTTTGTGCCAAGGTGCGTTTGATATATTGTTTATTTTTTAGCATCGGCATGCTTTTTCTTAGTATGTAAAAAGGAGCAATGTGTAGGATTTCGGGGGCTTTATTGGCAAGAATTGAATATAATATTCATAACTATGTTTTCGTCAGTGTATAATCACCTGAAGCTAATAATCGTTGCCGACGCGCTTGGACAGGGAGGAGTGAGCGGAGGGTATTCAGTTGGTTTCAGTCTGCGACCTCACGGCTCGATGCCACTAAATCCTACACACTGCTCCTTTAAGTGACGGGCAGACCTCAGGAGGGCTCGATATTGAACAAGTACTAAAAGTTGACGTTGATTACTGGTCAGATTTGTCCTGTTTGTGTCATAATTTAAAGCATTGATCCGTTTAAGGTATCTGTACTGAAACGCAGTTATTGTGTGTCCGTTATCACACTGCGTGTCAAAAGATTTCATACAATACTCAGCCTTTGACCTCAGAGGAGGATTTCCTGTTGTCCAGGAGGTGATTTGTGTTTTTCTTTTCTTTTCTTTTTCAGGCTATATGGTTTCAAAATTCACCCAATGGCTTATCAACTCCAACTTCAGGCTGCGTCAAGTTTCAAGAGCCCAGTCAAGACAATTCGCTAGAACATCGCTTTGACCAACACAATGGACTTAAAGACTTTGCGGTCTACTACTTGTTTGAAGGAATGGATTATATATATATATATATATATATATATATATATATATATATATATATTCCCAATGAATGCCTGTACAGTTTCCCAAACTTACCTACACACTTTCAGATTCAGATATTTCCTCTCATCTATTGAAACACCGTACAGTTGAGCAGGTTATTGTTTTCTGTATTAAAACGTGTAACTAATTCCAAAGGGTCAATCTCCTGATAGTGTTTAACTTTAATTGATGTCTATCCAGCTTTGCAAATTTTAGGGTCGTTTCCTCCAAAACAAAAAAGTGGCTTTAACTGCGTGGTGATGGAGGCCCGTGGGCTTTGTGGCTTAATTACAGGTAAGGGAAGGGAACAGAACGCCTTGCCACCAGCCCGACAGGTTTGCCTGATCAGTGATATGGTCAGTCCATACTTTTGAAAGTTAACATTATGTCACATCAGATCATGTAAACGTAATATTTGATGCGGTTAAGATGAAGGATTTTATTTGAGAACACAAGTGTAAATGTGATCAGGTGCTATTTCCAAGAAACAATGAATACAAAATTAGAGGAAGACGGTAAGAAAATGGAATTATGCTGGATTTCAATTATTAAGCATGTTAAGTTTCCTTAAAATTTAGAGACTGTTTGTACTTGATTGTTTAGGCAAATGTACCATGATTATATTATATTGCAATCTTGATATCAACTGTGGAGCAAGTGAATGGCATTAAATATTTATTTCTTACCAAGATCTCTTTCGTAGGTTCAAAATTGCATGCTTCACTCAGAGACTGACAAATAAAATGCAGAACAATGCATATTTTATTTTTTCATAAAAAGACAGGGATAAGTCACAAAGCAACAATATTTTCCATTCTCTAAAAACTATTTTCTTTTTGTGAAATTCTACATTTTCTTCCAGGCGAGGTTTCTGTTGTTGTCCATGTAGCTACAATACCAATGGCTTCTTTTTGGGTAAAAAAACAAAACAAAACAAAAACAAAAGTTGGCTAACAAACATGCTATCTAAAAGGAATTCATATATTTGAAGCATTTTCTCTTCTATGAAAAAGCACAAGAAACAGCAAGTGAGAGAGCAATCTACTTCGACTAAGTGGTAAAAAGGCTTTACAAACTTGGTAGGTAATTAATACAATACTTAACCTTGTGACATCTCTAGTGGAAGCCTGGAAACCAGCGTGTTGAAACATCACAGTACATCAAATCACACAAGACAGTTCCTACTTTACAAATAAATTACTGTATAGTAGAACATGTAAAAAAAGACAACTTGTGCTCCTATGAGAGAAAAGCCACATATTCTGGGACAGCTGCCTTCACCCCGTACAAGTGTGGTTACTGTGGCAGACCAGCTTCGTATGTATTGACCTCACTTGGCTGAACATAAATGTACATTTAAAAGTAGGGACTGATATACATACATGGACATTCCTCGTACAATCATAAGGAGGTCTGCAGTCTTACAAAGAATATCAAAACCTGAGTTAAACAGACCAAAGCTTGCAAATCTTTTCTTATCAACCAAATATATTCAAAGCAATTATGGATTCTATGCTACTGAACAATACATAGGACTCAGGGAAGCACTCCGTTGTCATGTGGAAACGGTGAAAGGTTTGATAAACTCGGTGGACTACAAGAGGAAACGAATAAGAATGATTCAGAGTCTCAGGCCTTAAGTAGAGACCTCAAAATTCAGTAAACAGCACAGTGGTAACCTACAATGCAATGCGCGGATGGATGAATAACTTAAAAACCTCAAATTTGTACAAATACTATAAAAGCATTAATTCTATAAAATAGAAAATATTTCAAAATAGATCCATTTTTAATTTAAACTTTACAACAATGTGTAGGCTGCTGGTTCTTGGCTGCTTAGGGAAGAAAATATGTTTTCGGTTTTTGTTTTTGTACCTGAGCAGTGAACGAAGCAAAACAGCTGTCCAAATTTGAGCACAAAACTTCTTTGTCCACTTTTTGATGCAAGGTATGTAACGTAATAATAATAATAATAATAATTAAAAAAAAGAAAAGTCTCTCCTGAATTAAATAGACAAGTAAACAACAACAACAAAATAATTCCCTTGAATGTAGTCTTAACGTTCCCCTAGCAGCACCAAGGGAATAGATGCTGATGATGGTGTCTAAACTAGAATGAAAACAGCATTTTTAGAAAATTAACAATGTAAAAACCACTAGGGAAATAAAAGCATTTAAAAGCAAACATAACTGAAATCCCTCACCTGAAAATGCTGTTATTGTTTTGTTTTTTTTTTACCAATAAAAGTGTGTTCACTAAGCTTTTTTAACACCTGGATGAGCATTTGATCCAGCTGGAGCGCTGCGGAGCCCTCCTCTACCTACAACTGAAACAAACAAAGAGGATCTACTAAGATTTATCTACTGAATTATCCATAATATTAGGTGCAGATTTAGGATTTGGATATGTGTGCGTAGATGGAGCTGGTCAACGTGTGTCGGAGGTGGAGAGTCAAAGGAATGAAGGTGGTGACTCAGTTACAATGCTGATGCTCCGCCGGCTTTCTCCTGCAACACAGACATGATGTGCACTTGGATTAGTCTCAATATGAATTAGTGAATCTTCATTAGATGACACTCAAAAGCCATTTCTCCCCGTTTCCAGTCTTCGTGCTAAGCTAAGCTAACCGCCTCCGTGTTTGCTGGAAAGATATGAGAGTATCGATCTTCTCGTCTAACTCTCAGCAAGAAAGCAAATCAGGGGATTTCCTTAAATGTCAAACTAGCCCTTTAATATTCGGTCCATTGCTGTTTGGTGTCACGGGCAGAGTGGTTTGTACCTGATCGTGGTCGGCGTCAGAGTCGGCAGTTATGACGATTCTCTTCTCCACACGGGTCTCCGAAGATCCGCTTTTCACTACCTGGTGGTGGAAAGAAAAAAAAAAATATATAATTGCGGGGCTAATAAAATAAAAATGTAATCGCCACAAAGCAAGACTCTACTGCTGACCTTTGAGATGTGAGTGGTAGTGGTGGTGACTGTGGTGCCACTGGTGGTCTCGGAGGTAACGATCTTGGAGGTGGACATAGTTGTGTCGTCTTTGTCCTCGTCTGTCCCGTCAACTGCCATCTGAGAAAAAAAAAAAAAAAAAAACAGGTAGACTGAGTAATCCTTTTCCGATACCGTGACCGTGAGCTTCAACCAGGGAAGGTGCAGTGCTGCTTTATTCTCATTCTGGAGGCGCCGGCCTGCTCCCCCCCAGACTAAAGTGCTGATACCTCCTCCATGCAAACAGACCGTCTACAGCTGAGACGGATCTGGGCTGAGCAGGTGCTGGAGCCCCTACCTTTGAAGACGCATAGATGAAGGTCTTGGTCGGGACGATAGGGACCTCTGTGGTGGAGATGCCACTGGGTAAGGAGGCGGAGACAGCTGTGATGGTGACTGTCTGGGTCTGCACCAGAGGGGGCTGTGGATGGGAGCATAGCCCCATGAGTGGCTGTTTAACCAGACACTTCACACCTCACAGCAACCAATTCCTTTTACACCATGCATTCTTTCTAAGCCATCGACTGTGGGAAATCATCCTCACTGCAACAGCCATTTCCTCTCACCAAAATTTTTGGAAACAACAGAATCACCGTGTCATTTCCCTTCCCACCACCGACTACGTTGAAAAGAAACCAGGAGACGAGAAAGCCATAGGTGGGTTGCAAAGAGGATGAAAGTGAAGTCAAAAAAAGGTGTAGAACAGGACATTATGTGGCGGAGAAGAATGCGCTAGTGTGACAGCAACCCATCACCATAGCTGAGAACACACCACTGTGCAACGCCTCTGCAGCAACCGAGGTCACGTTTGAGTGATGAGCATAATTCCCACGGTACTTAACCGTGACAGATCCACACGTTTTGATTTGTTTTTGGTGCTGCAAAGGAGTGATTATTAAGTGTGCCAGCCTTGAAATCACTCAGAGGCCAAGCGGAGACGGAATCAGCGTCTCCCCGAGGGGCTACCTGGAAGCAGCGTACAACCCGGGGACCGTCGCTCCTGAAACAGGAAGCCGGGGAAGATCCAGCGATCTTTCCGGAGCACACCGACCCTTCAGGACATGGTCCTTCTTCCTCCTGGATCCCATCTAAAGCCCGACAGCCGGGGCCACGGGAGGAAGGCCGCTGAGCCATCGCCACCTCTACGACGGGCACCGAGGAGGAGGTCTCAAAACCTACAACCTCTTCCTGATCACGTGACTCTTCCCCAACGCGAGCATCCCGGGCGTGGACTCTACCGGGCTCACTCGTGTGGCTCACGGTGGGACTCCGTCGGCCCGAAAAGCCCAAATTGCTGCTGGTTTCCTCAAGTGCAGTCTTTGTCTCTGAACCGTTGCAAGGGAGACTCATGCACACGCTCTACAAAAGACACAACACAGCCACTATGTGAAGTATTTTCTACCGACATGGTATGTATAGTCATTTTTACATTGATTGTAATGCATGTTACAAATATTTAACTATGCATGAATTTGTACAGTATAGCATCCATTTTACGAGGTACTACCGATCTGTAGGAAGATGATGATGATTTTTGGGGGATTTACATGAGAATTTATATGACAAATTCAGCGCTGCTTTAACGCCACAGCTTAACGACACTAGTGGAGACCATGTCGAGCCCTTCATGGCCACAGTGTACATTTCTCCTTACTGATTTCCTAAATGACTCTTGCTCCAGAAGGTGACCAAATAAGATGGATACTGAATACAGGTATTACTCCATGCTGTTTAATTCATAAATTAATGTAATTCAGTATGAGTCAGAATGAATGGATTATCGTTTTAGCTTGTATATTATTTCAATAGGGATTGCAAAAATGACATGCCACTCACACTAATTTTGGTCATCACCTACAAAAAAGTTTTTTTTTTTAATAAAGAAAATCACAAACTTAAATAACAAATTCACGGAACAAACAATCATATGAATTGTATATGGAATGCCTTTTATTCTTTGGTCAAAGTTGATTGTCAAAAAGTCATGCAACGAGGAATCTCTTGCAGTTGCTACATACTGCCCCGTCAAATACTGGTGAAGGACAAAGAGGTTAATATTTATTACAATTAAGCTGCCTCGAGGTCTCCCATCACAGGAAGTACTATACTGTGATGAAGAATATAGATATATTTCTCAGTAACAAGACTGCCGTTTTCTAGTATTTACTTTATGTGGGTTCAGAAAAAAAACGTTTATATATCCAAAAATCACATCACAGTGATCAGCTTACACAATATCCTTCGACAACTGACAATATAAATGTACCAAAAAACGTGTATAAAAGCAGGCTCAAAGTGATATGGTCAGACATTATAAGCCTCCGGATAAAAGATATTTTTTTTTTTATGTAATATTGGTTGACTTAAGAGTCCAAAAAACAACACAGAAAATGCAAAGTAGTAGTAGTAGTGGCTTGATTGTCATTTCCGGTCCTAATCAACCAGTCTTTGGAGAACAGGTCTGTTTCTGGTTGGAAAAACCAGGTCAATTGTGCTGCAGTGGGAAACGGAAGGAATGGAAGTCTTGTCCCACAGAGGCCAGAAAAACAGGGCAGCTTCTCAAGTGGAGCAGAGGATGAGAGATGAATAATGCTACGGTGATGTCGAAGAGGAGGCGAAGGAAGGAGAGGAGGAGAAGAGAAAGCGAGAGGTTTGATGGGTAGATGGACTAGGTGCAGTCTCCGCAGGTCACACTCACACCTGTGTGGGATTTCCGCAGGGTCGAGACGGCCCCTCAGCTGCGTTTGGAGTAGAAGTCGAGCAGGGGGCCGCGTGGGAGGCGGATGACAAACTGAGAGGGAGGAGGAGGAGGAGGAGGAGGAGGAGGAGGAGGAGGAGGAGGAGGAGGGAGAGATGAGAGGAGAGGAGGAAGGAATTTTGAAATGACAGAAAATGAACTGAAACTTGTAAAAGCCAGACTTGCGCAATAACTGATTATTAAAACTATTAAATGTGATTTTCATAGTGTCATTTTTGTTGTCCAGAGCATGGAAATGTTACCGGCACATGCATTTTGACGTGCATTTTTTAAAGTATTTTTCCATGTCCAACAATTTGTTTTGGGGGGGGGGGGACAAAGAAAACTCCTCCACACTGGTAGAATCTTATTTTAAAAAAGGATGCATGTTATACATTTTTGTTATACATTCTCAGCAAGCTCAGGTCAATTTAGTCAGAATGATCTCGGGCCTCTTTGATCTGTCTGGAGGAAGTAGGTAGCAACCAAGCTACGAACTGAAGACTTCACTCATCTGAAATAGCAGGTCAGGAAGTAGCAAGACCAAGTCTGCTTCTGCGTGTCAAGCTTTAAAAGCAACATCATCATCATCAATGTTTACTTTTATCACAGTAGCGCTAACAGCTAGTCTGCTGTCAATACACAGCTGGAGGTCAACTAGAAACGGGGCGTTTGTTCACTCCAGTCGGCTGACAGCGTTTGACCAGTGTCATGTTGTTGCTCTTATTCACTACGACCTCACTACGACCTCACTACGGACCTCACTACGACCTCACTACGATCTCACTATGGACCTCACTACGATCTCACTATGGACCTCACTACGGATCTCACTACGGATCTCACTACGATCTCACTATGGACCTCACTACGACCTCACTACGACCTCACTACACCTCACTACGATCTCACTATGGACCCAACCTCACACGACCCACTACGACCTCACTACGATCTCACTATGGACCTCACTACGGATCTCACTACGACCTCACTACGACCTCACTACGATCTCACTATGGACCTCACTACGGATCTCACTACGACCTCACTACGACCTCACTACGATCTCACTATGGACCTCACTACGGATCTCACTACGACCTCACTACGACCTCACTACGATCTCACTATGGACCTCACTAGGATCTCACTACGACCTCACTACGACCTCACTACGATCTCACTATGGACCTCACTACGGATCTCACTACGACCTCACTACGACCTCACTACGATCCACAACCTCACTACGGATCTCACTACGACCTCACTACGACCTCACTACGATCTCACTAGGACCTCACTACGGATCTCACTACGACCTCACTACGACCTCACTACGATCTCACTAGGACCTCACTACGGACCTCACTACGACCTCACTACGACCTCACTACGATCTCACTAGGACCTCACTACGATCTCACTACGGACCTCACTACGCTCACTACGACCTCACTAGACCTCACTAGGACCTCACTAGGACCTCACTACGACCTCACTACGGACCTCACTACGACCTCACTACGATCTCACTACGGATCTCACTACGGACCTCACTACGACCTCACTACGATCTCACTACGACCTCACTACGATCTCACTACGCTGTCGGTTGTGGCTTTGCTTTGCTTCCAATGCAACTCAAATGCATCCTGACAACATGATGCACTTGGAGGCGTTTATCTCCAAGAGTAGAAATGCTTTGTGTCCAAACCGTTTTGCTGCAGCTGAGTTAACGTCTTGCCAAAAGGCGTGCACAATGTAGATTACACTCCTTTATTCATGTGACATCAGAGGTTGTGTTTTCTAGTCTGCTGAATAGCTGTCATGTAATATTTTTAACTGTAACATAACAATTAATACCAGTAATGACGCAATTAAATTAGTTATATAACGTAGTCCAGTGATAGTTAAATTATTATTTACAAAAAGGGAGAGTTGGGCTAAAGCTAACTGAATACTATTTGTCTCTTCATGGAAAAAAAACAAAACAACTATGGCTTGGAGAAAGCCACAGCCCAAAAAAAATTAAAAATAAAAAGAAGGTCGAATCGGTGTGAAAAGAAAGTGTGCGAGGCAAAAAAGTATTAAAAGCAAATAGAAAGCTCATCAATAAAGGGAGGACAGAAAATGGGGGAAAGGTAAATACTGCCGAGTGTCAGAACGTGCAGAGATTCAACTCGGAACCATGCGGCAAATCTTCAACGTCAGGGTCTGGCAGTCATGCAACACAAACGTAAACATGTCGGGGCTCAGAGGCATCCAATGCAGCTAAGAGGAACCGAAGTTAGTTCTCAGAGAGCGGAGAACCTGTCCCCAAAGAGGCCTCAACCACAAAGGTCTGTTACAAAAGGGAAAGAGCAAAAATACAGACCATAGTCGACAAGTGACACTGCATTCTTCATACACATGCATGTGTTGCATACCACGTGCCATCTCCTTGGATAGGTCCGTACATGCACACGTCGTCCATCACACTCAGGAGTGTAAGAGAACCCAGGAATGAACACTGGAAGAGCCTGATCCCTTCTTTTATCGATCTCTTTTGTTTGAATACATTCATCACGTCAGAAGAGAATCCAACAATGGAATTCACACCAACTTCTGCAAACGCAAGCAAGAATGTCAGGTTCTTCTGTTCCATTACAAACCCATGAGCACGGCTCACACTCGGGCAGCCATGTTTTCCAATTCGAGTACAATCACCTCGGGAAAAGTCAGAGCCATGGGGAACCAATGTGATGGTGCATGTATGAACAAATGTGATGCTGCATGTATGAATACAGCTTTAACCAAGTCCATTCAGGAATTGTTAGTCTTCGTGACGATTTCTAACTCAGTATAAATTTGAGTTTTTGCTTCGTTTGCTCCAATTCTTGAACTGGCCGACTTGGGTTAAAAAAAAAACAGGGATTTGGAGGCGCGTGGTTTCTGGGGGAGACTTACCCCATCTGCACTGGGCAGAGGCTGACCATTGATACCCAGGGTGCGGAACGGAGAGTGCGTGGACAGGCGCTTGTCCCACTCACTGGGCCGGTTCTCCGGGGCGGCTTCCATGAAGTTCCTCTTCAGCTCACTGATGCTGGCATGATGCCTGAGCAGGTCCTCCTGAGGCTTATCAAACTCCTACAGGGAGCAAAGTCCAGGGGGGGAGACAGTGTGGAGAGAGGGAGAGGCAGGAGGAGGGGGAGGGGGAAGGGGGCAGGGAGAGGGGAAGGGTGGAGGGGGAGGGGGCAGGGGGAGAGGGCCCCAGGAAATCGGGACAGGAAAACAATAAAAAGGGAGGAAAAAAGAGAAAAGAAGTGAAGACAGAAAGTTGGATGGGAACGGGAAGATGGAGGGTATGTTCGAGGTTGAGAGAGATTAACAAACAGGAGAGAAAAGAGAAAAGTGACAATCAGATTATATTGTGGTTTATTTTCTGTACAATTTGTGTTGACTTATTGCTGATTAAATGAACAAGCAGAAGCAGGGTTAATTGGTGATTCTAAAAGGAATGTAAATGAATAGCGATGATTAATTGAAACGATCACATTGTGGATTCTTGATAGATTATCAGCGACTCCTTCTGAAAATAAATATCAAGCGTGGCAGCTGATTCATGAGACCAGACTGGGTTTATAAAAAGGAAAGATTCACAGGAGTCATTGCCGTGATTTATCAGAGTCGATTCTTTTTTGGGGCGTTTGGGTAGGCGGGAGCTATATTTACACAACGCTGCATTAATAGTCTATTCATAGCATTAGGCTCGCAGTGAAACACGTCGTGAAAACAGGCGGCAAATCAAAAAGCAGGACAGGCGAACAATGGTAGACATGGAACAAATCATCAAAGATGAAGCCTTAGTGGAAATGGAAACCTGTTCATTTCACACAAATGAACAAAAGCAGTAGCAGCACTCATTTGGCAACATTTAGCAATAAGTTGATCTTTACTGGGATCTGCAAAATGTTGACTCCCAACACACAATGATCTGGCCAGAGAACAAACGTGTTTGTTAACCGTTAGTCATAACTTATTGTGGTTCTAAAGAGCAACTCAATGATAAGTGTTTCTCCAAATGTCTTTCCTTTGGCAAACACGTAGAATTATTTCTATTTTTATTTCTATGGTCAAAGATTTAATTTGCATAACTTGCGAGAAATTGCAATGCATTTCTGGCAAGTTAGAAACTGAGACGGAAGTAAAAGAGCAAAAGCAGGAACAGGAGAATACTGATGATCTGGGGAAAAAAAATATGTCAAATAAAAAAAATGGAGCTGCTTGTGAACAGTGACAGATAAAGGATGTTTACAGCCTCCATACCGAGTTTGAGTACCAATGCAAGTGTAAGACCCAACTACTTATTTGTTGTAAATTCAACAGGACTCTCCTGAAATAATTGGATTAGTTATGTTGCAACACACACACACACACACACACACACACACACACACACACACACACACACACACACACACACACACACACACACACACACACACACACACACACACACACACCATGTAATCTACAGCCAATCACTTACGCTGATGCAAAAATAAGTGTGAATCATGCCACATGCAAGCGTGATATTAAACAGTAGCCATTGAGCCAAAGAGCAAGAAAATACAGATAGAGACTGACGTCTCCAGAAGGGATACAAACCTCCAACATTAAAAGGCTATGTCTGATATAAATTGAGTCATCCTCAATTTTCTTAGCTCTTTTCTGTGAAAAATAAAAAGAACAAAAAGGTGTGGGTTTGTTTCAGTTCCCCTGTGTGTTGGCGTCAAACGGCCACACGTTGGACATGCATACTACAAAATTCACTACAGTGTTAATACAAAAAAGATTTCTATTTTCATAATGAGAAAAAAAAAAAAAAAAAGAACAGTATGACTGAAGTTTGACAGAAAGTTATCATGCCTGTTTTTAGTAAAGTGCACAAATCTATAATCATGCATGTGTGCATTCCAGGGTTTACAATAGCAAGCAATGAGAGGAAATGAGTGTCTCGAAAACTTTCAAACAGCTAATATGTGTAAAAACATGTATTCACATTGCCGTTATATTATTCTATCATCACCAGTTACTCACCGTTCACATAATCCATCTATTCTTACATTATTTCTATTTTTTTTTTTTTTTTTTTAAATATACTGCATGTGCATTGAACCTGATGTGGGTTTCATTAAAGACCTGGCTGTATGGAAGCACGACATGAGAAGAGGGGTGAGATTAGTCTTTTGGATGAGAAGCTCGATATTGTCAGAATGGAGGCGGAGAGATGGCTACGGAAATGTACACGAGGCTAAGAATCTGACCTTTCGCATTCGCACCACCTCCGTGCTCGTCACCTCAGACTTGTGCTACCCCGGGGGAGGAGAGAGGGACACACGTTAGCATCCTCTGCTCGTCGGCTTTAACACTCACATCTCAGCCAGAGTGGAAACAAGCCGTCTGAGGGCCGACATGCAGGAGCCCGGTGTCGGACACTAACCTGAATGTCCCCATTGATGGTGGATATCAGTGAAGAGTCTACTCCTCTCTGGTCCCTCCAAACTGCTGGCTACAGCAGCAAGAGAGACACAGTTCACACTCAGACACAGAGAACAATCTCTGATTTAAACTTTAGCAGCTTTGACTATGAGGCAATTACATCAAATAAAAAATTTAAAAAGTTCCTCATATTTTATAGTATCATCACCTACAATCACAATTCCCAGGCAATAGCTATGAGGACACATCGTCAATAATTTGTTGATCTTTTAAAAAGGCACCAGCTATTCTGTAAGGCATGTATGGTTAACACACACTTTTATGATGCTACATTTTCCTGCACACAAATATTTAGATTGAATTACATCACAAACATGTAAAACAGTGATGAGAGTGAAATACCTTGATCTCAGCCACAGCCTCGATTTTTGAGGGCTCCACAGCTTCTACGGTGACCGCCAGCTTTCTTTCCTCTTTGCGGCTGGTCTTGATTGGAGTGGAGGTCTGGGGCTGATCGAAAGGGGCCATGGGGATCCCCGCCTCGGCTAGAGCAGCCTGGGAGAAGACCGGAGCACTGACGGGACGGGTGCCTCTCACCACTAGACCAAGGACAGACGAAGGAAGCGTTAATAAAAGGAAATGTGTTTTTACACAATGTGTTACGGAGGGATAAGATTGCATCCACATGGGACATGATCAAATCCCCGAGGTGAGTAAAACAGCTAGAAATACAGTAACAAACAAAAGCGCATCTTTGCAAGCGGCCACGTCATACTTACAGTTCCAAGCCTCGATGAGATCAGATAAGTGCACACACACACACACACACACACTGCGGGGGTATACTGTACCTCATATGCTTCGTTTAGTCTCTTTTAGAAGGACAAGCACACGTCAAAATCGGAGGTGGGCCAGAAGCGAATATCCACAAAGTGGGATGAGAGCAAAAGCTTGGATTAGTTCTTGAGTTCTTGTTGCGATCCGACGATGGATGCAAAAGCAGACGACGTTAGGCTGTAAAGCTCGATGCGGTTGAACTGGTCAAATGCTGAGATTAGGAAAGCGCCATTTCTTCAATCTGCGAAACGCGAGCAGAGGTCCCTGGAATGAAGGTGAATGTGCGTTGCCATCTGTGGACATTTTCTCTTGTCAAGAAAAGTCAGCGTGTCCTGTTAAAACGGGCTGCAAATGTTGCGAAGCGTTTCGTGGCGTGAAGAAAGCGCGACCATGTGTGAGCTGCTCATCTGCAAATCCACAAACAGGTCAGAAATACCTGACTCTTTGAGGCCAACATCGAGTAGAACAAACCAATCATCAATGACATGCGTTTGTGTGAGTGGACGTCTTTCCTCCAGGATCCGTTTCTCAAACGGCGGTCTCCCCTCGGAAACAGCGATCCTCGTCTTGGCCACAGCAGTTGGACCGCTCACCTCCGCTGGGAAGTGGATGCGCTCAGGGACAACTGCTAGCACAAATACACAACCGGATGTTATTATGGAAATAAAGAAGAAAATATAAGGACATTTGCATTCACAGCGAAATAGACCGCCCAGCTAAATCTATGTAAGAAATATGAAATAAATGAATTAGATGACCGCTTACTCTTGACACGCAGTGGGTGCACATATTAGAACAACTGTGCACTTTAAAAACAAACTCAAATAGAAGTGCTTGTGCGTATAGCTGGACTAAATCATTTTTAATTATACCTGATTTCTTAGTGGCCACATCCAAGTGAATCAACCAATCATCTTCCACCTCTCTCGCTGCTGGACGCGGTTTCTGCTGCACCGCCTTCTCCTGCTGCCACATCTCCTCCACTGGAGTGATTACCTGCGGTGCTCTCTGCTTACTGGCTGCAAACTCTTTAGCTGTTCTTACTTCAGGATGTGTACGGACGCGTTCGTCCACTGCCGCTAACATAGAATACACACAAAGCCTCAGTCAGAGCACAGTTCCACTGGAACGTGCAGCGAGCAGGAGGAGATGTGTAATAACACGGTAACGCACACACAAACAGCAGAATACCTGGTACTTTTGCAGCAACATCTAGCAGCACAAACCAGTCATCGTCCACCCGCCTCGGTTGTGACGGTTTAATCTCCAACAACTTCACAGGGGGCCTCGCGTCTTCCATGATGAATTTTGGTTTCGGTTCAGTGGTCGCCACCACATGCACAACATGCTCAACCACGGCAACTAACAGAGAAATATGGGTAAATACAGCTGCTGCTGATTTTATTTCATTTTTGCAGGTGCGTGTGCAGTCCAGCTTATGAGTCACCACTCAACTGAGCTTTTTAATCATAGTGTATGTAGACGTTTTGTCAATGAGAGGTACCTGGCGGTATGACAACAGGCTTTTCGCGGATGATGTCGAACAGGACAAACCAATCATCTCCCCCTTCTCTCTCCCACGGTGATGCCATTTGGCTAGTTCTAATATCAGACAGACGTGTCTCTTCTTGCCTGCTGTCCACACCAATTATCGTCTTCTTCCATGCTCTAGTCTCTGCGGTGGTCACCTCAACCTCAAGTGTCTTCCTCACATCCGGAATAATCTCAACAGGAGTAACTGGCACAGAATCAGACAGAGTCAACGGAGCTGAGTGACAATAGTACATCCACCAAACAAAGCAAGGTAAAAGCTGCAAAGAGCAAATGTCTTTAAATGTAATATTTCAGAGCAAATCCTGGTGTAACATATTATATTACATATACCTGATGGTAGTGCTACTGCCTTTTCACGAGTGGCATCAAACAGCACAAACCAGTCATCGTCTCTCTCTGGCCGAGAAGGCTGCAGTCTAATCTGTTCAAGATCAACCTGCTGCAACTTTCGCTCGAGGCTTATCACTTCCATTTGCTGAGGTTGAACATCTGGATAGATTTGGCTCGGTACTGCCAGAGAAACTGAAAGCAAGCAGAATTCATACTCAAACTTCACCCAGAAGCGAGGAATCTGACAAGACATATTTTATACAGTTACCAACGAAAAAACCTGGCGCCCAGTTCACTTGTAAGTTCATTCTTTGGTGTAATAATATGTGGGGGGAAAAAATGAAAGAAACGTGTAGGCTGTGGGTACCTGGAGGTACATAGGCAGTTTCTCTGGGAACAACATCCAGTAGAAACCAGTCATCATCTGTTTCTCTGACTGGCTGGGATAGTGTCTGCTGTGCTTCGTCGTCTTTCTGCACCACAATCTCTTTCTGCACCAGAAATTGCACCACCTCCCTGGCCTCTATCGTTATGGTTTCAGCCACAGTAGATACGCGTTGTTCAGAATGAACTTCAACATACTCTGCCATGGTAACTAATGACAAACAGAATAAAGGAGTATTAAGACACTTATAATATGCTTGCAAGTCTTTATGATGGGCCTGGAGGGAAAGACGACAATACCTGGCGGCACATATGATGGTTCTCTGGTGGGAACATCCAGCAGCACAAACCAGTCATCTTCCATCTCTCTCACAGCCTGTGGCAGTGCTACAACTCGCTTTTCACTCAGAACGTGTTGTATTTCTGTGTCTGCTGCCATAATCTCAACTCTTTTTTCGCCCTCCTCAACGGCTGTTATTCTAACTAGAGAGACAAGTTCTTCTGGGGACACTTCAACACGCTCTGCAACAGCAACTGAGACAAAAGGAGATAAAAAAAAATCCTCAAACACGACGGACAGTACAGGGGATTTCAGAATAAGAGCGACCACAAAGTTAAGGATGATTGCGTTGATAAAAGTTGTGAAGCAGCACTGGGGATTTCAGCAGTACCTGGGGGTACGTATGATGTTTCTCTGGGAACAACGTCCAGCAACACAAACCAGTCATCATCCCTGTCAGGCAGCGGCTGTTGTGGCAACTCTTGTGGCTCTCTCGGCTCCTCTTCTATTATCTTTGTCTCCTCAGCTACTACTTCCCTAACATCCTCCTCTGTTGCAGCTGCAGCCACAGGGACAAAACTTTCTGCACCCATCTGGTCTCTTCCCTTCACGGTAACTGATAGGAGTAAAGTCGAGAGAACGTCGTTTAACACAAGCAGCAATACGCACTTCCTGTATATTAGCACGCGAGCACAAAAATAAAGCACAAGAGAGCCAACGTTTTGAAAAGCAGCACTGGGGATTTCAGCAGTACCTGGGGGTACGTATGATGTTTCTCTGGGAACAACGTCCAGCAACACAAACCAGTCATCATCCCTGTCAGGCAGCGGCTGTTGTGGCAACTCTTGTGGATCTCTTGGTGCTTCTTCTATTATCTTTGTCTCCTCAGCTACTACTTCCCTAACATCCTCCTCTGTTGCAGCTGCAGCCACAGGGACAAAACTTTCTGCACCCATCTGGTCTCTTCCCATCACGGTAACTGATAGGAGTAAAGTCAGTAGAAAGTCTTTTAACACTAACAGCGATACACGCGTTCTGAATATTAGCAAAGCAAGAGAGCCAAAGTTTGAGCAGTACCTGGTGGTACATAAGGAGTTTCTCTGGGAACAACATCCAGCAACACAAACCAGACATCATCTCTTTCCATGATGGTCTGTGGTGGTGGTGATGGGATCTCTGGTATACGCCGCACCTCCTCTTCTCTCGTTGTTCTCTCTTCTACTACAATCTCTGTTTTCTCCTCAAATGTTGAGATCTCAGTCAGGGAGGTGAAATACTCGCCTTCATCCACCTGAGCGCGTTCCACAGTAGTAACTAATGGTGACAGTAAACACACGGAATCCTTGAGCGTGGGAACAAACGTGCGGCGCCAAGAAGCTCACAGTAAAAGAAGCAGGACATGGTGAGCTGGGGTTATTCTCACTTGCAAGAACTATTTCCAAAAATGTATTACAGAAGGTAAATCTTAGAGATTAGTAGAGGTCTAAAGCGGTTTGCATTTTCACATACTGTACCTGGTGGTTTGAAAACAGCTTTGTGTGGAAGGCGGTCGAAAAGTATGAACCAGATATCCTCCTCTGCCACCTGAGATTGAGCCTCAGCCTGAAACCTCTCTGTAGCTTCTCCCTCAGTTATCGCCTCCAGTATTTCTTTCTTAAGCCATATCCTCGCTTCTTCTACGCTCTCCTCTAAAGTTACAACGTGCTGTACCTGCACATCTTCCCTTTTGTCCTGCGTCCGCCCTCTCTCATCTACAAAAGTAACCATCTTCTTAGTGCTGCGCTCCACCTTCTGGTATGCGACTACAGAAGTGGTACTGGTGGCATCTGAAGATCCAGACTTCAACTTCTCCTCCACCTCGTCTTGCCATTCCTTTTCTAGCTGGTGTAGCTTCCCTCTCAAGCTGTCCACAGACAGACTCTCATTTGTCACTTCTTTTTCACTCTCCTGCTTCATCTCGGCCCCTTCTTCTTCTTCTTCTTCAGGAAACAAGCCCTTTAAAAACACCTCCTTTATCTGCTCTTCTAATTCATCCACTTCATTCTCTTTTGTCTCTGTCGTCCGCACAGATTTCCTCGAGACGCCCTCTTCCTCTCTTAACTTATCTACCGCTTCCTTACCCAATTCCTCTTCTATTACTTCCTGAAGTCGCTCTGCCATCGCATCCCTTTCCAGGAGCATACCCTCTAAATCCCTAACTTCTCTCAGCCTCCTATTCAAAACATCCATCTCCCTTTCCAAGATCAGAGTTTCCTGTAGCCTCTCATCGGCCTCCTCACTGGTCAGTTTCTGCTCTGCCACACGCATGGCCTGTTCATCCTCCTGCTGGAGCTGAGCTAGGGGAGGCACTGGTAAAAGTAAAAAGGGAAAGCGAAACAATGACCATGAAAGGAACTAAAATGTGATTCATATTGCAGACCGTTAAAGGGTTTGTACCATCAGCATTCAAATTCTAAAAGTAATTTGCGCACGAAGAAACTCACATGGTTTGTCAACACGCTCAAGCGAGGATAGCCTGGAGATTCGGTCAAAGTAAAGGAACCAGCCATCTTGCTGTGTCAGAGTTGGTCGCAATAGCCGGTCCAGGGAGCTAATTTTTGCCAAGTTGAGCTTAGCTGACAACATCAGAGAAACAATACTGAACAATTTATATCAGATGGGGAAACAAACACAAATGTCAAACAGCAAAATGCTGAAAACGGGAAGAAGTCACAACATTTTGATGCATGTTCTCTAAAATCCAAGCTGAAGTGAAAGAGGTTCTGGGTTCAGATTTCATTCTAGCAAACTGTCAAATATCAGGCGTTGAAAGTGCAAATACCTGGCTGTTTCACATAATCAAAAGGTGGGACAAAGGGAAAAGGAGGATGATGATGGAGCAGGGCAGACCACTGGTCCTCCTTTCTCCTCTGCTGCTGCTCATCAGATGCCAGCTCCTGCCACGGTTGACTGACTGTTTGGCTGATGGTTTGAGAGCCACTCTTCCCGGTCTCATTGTCCTGCCAGGCTACTGTGACTGTGTGAACAGACTGCCCTTCCTCCCAGGACTGAATGAAAGTCTGCTCAGACTCCCCTCTGGCTGTGAAGAGATGACGAGGTGACGGCAGTTATGTAACGAGTCTGCTGGAGAGATGCCGGCCACTGTGAATGCTTCATAGTGCTTCAAGCGTGTTTCTGACCAAGTCAGATGCCAAGCATTTGTACCAGACTATTGTGAGTCCAGCAAAGCTGCGGTTAGAACAAAGCGGAATAAAAGATGCCTCTCATCCTTCACCACAAGAGCAGATGAAAAAGGGAAAAACTGGCGATTACTTTTCCATGTTCAAAGTAACCGCTTCATCCTGTTTTAATGCAGCCACCGGAGCAGTGATGAGTGAGTCGGTCAGTTAAGATGATGAACATAAAGCTACAAGCTGCAAGCAAATGAAAGCCATTGTGCAACACACATCGAGCAGCAAGTTCTGAAATTGCCAAAAAAAATGAGGAACAGCAGCCTCAAGACTGGAAATGCCAGTGTGTACTTAAGCGCGTAAGGAAACTGCTTATTTTTTCTTTCAGAGTGACCATAGTTACTCCGGTGATTCAAGGTGGGTGACATTTACCCACATGACAGAGAGTATGGTCAGTGTTGTGACAAGTTCACCATCTGTGCTGCAAGTGACTGCCAATGTTTTCAAAACGATTACAGGCGTAAAAGCAAATGAGCCAGAACGGACGAGCATGTTAAATGACGCGATAAGGCCGCCTGTAAGCGAGGACTTAACGAATGCGGCGAATGTGTCAAAAGGCGCTGTTGCGGCTCCACACAGTTCCTGGTACCTGGGAATTCAGGCGAAGACCGGGGTTTGTCAGACGACAGCATCAGCGACCAATCGTCAACCTCAGACCTAGTTGATGCTGAGAGTTGTCGCAGGAACTGGAGAGTTTCATCTCCAGCTGCAAGAGCGAAACACGTCAGAGAGCAGCTCATCGAACCTGTGCTGTAATAGGACGATTCCAACATGGGCTCGCACACTTGCACATACCTCCATCTAGGTTACGAGACAGTCGCTTGCTCGCAGAGCGTGTGAAGCGAGGGGCTGGACGGTCAATCAGGGAGATGGCCTGGCGGGTCTGGGCCTGCGTACGCCCGCTGTACCGGAACTTAGAGCCCAAGACGAGGAAGCGACGTGATGTGGGGGGCTCCACTGTTGGAACTCTGAGGGACAAACACATTCATTATACTCTCAGCCAACCACCATTAAATATATTCGCAACTTTAGTTTGAGCGCTCGACCCACGTAACAGGAGTTCAAATATTACATAATTTCAAATCAAAGGATTTGGCAATCCCTAAAAAATGGCATTGTTATGCAACAAGGTTAGCAGCAACTTCAACCTTTATCTTATTAAGGAGACAAAACCTTTGAGGTTTAATTCTAAGGTCAGGACCATAGGTATCCAGCTTTCGCTCTGTGGGTAACTGCCAGGGAGCCAATAGAAGGCTTAAGCTGCAGAGACCAGTTAGCCAATTATCTAGGGGACATGCGGAGCCTTAAAATGACCTCTGTTGCTGGGCAGGGAAGTGGCATTCAGAATAAAGCAGGAATGACGTCTTACCTGAAGAAGGTATGGTGTTCAACGCAAACTTTCCACAGCTTCTTTGAGGCTTTGTAGTTTGGCAGTTTAAAGCCAATTGTGCTTTCATACTGCTCTTGCTGTAAGTGAAAAAACAACAATGAAGTAAAAGTCGAATATGATGACCTTATGTTGACATTATTCTGCCATTGCAGTATGGCATACATCCCGGAGCTGCGTTGAATGAACATATTGTAAATCATTTCAAATTCTAAAAAGACAATTTCTTAATTTAAATATTAAACATTTGGATTAACCAAGTGGTTCAGTCAACTTAAGTCTATGTTTATAGCAAAACTAAGATACAACCCAACCAGATACAAATAATGTGAAAGACAACAATGAGATTATAATCCAACAATAACATTCTAAATTGAATACTAATGTAGTAAATTCAATATAAGAAAACAAAATATGTCCAAGAATAGCTGCAGCGATATAAATCCATGAGTAAAAATCCAACTGTTAATCTATCTAAGTATTCAGTTCCTCACACAATTCCAAGACCAAAGTACCAGATAGGTGGAGTAGGATGGAGGAGAAAATATCGGTGGTTTCCATGAGGTAGAAAATAAGAATAACAATCTAATTGCTATACAAAATATACAAATATACAAAAAAAACAGAATAGAAAATATGAATAGAGATTTACCTCTGATGGCCTGATTTTAATAAAGAAGCTGCTGCGTTTGTAAGAGATCTTCAGCACTTTAGGCCAAGGGAATCGGTTGATCCTCAGCTTGTCCTTGTACACCATCAGCCCACTAGAGCAAACCCCCAGTGTGATGTCGACACCGTCGAGATCCTGCATGCGTAAAAACAGGATGAAACAGTTATGATATTGGATCCCTGCATGCCGTCGCCCTCATCCTGCACTTCCCACAAGCAGTCAGTGGGAGGCAGACTTTCTCACACTACGGAGGACATGGCGTGAGGTCACAGAGTTTTAAATGATATTAATCTCTCCTATTTTTTCTGAAAGGGGGCTGACATCAATTTTGTAATTAAAATCTGGATGAAACTGATGTAAAAAATAATTACACAAAGGAAGTCGGTAAATCCTTGAACTTTGCCACTTTAGAATTCCCATGAAAACACAACACTAATCTAAACAGGTAACAAAATTGAATTTAAAAAAAACCTACCTTGGCTTGGTGCAGGTCAACTCCATACATGGCAAGTTTCTTGGCATTTTCCAGAAACATCAAGTCTGCCTGGGCTGGATTCATTGACCTGGATAAACACAGATGATAAGGGTCTTTTCAAAGATATGTTTTATTGTCAGGGTTATTTTAAGGACCCGTCAAATCGTCCAGTTATATAAGCGCTGAAGATGCAGAGATCCTTTACAGTTTGGGTCTGATGAATTGTGCTTTCTCAAACTTAAAGAAAACATTTGTCAAAACACCACCATGTAGCTACAATCAGAGGCCATCCCCTTTGATTACCTGTACGTGCGGTGCAGCTCCATCACCTTCTCCTCCAGCTCTTTGCCCTGTCCCGGGGCCAGGCTCAGATCCTTCACATAATCTATCCCATGGAGCTCTGGGTCATACTCCCCGAGCTCTGACTGGGCTGTGTAGGAGCCCAGCAGGGACAGTGTGACAAAGGAACAGGGAAGAACGCCTTGCAAAATGTCCTTCCTCAGCTGGAGGCACAGAAAGTACCTAAAGAAGATGCGAAAGAAAAAACAATAAGCTCACTTATGAAGACGTAAAAGCTGTATTCTGTTTTTAATGAGGTAGTAAAAGATTCTAATGTAGCGACATTTTTGTGAATACATGCTTGAGAGTGAGAGGAGAAGGTTGAAACCACTCGGTATGTATTGTATTTGAAGCTAATGCTAACAGCATTAGCTTAGCATAAAGACTGGATGCAGATGGAAACAGCCAGCCTGGCTCTGTCCAAGGTGCTAACAATGTGCCTACCAGCACCTCCAAAGCTCACTCAATACCATGTTGTATCTCAGAGAATAAGCAGATTTCCAAAAATGAGGAGCTATTCCTTTAACACGAGAGACATTCACCTGGTGAGGTCTTCGGTAAGCTGCGCTGGATCAGCAGGGTAGAACTTCACGCTGAATGTGAACTCGTACACCGCACCTGAAACCTGTTTCCTGATCTCTTTGGTGGATTCCAACCATGTCTGCGGAAATTTGGGGGAAATAAAAAAGGAACAACTGCTCACAGCCATTTTCAAGTATCACTTCAAATATCTCGTTTTTGCTCTTGCAGAACTGCCGGAGAAGAAAAGGCAGCCTACCTTGGTGGTTGGGGTTTCCCAGGTAGAGAGGCCAAAGTAATCTCTCTCCAGCAGGTTGACGTGTTCACACACCTTTGTGAGAAGGTCTTGGACTTTAGCATGTTTCTACATGAGAGAGCGAGAGAGAGAGAGAGAGAGAGAGAGAGAGAGAGAGACACAGACAGGGGGAGGGGGAGGGATATTCTTCAGTCTTCATAACCATGAAACAAACACAAGGCAACATCGTGTCATTTTGTAATTTGTGAGGTCTCTTACATCAAGCTCGCACTCAAACTGAGTGTCGTCCAGTAAGGTGACTTTGCATTGCATGGTTTTCTGTCGTTTGGAGCCTTTCGCCTCTTCTTCCTTCTTCTCCGTCTTCTCAGTCTTCTTTTCTTTCACAGGCTTCTCCTTCTTCGCCTCCTTCTTCGCCTCCTCCTTCGCCTCCTCCTTCGCCTCCTTCTCTTCTCCTTTGGCTTCTTTCTCCTGTTCTGCTGTTTCTTTCTCCTTCTTCTCTTCCTCCTCCTCCTTCACTTCTTCAACAACTTCGGGCTCCTTTTTTATTGCAGCTTCTTCCTTTTCTTCCTCTTGAACAATGATAGGCTGATAAAAGTCAAGACAAGACATTTGCAAAGCATGTCAGATACAGATGAAGTTTTCATTTTATTGTATTTATTATGATAGGGCTATACTTAAGATGACTACAGAGTTTAGTAAACAGCAAATATGCTGCAGCTGCTGCTTGTAGATTTCAGACCAGCATGGAACATTTTGGTTTCAGGCCAAGCTTTCAGCTCAAATCAGCATTGTTACTTTCGCTGAGCAAGCTGTCCACATCATAAAATATTCATTAGAAAGAAAAAAAAAAAAACATGTGTTCCTCCACTACAATCCAATCTGCTGCATGGATTTGTACACATGAAAGCTCTGCTCTTTCTTAATTGTCACACACTAGTGATTAACAGGAAAAACGTTGACATTCTGGCAAATGCAGCTATTTTCCTTCTTGCCTAGAGTTAGATGAGAAGATCAATAACGACTTCAGATCCGCCCATTAAATATGATGCTACATTAAGATTGCATAAAAACTGGAGAAAGGTGGAAACAGCGAGGCCGGCTCTGTGCAAAGACACGGCCTACCTGCACCTTGAAAGCTCACTAATTGCTTGAACATGCTTTATCTCCTTCGTTTTAAATCAGCACAAAAACCAAAGTGTAAAAACGGCAGGGGGTGAATGAATGTGCGTGACTATTTTTTGGCCCGGAGCAGCAACCTCCTGCAATCTTGTTATCACGGTGCCAACCAGCAGGAAGTCACTGCATCCGACAAAGAAACAGTCCGGTACATAAATCCCGGAAAAAGTTGTCATTTCTACACTAAAATGTGTTGATTATTAAGCTTTAAAAAGATATTGGTCGGCGGATTTTGTTACAGTCGGACTAAGCCAGACCAGCCGTTTCTCCACGTTCCCACTCTTTCTGCTGAGCTAAGCTAACTGGCTGCAGCCTTATAATTAAGAGTGGTAACAGTCTTCTCATCCAAGTCGTGGCAGGAGAGCGAATGAGCCGTGTAATATTTGTGTCGCACTCACCTGAGTCTCAGCGCTGCTTATCGAGTGCTGATCGGGAGCCTGTTCAGTGTCTGGCTCAGTTTTAAGCTCAGGCTCTGGATCTGCAATCGGCGCCTTCACCTGCTCCTCCTTTGGCCCTTTCACCTCCTTCTCCTCCTTCTTTCCTTTGTTCTTCCCCTTCTTCTTCCCTTTTGACTCTTCCTTCGGTTGCTTCTCTTCTGTCTTTTCCTCCTCCGTCTCTTTTTTCTGTCCCTCTTCTTTCACCTTGTCGTCCTCTTTCTTTTTAGCCTTCTCGTCTTTCGTCTTCTCCTCCTCCTTCTTCTTGGTCTTTTCTTCTTCTTTCTTCTTCTTTGTTTTTTCGGCCTCCCTTGTCTTTTCTTCCTCTCTCTTCTTTGCTTTTTCTTCTTCCCTCTTCTTCACCCTTTCTTCTTCCTCTGCTTTCCTCTTTGCTTTTTCCTCTTCCTTCTTCTTTACCTTGTCCTCCTTTTCTTTTTTCTTTGAAACCTTCCTCTCAACTTTTTCCTCCTCTTTACCCCCTTTCTTTCCGGCTTCTGCCCCCTGCTCTTTAACTTCAGCAGTCTCCTTCTCTTCTTCTTTTGTCTCCAATTTTTGCTCCTCCTTTTCTACAGCCTGTGTTTTCTCCTCCTCTTTCTTTTCCTCTTCTTTTTCCTCCTCGTCGTTTTTCACTTTCTCCTCATCCTTTTTCTCTGCTTTCTTCTTGGCTTCTTTCTTTTTCTTTTTACTGCCCCTCTTCTCAACCTTTTCTTCTTGTTTCTCTTTCTCCTCTTTCTGTTCTTTCTGTTCTTTTTCTTCCTTCTTTTTCACTTCTTTTACCTCAGATTTTTCTTCCTCTGCTTTAGCCTCCTTCGCCTCACTTTTCACATCTTCGTTCTTTTCCTCTTCGGACGTTTCAGCTTTTTCCTCTTTGTCCGCCTTTTCCTCCCCGGCTTTCTCCGCCTCGAACCCCTCTCCCTCAGAGCCCTGTGAGCGGCGTTTGAGGAAGGAGGAGAAGAGGCGAGACAGGCCTTTGCCGGCAGAGGTCCGGGTACGAGGCTTCAGCTGCTCCTCCTCGGGGGAGGTGGCGACGTCAGCGGGCCCAGGCTCAGGCGCCTGCTCCTGGGCCTTCTTGCTCGACTGCGCCCCCTCCGGTTCGGACGCTGCCGCCTCCGGCTTCTGCGCGGGTTCGGGTTCGGGTTCGGCGCCACTGGCCTTCTGCTTACCCTCGGTGTCTGCCTCGCTCACTGCACTTGCCTCTGTTGTCATGGTAGCCACTGGGAAGGAGAACAGAAAGGAGTCAGAGATGGAGAAAGGTCACATGGCTGTACAGTATGTGACACAGCATGACTATACTTGGAACACAACAAACATGATTAGGAGCAGCGGACTGTCTATTAGCCTGTTTACCAGGAAACATTAAATTACACTGGCAAGCAAATGTAATACGTGGATTGTACTAAACTGATAGAATAATTGAAGTGTACTATTGTTTATCAGTAAATCCCATATGTTCATGTTCGAGGACTATGATAAATGACTACAAAATAATCACCAACAAACATTTTTTAGTTGCCTAGTTTTTAAGTGAAACATTTACTGGTCCTATATTTTTAAATGTGTATATCATTGTGGAAGTGAAAAACTTTTAGTTTAGGCTCTTGTGGTCTGAAAAATTGTGACGTCACAGTCTGACATTTTATAGGTCAAACAATTAATAGACGCGTCATGAAATATATGGTGATGTCGTAAAAGAAAAAGAAAATCTTCTATCTTGCAAATAAGGTAATCGGTATGCACGCTTCATTATTCTCACTTACGGCCGATGCTCTACTCATGAGCAAATTGTACAATAAGTAATTTAGATTGCTACTGTAAGCTATTGTTGGTTGCCTACTCAAAGTGGCATAAATTAGATTTATTCGAGAAAAAATATGAAGCCGACCGCCGCCCACAGATTATATTCTAACTCAAACGCACATACACAAACATTACTCCACCACACAATGGCCCTCCTTGTTGACGAGTGTGTCTGTGTCTACACGGGGTTCTGAAGGAGAGCGCACAACGCTGCCTATCACAGACTCATTAAATCTCGCTGACACAAAGGAGGCATTCTGCTCCGGAGCGGCATATTAGCACCGCCTGGATCCTCCTTGGCAAGCACGCCGGGCTCTTCTTCTCACACGTCCATCCTGCACAGGTCATCTGAGGCACCAGGTCTCGGCAATAATTGACCATTTTATATCGTATCGTGGTATGAATGGTCAATTTATACCACGGTACGATATAAAATGGTCAATAACTGGTTTCAAATCAATATCTCTTGGTGAATTAGGTCACAGCGGGTCGTGCTGTAAACGTATGACCCCGGACTGCTTTATGAGAATCTGACTCAAAAATACTGTAGGCCGAAGCCAATATGCTACCTTCTGTCCTTTTCAGCCTGACTGTACAGTAGTTTTATGGCTGATATCAAGACCGCTGTCAATATGTAACAATTAAAGCATATTTGCCTAAATGAATTATTATATAAAGACAGTTGAACGACGGAAAATAATTCGCAACAATTTTGCTGATTAACTGTAATTTTTCAAGCACAAATAAAAAAAAAAAGAAAAAAAAGAAGCTTTTTTTCAGTGTTTTCAAATATATTTCAACCATTTCAAATATTTTCTGTTTCAGTCACTGTGAATTGAAAATCTTCCAGTTTGTCCGTTAGTCAGACAAAACTGTAACCAAACTGTGAAACTGGGAGGGACATTGTTCTTCATGTTCTCACATGTTATAGACTAAATAATGGATTGATTAATAAAAAATATTAATCAGCTGATTAATCGATTCATGAAAATAATCGTTAGTGTCAGTCCCCTAACAATCGCACAGTACAAGAGCCTCGGAGTTTAATGAACATGACTTTGATTCACTAGTTTGGCAGCGAGAGGAGAGATCTGGTATATTTAGAAACTTCTAACCAGCTCATTAAATCCCACAACTGACTGCAATACACTGCAGGTATTATGCAATCCCGCTACACCGTCTCCTAAGATGTATCAGTTACAGTAGATCACCTTGCAATCAATGTTTGTCTTCAATGAGATTGACTGGCATCGTGTCTGTACTAGGCATCGTCTAATTGATGACCAATGTGGCCGCGTTTGTCTCTTCCATATGTAGTTCAACCCAAGTCCCACTCTGCCTTGTATGGAGTGGGGGAGGGGGATGCTAGACAGGCAGACAGGCAGACAGGCAGGCCAATCTTACAGATGTACAGGGCCGCCCCAAAGGGTGCAGCCTGGCCCTCCATACCATACACTTCCCACTGGCACTACAGGACAGCAGGAGGGGAGGAGGGGGTACGCACAGACCAAATCCTCTTTAGCCCTCCCTTTGTTTGAGTCCAGTGACCAATAACTGTGCTGCACACTATAACTAATCCTGCCTACCCTTCCCCCCACAAGACCCCCCATAGGCCTATTCCCTAGGTCACCACACACACACACACACACACACACACACACACACACACTTATGCATCAACGCTCCCGGGCTCCTCTGGGTCTTTTAATGCTCCGTCATCTAAATTGTGATTGTCAGAACACAGACATGCTTCTAATGGACCAGCTGAGCTTGTGTCTGCTGCCTCCTCTATTTTGTGTTGCCTATCTAACATCTCTGCTATCAGCCAGCTGAGCAGGACTAACCTGCATCATGACTGATTGAGATAGCGACAGCCCCGCCACAGGATCTCTAGAAGAAAGCAGCATCAATCTCTCATAATATGATGCACATTTCTTTTTTGGGTGTGGAGGTAATTAGATGAAATATTGCTGTGCTGTAATAAAAAAAAAAAATCTGCCCTCAATCCTGTATAATTAGTGTCTCTAATGAGCTAAATTATAGATGAAGAAGTAGGCCACCCTCTAGCAAGAGTGAGCTTGCAAAGAGCTGCTGGATCAGGCGCCAAGGCCAGGCCTGGAGTTGAATTAGGATTTGATGTAGCGTTTCTGTGAATTGCAATTGATTGTAATGTTCCCGCAGGAAGATAATTTGAAATTTGTTAAGACTCAGTGAATTATACTCCAAGGAAACGTTATGTTTGACTTGATTTCAGGAGACCAAATTACTTTGCATTTTGCGTCAATTAATTAGTTCACATGCTTAAACAGTGTGAGCTCCATTTCATTAATTAAAATTATGCTAAAATGCTAGCCCAGTGAGCTGCTACTAATGCCAAAACTCACGCTAAATGAAAATTAATCCAAGTCTCAAGTTTTTGGAGAGAAAAAAAAAAGATACCAAAACCGTTATACAATTTGCCAGTGATGTCGCAGTGTGTTTGCGTGTGATGAAATGAGACGAGAGGGCTGAATGGGGGAGAGCTTGCAGAGGAGGAGGTATAGTGTATAAATAGCTACATGTGCTCAGGATGCAGGGACTCATTAGCCTTTACAGACAAGCTCATATCTATTTCTAGTCACAGTGTGCTGCACACGACACACAATTGCACATGTGCATACATGTGTGCACGGCCACTACGTCTTGGAGACAGCAGAGAAAGGGTTAATTTGTTTTGAGAGAATTCACCAAACACTGGTCACTGACTGACGAGTAACGGGAGCTCGACAAGAACTTTACCCCGTAGGAGTACTGGTACAAAAAGAAAGCATGTTTCCTGGGTACTGAGAGTAGGCTTAAGGAATTAGAAGGAGTTTAGAGTTAATCATCCCCCAAGTGACCAAGTGAGATTATCGCCATCTATCTACCTGCCTACCGTATCTATCTCACTCAGTATCAATCTGTCTCCCGCCACTCTGTCTCTCTCTCTCTCTCTCTCTTTCTCTCTCCGTCTGTCTCTCAGGTCTGCCTCTCTGGGTGTGCGTGCATCTGTGTGAGAGAGAGAGAGAGAGAGAGAGAGAGAGAGAGAGAGAGAGAGAGAGAGAGAGAGAGAGAGAGAGAGAGAGAGAGAGAGAAATAGCGAGATAGAGAGAGAGCTAGAGAGGGGGGGAGCCTGGCAGAAGCACAGCATCAGCTGTGCTGATTCATGGTTTTATGAGGAGCCCCGCCTACCTGGCTGAAAATCAACAGAAATGAACTGAAAGCCAAGATATCAGTGCTCTGGCCACATGGTGGCTCGTATTAACCTCTCTAAGTAAACACAGGCACACATGCCAAAATGCACGCGAACACGTGCCTGGATAAACTGTTTGTATGTTCAGTTCATACACACGAGTCTGCCCAGCAACAAATCGGGGAAATGGGCAGGCACCGAATAGCTCACGTTATTATAGTGTACATTATGTACTTCTCATTAAACCATCCTCAGATGTAAAATATTACTGGTAATATTGTCACGATTATGGAGAGGCATATGTAGAGTGACTCAAAAAGAAGCCGTGCTCCAGCTTTGCATGAAGACCTGTAATCATAGATTCTGTGACACTTTATCTCTTGCGTGCACTGCGTAATACACTCGACAAAAAAAGGTATTTGGCTGCACGTTTATTTTAGTCAAGTCCTATGTGTAAACCTATCCCAAAATCTGGACTGATCAATACACGCAGATGGTCTGTGAGCCTGACGCTGTAACTTGAACCGACATGGGAAAAGGAGGAAGGAGCGTGATTGATTTACTGCGGTCGAGCTGAAAGCAATTCTGAATCCATCTCCAGCGTCAACTCAGCCAAAAGCCATCGGAGGAATAGTGCAAATGTACATTAGTGCACATTATGAAAGAGGTGCTCTTTTTGATAATGGAAAGTACGAGTCATTAGCGAGACGATTACTGCGGGAGCACTCTACTGTGAACTCAACTTATATGCAAATTAAATACTATAATTTGATTTAAAAAATATTTGTTTAAATTATGCAACGGTTTGTTTTTTTTATGTTTCTTGAGCCAGGAAAACCCACAGACTCCATCATTTATGAAGGGAAGAGTGAACACAACTGTATGTGGAGTCTGTTCCTTATTTAGTCATGCACACACACACACGCACACACAACAAAGTAGTAGTCTCATTGCACGAATGCATCATAACTCTCAAAAGAGGATTAACACCAGCAAGCTCTTCTCGGGCCTCGGTGACCTCACTCTCACACAGCAGAACCAGAAACATCCTCCAGCATCACTTCAGCTGCTCTGTAGCCACAGCTCTGCTGAATCAGCAGCCCAGGAGACCCCGAGCTCCCGGGTCTCGTCCCGGTCATTTTTTAACCTCCGCGGTAACTTCTGTTGCTCCTGATGCGCTAATGTCTCGGCCTCGACCTCATCCTTCCTACGTCATATCCACAGCGCTTCATAAAAGATTATCTGACTATATATATATCCAGCAGTATCATCAATGGAGATGAGGCTTAGTGGATGAGTTGCTCCTAAGTGCATTGTGGGTGGCAAAGGAACAGACACGCATTCAAATATGCCGCCCTCCAGCAAACATAGATATTTTTAACCCGTGCACGCCTCTTGGGGTAAAAGCCAGTCTTGTCAAGCGGAAAATGAAAATCCGTAAGCAATGCCTCTCATCTCTGAAACAGCAGAAAAAACAACAACATCTGTGCAGACACATTCTTGGAGATGGCTGTAACACACCTCACAGAGAAGCATTGGAGACCAAAAACACCCTGACATGACGGACATCATGTGGAACAATAACGACTTAACATAAGAATGAGTTGGGGGATAAAATATGACAATCAAGTCACCTGTAGTCATTTAAAAATATTCATTTAGGATCTGTTTCTTTCAATACATCCTATATTATGATACTATATCATCATTGAATATTATCAGACCTCCATACCGTACTTGTGAAGATGAGCCAAAATTTGAGAAACAGAAAATAGAATTGTTTTTCGCCCATATAATTAAGGGGGGGGGGGAAACAAATACATTTGATATCATTTATCATCAGTTACCAAACTGCATTACCTATTGCATTACCTCTCGATATAACCGCGTCTTAATTCAAATAATTTAATAAAAGTGAGTTTTCCTAAATAACATTTTTTTTTTTTTTAAAAGTGTGTGCTCTCTTCGATCAGAGGAATAAGCTGCATGCTCATCCCTTTTCACAAAAACAACTCGCATGAAGAAAACACATCGCTGCCTCCGCTCAGACGGAGCGCTCGTGATTTATGGGGGTTGTTATAAAACAGCAACGGAGCTTAACTGTTGCAATTTATAGGCTGTATCGTTTTTATTTGCTTCAACAAATCATCGTGTAAATATCGCATGGCACCATAACCTCACACGACCTCAATTTCCAACTTTTTTTTGTTTTTCTTTTCTTTTTTTTTTTGTCCTCTCAATTAAAGGGTACAAAACAGTTGTTGGCTGCGTCGGGCCAACGTGCCTGGGTATTTAAACAATCTGTGTATGAAAATGGCGCCGAATGTGCAACAACACAAATAAACACCAACTCATCCCCAGCGCCCGAGGAGCAGAAACCTTAAATGTGGCTTACCTACTCTAGGATTAGCATCAATGGGAAAGCAAACGGCACGAAATCCGACAAAATCCTGTATTCCGCGCGTTCAGAGGAGAAACAATGTTGCGGAGCGACGCACGCTTTGTTGTGCTGAAGGTGTCCGAGGCTCGTAAAGGGGAGGAGCCTCGCGCCGGAGACTCGAGTTGACCAACTGAGCGCCGACCGGCACGCCGAGGTGGAGGAGATGGGGCACAACTTTCATGTCACGCTGATTAGATCTGCACTAAATATAAAGGCTTTTCCTCTAAATATGTTAAGATGCTGCAGCAATCTAACCTTGGGGGGGGGGGGATAAAAATCTACAGTAATCCACAAGCGTTCAAATCTGCAGATAAAAGGACAGATTTCTATGAGTGGCAGTACTTTTAGTTTTTATTAAAAAAAAAATTAATAAAAAGGGTTTTTTTACATTGTCAGGTACATTCACAACTCATCACTATGTTGAGACAACTACATTTGTGCCTTGTTGAAACAGTCCCAAACAGGCATGGAGTAAAAAAAAGAAAAAGGGGGGGAGGGGGGGGAGTGCAATCATTAACACAGTAAAATGTCCAGAAGCTGGAGGGAGGCAGCAGGAATATTCCTCAGAGTCCGGCCCAGTCTTTTCAGCGCCTTCATCTGCACAGTGCGAGGGTGTCAGGACTACAACCGTGAGATATTAAAGTTGCCAGTTACAAATTTATTAGAAACTGAAAATATGTGCCAACAGATCCACCCTCAACCATCTTATCTACCAATTAAAAAAAAAAAAAAACCAGCACATACACACAAGCTGTCTTTACGGACCCCGGCATGGTCCCCACCCATCTGCCTGACCCCATTAGGCCATACGGCTCATATGTAGAGGAGAGGGGGGGGGGGTGTAAAGGGGTTCATTATTCTCACCGCTACACGGGGTAAGACACCATCACCTTTGTCTCACAGAGGCATGTTCATGTGGCATGCACAGCAGCGTCGCATGTCATTTCTGGGCAAAGAGGGAGACACCAAACAACAGAAATGTCTCTCTTGCACAGTAACTGTCGGTTATCGTGGTTTTTCTCTTCTTTAGACTTTGATCACTGAACACAGTGACGACACCTAAGCAGCACAAAACCTGGCGGCGTTACACATTAACTGTGACAAAGCGCATCGACGGGGAGAAGCCGATGAATCCCAGAAAGCGAGTACTTTGGGGGACATAGTTCATAGTTCTGTGGCCTCGGCTTTAGTTTGGGATGAAATGATCAAGTCAGACAGATAACAGAGGCGGAGCGGGGGGGGGAGAGGAACAGCGACTGCATGAACTACAGGCGTTGCCTTCCGTTGCTTAGGAACCCCTGCCCTGCCCTGCGCCTCCTGCAAGGAGCAGGTGTTGAGCTGGACCCGGGAGAGGGAGGAGAGACAGAACTGAGAGGGGAGGAGAAGAGGAGCAGCACTTACAGACCCGCGGTCCCCTGAGACGGTGACAGACTGCAACCACAGACTCTGAGACGACCCACTCGCACGATGGTGGACACACCCAAAAAAACACTGACGCACACTTTACGTTTCCCCGGTCGCCCATTTGTTCAAAAGCACGGAGCAAACACGCACATGCCGCGGTGCGGTGCATTACTCCAGCTGAGTGCATGGGGGTTATGTTTGTTTGGAACATCTTTATCCCTCTCTGGCTCCATCACTCAGTGATTATATAATGTCCCATACCCCTTCTCCCAAAACATCTCTCTTTGACTTTCAATGATGCATCCGAGCACGCATCTCACACATAATAAAACACACACACACACACACACACACACACACACACACACATGCACGCACGCAACACGCCGCCTTCCCTCCCGTATCTTGTGTGAAAACAACTTGCGCAGCTTTGAATATGCTCTAAATATGAATTTTGAGTGCATGTGATGGAGGCATGGTTGCAGGGGTTATATTTGTGCCCAGGATCCGAGCTCTCCAGAGCACTAACGGGATTGATGGTAACAGCACATCAATATTCATAGTGCACCATTATGTTATGAAGAATTCATGAACCGGGAATGTTGCATGTTTCTGCTCCTTTCTGCCAGCAGACATGTTGCCCATTCTTCTCGTCTTGGGCCAAGTTTCAATTCTCGCCTTCATGCACAGCTTAGAGAATTTAAATTACACAGCGTGACGGTTCCTCAAAGGGAGGAGTCAGGACATTATGTTTAAGATTAATAGATTCATGTTCTATAGCTTAGCACAGAGAATATGGCAGGACAACTTTCCCAGAAAATGAGTCGTGGATTTTTAGCAGATAGTAAAACTGCCATAAACATTTGCATCCAGAGACGATGCTCAGCGATGAGTGAGATTGGAAATGACGTGCTTATATAATGCAGCACTTGGATGTCATCTGAGATCTCTTTAGAAGACACAGTACCAAGCCCTGGAGCTCACAGCACGCTGAACAGATTGTGGCAGACATTCTAGGCCACCTAAGTACATGCTACATTGTGTTTGATCATCTGATGCTACTGTAAACGGATGTTTTTATTAGTTTACACCGCCACCTAGTGGAGATGCAATTTAATCAACTGTTCATATGCATGTGGCTGATTTGACTGAACAGGTTTGCAGTAAAAAACTAGCCTGTAATAACAATTATTATATCTCCTCTACACTGTACACAGGGCAATCTTGGTATACATATGGGTACTTTAAGTTATATAGCAAAAAAACACTCCATGGTGAAATATCAAATCACTAGTTCAACGTTAGTTATTTGCTGAGAGAGAGAGAGAGAGAGAGAGAGAGAGAGAGAGAGAGAGAGAGAGAGGGAATCCCCGCCAATACTACTCCACGTCAGCACAGAGGGGTAAGCATGTGTTCATGAGAGATAAAGATGTGTTTGTGTCACACTACCCCTCCCAAAAATGATTTGGTGTGGGCACACGCAGGTTAATAACAGCAGTGTGTCGTACTTTTTAGTAACTAAAGCTCTCACTAGGATTCCTTCACAATCTATTCTTCAGATCTGTTCGATGCTGAACGTTGAACAAGATGTCGTACATTTCTCTTTCATGAACTAAAGTGCTTTTTCACCACACAAAATAAAGAAGGAATCGTGGCAGCGAAGCAGTTTAACAAGCAACTACACGCACGTAGAAGATACAGAGTCTTCACTCAGAGCCCAGCGGGAGGGCATGTCAAATAGAAATCATGAAAAATTAATATTTAATAGTCTCTATAAGGAACGATGACTTCTTGAATCGTTGCATGAATATAAATGAAATGCTTCTTTGCAGCAGAGGGCAGGATTGTTTCATTATAACTAAACTCTGCATGACTTTTAAATCATATTGTGGTACATTAAGGGGGGGATTTGTACATATATATATATATTAAGGTAAAATAATTGTTACTCTTTATGTACCATTGCCAAAATGGCAGTGCAATACCCTCCAAATTAGCAACATTAATGAGCAAAACCACAGCTCGGATGTCTTTGTTACACTTCTAGACTCTTTTTTTTTTTCATACAACTTAGTTGGTGGTTGGTACTCACATCAATGTAGAAGGTTGTTGTAGATGGAGAGGACAATCCCAGACCAGGTCAGAGAGAGGGGAGAAAAAAAAAGAGTGTCTATTCAGTAAAATACTTACTTCAAGTATGTGACAGGACATAGAATAGAAAGTTTACACAAATGAATGTAAAAGGTGGCAGCAAATATAGTCAAGGGGATGTACAGTACCCTGCTAAGTGAATACTGCACATAACAACGACGAAGGTATCACACAGCTGAATCAGAACATGAATAGCTATTTAAAAGTAACACGCAGCCAGGTTACAGTCGTGCATGTAATAAATACTTCTGTTAACACTGCTGGTCCACTAGATTACTACTTCTGTTATCAGCATAATAAACAGACACATAAAACGCACCTACTTCCTGGAGGATACCCTACCTGTTTACCTTTGACTGGGTTGTCTCGCCTGTGACCACTAAGCTAGGTATCTGTGGTTTGTTAAAGTATTTGGCCCCAGAGTCTCTTGGCTCGCGGAGGCCGCCTCACAACAAACCTTTGGCAGACGTTTCTGTTCATGGTCAGCAGACACTCGGCAGGCTGCAGCAGCAGGCTGGCTCGTCCTGGTTCTTATTTTATTGTTTTCTCCGGGTAGGCTAACGGCACAAACATTTCTGACCTGGTCGCGTTTGACATAATCCCTCTAAATACGGAGCAGTGAACTCTGAGCGAACCGCCGCGCGCGCACACGGGAAATGAAAGCGACCTCGAAGAGGTGTGCGAATGTAAATACGACGAGTCCTACCTGCGCAGACAGGCGGTCTCCTCTGTGAGTTTTCCCTCCACCTTTAGTCGGTTGCCATAATTCCGGTGTTTCCCTCCGGGACAAGTTGGAGGCTCACTCCTTGCGCGGGTTTCCACGGAGAGGCGGTGTCGCAGCCGCAATGACGAAGCACTTAGTCGTGATGGGTGGAGATCCGAGGTGGGAACATTACTCTAAACACAGGGGTGGGAGAGTGTCAGCATCGAAATGTACCTAAAGTAGGCTACCACAAAAGTATAAGTACTCGTTATGCACAATAGACAATTGCATAATAATGTATAGGCTATTTATAGCGGCCAAATTATTATTTATTATAATCATTGACTCATGTTCATAATGTTGCAGGTGGTAAAGGTTGAGGTTGATCAATATAGTAATACATTATCATGAATTAGTTGATGATATTTCGTATTAATAATCTGCATTCACAAAGTAACTAGAACGTAAATCTTAATATATATGTATTTCCCCTCTGGACTGGGTGTAGAGTATAGAATGGCAAAAAAAATAATGGAATACTCAAGTAAAGTACAAGTACCTCACAAATGTACAGTAGCCTACTTGAATACATGTTGGCCTACTTAGTTTATTAGTGTTAACGTCCTCATAGATTAGTGGTTACTTTAAAGTAATTATATACTGGTTGTCTCTTAGGAAGCAAGAGACAACATTACTTATACTTACACATGTCATTGCATTTCTGTTTACCTTTACAGGTGACTCGGGTGCAGTATAGTTCCTGGAGCACAGTGGTTGTTAATGGATGAAGTAATCCAAGCGGCCTCAACACAGATGGGTATGCATTTAAGGAGGGATATCATTTTGGCACAAAGGATTCCTTATCAAAATGTTACCTCAGTGCAAAGCAGGTGCATTCTCCAGGTTATTCTGCTGTATATGTTTACTTGATTTAAGTATCGGTTTCTAGGCCTCAGAGGAATGTGTGGTTAGAGATTAAGCGTTTGTTCAACAACCTGCCAGTGCCAGCGATATCAGCAGTCACATTCACAGCCCCTGAACCTGGAACCAAACTTTAGTGGTGGCTCCACACGGGGGCGCTGTTGTGCGTGTGCATGTATGGCGGTCGAGTTGCAGGTAAAGGCTGTTATTTATTTTTAGGACACCCTTTGCAGCAGAGTAGACCTATTTAAAGTCGCCAAGCAACACAACACATGCTAATTACTGGAAGTAGTTACTGTAACAAGTAGTTCCTGAATACATATGAACCAAGAATTAACAATTGATACTGTGTCATTGATTGGTTGATTCATGTTCCTGGTTGTCATGGAAGTAAGAAGTGACTAATCATTACTTCCTTGTTAGATTACATAATAACTAGTATAGTTGCTATTTTAAAATAAAGTGAGGCATCCTTAATGTTCCACTGTAATTTAAAATATTTTTTAACAAGTAAATATTTTTTTTTGGGGGGGGACGTATATCAGACACAAATTATTATTCCAAGAAGAGTGTCTTTTACATGTTAAAACATGTGTAAATGGGATCATTTAAAAATGCATTGTAAATTCATGGTGGCCTTACCATATCTTTCCACCTGTGTCCCCTCAAGTAAAGTAGTGTATCAAGTGTACAAGGTCGACACACAAATCATATCTATGGCTCCATCTGATGACTTTGAGTATCTCTCTAAAAAAAAAAACTGTGAATCCCCAAAAGGCAAAGCACACTTACGAAGCAGCTGCTACAGCCGGAACATCTGTGAACATGTGAACATCTGTGAACATCTGTGAACATCTGTGTAACCCAGTGGCCAGTGTTGGCACTGCCCAAGTAAGTTATCAAATAGATTAAAGGTGTATTCCATAGCATTAGTGCACCTGTGTATTTTTTTCTTTCTTTCTTTCTTTCTTTCATAGATAGATAGATAGATAGATAGATAGATAAGCAGTGCCAATATAATTCCATTCCATTCTCACATGCATTATAATTCTCACACTGAAGAAAACACCTCTCCTCCATTATCGTGCTGAGCAGCCAGGATCCACCCAGTGCGCTTAACTTTACACACTTTACTTCAGCCTTCTGGATGAAGATAAGAGCAACTGTCACCACCAACATGCAGTTCATACACGTGAACGCAATCCTCACTGAACACATGTTGCCCTCTGGCGAATGTTTTTATAATTGTTTCATACAGGTATTCTGCGATAATAAAAAGAAAGCAGAGATAAATGGATAGGTATTTATTTCATATAAACCTGCTCATATGTCGATGTTGCATCCACAGAGACAATTTTATGTCATGTGCGCGACCGTTTTGACACCACAGAAACTGTTTTTTTTTTTTTTTATAGTTTTGTGAGAATATAAATGGGTTTTAATGCCTTTTCTGGTTTTTATCATACAGGATAATAATGTGCTTATTCATAACACAGCGCCTGATTAAATGTTCTATTGAACAATAGAACTGAGTTTGTATCAGTCCTCAGTGAGAGCAGCGTGGCAACCCCTTATTATGTTTCACCAGGAAGAAAGCAGCACAGGAAGGATAACCACATGCCTCAGTAGGAATAAAAGCGACTCCTCGACGGATAGACTGAAGTTATGACTTTAATATGGCGGATAAAGGTCCTTTTTTAACTTCATGTATTATTTTCTACCTCTCGATCGGAGCCGCAATATTCCAAATTCTCGAAGAGCCACACTGGATATCAGCCAGAGACGAATATATCCAACAGAAGGAACAGATTTTGAAGAACCATGCCTGCTTAACAGAGGAGGATCTGGGTCAGATTTTGGAGGTACGAACCTGTGTTTTATTATGACAGACAAAAAATAAATAAACACGGCTGTTAGAATGATGTTGTCCATTTATCCTGACATTGGCTTTATGTGAGTAACTTTCTGTGGGATTGACCGACAAAAGAGCTCCCAACAACTCTCACAAAGTTATTGGATGAACTGGTGTTAGGCAATGAAAGAGTAAAAGGGAAGCGCGTCTCATTTACATGTCGGCAAAACACATAACCGGTTTTTCCTGATTAAGAACCACCATATAATATGCAAACAGCTGGTCGAAGTGAATGATCCAATACTTAAAAGGACTAAAATGCTCTTTGTTGAAGTGTTCGTGTTTGTGACATGGCAGAATAGTCCCGAGCTAAACTTCGTGACGCGGCGGTGTGCGGAGCGTGAAGGAGCCTGTCTCCTTCCACCGCAAATATTTGCATGTTTGCGTAAGGTGTGTCCGCTTACAATGGCTGCATATAGATCCGAAATAAGCCATAATAAATGTTTTCAGTGAGTTTGTACTTCACCACACTATCGCTCTCCCAGATAGTGTCAAACGCCGCCGGCCGAGGTGTGACCATCACCGGGGACAAGCACCGGAACTCGTGGGACTGGGCCAACTCTGTCATCTTTGCTGCCACCATTGTCACCACCATAGGTTTGTACGGCATCTACAGTATTTGACGCTGATTAAATAAATATATAATTCACGCGTCATTTATTTACTTACTTTTGTTTATCTGTGAGAGCAGTATTGTATAACCATTTCATGAATGCATTACGCAAGGACAAAAATGCGGGGAAAAGCTCAATACTACTTTATAAGATGAATAACTTATGAATGCTTTATACATTAATCATCAAGAACAAAAACAAAACAAAAATGTTTTTGTCTTGAAATCATCTTGAAACCCTTGGCCATGATTAATGAACTACTAAAATCTGGCTTAAAATGTTTTCTTTTTTTAAAAGAACAATGAGAGAATCTGCCATTGTGAATTAATTGTTTTGTAAGTTCATTATTTGCAAGTGATCAAACAAATAGATCTTCCTGCAAAATGACTAACTACGCAAGCTAAAATGACAAAGCATGTAATACTAGACGGTGATACTTAATAGCCCTGTTTTATTTCAACCTGGCAACCAAAATGCTATCCTTATTGCTTTATTTCACACCCATAAAGGATTGATACATTACTTAATAACAATTAATAAAGTCAATAATGACTTTGTATAAACCTTTATAAAATATGACTTATATCTCTCAGAGTTGTGCCTTCATATTTCCTCTTGTAATCTACAGGTTATGGTAATGTTGCTCCCAAGACTATAGGCGGCCGTGTGTTCTGCATCCTGTATGGTCTGTGTGGGATCCCCCTGTGTCTGGTGTGGATCAGCAAGCTGGGCTCATTCTTTGGAGACCGGGCCAAACGTCTGTCCCAGGTTCTGATCCGTAAAGGGGTTTCAGTGGTAAGAATCTGACTGAAAGCTGGAGCTTTAGTATCTGTCTGAATACTGTATGAAAAGGCAGCTCCATCCAGTTATTTTAACATAAAGATGTTTTGCGTTTCTTTTCTCCGTTCTGTCAGAAAAAGGTCCAGTTAACCTGTACAGCCTTGTTCCTGTTATGGGGGCTGTTGGTGCACCTGGTGATCCCTCCATTTGTTTTCATGTCTGTGGAAGGATGGAGCTACCTGGAGGGCCTTTACTTCTCTTTCATCACGCTCACGACAGTTGGTTTTGGAGATTATGTGGCCGGTTGGTTTAACTCATGCAAGTTATTTCAGAGAGTTAATGTTTCTCTGAGGTTATTTGTGAGTCTGTTTTGTTCGGTTCTTTGTTATAAAAGTCACGCATGTGCATCGATTCTCGTTTCAGGTGTAAATCCAAACATGGACTACCCCAGACTCTACAGGGTGTTTGCAGAGTTGTGGATCTACATGGGCCTGGCCTGGCTGTCTCTGTTCTTCAGCTGGAATGTCCACATGGTTGTGAAAGCTCACAAGGTGCTCAAGAAAAGAAGACACAAGCACAAACACTTCGACAACGAGGAACCTCTGTCTGCAGAGGAGAAGCACGACTCACAAGGAAGGCCGTCCGTTATCGACATCTTCAACTTCCTATCGGAGAAGGATGACGACTACAGCACTGTCATCAAGGAGATTGGAGCATATACATTAAGGCCTTCAGTCAACATAAACCGCTCTAAGAGCTGCAGTGACATCCTGACCACCAACATCCAGACCCTGGATCAATCGCCTCGGCACAGACGCATGATCAGCATCAGTGAAGTGTTTGTCAATGCAGAGCCTGTCGCGGACGAAGGCGAATGTGAGTTGCGTCCTATAATACAAGAAAGCAACGAAGACCCTGAATTGGCAGAATGTGCGATGGCGGATAATGCGGATAATGAGGAGAACGAGGACAGTTGTCCACTTGATTTAGAAACTCATGGTATCATTTTCACTGCACCTACAAAAGATACCAGGGAAGAGGAAAGTGTACAGCATCCTGGTGGTGGAGGGTCTAGGTTTAAAATATCCAAGGTAGTAGAGAACAATTTGTTAATGGATAAAGATGAAAAAGGATAAAAGTTTTTTCTAAAACTTCCAATACAATATTATAGGTACTGTTATAAATACTGTTGTGTGTCTAGAAAACAAACATTTAGTAAAAATGATACTAAGTAAATGACGGTTTCCTGCTTTACAATTACATACATACAATGAGCCAGTGTCTGTAGTGGGTCAAATATTACTCTTCCTTTGCAAATGGTGAATCAAGATTTTATTATTTATATTCCATATTGATCCAAATCATGTTTACATTTCTATTCTTAAAAAGTTGTGAGATACAGATTACACAGATTATTTCAAATCGCAATACAGGGCTTTGTGGAAAACAGAGCCAATGAGCAACTTTCCCTCATAGGGAGCCGCTACAGTGGAGGCCATGAGCACATGGCCGTTATCAACGTACTCCTGGCTCACTACTGGCTGATCTGAGTGAATGTTCTTGATCCGGAGGACCTGGAGGACACAGGAATAAAATGATCAGGCCATCTTCCTGCTTGGTACGGTCACCTTAACTGTAGCCTCGCATAGCCAGACGTATCTCTACAGCTCTGTGTCAGTACTAAAGAAACGCCTCAGCTATTTCTTTTCACAATGGTCTTGGGCAACGCCAAGCAAAGAATGCAGCTACAGTGGCCTTGCACAATACATAGCAGATAGTGAAAGGGGAGGAGACAGGTGAGATCCTCCACCAATGGCAGACATTGGCAAGCAAAATAGTTGGCAAACCCCAAAAGCCCTTTTATGGGAGAAGAACGGTCATTCAAATCAAAGTGGCAAGGTAGTCAGGGTGGCAGACATTTTTATGTGTCCCATGGCTATTGCAACCGTTTTAGTTAACTTTGTATAAGCTAAACTGATTTACGGCAATCACGGACTCACTGACCACTGACTTTTTTTGATGTAACAGCTAGAACCAGCAGTGGAGTTGTGGCGTTACAAAGCACAGAGAGCAAATTAGTCAAATTTAGCAACTTAAAGCTTTATCCACACACACTTGTGTTACAGCATAGGGAAGTTCATTTCTATCGCCAGATGAGTGACAACTTTGTTCAGTTCCTTTTCTGTAACCAGTGTAGCATTAAAACATGGTGAAATTAGCTGGCTAGCTCGCTAACTCGCTTATAGCTGGCTAGTTAGCTAGCTTGCTAATTCCACCATGCTACCGGCGCCACTGACCTGTGTTGTCACCATTACACCTAACAACAATCGCCATTTTCTTTTGTTCTAGTGAAATGACCATGGAAATCAGCTCTACTCCTTTTCTATGTGATCCTGTCAGATAAATCCCATTCTCTCCTCAGTCAGTTTCAGCTCTTAAGCTCCGAGAGGCGCTATAGAGTACCTTTGACAGCTGAAAATGTGAAGTCCTTCATCCAAGTGCCATCAATATTCTTTACACAACAAAGTGACTGAGAAGATTTAAGCCACAGACATTGAACTGTTTTAATGTGTAATAAGGACCTTGTGTTTTATTAGCTGCTTATCTGCTTCACACATTGTCGTTTCTTGTGCTTGGTAAACCGTAGACAAATTTCCACCCTAGTGGACAATAGACACATATTCTATTCTAAATATAAATAACAACACTGAAACAAAGACAAAACACTAACTTCGGAGCCGGGTGGATCTTCAGGGTCATACATTGCCAACTTCATGCCATTTGGGTGACAACCCAGCCATAGGTCACCCGTCTTGTGGTCCACCTCAATGTTATCACAGAGGGACCCAACAGCTACAGACTGGTGGGAAACATTGCATACTGATAATTATATTCTGTCCTCTAGAAAAAACAGAAACAAAGTGCATAATAAAGAATGAACAAATAGGTTTTTTAGGATTGATCTGCTAAAAAAGCAAATTAATGGTATTGTTGAAATAAATTGTTTGACATTTTGGGAAACACGCTTAATGAGTTGAAGATTTAATGAGAATATTGAAAGCAAACAAGCATAATTCACAAGATGTCAAACCACTCCTTTTATACATTTTTATTTTGGCTGAGGGTAGAAAATAAGAAAACACTGTATTACCTTAAGGTGCACTAATTGCTCTCCTTCTTTTCTTTCATAAATGTCGATCAAATGGCCCATGATATCTGAAACATAAATATACCTGTAATAAAAAATAAAAAAAGCATTCCTGTTTTATTATTTTAGCAATAATAAACATTATTCCTGGGGAAACACATATAGGTTAAAAAAAAGTAGACGTGCAATTGAGAATTAAATTTGAAATTAGTTGAGAATAACCGTTTGTCAGGTGATATGTTGATGCCATTTGCGGACAGAAAGCCATTGGCTGCCACCCTCACTTCCTTTGGACTGTAGTATACCACATCACACCAGGCGAGACCCAGCAAGGTAGTCAGAGTGCTGAGCACATCATTGGGAAAAGATTGATGATTGGTGGCATAGAAGCTCTCTACTCCAACTGCAACAATGTCATTTACACTGAAAGAAACGATGAATGAGATAAAAATCATATAGAGATTGTCAAATGTAAAATATGTGATGCTGTCAAGGGTTTATCATACATTCGTACATACCTGTGGAGTAAAGGGTGGGTAATAGTTTTTAGGTGTACAAGTGTGTTCTCCTGAACTAAGTGAAAGATCTCCACTTGGCTTTTGTGCTGAGGGTGATTGACAACAAACAAGTACACAGAGTCATCTGTAAACAAACAGCAATGTGTTGTCATTATTCTCCAGTTTTACCTTCAGCATATAAAAATCATGTATCTTTCGCTCTGAACCTCATAACAGGTTTGAATATCAATATGTAACAATATATTACAATATATTAATGTTTGAATAGAAACAACCAAATTTAGCAATATTAGACTTGCTTAATATTAGACTGGCTACAGTTTGAGCCCAGTCAACCCCTTGGAAATACAAAAACGTTTGCATTTGCATTGTGTGGATGACGTCAACAGATGCAGATGATCATGTGCGACCTGTCAGTGTTTGACCAGTGTTTTGGTATAACTGTCACACTATTGCAAGTTGTAATCCTTAATTTTTATTGTTTGCTTTTACCATGTAAAGTGCCTTGAGTACCTTTTAAAGCGCTATACAAATAAAATGTATTATTATTAAGATTTCAGTCCTGGTTCATTTAGTGACACGTTTGATGAACAATCACAGCCAACGCAAACCTCTGTGACAAGTACAGTACGTTTCCTGTGGCTGTTTCACAATAAAAGCCCCCCCCCGTGTTTGTCCAGTTGATGTCTTGCAAAGTGAAGCAACATCAGTGGAGAATGTTGGTCAGCATTAGCAGTCACTAAAGAAATTTCTGATATGGCTGTAAGAGCGTGAACAGTTAACAGTGAGTCTGATATCAACGAGATCAAAGTACAAACGGTAACACTGGATTACATACTGCATTCCAGTGAATCAAATCCCCTGTATGTGTGAAGACAATTTTAACCCTTCGTGGCAAAGGCAGACTCAGCTACTACCAATGAAAACTATTATTTAGAGAGGTAATTATTGAATGTAAATACATAAAATAACTGCAGAAGAAATAATGACCATAAATAACAGCAAAAATATGGTTTAATTTCATGAAAATATTAAGGATTCAAACTTTAAAATCTTTTCTCATTCTTATTGCTTGTATTTGCTTGTCCCTTATTTTTAATTAGTTGTTATGTGCTTCCCTATTCCCCTTTCCCAAAGTCAAAGTTTTCTGAACAGCCACGCAATAAAAGTGTTTTTCCGGTGGTCCACTTTCCAGTGATCTCTGGGTAAAATCCTTAAAAACTATATTTTCAAACCATTCTACATTTTCTTCCCTAAAAAAATATTTTACAAAATAAAAAACAAATATACAGGGTCTCATAAGTAATATAAGTAGAACCAACATTTCTACTTGCATACATGAATGCAAGTCTCCTCTATCTATTTCCATTTAAGTATTTTGGGTTACCTCATCACCAGTAAATTAGAAATGAGTTGGCTCACCAATCTGCTGTATGACAGTTAGACAAAACTATCTGCAGGGCTTTGTTGCATGAGCCAACAAATTCTTTCAAGGAAGCCTGTGGTTGTAACTGCTGGTTTCCCATTCTGTTCCTTACTCTCTAATTAACTGGCTTTGTCACAGTTCAGCTTCCCTTCTCTCCTGCCACTCTATGGCTGCGGTCGAATAGTCCTTTTTGCTTAGGAAGGTTCCTAACTGAGTGAAATGACCCGGAAGTATCTAAGTGGCCGCCATGATAAGAGCTGTTCGAGTTCTCTAAATGCAAAGGAAAGGAGCTCCAATGCTTCCTTACTTAGCTCCTTTAGCAAAGGAAAGACAGGACATTCCTTTATGAAAGGAAAGGAGATAATTCCTCCCCACAGTTCCTTGCGACAGCAATATTTAAAGTGACGCACCATTCGGCTGTTCACGGAACAAATGATCATGAAGACAAACGCAGATCATGGAAGTAACGTTTGCCATAACTTGGAAATTAACTTTCAATAATCTGTTAAACCTTTTAGCAAACTATGAACATTACATTGCTGTTGCTGAAAACTACTGTAAAGTGATGAAAGTTGATCTGCTCTCTTTGGTGTTGTACTGCAGCCTCAGACCTCATTCTTTGATTTTACTACAGTTACAGATGCTGAAACCCGAGCTTTGATAAAAGGGTTAAACTGGACGAGCTCTTCAGAGGGACGTATGAGTCATGTTTTTAACTATCATCTTTTGAATCAACGATTTTGTCACATTACAATAAAACACTATCAAGTCAACACTTCTAGGTGTACACTGAGTTGTGTGGTGTTTCATAAACTATTTTCTGCATAGGCTTATGATCAGATTATAATCTGCATATAAAGCATAACAACAAAAAGGGATATTAGACATTGTTAGCAGGATAATGTATATAATTCAGCATGTTAGAAACTGAAGAATGAGACAGTATAGTAACTTTGTACTCGATGTGACAATCCCTTGGTTTCACTTTTATATTCCTTCTTTCATTTCAATTCCAACCTTGTTAATAAAGTAATACTTTGAACCGGGTTGTTTATGTTGTTAATAAAGTAATACTTTGAACCGGTTGTTTATGTCGTTATGACGCAACACTGTAAGAACACATGGACGAAGTATCTAAGATGCGCTTTTTTGTAGTTTCACCGCTGCAGACTGATATCACTAACATGCGCCTGCGTCGCATCATAACTACGTAGCTTAGTGAAAGTGGAGTCAGATTCCCTAAACACCGCGGTTTTCTTTTCCTAACCCCTCATGAATTCTCCTTCCCATCTTTCCTTGACCCCGTGACGTTTTCCACAGAGGTCAAGGAAAAATGGTTAGGAATAGACGTTAGGAGGTCATTTTTGGACTATTCGACTGCAGCCCATCTCTAGTCACACCCACCTCGTCAATCACTCTCACCTGCCCACTTTGCTGCACCTAGTCCCTTCAGTATTTAAATCCCAGCTTCACACACACTCATGGCCAGATCTTTCTCCGCATTATGCCAGACTTTCCAGCGTTTACCCTCTGACTGGTTTCCCGTTGCCGACCCTGCCTGTTTGTATTTTTCTTCTCTGGTTTCTGTCTGCCTTCTCCCCTGACGGCTTGGCGTTCCACCGAGTGGATTTCTCTACAAGACGTGATCAGAGACTGTTTGCCTGTATGTCTCTGCCTGGAATAAAGCTTTGCTCAACGATTCTGTGTATCCGTTGTACTGCTCCTGGGTCCTTACCTCACCCGTTACAGGCCTGTTATAAACTAAAACAGCAGAACACAGAAAGCACCAGAGACTCACTTCGGGTCCATTTCAATTGGTATGCATTAGATGAGTGCTCATCATAACCACGGTGCCTTAAATATTTCTTTTGATTTGAAGAAACTGGAACTTTATTCGTCTAATCAATATTCTTTTGCATCATTTGGACCAAGACTTTTGTTTCCAAATTAAAGTATAAACACTAAAAACTCTTTAGAGATTAATGTCCATTGTTTGAACGCTAAAGCAAGGAGAGCAAAAATCAATCCGCTTTATCAAATTAAGTTTCAAGCGCATATTTTCTTTGTTCTATAGTTGAGATGTTGTACTTTACCCGCTTCATCGACGTATGCACTAATGCCATGTGGGTTGAAAGAGCTGAGGTCCAGCTCTCCTTTGATTTGCAGCTCCACTGGAGTTGGCTTTGGATGAAGCAGATCCATAACATACATTTTCCCTAGTTCATCAGAGAACGAAGGCAGTCCTGGAAATTTTAACCCCTGAAGCAGAAAACACTGCACGTAAGATGTTGGTGCATATCAATAATTTTGCTTGAGGAGGTCAATAATGACAATGTCAACTAACTGGTAATTACAACTAATTTAAACCGGTTGAGCCATAATTTTACATAGTGTATATTTACGTAGTTATTTCACGAATATGCAATGATGCAGGGGTTAAGATTCCTGTAACTGTGATACATGTTAATAACATACTGTGCTTAAAAAGGCCAGGCCATCTCTGAGAACTGTGATATCCTCTGCTCCATATTCTGTACAAAACAAAATAACATGGGTTACACTTTTCACTTCTTTAGTTTTACCATCCTAACACTACCCCACTGCGGACACTTGACCTACTGTCAGTCAACTGGACTTCAAACTCTTCATGTGTGATCACATTTGACGTTTTTGACAATGTAAATCCTCAAATTAAGACAATGACATGAACAGAGCGTTAAGAATGCCTACCAATATTCTTTATATAATGACAGTTGAGATGTTTCACAGTCACTTCTCTGGAAGCAAGGGACATTTCTCTGCAGAGAAAATTAAATATGACAATGTTTTTCACAGGAAAACCAACCAGAACCTGAAAGTCTACCAGTTTATAACCATTAACCAGTCATTAACGTCAGCAGAGCTTGGCTAGTTAGGTAAAGTTGGAAAGATATTCACAGATTCGGATTTCCCGGATCAATAACTCGATAGCGAAACGATGTAAAAATACAATCAACACCTCTCTGTAACCATAGTGATATAGACAACAAGCTACAACCTTAATTAATCTTCATTTTACCAAAACGGGCCGTTCTGCGAGCTGGATGAATAACATTGGTCTCAATGAGCTGTGATGGGCTGTGCTCAGGGACCGTCTACAAAGTGCAATGCGGAAAACACAGACTACAGGAATATTCAATAGCTACACTGTTATGAATAATATCATGGTGTATGAAAGAGGTTTGGGCATGATATTATTCATAACAGTGAAGCTATTGAATATTTCTTCCAATAATTATTAAATATAATTATTCATAAAGCACATTTTTATAAAACATAACTGGTGTAGTATAACAAGGAGGAGCCCATTGGTGTATGAAAGAGGTTTGGTCATGCTACACTTCATAACAGTGAAGTTCTTATAAGTTCTTATATTTTTGTAGTCTGTGTTTCCCGCATTGCACTTTGTAGACGGTCCCTGAGCACTTGTCTCACAGCCGGCACTCATTGAGACCAATGTTATTCATCCAGCTCGCAGAACGGCCCGTTTTGGTAAAATGAAGATTAATTAAGGTTGTAGCTTGTTGTCTACATCACTATGGTTACAGAGAGGTGTTGATTGTATTTTGACACCGTTTCGCTATCGAGTTATTGATCCGGGAAATCCGAATCTGTGAATATCTTTCCAACTTTACCTAACTAGCTTGGATACGGATATACTTGTAAACGTGTTCTCTTCATGCATACATCTTTTACTTACTCTGAAGTTAACAGCTGTCAACATTGAGAAGCATTACAACTAAACCTCTGTATACCGCCAGACTTGGGCTCTGACTTACTCCAAAACACACTTACTTTAGTTTCATAAATCGGTGTCCGATGAAAGCTGCAACGGCAGCAACAGCAGCAGCAACCAGTATTTTCTTCATGGCAGCCATGTTTACAAAGGTCAAAGGCCATAAAGGAAGACGAGCCAATTCCAATCTCCACCCTCGTGGACTCACGGACTTCGAGGCGCACTCCCGTGAAGGCTTTGGGGGTTGAGGGCTGTCTCACTGTCGGATCATCCAGTGTTTGAGGGCTCTCTGGCAGACATGTATGTATGAACCCTTCCCGTATATCCGCATTCCTGCAGACTTTGCCCGAGGGAATTAGCCACAATATATAGCAATGTGACGTTAAACACAGGCTTACCAGGGGAAGCAGGGAGATGTAAAAGAAAAAGGTAAACAAAGAGGAGGCCACATGTGTGTTTAGCCTGGCAAATTGCATTTACTCAAGAAACATTAAGGATTGAAGATGGCACATTAAAACACATGGAATCAGCAGAGATTATATTGCACAGATTTATTCAAACATTCAATTTTTCCCCTGAAGCCGTTTTGACCAAATTACCTCTCATCTTGTGAGGAAAGAGCATGGAAGACCTTCAGATCAGGGAGTGAAAAGTAAATTCCAACAGTATTTTGTCATGGTAACATTGTGCTGTCCCATTCGTCTTTTTAGTGCGCACTTATTGAACCACAAGACAAACTACAGTTGAATCAAGACTCTTTATTGTTTTAGTTACATTTAAATACATGAAACAAATGTCACAAAAGCAATTAAAACATTCAGTTCCATACAATTCATCTGTAGAGTTTTCCAAGTTTCAGGTGACCAATGAAAAATATAATTCTTTAGATGCACAGTAAAACAAATATTTGGTTGAAAATATTCTGTTTTGCAAGTACTTATTTCACAGCGGTTCAAATATCTGGGTAGTTCAGTAACTTCTGTGTTTGAGACCACTTTCAAATATGCTGTTGTACCCATAGAATGTATATAAGAAGGTTGTACCCAGGGCTCATTGCAATTAAAATCATGTAAACACAATTCGTCTCTTCCTCCTTTTGGATTTTCAGGCAGTCTTTTATCAGCGTTTCTCCCTAAAACCAGTGCAGTAATATCCATGTACATCACCATTGCCTGGTCTAATTGAGAGTTTTGCAAAGAGGTCAGTAATTTTTCAAGCAGTATCTGCCTCCTTCAAGTCACAGCACAGGGCTTTATGGTACACCGTGCCAATAAGCAACTTCCCCCCATAGGTAGCTGCCACAGAGGAGCCAACGATCACTTGGCCGTTGTCAGCGTACACCTGAGTCACCACTGGCTTATCAGAATGAATGTTCTGGATTTGGATGACCTGAAGAAAACATAAATCATGAGAAATAAAGAATTATAAACAAGATGAATGTGTGTGAATAGCCAGATCTGATGTTTAGGTAAGCAGAACATTGCAGATACAGCTGAATATACTTTATGTGTGGTCTGTTATTGTAATGTTGCCAGGCCTCTCACAACTAAGAACTGGTAAAAGTGAACGAACAAACCTCTGATCCAGGTGGGTATTCGGGGTCGGACATGAAAAGCTTCCATGCATTAGGGTGACAGCCTAACCACAAGTCACCAGTTCCAGGGTCCACTTCAACGTTGTCACAGAGTGAGTCAACAGCCACAGTCTGGTGAGGCGCCACAGACGAGGTGATGATTATACTGTACATGCATCATGGTGCCTTGATTACTTTAAGTCTAGCATGACGTGCTCATCCGTTTGGCATCGGTGTTTATTGGTTTTGCAAGGCTTTAACTACGTTACATGAAGAATACTTGCTACATGTGCCTACCATTATATTTATTTCAAAGTATAGATTTTAAAATAAAATTAATTTAACTTTTTACCACCTGTAAAGTACTAACTGTTGGTTTACAGTACAAGCCTTTACCAACTACCTCTGGCATACTCAGATGTCCTTCATTGCATATTTATGTAAAAGCTGTTACAATTAACAATAAAAAGGTATGCAAAACAAGAAATACTCAAATAACGCTGGAAGTTGTGTCATTTGACATTTAGTTCTGCATACATTAGGCCTACTGTCATGTCAATATTGGGAAAATATTTTTACTTCCATCATGATGAATAATACCATGATATCCATTTCACCCATACTTCCTAGCCCACTACACTAGAACACTAGTCTTGTATAGTATATTCTAATATTAGTATGACAATAACAAAAGCATAAAATGATTAATTATTAAAGTTGAAGAAGCATAATCAGTGGAAACAGAATCTTGAAATGTGCTATAAGAAATGTGCACTTTCTTATTGCTGAAACAATAAATGATTTACCTTCACCGAGACCAATGCATTGTCTTCTTTCCGCTCCAATACATGCACATTGTGGTCAAATAGATCTACCACATATATATGCCTGTACACGAGAAAGAACATTAAAATTAAGAAATTCAGACTTTTGAAGTATGAATAGCCACACGCATAGCCCTGCATATAATGCTTACCTTTGGTCTGGAGAGATATTAATGCCATTTGCAAAGTAATATCCTTCAGAGACCACTTTTACTTCCTCGGGACTGTAGTACACAACATTAGACCAAGGCTGAGCCAGAAGAGGCTCCACAAAACCTTTGAGGATTTCATGGGTAAAGTAGTGATCGTTGGTAGCATAGAAGCTATCCACTCCCACGACTACAATATCGTTTACACTGGAAAGACAAAATCAGAATTGCAAAATGATTATGTACAATAATTATTAATCACAATATGCACATGGTTTTTGAATAACTATGGTATAACTTTTCAATGCATATTGACTACATCTCCCTATTCAGTCAATGTGAAGTGTAGTTCATGGTAGGAAGAATTTAAATTTGTCACCATACAGTACCTGTGGAGAAGTTCATGTTTGATGGTTTTCAGGTGAACCAGTGACTGGTCGTCGGCAACATATTTGAACAGCTCTATTTGGCTTTTGTGTTGAGGATGATTGACGACAAACAGGTATATTGTGTCATCTGATGAGAAACAGAGAAAGCATTATGAAGGAAAAAGACTGGCAAACAAACTCAAGAGTGTGTGTGTGTGTGTGTGTGTGTGTGTGTGTGTGTGTGTGTGTGTGTGTGTGTGTGTGAGAAAGAGAGAGAGTGAGAAATAGAGGAACATGCATGACTTCAATTTAAAAAAAGAGAATTATCAAAGCTACAATAGGTACAAACGCTTCAGACTGCTCTTTTGGTTAAGACTGCATCAGAAACACATCTGTAGTTGTAGATTTTACAGCAATACTAATAAACACATACTTAGCGATGACATTAAAAAGGAAATGTGCGGATTGTGTATATTTCTATTTACATTTAATTTGAAATATAGTGACATACCCAAGATAGTGCAAGAGCCTTAGCTACTCCCATAATGCCAACAGCATTCCCATTGTGAACATCACAGCAGGCAACTCTACATGCACATGTTCACAACAAACTCAATACAATTGGACTTCAGTAGATTTACAGTGGGCCGAGTTGAAAGTACAATTACTTTTCCATCGCAATTTGTACTTAAATTTGTTCAATTAGAGGAATTCTTTACCCGTAAAAAGACCATCTGTATATAAATTGTTCACCCCTTGTCACTTTGAATTCTTGATGAAAACTTGTCTCTCGCATGCCTCAACAATGAACGGTGGATAAAAAAACAGGAAAAAGTCTCGACTAACTGAAGTCAATGGAGGCCGCGTTTAACAATAGCAAAAACAATACCACTATCCCTTTACAAACTCTAACAAACCTCGTGTCGTATGATCCAAGTCTCATTTATCCAGTCGTATGCTCACTACCTCCCAAACACATGAATCTTTGCTAAAAACCTTTCTATTTAAAACACTTGGGACTCGGCTGGACGAGTAGTGCATGTGACTGTTTAAATGTGCGTTTTAAATATTTAAAACAAGTGTTTTGAATAGTAGGTTTTAGCAAAGATGCATTTGTTTGGGAAGTAGTGCGCACACAACTGGATAAATGAGACTTGGATTATACTGCGTGAGAGTTTGTAAATGGGCGTTTTGATACAGTTTTGCTGTTGTTAAACGCTTCCCCATTTACTTAAATTCCTCAAGACTTTTTCTAAAATGTTTTGATTCTCTGCTCACCGTGGAGGCCTGCGAGAAAAACTACGTTTTCTTCAAGAAAGCAAGGCAACACAGGATGAGTAAGTAATATACAAATGGCCATTTTGTGGTTGAAATTTTCCTTGAATGCATGTCTGTTGATAAATATAAATGCTTTTTAATCTGGATCAAATTGAAAAAGCGGTAGATAGGCCCAAGACTAGGGTATTTGCCCTTACGGTGCTATCTTTTAGAGTAACAAGGAGTGCTTTTACCACTTGGATCGATGTATACGCTGATGCCATGAGGGCTGAATGACTCCAAATCAAAGTTTCTTGGCATGCGCAGCTCTACTGGTTTCATCCGAGGATCTGTCATATCAAGGGTGTAGATCTTTCCTACGCCATCTGAGGAGGTTATTCCAGGATACTTCAAACCCTGGAGATTAAAAAAACAAACACTTACTTATGCTGAACCTATACGACATTGCAAAGCAGGTTGGAAAAGATTAGGCCTTAGGTCACATACAGTACCCAAGTAACACCTTTTTCTGCAGTTTATAAAGCCAAATACAGATACAAAAAAAAGGTTCATGCAGTTTTAAGTTGTTATCAAATTTATTGATTTTTTTTTTTTCTTTGGAGGTCATAGGTAGGATTAAATAAACATTATTTGAAGTTATGTTGAGCAATGAAATGAATGTCAAACAAAAGAAGAGTATCCTTTTTCTTTTTTATAAGGGGCCATGTTAGGTCAGGTTACACAGGAGTCTGGCCATAAGGCTGGTTTTAATGACAAAAAGCTCACTTCTATGATTGCCACTGTTTTCTATGAACCCAAGAGGCGTGCTGCTTTGCAACTCAAATACTTACAGTGCTGATGAAGGCAAGTCCGTCTGCAAGGATCGTTATATCCTCTGAGCCAGACTCTGAAAGTGACGTCACGACAGTTGCACAGATCATTTAAATGTTCACCGACGTTAATCTCAATTTGTGTCTGATGTTTTTCTTCTGGCGTTACTTACCAAGGTTTTTGAGCGCAACACAGTTGGGGAGGTGATTCTGGACCAGCTCCCTTGAAGCGAAGGTCCTTTTCCTGCAATGTTTTCAACACACACGTTAAATTAGGACAGGTGGCCAGAAAAAAAGAAGTGAGGAACAAACGCCCAAACATAGCCGTATTGTTGGGGGGGGGGGTTGACGGAGTTGCCTCCTATTTTACCTGAAATGCACAACCCTCTCTCCGAGCAGCGCCGCTAAGGCAGCAATTGCAAGCGAGATGAAGGCTACTTTTCCCATTTTGCAGAAGTTGTTTTTAAAGTGACTCTAGACTACTGCGCGACTTTGTGTTTGTCGCTGTAGAGTTTGTCTCCTAAACTACTGCGCGGCTACGAGCCGAGGCTTGTCGCAGCAGACGCAGCGATGCTGCCTTCTAAACTGTCGGAAATATGGAAACACAGCTTTACTTCACCGTTTATTTCGTAGTTACTTGATTTTGATTAACGTTGCTCTCTTGCATTTGGTGCATGCACAAATACTCAAATTACTCACGATGGCATCTTGCAATTCACACGTGGGCATTCAACCTGACAGACCTAATGCGTTTCCCCCCTCTTTTCTTCTGGCGTCTGCGGCACGACATCGGCCAGTAAAATATGAAAAATGTGATTTCCAATATATGAGAAAGACTTGAATGCAGCATGATTCCGACTGGTTGGAGCCACCACACACATCCACGATACTAAGCTATTAAAGTTAATGACCTCTTGACCGTGGGCCCGTGTGCGTGCACAGTAGGACGGCAGGAGTCATCTTTGTGTGGTCTTAACTTCTGCTAACCCTCTGGGAACAACCAGGTTTTTATTTATTTATTGTCACTGCCTGGTTTTTGGAAGTCTTCATTTGTCCAACAGGGGACATTTATGCGAGTCATGCAGACTCATCTTCCAATTTATTGTAATGAGTTGGAGCCTCATGTGGTCCTCAGTGTACCTATGGGGGTCGGGGGGGGTTATGTGTTCCCGCCATTTTGGTCAGCCCTTAAAAGATGTGCTCTGAATGTGGTTCCCTGCTCTTGTTCACACATTCAGCTTTTAAACTTAAATTATTAAGATAAATGCATTTCAGTCACTTTGTTCAACCGTGAATGTACGAACAGCCTGGGAAGCTGTGGAATTCACTTTATGAACACATTAAATCACTCGGTGCCAAAACTCCATTTATTATCAAAGGAAAATGGTCTTTTATTGGACATGCTAACTACGCTGTTCTGCTTTAAATTCACCCATATATTGCCAATGCGACCAGTCAACAGACGGTATACTCAATAACATGTAGTTCCTGCAAAGCCCTGTTTAAATTGTTTATTTTTGAAGTTGTTTTTGTAGGTGATGACTCCTCCCGACATAAAACAAAAAGTTACAAAATTGTCTATGTAATCAAAATCATGTGTAAGAGACTTCATAAAAAACAAACATGAACACATACATACACATATAGAAGTGAAAGTAACATAAAATTGGCAAACTATTGACCCTGTGATACTCAGCATTGGGTGCATGCAACCTGACAGTAACTGTAGAATATCTACAAAAGTCCAATTAATGAATTATAGCATCTAACAACTTCAAAACACCAACAACTCCTGCACATTACATCGTGTGCAACCAGCGAGCACTGTTAGGTGGGGCACACCAGATTCCCGACTCCGTTTTGTGAAATCTTGTCAAGGTTCACAGTGTAATACAGCAGGATCCCCATCAAACAGTTTCAAGCAAGACTGTATATTTGGAACATACAAAATAAATTTTATTATCCATTCTCTTCATGTCTACATCTTATTAGAGTTTCTAGACAATGGCATTGTCAAATAACACACTCAAATTAATTCTAATAATCCTGACAGGTGCAACAATACATTTCTGTCAAGTCCAGGTGTCAAAATATAACTGAATGTGAAAAGCAATTTAAATCTTCTTCTTTGTTATTTTCAACATAAAAAGGGGAGCCATGGCCCTGGGCCGCAGTGAGAGCTAGGCAGGACATGGCCATGAGCACACATAAACACGGGTGAGGAAGTGGCTTCAGGGTTGAGCCCCGGTGGCCGCAGGGACTTGTGTGGCCAGGGTGTTGGGAGCAGAGATGACGGGTGATCCAGCAATGTTAGCCAGCGGCTGTGAGGAGGACATTGAGGTGATGCCTAGGAGAGACACGGCGCGCGTTAATCATTTGGTAGTCGGTCACGTTACCATGTCATCACAATCTCAAGTTAGAGATATCATTTGGTTTGCATCCAAAGAAACAGTCGGATATGTTTTTTTTACAATCTGTCAATTTATTTGATTTCAAATAAAGTTTTAGCTCTAATTTGAAGCCCCCCCAAAAAAGACTCAGATTATAGATGCAACTTTCTAGAGACTCACTTAATAGAGATTTGTAACCTCTTTCAAACAGTCAGATTATGAGAGGAACGTGGCGTTACTTACCAGCCATCATACTTGAGGAGCTGACTGGTGTGGAGCTGGCAGCCATGCCCCCAGGAGTGGCCCCTCTTCCCTGATCTTTAACGATGGGATCTGCAAACAAAAGTGGATTTGAGCAAGCGTTGACACAATCATGCCACTTTTACATACCGCACTCAAATTTTGGTTTAAGGAAACCTACTCGAGCAAATAAGTAAAGAGATGCAGACGGGGTAAGAAACAAACTCACAGAAGTAGGGGTGATCCATGGCCTCTCTGGCCGTGAGGCGGGCTTGATGGTCGTAACGCAGCAGTTTGTCCAGGAAGTCTAGAGCCTCTGTGCTGACCAGGTGCTGGTTCTCACTGTGCACAAACCTCTCCCACCTTTTGCGGGAGTGTCTATGGAGAACAAACCGTGGATCGCGTTTTAATATGGGTATCAATGAGCCAAAATCTTGGTCAAAACACTCAATAACACTTCGCTGAGGTCAAACAGCTGCAACGGTTTACCTTCCGAGAATGTCATTGAACCGTGGATCCAATTCAATGTTGTACTTGTCAATGTAGTCGTACAGGTCCTCGGTGCCGAGTACTTTTGCAATTCGCACCAGCTGCGGGTTAGAAAAAGGCATAATTCAACAATTAAATGAGTACAATTAGACATTTGTTAAATCATACGACGGGTGTTGAGGGGCATGGATCACATTGCAGTTCATAGGGTTTAGTAAATTAGGTAGTGGGTCTGTAAGGAGAGTATACATTATGTTCATAAAGAGGTAATTATATAGGAATATACTAATTGTTTTATTGATAATATGCATATTTCATTTCTTTTTTCTGTTTAGTTTGAGAAGATGTATTATCAAAGATACCTTAGGTTTATGTCAAGTGTAATACAGCAATTTTAAAAAAAATGACACACCATGTACCTGCTTACTAGAGAAATAATTACAGTTCAATCTCTGAGCCCAGTAAGGAAGAAATATTAAATCAACATCTGCTGTTGTGTACCACTAAAACTGAAACGCCACAAGCCCCAAAAGAGCCACGGAATGAACTGGAAATGCTGTGTTGAGTCTTGCTGTGCATGTCGGGGAAGCCCACAACACAAATTATCCCATCCACGGGGCTAAAATGCGTTATGATCCATGTCCACTGGTACAATCCTAGATTTGTCAGTTTTAAATTCAGTGCACCAAACTCCCAAAAAGTTAATAATAAATGTCTACCCTCGCTCAATAACTGCCAAGATAACTTTGAGAAAGACATCAAATCCCAGGTGCTCCAGCAGAGCTATGTGGCCTCCATCAAGTGGAAGAAGAATGTGGATTGACTGCCTTAAAATGGACATTTTGTTCTATGCAACGTTGAAAACAAAATACAGCCACAGACACAGACCTCTTTAGGCCACAGGTTTGTGACCACATACACACAAAAAAAAACTTAATTAAAAAGATTTTATTCTACATACCTGATCATAGTTGTCATGACCGTGAAAGAAAGGCTCCTTTCTGAAGATCATGCTGGCGAGCATGCAACCCAAACTCCACATGTCCAAGCTGTAGTCATACATCTGCAAATAATATAGATAGAGAGGTTAAAAGCCTTAAACTGGCTCCATGACTAAATTAAAAAACAGTTATTTCTACTTTAATACTATAAATCTAAAGTGCCATTTTGACCATCTTGTATAAAACCGGCGTGACTAGACAGAGGACGAGTATCGGAGGCTCACCTGGTAGTCTACCAGCAGTTCAGGTCCTTTGAAGTACCTGGATGCCACTCTCACGTTGTATTCCTGGTTTGGGTGGTAGAATTCTGCCAAACCCCAATCGATTAAGCGGAGCTGGAAGTAAAAAAAAAAAGAAAAAAGAAGTGGTTTAATGCATTTAAAAAAATGAATGATTAGCTGATGGTGTCACAGCAGGGAAAACAAGAAATAGCAGAATGTCAGCATGGAAGACAAATACCTTTCTGTGTTCATGGTCAATCATTACATTGTGTGGCTTGACATCTCTGTGCATAATTCCCATACTGTGGCAGTAATCCAGAGCCTATTAGGTAAAAAGAATAATGTACATATATGTGCGTTAAAGAATATACAGAGAATATTAAACGGATGCAAGTAGCGATCGTTTCTGTGAATTATTAAACAACCGATGTAACAAACTGAGCCATTTCTTACCTTTAAGATTTCGTACATGTAGAACCGTATGTCAAAGTCAGATAGGGTTTGATACAATTGCTGTAAAAAAAAAAAAAATGTATGAGGCATTTGAAAAAAAATAGTATAAGCATATCAAAAATTACAAGTCAACAAAGAACTGATCTTTACCTTGAAATCTGTGTTGTTCACATGTTCAAAGACCAGAGCAGGGGTTCGGGACTGAAAGGAAAAAGAGAAGAAAAAATATATACGTGTGTGTGTTTATGCCTGAAACCTTGGACATACATAAGTTCTACATTGTTACAGAGCAGAAAAGGATAAAAACAATTACCACAGGATCCTTGACGATATCTAACAGTGAGATGATATTTGGGCCACCCCTCAGATTCTCCAGGATCTTTATTTCCCTCTTGATTTTCTTTTTCTTGACCGGCTGTGAACAAAGACAGTCTTGTGAGGTACATGAAATCTCTGAGGTGACAAAATATCATGAATATGTTTTACTGAAAAGCATTTGCAACATTTATATAAATCATAAGGACAATCAATTAATCATTCCCATACCTTCAGTATTTTGACGACCACTTTTTCATTGTTTGTGATGTTTATGGCTTCGAACACTTCACTATATTTGCCTCTCCCTAGTTTTCTGACTAGCTGATAGTCGTCTTGGTTCCTAAAAAAAAAAAAAAAAGAAGAAGAAGAAATCCATGGTTAACAATGTTGAGATGGCTTATAATTCAAAGCAATACAAAACTAATACAACTAAAGCACCAATTCCCCTTTGGCTTACCCCCATTCAACAACATGGGACTCATAGTCCCAATATTCCCGAGGTCTCTGTGTGTTTACATCAGGGTAAACTCGAGAGCGGCTTGGGACAGGGCCAGACATATTTTACACGGGATCTTCGCTAAATCTCCTAAAACAAAAAAATTTAGTCACTTAAAATGACACAGAAAAACATATGTACATTCAAAAGCAGTTTGTGTACTAATGTACAATGGTTAGCACTTGAGGATTTCATACAACTACTAATAAGTGAAATACAGTGATCTAATTATAAGGAAACACAATACCTGGGAGGTTCCCTCCAGGATGATGGTGATAGATGAATTGAAACAGGAGCAGTTGGGATGCCTTTATGATAAGAAAGCTAAATGGGCAAACGGAAACCAACAGTTAGACTACTACAGTCAAACATTTCACCATATACTAATTAAATTAAATATACACTAATTAAAGCTTAAAAAACGTTTTAACTTGAAAATGTTTCCCCCCACTGACTGACAGGAAGCTGATCTGAATAAGAGCATTTCAAATGTAAACTGCAGATGTTCCATGCGGAAAGGCAGCAAATAGCGAAACTTAAAATAGCAATATTATGTTATATAAATAACACGAACAAAACTACATTATTGGTGTCTACTGTTAAAATATGGTGGCGTGTGAAATGTAGAGACCTGAATGTTAAATGGGGGCATCCAACCAGTCTAATCAGGAGGTACAGGGCTCAATACAGTCATCACTGGGGACTACAGCAAGGCAGTGTCCTCCTGTCGAGAAGGAAAAGGGCAGAAAGTAGGTTGATTAACATCAATGCTGTCAATTAAGCAAATATGAGCCAACTATGTGAGGAAATGTCTGCCAGCCAATACAGTTAGGGTTAGCAAGGCTTCATTAAAATAACGGGTTCGTCAAATTGTGCATCTAATCGACAAAAATGGCATCTCTAGGTCCGAGACACTCTTTCAATTGTAGCCAGCTAGCCCGCTCCATACTTTAGTGAAGAGGTGAGCGTACGCACAAACCCCTCTGTGGCCCGAGGCCTGCAGCAGCGGGGCTAGCGGAGAGCTAACGGAGCTAGCAGAGAGCTAGCGGAGGAGCCGGGCAGCTGGTCGGGCTGAGGGCTAGTTAGCGTTAGCTCGTCAACAGCAAAGGGAAAACGCCGGTTGGAAAGTCACAACTAGCTTTCGGCCACATTGTGGGACTGTAACGGGAAATAAACACACGGGCCGGGTCAAAACGGCCCCGCGACACCCACCGTAGTTACTAGTGACGGGGAGCTTAACGACAGGCTTCGGGAGATATATGTCTCAAAGCTGTGAAGTGCTAAGCTAGCAGGCTAGGGGAGTGAATAGCCTGCTGGCTGGCTGGCGAGGCGACCGACTGACAACGCCTTGAAAAAACACCCCACAAACACCGTGATCGGGCCGCGGGAGGGCACCGCGGCTCCGTGGCGTGTCCTCGGCTCTCCCTCACGTGTAAAACACCCACCGGCGGCTCCACACCGACGACGATTTGTGGTTAAATAACGCGATTACCTCTCAGCGTTGTTGGGACGTCAATATGGCGATGCTTGGGATCAAGAGCTTAGTGCGAACAGCCTCTCCCGCAGAGGGCGCTCTTCTTTTTCTTTTTCGGGGGGGGGGGGGGGGGCGGGGGGGGGCTGCGTCTCCCCGCCACCAACAGGTCTGACAGGCACAAAGTTTTATCTGCATTCCTGCATGAGAAGTCAGTCACAACTGTAATAGATAGATAGATAGATAGATAGATAGATAGATAGATAGATAGATAGATAGATAGATAGATAGATAGATAGATAGATAGTTACTTTATTAATCTCGCAAGGGGAATTTGTTTTGGTACAGCAGCATTTATGCATACAAGTAAAGCAATGTTAAATTGCATTATAAAAATGCGCATTAGAATCGAATAATATTAAATTAACTAACTAAACAATAGTGCAAAGATGTAACCAAACAAATATTTTGTCAGTCGATCTTATATGTATAAATCTAAATCCCAAAACGCACTAATCATTTAAACAACATACGGGTTTAACCACCACAGGCTCTGATATAAGATTGTTGAGGGCAGATATGATTCAGCAGGCCTTCATAATTCACATTTTTATATATTAGTTGGTGTATAGCAGAAACACACATTAAACTGCCTTTTTATCACCTGGTTACTGCAAGATTGTGCTCTCAATTTCACAATATTTATACAGAGGCATTTCTATAGACTCTAATGTTCAGTATAGGCCTTGTTCTGAAAAAGGTCTTTGTTAAGTCAAAATATGTGGCTCCCTGGTCCAGTGGACAATGGTGAAATAGTGACAATGGCTATGTTCTGTGGCATCATTTTAAAGGCTACCCCAGTCATAGAAAATGCCATGGGCATTTTCCTGAAGTAACCAACCACCTGTAATTAGCACATGATAGAGAGAAGGACAAACGCTCTCTGTGAGTTTGAATGTTGAGAACATTTGTTTCCATCTTGAGTTGATGTAATGAATAGACTCTTATCGACTCCTTCTGGAGCCTAACTGTTGCCCCTCTGTTTGCAAGTCATGCACTGTGAAACACACATAAATAGTCTTTGACTTCCTCCTCAATCTGATACATCTAGTCAGAACCTAATTAACTAGGGTGAGACCTATTTAAGGTAAAGATTCAGGGTAGAGCGGCAGTATGAAACAACACTCTTGCTGACGAACAGTGGACAAGCTGAGGATCAACTTCAACAATGAAACTGTAAGTTTTTATATTTTGTCCAATAGATATTTGTTATTTTTTGGTCTTTTTTCTTTTAATCTGTCATTGAAATTGATTTGATTTCCCAGCTGCAAATGACAATGCCATCAAATTCCATACATACATGCATTTCAACCTTGAATTAATTGTAGTTTTATTGGTTTCAGTTACATGTTTTGTCTACTTCTACCGTTTGCACTGGTGGTAACTTCCCCAATCAGAGGTAAACCAACCTGAAGGGAGAAAAATAATATAATGTTGTTTTGAGCTCACATAACTTTTGTAATGTACATTTAAGATTTATCAGGAGGGATAACATCTTCACTGTCTTTCTTTCTTTTAAAGCGCAAAGAGAAAATGTGTTAAGCTTTCTAAATGGTGAGATCATTTATGTAATTTTTTAAATGCAAAATAGATGAATAATTATTTAAAACCATAGAGGGAACTTTTATCACATAACTTGTTCTTCACTCTTGTTATAGATTCACTTGGCTCATCTACAGAAAAGACCGTACCTGCAAATATTACAGGTCTGTGATTCAAAATGTAACTGTCAGATACATCAAAATAAATTCAGTTTTAAAACAGGAAGGTATCATTTCACCAGATCCTCAAAGTACTTTTTGTCCCCCATGAACAAAATCATGAGCTTTAAATGAAAGGGACAAAAGCAGAAGAGATACATACTTGTTATTTGTGTTGCTTTATTGTTTAGCTTAATCGTTACGGTTTACTGTAGCAACCACTTTCGACATTATCTGGTTGTTATAGTATGAAACCACCTCAGTGATTGTTATCATATATTTTCTTACGTCTGCAGCAAAACCTCCAAGTAAACCTGTGAAAGAGCAAGATTCTGATGGTACATTTTTGTGTTTTTTCCTTGTTGAAATAAATGAGTAGTTCAGTGAATTACACTGTATAGATCATGTACATTAATAAATAACTCCTCACTTTTATTTCTTAGTTGTCTTTTGATTTGGTATAACAGAAACAACTAACTCATTCACAGATATGTCAGATTCGGAATCTACAGAGAGTTTTGGCACCAATGGATTTACAGGTGTGCAGGCTTTATTTTACGTACAAATGTGGAAACAAATATTTTATTTCATATGAATAAAGCAAGTTATTTTAATACTTCTGGACCTGAAGTATCTGATAAAAAAGAGGTGAAAGCAAACTGTGCAGGACCTTAAATTCAAGTTAAAACTAACATCCAAATATATGTCGCGGTGCAGACGACACATTGATGCATATTGTTTAAGAACTTTTACTCTTCCCAGATACATTCAGAGGTGATGACAGTGATGAGATCACGATTTCTAAAGTTGTGGAGAAAGATAAAGCACCACCAAAGAGGAAAACCGATGTAGTAAGGCCGCTGGTTCAGGACCAGGGTAGCAGGGAGCACAGTGGGCCACACGGAGCACACCCAGAGCGGACCGATCGTAACAGCGGGCAGACGGTGGATGCTCAGGAGGCTGAAAATGTGTCAGGAAAACCAGTTCTCCGTTTGAGTGGGGACCAAGTGACTGGCAGTCTCCAAAGAAAGGCAACACCAGGCAGAGTTTACGGGTTGAATGGTATGCCGGCCCCAGGCAGAAGCAGGGAACTGATGGCTCGGGATAGTTTGGAGAACAATGGCAGACCTTCTCCAGCGGGCAACAGAGGAGATACAGACTATGATGGTAAGACCAGATTCTCAGATACATGAAACCAAATGATGCTTTGACCAATTAAAGAATCAACAATTGGTTTTAATATTCCACAGAAACCAGGGAGTTTATCAGCTCTGAAACTCATCCAATAGGTAAGACAGGTTTTATTCTTCCCCTGGAGAAAATTGTAACTAATGTACATAAAGTGACTGCTTTCCTGAAAGATCTGTCAATTCCCACGTATGCTCTAGCACCTCAAGAGCACATGCCCAGTAGCCTCTCTGCTCCAGCAAAGAGCCGAGCCTCCCAGTGATCGTACAAAGGTGTGTTTCCAATACATTTGAATCAGACGAATGCTTTTATCTCTATCCATCCTGTCTGGCTTAGGATACAACTGCAACACACAAGGAACGTTTAAATTAGTAAGATTTCATCCTTGTCAAATTATAAGAAGCAGTTTCCTAGACCTTGCTTTGTTATTCATCTTGTATAAATATAATGTTGAATGCCAATTGTTTTTTGCTCTTTTTCCAGATAATATTTCTTCCTCATAATGAGTCAGGGGCCACCATCTGTTGAGTCATCGGAGGCAGACTGGCTGCGTACAGATGAATTTGCTTCTGGGACTTTTTCATCCAAATTTAGATTTTTGTCATATGACCATGTGAACAAATGTAAGAAATAAAGAGGTTTCGACAATTCTGTGCTTGGCTTACTCATGGAAACTGATTAAAGATCTTACATAGTGGTACTTGGTACAAATATTGAATATCAAAGATGTCAGAAAATGAATGCTGACAACAAGCACACCTATTTTGATCACTTAGAACAGAATCTTCGAGAGCCTGACATTTGTACTTTTATCTCAATATCTCAAAGTATTTGTATGTTCACTCTAATGTGAAAATGTGTAAGTAATCTCCTGAAATATAAATACAAAACAAAGAAAATGTAAAGACTGCATCTTTTCAGTTTCCTTGATTTAAGAATGTAGTTTAATTTATAATCACTTAAATAGAAAAATACATTTGAATACAACTTGAGAAAAAACAAGAATGTTTTGCAGTGAACATCACATTCAACACAACACAATACCTAACACAACATTAAAAATACATGTATGTTATTGCCTATAATGCAGCAGGAGTAGAAAAAGATGTGTACGGTAGTATAGCTTGCAGACAAGGCATTGTTCGGATTTTTATAGCTCCATTGTTTCATTTCCGAAAGTGCCGAAGGTCACTGTACACATCTGATTGGACTCCATGTAACTCCTACAAAAAAGTCAACAATTCATCATCGAAACAAAATGTTATATATATATATATATATATATATATATAAAATTTTGTTATATATATAACATTTTATATATATATATATATATATATATATATATAACCTAATAATTATATATAACCTTAAAAAATTATAATATTTTGTATATTTGAGGCTTAAATAAAAATATAGTTCTGCTTTACCTGGTAGGGAGATTCTGTGACCTCTGTTGTCATTTTCTTTGATGCTGATAATGGCAGATTTCTTTTACCTGTTAAAAAGTGTAAAGTTACTGCCCACCTGCCTTATTACCACCCTGCATGCTCACAAGTTAGCAGCACTACGTTAATGCTCACCATCTTGAGAATCCCACTCCCTCCTTCTCTTTTGGTGATTCGCAAAGCAGAACACAGAAATGGTGAGGAAGACGGTCAAGATGATATCAGAGGCAATAATGCCCAATACAGACCCCATATTTATCATGTAACAGGAACCGCAGTCTGTGAAAGAGTGAAGACACAGTATTGTAACACAAAACCAAAACTCACAACATCGTATTCCAGCATCCCACAAAAAGTAAAGGTTTAACAAAGCAAGATACCTTGCTGTGCTTCTGCAGATCCTGAAAGAGAGTTAATAAAAACCCTTAAAATAACAGTTGAGAGAGTGCATAAACTCATTATCTCTGTTAAATATATAGAACACCACTCACCAAAAAACGACCCCGCAATACAAAGAGAATCAGACATCTTTATGTTGGTTTGTGGCAAAGGAGGAAATGAGAATCTCTTTCAAATGGCTGCGTTGTCACACCTATAAACAAGATGTTGAAAGCCAGAGATAGGAGGGTATACAGATGAAGAACTGTCCACAAGCGATACTAGCGGTGGTGTGAGGATTGTCAGCATGTGACTGCATGAGGAGGAGGAGGAGGAGGAGGAGGAGGAGGAGGAGGGAGTCCACTGCATAGAAGAGGAAGCTGGTGTTATTGCTTCTTCTCTGTAATGGCACATCCATGATAGAGTTGTGGTTCTCACGCATATAAACAGAAGTTATTTCACTCTGTCACGTGATCATTTGATCATGAGACTTCTTTTTAGCTTTTCAACAGATTCTTCAAAGTAACACGTCCAAGTGATACCAAGATAAGGAACTGTATCATATCAGTTTCATTACACCTGCAGTTTCTGATGAAATGCATGCGACTGTATCTCCAAATAGAGCATTTCCTCATGACCTGTGGTTTAGAGAAGGCAGTTGGCCACAGTCACTGCTGCCAGTTCTCTGGGTTATATCGAATGATGATGTCCTGCCAGAGAAATGAACGCATACTTGTATTGTTTTGGTCAAGGAGACTTTTATGTTTTATAATGCTCAAATACAAATGTCTAAATATTTCGATTTCTTAACCATTTAAATGCATACCTAAAATACAAGCATATGTGTGTACAGAATGTGTACTAAGCACACACATACACAACAACAACAACAACAACATCAATGATGATAATAATGTCTATTAATATAGAAAAGTGCTGCACATTATTAAAACTAATAAGACATTAGGACATTAATTGAAGAGAGCCACATATAATGAAAATCATTTGTAAAAAAATCAGGAATAAAAGTTAGCAATGTAATTAAGGTTCAAAAGCATATAAAGGGTCAGGCCAGAGTTTCTTTAACATGTTGCTCCAGAAGCTGTCCCTTCTAGTTATCGAAATATAATGAGAACAGCCAGAAGACTCATGAAAATATTCAGTAACTTATTTTAATTAATTTATGTTAAAAGCAGATTAATACTATGTTTTCTTTTCTCTTTAGTTATAAATGTTGTATTGCAGCAGCAAGACAAATTGGAGCCCGTTGACTGCATTTTGATTAAAGCACATAAAAGAAATGTGTGAATTGTAATCAAGTGCTCTATGAATGGTATTTAATCATTTACTAATACAACATACACGGTTCAGAAACCATGAATAAGAACAATAGAAAAATGACCAAATACAAAGAACATAATAAGAGAGTGAGATGGATATAGTGACATCATAGACCATAGGCGCTATTGACAGGGTTAAAGAGTACCAAAGAGGCCAACACGTTTTACAAATGTAAACAAATAATCTTATCAACACAGAAGAAAAAACGTGTGCATCCCAATATAAACAGGAGTATAAAAAGATACGAGCAGATCTGTGAGGCCGATCCCTCATGAACCTTTTCATCTACACTTCTACACACAACCCTTACATTTCAGCCCCATCGCCTCACCCTTATCCATCTTCTGGCGCCGATATCTGGCACATTGGTATGTGGCAACGACAATGACGAGTGTCAGCAGCACATCTGCACAGATGATGCCTGCTATCGTCCCCGGTTCGATCCTGTAGCAAGACGCGTTGCTCTCTGGGAAACAGACAGACAGACAGACAGAAAAGAGTGGGATGGAAAATGTGAAACTAAGAATGAGAGGAAAAAATTAATCATCAGGTGTCGTCGCCTGGCTCTGCATTTTTGTTGCTTGTTTTTCCAAATGGCATCATGATGAAAAAGATGATAACATTCATAAACTTTGAATTGAAATTGAATTTCAAAATAGTGTGTGTCCTGTTTTTGTTGTACGTACCTGTGAGTGCCACAGCCAGGTCTAGGAGAAAGAAAAGAAACAAAATATGAGCGATTCTGCTTTTGTCTCTGATGGTGACACGCAGCAACACCTCTGTCAGTTAAGTTTCCGTTGTGCAAAATGTTTGTGGTTTCTTTTTCCTGTGTAAGACCACCTATATATTTGCCTGTGTGCGAGAAGGAGAGGACAGATATGAAAATGTACTTACTGCACAGAAAAAGTAGGACAATAAAGAATTTGTTGTTTGCCATTGTCGAGTTTGTCGTGAGCTCTCTGAAAGACAAAAAGAGACCAAACTTTGTCTTGTGCTATATGCTTCTAAAGTTAGAAAAACATTCCATACAACACTCCCACGTGGTGTTATAAATACCTATCTTTCAAATTCCATTGTATTTGGTATCAGTATATCGCAGCTAAATCACCTAAACCGTTTTAAATTTTGGGTTTGACCTTTTATGTCTGCACTACTGAAACAACTCCTGTATCACAATGAGTCACACTGAGTTTCTGAGTAGGCATTTGACAAAAGTAGACGAGAAATAAAAATTAGAAAATGATTAACACATTCTTAAATGGGCTCTCTAAAGTCATCAAAATGTCATAAACATTAAACTCTGTCGAATGCATTTCATGTGGCAAATTCAGATTTTACAGTCGTATAAAAACTTTTATCAGATATTCCTGTTGTATATATTCAATCTAAAACTACACACAACACATATTTTGATGTGACTTGACAGACATTGAACTGTTAAAAAGTTGGGAAGAGGAAGAGAAAGCCAGTGTGAGTTAAGTTCCCCATACCTGTTCTCCTCCAGCTGCTCTGCTATCTGGACTCCAGTTTCCCATCAGTTTTCACTTTTGAAGGGTGACGTTAAATTTTCTTCCTTCCTCCGCTGGGTCGAAACACTGCCTGTTTGTTTCCGTGTAAACACGATGCGGATTGCCAGATTTTATTTGCCTGAATAAATACAGAGTGAGTATACATTATATTAGAATAAAATAGCATATACTTAAATGTCCCCAAGAAGTTTGTCCTGGACTTTGCTCTCCATTTCCAAAATAACGAAATAGAATACACAATTCAGCAGTGGTGGAAGAAGTAGTGAGATTTAGAAGTAGCAATACTACAGTGTAGAAGTACTGTGTAACACATAAAAGTACCACATTCAAAATCTTACTTAAGCACAGAGGTATACAAATTATACTAAAAGTAACAAAAGTAAAATCATTCATGATACAGATTCAGGCCCAATTCAGAATCCTCTATATCAAATCACTGGAATAGAATGACGGATGTCATAATACATATATCATTTTGATGTTGCAGCTGCTAAAGGTAGAACTAATTTCAACTACTTTCTATATTGCTGAGTAAGCATAATTTATCAGTTGATTTAGGATCTCAAAATTGTACTTAAGTACAGAACTTGAGAGGATGTAGTTAGTTAAATTCCACTACTGCCATTCACAGACATAAAACATTACAAAAGATAAGAAACAATTGAAATAGATTGTGACACACTTACATTCAGTACGACGCTGTTACACAAACCCCAGGCGAGCTACATCCTTTACCGCTCTAAGTTTAGAATAACACATATGTGTAGGAAGAAAACGCTTTATGTCTTCTGCCGGAGGGCACAAGACGGAGCTGACAGAGGAGGGCATGAGCTGGATCCTCTTCCTGTTCACTAAGACCACAAATCTAAGGGAGAGAGATCCCCCCCCCGACATAAAGGCGTGAAAGTGCCTGGGTTGTTTAAATGTGCCAACTCTCTTGACTCCTCTGACTCGTCACTCAATAAACAGATACTCGCACAATGATATTAAAGGATTCATGCTTTTATCAAACACATTTTCATACAAACATATTTGCCTCAGTTTCTTCACCTAGCCGGTGAGCCAGTCAGCCTGTGTGCCTGAACATCCTCAAGGGGGCAGTCAACTCGTGTTTTTATGGTCTGATTGTGGTCGTTGCCAATTCAACTTTGAGACAATTCAATTTACTTTGTCTGTGTGGTTAGTCTTCGGTTTCATTTGAGCTCAGCAGTGCCTTGTCTTTGTAATCGATGAATCCTTACACGTTGCGACAGCAGATGGAGCTATGAGGCTTGTAGACGAGGTGTGACTCACTACAGATTGTTGCCATGGAAATTGAAAATAAATTTCACACACTTTTGTTCTTTGTTATATCTGTTTTTTCATCATGAAAAAAAAAAAAAACTGTCTCATCTAAAATAATGCAGACTAAATAGATCCAGAAGGGGGCACTGTACAAACCATGTCATATCTATATAGTCTTTATTAATGGTTAGTTTCGAAATTCTTGTTTACTCTTGCTAGGAGGATATAAGCATTTTAGGATTTGGTCTTTAATTTAGAAGTCACTAACCTAACCCTGAATATGTCAGACTGGTGAAATGTAACCATGAATGTTTTTGTTCAGCAGCCACTGTGGCTAGCCTCTCAGCATGTTCACTATCCACAATTTTATCGTTGGGAAATTAAGTGTAATTTGATTAAAGTTGACTATGATGTACTACAATTTACCTGAATAACTAAATTTAAAGTCCTATTACATGTAAAGGACCACTGTTAATACCCAAGTCAAGACTACATAAAATGTACAACACAGTCATCAAATATTCACTCTAAAAAGTTTGGAAAGCGCCTTCTGTATGAAAAAATCAAACGATTAAGAGAAAGACATAAGAACAGTAGCTTCTTATTGCAAAAGTGGTGCAGGGCTATAAGAGACTAGTAGGAGTTACTGTGTTTGACACCACTGCTATTCTACCAGCATTTGGCAGGTGGACAGGTGCAACTAGCAAGGCATGAATGTAACTAAGTATTTATTCAATATAGAGTAGTATGTACTGTACTTAGTACGGACTTACTTTAAGTACTTTAAAGGGTAACTTCTATCTATCTAATGCTCCTACATTTTAAGGCAACTATTGTACTTTTTACTCCACTACATTTAGTTGATAGTTTTAGTTATTGTTTACAAATTCAGATTATTAATACAATAAATCAACGAATGAATTATGATGTGTTATTTACAAGTTACCCAGCAGTATACAAAATAATTAAAACCACCTTTACCCGCTACAATAGTAGAGCGATGAACACACCATATTTTTTACACTGTAGTATCAATGATACTTAAGTAAAAGATCTGAGTACTTCTTCCACCACTGATGTCAGACATGTTTTTAAGTCTCTGGCTATTTGTCTGTTCGTTGGGATGCGTAAGACCTACAGGAAAGCAGCTTTAAGTTTATTTTCACCTTTGAAACACACTGAGAACTGAACTGGTAATCATTTCAAGATTTTCATAAAAGAAAAAAAAAAAATACTCACATGATCGGCCTAATTTATCTAATTTCCTATCTTATCCAATTTTTTTCCATTTACCCTTTTAGTTCATTAGTTTCAACTTCCTTTTATTTCACATTTGGCTCACTTGTTATTTCAATTTAGTCCTTTAATTCTATGTTTCAGTCCATTATATTACTCCACATTTTACATTACGTTATGTTCTTTGGCAATGGTCGACGGAGCAATACAAGGTCTTGATGTCTGTGTTTTTCAGGTGACACAGAGCTTCCTGTGAGGCTGTGTCTATGTCTATACAGTGTAGCTAAAATAAAATAGATTGCACTAAACACACAACCTGAGAGACAAATAAATAAAACAGGAGCCTAACAATCAAAATCAGAAACTGCTCTCAATCTCATATTGATTGACAGGCACATCAATTCATGGCATTACAAGTTTTGTATGTTTTCTAAAGCTGAAAACATACAGTTTCACTGTGTGAACATTTGTGCTGAAGGAGCAGTGTGTAGGATTAGGGGAATTTATCGGCAGAAAAGGAATATATTATTAGTAGTTATGTTTTCTTTAGTATTTAATCATCTGAAAGTAAGAATAGTTGTGTTTTCATTACTTTAGAAAGAACCATCTATATCTACATAGAGGGCGGGTCCTCTTCACAGAGTCCGCCATGTTGCACTGCCATGTTTCCACAGTAGCCTTAAATGGACAAACACAGGCTTCAGTCAGTGAGTCTTACACACTGCTCCTAAACTCTATCAGTTAATAAGCATAAAATATAAACGTTACACTGATTAGGTTCAAGTTTTCATCGACAATATCTTCCTTTTGGTGTAAAAAAGAAAAAAAGCATGACCATTTATTTATTTATTTATTTATAAATACAATATTATTGTTAGTAGTAGATACAACACAGTATTGAAAAATGTATTTCTTGTTTCTCATTCAGTACTGTAACATTGCACTTAAAGTCTGTTAAAATTGCAAGACTGGCCCGGCTACAACATTAAAATGTTACTTACTCTTCATGTATTATAACAACCCATATCATAGTCCTGATGGCAGCTCTTCAGCGTAATACTTTCACATTTAATGTTTGAATACATTTTTTTGATAGTACCTCTGTGCTTTCACTTCGTTAACATTATGACTTTTACTCATAAAAATGTATGTTCCACATAATGCTATTCCTACTTTTAACGAAATGATCTAAATACTTCTTCCACCATTGTGCCCTTGTACCTTTGTGTTTAATTTGTATACTTGTACTTGTTGGTAATAAGTGTTGATATCATATTTCATTCTCTACCCTGCCGTGGTGTCACATGTGTGTGGCTTTCCCCTTTACTAGAGGGGCGGTGAGCACAGCTCAGGGGCGGTGATGTGGAACAACGTGCTCTGTGTGTACAAGCAAGGCGGTGATAAGACAACAAGCCAGTCAGACTTCATCACAGAACATCACAGATCCCTCCGGCGCTGTAAATCACTTCATCACCCTTTGAACCGACTGGGGAGCGAGAGGACGACCTGTTGAAGAGTTTCAAAGCAAAACCGTTTCTGACATGCACTTTGATAAATGTGAGTACATGAGCTTTTGATTTGTTAATTCTGTGCAGAATACAAGTGTTATTGCTGGTATGATTTGTTAATTGGGTGCAGATGTATACGGTTGAATGATTTGACAGTACTGATGACAATTTCTTTCAAGTTACTACATTGCTTAACATACTTGTTTTCAACATTCAGTAATGTGGTATTGTGTTAGTGGCAGCCTTATGATGAAAACTGTATTCATAAGCCTCCAACATTACACATGTATCACATGCATGTATGTCTCATAAACACATTTAATAGATTTTGTTTTGACTTTATTTGGGACTGTAGACCCTAAATCTCACTGAATTGAGCCTCTGTAAACTGCAACTGTGTTTTGATGTTAGTCTGTGTTTTCTAGCCAATAGGGCAATATGTCTATTTTAGATTTAATACAGTTAAGTGACACATTCAGCCTTTTGTTTCAGTTTTCATTGAATAACAGCACAATTCTGGCAAATCCAAGAGTCGGAACATTATTTGGGGAAACCCTGATACACCTCCACCCTTGCTAGTTGTTTTCATTTCCCCTTTTGATTTATGCCAGACAAACAAACTTTGTGACGTGACAACTTAACTTTCTTTGTTCGTGCTCTCTTTGACACAGCATTGAGTGCTTGCGTATTTTGTCCGCCTTGAGTTATACCACAAAATGAGGAAATTGGTTCCGCACTGCTTCTTTCTTTCTCTACAGAGCAACCCAAAAGGGAAAGGTCGTCGGAATCCCCAACCTCCCACGCACATGACTCAATGTCCAGGGGTTTCCACAACTCCTATTTGAATATAACACAGAGTAGCCAAAAGCAGTGTCGGGGCAGTTTGAGCAAGCCCAACATGTGTATGTGTGTGGGCTAAGACGTCCTCTTACTCTTGGAGAAACTATTTAAAACCATTTCCTCCCTTCTAGTTTCTCTCAGCTGATGTGTCAGACTGTAAAGTGTTGGGCAACTTCTATTGTCTGGTAATTTACTGTTTAGTATAGATTGTGTAGTTAGATTTTGTAGCATTACATCATCAGTAAAAAAAAGCCAAAGGTTACCTTTTGTTGTAAAGATCAAATGAGTCAGGGTTGAGTAACCTATAGTAACACCTTCTGAACTTGAAAATGAAACCTGGCGTCACTGAAATTTACTGGCTGATGTCATTTATTCTCATAAAGTGACCTTTATTATATTGTGGGGGCAGGTCACGCACAGCACCACAAGGCCTTATTGTTGAGGGTAGTTTTCAGCTGGAAGTGGAAGTAATCTATACTCCACAAACTCACATTTCTCTCTCACTGGTGGAATTTGCATATTTTGTTTTTAGAAGTATACCTTCTTTGTATTTGCTCTGGGGAATAGAGCTGTCGTGTCCCTGTGGGGCTCAACACAGCAGTCAACATTCACAGGCAGGAAAACAAGAGAAATGACAAAAGAACATGAGTCTCTTCTTCTGCTCTGCCTCCGGGACATGTAGGTGCAATAGCAAGCACACGGCGGCAACACGTGTCGAGGTGACGTGCCTGTGACACACCAAAGGCAGGAAGATGTGGTTTGCCTTTCTGTTAGCGTAACGGAGAGAGACAGGAAGATGTCATAGAAAATAAGCTGTGGCAATCCCATGCTAAAGATTTTCTGATGAATCTGTCTGGTTTTGCACAGCCACACGATCTGTGTTCCTAATGGAAGAGGTTTCTCAGTGCTTTATGTACTCCGGTTCCACAGACAAGGTGGAAATATCACTTTATCTTTCACGTGTGGGGTGAAGCTTTTGAGGAAACAATCTGTGTGGTGACATCATCTCAGCTGGAAACATCAGAATTCGGTTTTGTAATATGTTTTCCTATTTTTCTCACAGGTTTAATGGAAATTATACTTTTTTTATCAGCAGGGGGAAAACATACTCATAATAGAATGGATTTGATATTTTCTATTCTTAAAAGGTGCAAAAAAATGCCACTGTGGAGAAAGTGAGCAGGCGTAGTCATTTAGGCGATAGCATTCTGATGTTATTATTACAAGAATTTATTCTGCCCTTTATTAATTAAAATATAAGCTTTTACTGCTTTAATAAAGCAAAGCCCATCTTGATGAGATAGAAAGTAAAATGTTCATATACTCCAGTGAGAGTTATTTATTTTCTAATTGACATTTTTTTGTGATGCATAGCCATAAAAAGAGAGAGCTAAATAATTGATAATTTGTAGCTTTATGTTTGATATAATTTGGGATTTTGACTGTTGGATGGACCAAACATTGTATATATCAAAGAATTAATCAATACTTGTCAAAGAAAATCCACAAATACATGGATAATTACAAAAAGTAATTTCCTGCAGCCCTCATTTTTGCATTTCCAAACTTCAGCGATCTATTATGTCCATCACATGCGAACAAAACATATGACCAAATAGTCATTCCTTTTTGCACTATTAATATTTTTCAGCGCCAAAAGAGAAGCAGTGTTGCAGTCTGCCCACAGTGAAGAAACTCTTGGAGCAGAAGAGAAGGCGTGAGACGTCGTCTGTCCCACCCTCCTTCCCTACGGCCAGCACAAGTCCTGCTCCTCCAACGACTGTTACAGTAAGGCAGCACACAGAGGGGATCAGCATCTCACTCAATATTACATCATAAAGACGTGACTATTAATGCTTATTTTTTTCCCCCCCATTCTCCCAGCAGTTACCTTCAGCAGAACACTTTACCTGCACAGGTAAGAGGACAACTTCTGCACAACACTTAAAGGAAACGTCTGGTGATATTCTTTATGGCCTGATATGGCTCGTTCCTCTGGGACCTAGAGCTTTATTGTTGTCCAAATAGTATTAAAAATTGATCAATTAGCCCCACTGTCGCTTTGGGTGACATTCCTTCATTAAGATGAACATGGGCACTGTAGTTTATTTTGAAACAATTACACATACACTATCCCCAAAAAGTACACCAATTACAAATCTATTATGTGTTTATGACCTGTTTATTATGAGGATGTATGTCTATGGTTGTGGGGCTACACAGACAGGGTGGGGAAGTCAGAAAGTATTGAGGGACAGACTAACACATTGTTGTTTTTGGTCTTTTCATGGGATTTGTTGACAATAACAAAAATGTGAAACGTCACCAGACTTGTTATTTTATCTTGAACATAAAGTCTTAACATTACTGACTGAGTCCTTTCCATTTTAGGTGCATCAAGCAGCTACTCAGACATGGCAGTGAGCTATAAGCAGTGGAACCCTGCAGCAGAGTCTGCAGTCGGTTACTACCCCAGCCATCCAGAAACCAGCTACGCTGCAGACTACAGCCTCCCAATGACATCTGAATACGGCACACAGCAGCAGCTCTCGGGATATGGAGACACAATGTCTCAAACATACGTAAGAGAAATCCTCTCATCAGCGACTGTCTACTAACATGTTCTATGTATCTGTATCATACCTGTATGATGGTTTGACATTTATGACCTGCTTTCTCCTGAGCAGGACTGCCCGATGAGTGCAGTCACAGACCCCGGCATGGCTTCGTCTTGGTCCCTTCTGGGTTCCAGTCAGACCGCACAGCTGAGTTTTGGTTCGTCAATGGACCCCACCAAGCTGGAACATGCCAGGATGCTGCTCAATGAGATGGATTACAGCAGAGCTACTGGGCAGGATGAAGACGGAGACACGTGAGTGCTTATGAGTGAATACATGCGTGTGATGAATGTGGCGTGTGGATTATATGTGTGCTAGCGAAGCCCAAAAAAGAGAAAACAAGTTAACTGACATTATATGGGCCCTCTCATATTTTTGAGATCATAGATTACACTGATAGTGTACAGACACAGACACAGACACAGACACAGACACACACACACATCCCCATTGTGTGTGAACCTGCATATGTGAGAGCACAATTTATCTATTTACCGAGGAGTTTCGTTTTCAGTCACGAGCTAAAAGTAAGAGCCATATTTGCAGTTTGGTAATCCTAGAAAGATTAAGAAAACCAAAAAGATGTGAATGAGTCAGCCTCTCATGCTCGATGATTGTATAAAAATTGAACTGTGAAAGGGAACAGTGTGAAATTGGTTGCAGGGATTACCACGTCTCTCTTGTCAAACTTAAAACAAATTTATCGTGTGCTCTTGTTCTGTCAGCATCCTGCACATCTTCACTGCCAAGGGGCTCAGGGAGTGTGCCTTCGCTGCTGCAGAGCGGCTGAGGGATGCAGGCAGGCTCGATGCCAAGGAGCACAAGGGAAAGGTAAGAACAAAAACATCTTCCAAAGTGTGCAAATTGCTCTTTTTGGCACACATACTTTTTTTTTTTTAAATCGGAAACATTAGCACAGGATGATGATTTCTCAAAAATAAAGTTGTTTAATTAATGTGCTTGCGCAGACTGCTTTACTGGTGGCGGTGACAGCAAACCAGCCAGAGATTGTGCAAGATCTGCTGTCCTTTGGAACAGACATCAATGCCTGTGACGTTAAAGGACAAACTGCCCTCCATATGGCTGCCCACTATGGTTTACCTTTGGTTCTTCAGGTAAAGCAGCACTAGTAATTCATTGATTTGGCATGACTATCACAACAAGTCAGAAACGTAAGCTATACCGAGCAGACCTTAATGATTCCCCTTTTGCAGGCAATTCTGTCCAGCAGACCGGCCGTCAACCTGGAGGCCCGCGATTTTGAGGGTAACTTAATGTTATTACATTAGCCAACAGGGGAGGAGTGTTAACCTAGCCACACATCATTAGAGCCTTAATTGAAATGTTACATGTGTCTTCTTCTTTGCCTCAGGTATGACTCCTCTGCACTGTGCAGCCATTTCTCACAGTGTCACCATGAAGGCGTTGTCCAACAGTGGGCTGACAGATGTTGGTCTTCAGACCAAGGCTGCGGAGAAGCTCTCCTGTGTACAGATGCTTCTCAGTGCCGGGGCGTTCCTACTCAGCCAGGTGCAATATAGCTCTCCCTTTTCTGAATGTCATGTGAGCAAGTAATAAGCATATATGTGTCAGCGATCAGGTATGGAGTTCAATATGTTAAACCCTGACCTTTCAGTCAGAATACTGAGGTCATAGGGGAAGTGCCCAGGTTTTATCCAACCATTGTGACAAACCATTATCCCCCCTGCTAATCTCTAATTTGGTTTGTCTGCCTTGTTTGACACTTAAAAGTCACAGTATGACTCAGCTTTTTTTTAAATATCATTTTCAATTATCCACTTCCAGGAAATCAAAAGTAACAAGACTGTGCTGCACTTGGCAGTAAAGGAGGGGAACATCGATCTGGTGACTTATCTGTTGAGGATTCCTCTGCCGAACATAAAAGACTTTGTCAACTTGAAAGTGAGTCCCACTCTGGCACAAAACTCAAAATTGGATTTTAAATATGCAAGTGTTTGTGGGTTTATGTGAATTTACTAGTATATACTGTATACGTACATGACTATAAACAGTTTGAGTCATGCTGCATTTTCTCCCTTTCGCATAGGCGCATGGTCACACCGCTTTGCACATGGCAGCTGGTCTCCATAGCAACCCCCACCAGGAGGAGATCCTGCAGCTGCTTCTGCGCAGAGGAGCCGATCCCAGTATCCGCAACCTGGAGAACGACCAGCCAGCTCACCTTCTGCAGAGCGGCCTCCTGGGAGAGCAGGTGAGCAGCACATCATTTTTAACAGCCAGACCTGCACTGTTTCAGTCTTTGTCATGGGTTGTTAGTTATCATTAATGTATGTTTCAATTTCTAGCTCAAGCTCATGCTGAAGAAACGAAGTGCTTCCTCTCGTCGACGTATCGTGTCCTTGCAGGACCAGGAATGACAAGAAAATCCCCACTTGTAGTCCCCATTTGGAGGGAATGAGTTTATAAGATGTTACCTCTGTTAAGAAGGGGATTTACAGTGTATTGTTATGTTGCTTTTGGGCCTATATATTGTTAACAAATTTGTTTGGCATATTAATCTCTAGATACCCATTTGATTAGGCAAATCATGCTTTAAAGCATAAATCTTAAATTACCTGCGATTTGGTGTCTGTAAAAAATGCTTTATTTATTTTTCTACGCATAGGTTGTGTAATTCATGTGAAGGCAAAGCATTTCATTACAAAATGTTAAAAAATCTGACGATTAGAGACATTTAATGTATGTATTTCTTTTTGTCAAAAGAAAATGTAACTTTTTGAAGCCTAAACAAACAAAAGAGAAGAGCATCTACAAACAGCATAGACTATAGACATCGCTGTGGAAGGTGGAGTAGTAGTAATTTTTCTAACCGGCTACACTCCCAGTTTAATGTTGATTTCTATGAAATCGTTCGTATGACCTCCAGGACAATGTCCCTGAAACCCCGCTGACTCTATTGTCAAAACCCCCCCATCATATTGATATACTGAGGTTTTGATTTCGGTCAGCATGTGTGCGTATGTTAAGAATGTGTGTGGTAAAAATGACTATGAGCTATCACATAATTTAATTTCTGTCTGTATGCATCATACTTACATGTGTAACATCAAGTAAATTTTTTCTTGTGGGAAAAGAACCTTAACTGTATGTGAAACTATTATGTATTTTAAACTTGTTGTGACAAAGAGTGTTCTTATGAAATACACATTACTCTGTTCTCTGTAAGAACATTCTTTGTCACAACCAGTGACGTGAGTAAGCGCGGTGACAAATTGTCTGACTAAATTTTAGTCATGATTCATGAATAAAAGTACAATAAAACTTGTGTTTAAAGTTCCATCTCAATGTTTTGATGCTCAAGGTGCCTTTTAAACAGTCCCACTTACTTTATTTATCTACAGATATTTGCAGAATGGAAAATACACCATCTCACTAGAAAGGGAGTTTCTGGAGGATTTTAATTGTCATGCCCAATTTCCACTGAGGTTTACTGCAATGATAATACAATTTAGACACAGGTGGAATTAGGTTAGTTTTTTTTACTGTAATTTGAGAGATTTATTGGGTTTCGAGCTGCATCTCACTTATGTGTCATTTCTTTAAGATGTTATAAATTCCTGTAAAGCACAAAGGAAAGATCAATATCATAAATAAATAAACCAATAATAATAATTTATATTGTATATAATCATAGGATTGTTAAAAGAAACTGATAAAAACATCTTGAGTAGACAAGACCTTTATTTGAATCAGGGGTCTCATGTTTCAGCTTTACAGGTAATAATCATTTTATTTGTAAAACCTTTGCCTTTAATTTCAAACAGAATGAAATTACTGATAAGCAAACTCAAACACTATTACATTAATTTAAATATTTTTCAAAGCATTATATAATAAAATACACAACTGAATATTGTCTTTTAATTTTCATCAAGATATTATGCTATCTTTTTCATTTCAGGCTGTTATATTTGGCATATTCTATTTATTGGTTTCTTAATTATTTTGTCATGCTAGTAAAAAGTAGATATCAACAGTCATGAAGAAAAATAACGGCAAAAGACATTTGCTACAGTTGATCAATGTGTGCAGTTCCTTTTTTTCGATCTAGAGATTTTGTTAGTTTATGAATAATCATGCGCTTAAGATGTCAGATGTAAAGAAGAGAGACAACAATTGTTGCATTTGTTTGATTAAAAGTACCGTTTCAAGTCTCATGGTTGGTCATATTTTTTTCTTTTATTCCCAACACTCACACATTAATGAACAATCATTTATTCTAAGACTTTCGACAGAATTCCATGGGAGACTCAATAAAACCAGGTTCGGATGCGTTGGAAAACCCTGTTGATCATCTGGCTGGCAGAGGTAACCAGGGTATGTGTGTATTCGCTGGCGTGGTTCCTGTGACGACATCCCCCCTTTCAGGTATATACTATATTTTCTATACAGTTTGAGGAGGCACTGCAGAAGAAAAGGAAACAAATCAGGCAGATTGCAGAGAGAAAGTGAACATCATTGAGTTCAAGCGCATAGTGATCCTGAACAGTGAAGTGAACTTACCCTCTGTCTTTGGGATTTGGGTACCAGATGAGCTGGAACTGCAAACAGAAAAAAGGAAATTAGTAAGTATCTGAATTGTTCTCATTGTTTAAGATGACTGATTAGGAAATAAAGATTGAAAACTGTGGCCACAACTTCAACTTGGATTTGATCAAGAGTATACATTATCAGGGTTACATGATCCAAAAGCAGTTGGAGCCACAGGATTCGAAGGTAACTGAAAAGTAACAGCACTCGTCTTTCTTCTCATCTGGCCATGAAAGCGGCATGCGATCAGATCATATCAGGTCAATATACTCTGCCCACTCACTACCAACACACGAGGAGTGGTGATGCATACATTTTAGGAGCAAGCACTGAGATAAAGAGAACAGCAAAGCACTACCCACACGTGATTTGTCAAACACGGTTCGGTGTAAAAATTATTAAATGCGTTGGAAGTGTGTTTTGGGTTGAGTACAGTATGCAGAACAAGGGATAGGGGTATTTTGAGAACAGGCATCCAGGGCGGGGATAGGAAAAGCTGAAGAAAACTCAGTTTTAGTCAAAGAACAAGAAGATGCTTTTTTCCACACTGGTCGGGTATTCCCTTCAAGTCAAATTCATACAGCATGCGCAGGCGGATCATCCACTAAACCTTGCACAATTCTTACTTGGATGAGGGTTTTACACAATTTGTGAATTTTTTACCTGTTTGAAGAATGATAGAATAGTTACAAAAAGTACAGTTGATCATGTATATATGATTAAGCCTCTGTATTCAAGTGATATGTGGGAGAAAATCTTAACTTACTGAGGGCTATTAAAATGCCAGAAACAAACATGATTGCTGCAAGGACAACCCCCGTAGTCCGCAATGTCTCATAATCTACAAGGGACATAACCGCATGGGACTTTATAGGGGTGGCTTTTTATGATAAACTTGAAACTTGAAAGCACAAAATATCACATGTTTAACATGGTGCTTTTGATTTATGAAAGTAGTAGATGGTGTAAATCTTACCATATTCAAAGTTACTTTGGTCTGTAAACATAGTTTCTGCAAAGACAGAGTAGGGGCAGTTATAGAACAGATTAAAAACGTTACTTTGAGTGCGACAGCAATAAGCCTAAAAGGTGTGTTCAGTTCAGCACCATGGATAGAAAGGTTTGCAGCGCTTCAGATCTGCAGGCTTGGCTCCACAACTCCTCAGGAGTCTTTTTTTTTTCTCCCCACTGAGGCGCTCAATGCAGCATCTTTGCTCAGCAGAAAAAAGATGCACCATTAAAAAAGTGGGATGCAAGCCAGCAGCAGGATCATCAGTGGTATCATCGCAGCAGCAGAGACACAAAGAGAGATTGAATAATAATAATAATAATAATGATAAAAAAAAGTTTAAGAAGCCACTTGAAATGACTGCTGTGTTTATTTTTTGACACACATTCATTTTAATCTTAACCAACTCAGTGATTTTGCAAATATAAACACCGATGCCAGATCGTTAGAGTATCTGGGCGTCGATAATGCGGCTTGCATGTTGCTGAACCCTCACACCTAAGTGGCTGAGCTGGCAGTTTGTATTTCTTTCCACTGTTTTCTCTCTGACACAAAGACTCTGCAGTTAGAGAGAAACATCATTTCTAAGTATTGTTCATTTATTCATCCCAGTGAGGAGTTTACTGAAAAAACTCCCTTTGTTATAACACTGCTCCATGCACCAACAGTAAATTGGCTCTTGGCACTGAAGCAACAACGCAGCAGGCTAATTAAAGATGTGTATGCAATTAAAACAATTACTTTCATTCATCCAAATGAAATAACAAATAAAAAAAATGATTACACATTTAATAACTAAACAAAAAAATGATTGTAATAATAATAATAACAATATAACTGTTTCATGCATGTTACACCCTTGCAAATCTCATGAAAAGAAGAAAAAAAACAGTCAAACCTGTGGTGGCCATGGCTGCACTGTAGAGATGTAGAGGATCTCCGTCTCTCAGAAATGTAGCAGGTTGCAGCTTAAGGTTGGATATGAAAGGAGGTAGCTGGTCAGGACAGCATGCAGAACTGAAGAACCCCTCTCTGTAAACTCAGCACGGACCCTCTGGTGGCCACAGCGAAACACTGCATTCACAATGGTGGGTTACTCCCATAGAGTGCTAGATCTGCAGGGACTACTGGGGGTAGTGGGTCGCCGCAGTAGCCCAAAATTAGATTAAATAAAAAGGGGTAAACAGCTAATATAATGTCACTACAAGGTAGACAGTTGAACTATCTTCAACAGTCGACTGAGTATCACAGTCTTCTGTGGAGAATGCAAGTGTATGGGGTTGTTAATTGCATGTGAGAAAAATGAAGGTATTTTGGATATTTAAGAATTAATGTATTGATCTGTATTGAGGATTTTGTACCAGACTCTCCTCAGTTTCTTAATTATAATGCTTTATAGAAACGTTGCTTGCATGCTCAACATACACCAGTTTCTATTTCATGTGTTTTCTTTTGTGCAGTGCAGTCAGCCCCTTTTCTGCAACACCAGGGAGAAAATACAGTCTGCATATGCAGCTTTTACATTCGCAGGGGATACCACAATCACTACAGTTGGAAATCTGCCAATAAAAACAGCACTGAAAAGAGAGATAGATCAAATTAGTTTTTTTTTTCTTTTTTAAAGACAGCCCTCTCCAAGTGCTGCACAGTGCAGCACATAAATCATTCACACACTCACTGCTGGTAGTTACTACTGCATGTGTAACTGAAGTGACTGCAGAGTCAGCAGAATCCGTAGTGCAGCAAAATAGAACGCTGTTCACTGCTGGTCTTCTTCTAACGGCAGAGAAAACTAAATAGCGACGCATAATAGCGGAAGAAACCTTTTCAAACATGTGTTTTATTATTTTGCATCAATCTGAAAGTCATAAAAATACAAATGAGAATCACACCTTTACCACACTATAATACTACCATCTAAAGTTGGCACATTATCTCGTAACAGTAATTGATGATAAAAACATTTAAAAAGAAAAAAAAGGAGCACAGTAACATTAAGAAATTGAAGGAAGCTTCTTGTGTTCGTGGAAAGATTGTCCTCTGCTGTGATCAAGGTATTTGCTGCCACCTAGTGGTGAGTCAATAACTGTGAAAAAGAGGTGTAAGATAAGTTTGATTTGTTCTGAAGAAATCTCTTTCAGACTCCTTTTTCTAGATGTTTATAAGACACTCACCAGATCTCCGTTGTTCTTTGTCTTTGTGGCTACAGAGCTGTGAAAAGAGTTTTAGATTACTGTTTTATTTAAAAAGAACGGCAATAAACCGACTTGATAAGCATTTAACATGGCTAGTTATTATAATTGAAGAAACATTTACCCCGAGGAACACCTGATTCCACATCTGGACCTCTGGAACTGGGGAATATTAACAGTTAGATAATCCGGCTGCAGGGATGTTTTATCTATTTTACAGAAAACAAAATTCTCCACAGATAAATGTGTGGTTTGTTCATCCTAACTTGGACTTCACTCACCTTGACTTGTCACCCGTTGAGCAGGTACATTTCCGGGCTGTTTTTTGGGGTGGAAAACACAAGAGAAATAATTATATGTGTCTAAAACAGCGACAAAAGGAACATGTGACATCATAAAAAGAATGTATGCAGCTTTAACAGTCCCCTAACGCCTCCCCCTTTAGTAGGCTATTAAAAGAGGATGAGGTTGTTCCGAGCCTAGATGGGTGCATGATTACAGTCTTGAGCTTGTGCCAAAAAACCTATCTGTCCAGCACATCTTGGGAGGCCTTATATGTTTGCTTATTTAACTTTGCCCGACATACAGGAGCTAGTGTGTTGAAAATCACGTGAAAGTCCGCAAAAGAGTTTTGACATTCAACATATTTGGTTATGTCATTTCGATGCACCTCATTTTGCCTATAAACATCATAGATGCTTAATGCGTTCACAAAACATGAGCTGCAAGACGCCATTCTGACGCCTTGTTGGCCCACAGACAGGCTCTTTACACGTGTGAGCCGTGTCATGTAGGTTAATAACTATATATGATTATCTGCACAGTGCAGGGTTTCTCAGTATGGGCAGCTGAACTTCATGTCGACCTGTTGCAACAGCTTCCAGATATCCAGGTACTCTCTAATCTAAGCTTCTCTAAATATACTTTTTAAAGGAACGTGTCTTTATCATCTTCTAAGACAAATTGTAGCCCGTATTATAAATATTGTACAATACTTTGATTGAGAACCCGCCCATAAACAAACACATGTTATTTCTACCTGAAGTGTTGACCTCTACATGTACTATATTAAATATTTCATATAGTACATGTATAGTACAAATATTGGGAAATCCCAGACAAGACTAGTGACCTAAATACTCTCAGGACTAAGAATAAAGCTGGAACCATCTTGAAAGATAACACTCCTCCTTTACTCACTGACTTTGACACTAGGAGGCACCAAAGGCTGCCTGTTGCTATCAATAATGTTTGAAATGCAATATTTTCTATGTTTCTTTATGTTATGTTTTATGCTTTGCCTATATGTCACAATTTCATGATTGTAATTTTACAAAATTAGTTGACATTGTTAAAAACCTAAAAGGCCCAACCGGTAAACCTTTATATTCACAAGTATATTCACATGTAATTTAAGAGGGTTTTTTTTTTTTAAGTTAAAAATGAAAAATCTGTATTTTTGTTTTGCTGGAGCAAATGACAGTTAAAAAGTGGAGAACAGATTACATATGTGAACAAACACATCGCAGTTAGAAAACCTTTGCTTGTCTACTGTGAATTTAGTTGTGATAGCAAGCACCACTCTTCTAACTTGTGGCAGTGTGAGAATGTTTTTTTCTTATCATTTGTGTGTAATGCAGGAATCCACAGTGGTTTTGGCGTTTGGGTCCCAACTCATTATTTATTGGTTGGTCTTGGTTTCAGGGCGAGCACTGGCAGTGGCCACATGTGCAGGCAGGTGTGGAACGGGAACCTTGGAAGGCCACTGTGATTGAGGAAAGGGATAAGATATAAAAGGGCAAATCGCTCCGGTGCACGGATCATGACCGTTGAGTGCTGAGATTGTGAGCGTCAGTGTGCCTCCCTTTTCAGACCTCTGAGAGAAACAGACGCCGGCTTGTTTTGGGAGACCGCAAGGTCAAGTCACAGATACGGGGATCACAGTGTGGTGACGCGGGCACTTCGCACTACAAATCCGCTGTGTAGGTGGTCAAACACTTACTGACAATGAGGGCGATCCCCATGGCGAACAGGATCACTGCGAAAACCAGGCCCCCGATTCTCAGAGATTCATAATCTGAAAAAAAAAAAGAAAAAAAAAAAAAAAAAAAAAGACTTTATTATTTTTGCAGAAGTGCATGGTAACATAATATCACAAATGCAAAAGCTTTTCACCACATTTTGAGTCAAGAGCAGCATTGCAAAGATTTTCTGCAGCCCCCTGATGGTCACGGGACACCACAAATTCCTGTGAGTTGCAGTCACCAAAACTGGAAACACGATGGTCAACTTTAACTCTGTATTTGTGTCGAAGAAATATGACATGTCTGTGTTTCCATCAATTGAAACAAGACCAAGGGATCAGTTAGTATGGGACAGGGTCTGCTTGTTTATGAAGTGAATGATAACATACTGTTTATGAGAATCACAGCTTTGTGAACATGCATCAAGCATTGCCTTGTTTAGTTAGCTAGTTAACTCCTTTAGGGCAGTGGTTCCAAAACGTTTTGGCTTGTGACCTCTTAAAATGAGGTATGGCCTACGTTAGATGCCTTGCAAACACTTCTACTTCAGGTTGTTTAATTCTAAGGACGGTCAGAGGAGATGAAAATACCCACATTTTCATAAGAAAAAACGAGAAAATGAAAATAACTTAATTTATGAATTTATATGTTTTTACCTCTTTCTTATCCCTGTTCTCATGACCCCTCCGATTTTTTTGGGACCCCTGAGGAATCCCCACCCCCGGGTTGGAAACCACTGCTTACTGGTCTTTCAATAGTGCGACATACTATGGTTGGAATAGTACAAAATGGGTGCAGAGAAGACTTCCAAAAATTGCCTATAGAGTGCTGCAGGAATGAGTCCTAAAACCTGCAGGATCCTTCTACTCAGAGTCAATGTTTTCTTTCAATGGATTTTTGGAGATATCTTAACATTTTCTTCTACAATATAAAATACAATATAAAAATCACGTGGTGGTCATTTGTGAAGATTATCTGAATGAACAAATCGTGTAAATGTTATAAACGTGTTTGTCACAGAGCTCATTTTCAGCAATAGAGAAAAAATCCCACTGACTTCTCAATAAAACCAGTGCGAAGCTAAATAACGGGGTTGGCAAAGAAAAAAGAAAAATAACAACCGGTACACTGATGGTAGGTACTTTGAGTCATTCTGTGCACGTCGGTGCCTTAGATGGACTTAAAATCAAGCCTACGTAGACGGGATGAGAAGTATTCGCAGTGGGACTACTCCAGAAGCTTGGCCTTGGGGTGACAGTTTTCCATCACTTCTGGGAAAACAAGTGGAAAATGCAAACTCTCTCTCATCTTGACCTCCTAGATGTTTCCTGTGTAGAGGGTCGGCCATTAAAAGGCCCCGTTCATCTGCTTAACACTCACCGTAATGAAAAGCACTGTCACTGTCTGGTAGGAGAGAACAGAGAGGGGAAACAAATGAGAAGCAGATTTACCCACTGACACACTTCAGAGAGCACTCATGATATGACAGCTATTCAGCACTTTAAGGGCCTCAGTCATCCATCTAGTCATTAGCCCGTTTGGTGTGCCAATTTATATGCCAGCTAAAATGAGTGTGCGGCTTATCTTAATTTGACTTTTCTAAGCTTCTGTTCAAATAATACCCACCTTTGTCCTCATCTGCCACTGAGGCTGTTGAAAAAAAAGAAGCAAAAATCATTAATCTTTAGATGGCATTCACATGGTAGTGTAAGTGCATGTCAGCAAATGGTAACAGTGGGGCAAATTCACTCTGCAGAGAGGCCCAAAAGGGTGAGCGACAAGCCCAAATTTGTATTTATGTAATATATATTACAACAGCAAATTGTCTAAAAACGTACACTGTATGATTCTAATCTCCACGCCTTTGTTTACCTTCTGTTTATTTATTTGATTGCGCTGATCTGTGTTAATCTGTGTGACGTTAAGGATGTGGGAAAGTGAAGACCCCCGTGCTCTTTCACGTCTTCTCTCGCATGCATTTGGAAGCACATGTTGGCCATATTAATGTTATGCTCCAGTCCTTTAAATCTAGCGAGAGCGAATCACAATGTCTTATATGCCTTATGTTCATCAAGAAAACAACCACAATAATTAAAGAGACAGCTTCACTTGGTTTAGTAATAGAGACGCAATGCAGACATTGTTTATAATGACCACCGGTGTTTGGGGGGGAGAAGAATTTAAGCTCGGAATAACACATTGAATGATGTATTCAAATGTTCCTACTTGTGCTGGGCAACATTTCAAAACATTAATGCGTTCTTTTATAGCTCTCCTTAAAATGTTCAACAGACTGTGAACAGCATTTAAATGTCAGCCAGTCCTCGTAGATGTGCTTATGTATAAACTTTGACAGCTGATGTTTAATGCAGTAAAATTATAATCTGTTAAGCAAATGTCAGTAGACTTGAAGTGTAAGTTTGCTTATTGTAACTTATTCCACCTTTAAAAAACAAGTTCAGACTGAGAGTCAGAGAGGACAAAAAAAAAACTTAGTGTCGGCAAATCTGCTTAACAGCGAGCTCAACTGATGGCATGCAGGGCGCACAGAGAAACAAATCCAAGAGCAGAACTTGCATTAACAAAGGGAAACTTGGCAGCTGTGTGAATAAATGATTGTTCAAACGGCAGTTTATGGAAACATTTACACTATTCTGACATGGCTTTTTCTCACAGCAAAAACCCTGACATGGAATGATTTAAAACAGAACATATTAAACGGAAATTATACTGAAAACAGCATCACTGCAATGCTAACAACAAGACAGGGCGTTTTATACACATTTGACCAAAAAGAGAACGAGCAGCAAGAGCAATGGCAAGCAGCCATTTCAAATAAGTGGCCATGCATTGCCAGTTACCACTCTAAAGTAGGAATCCCACCGAACACCTCCCCGCCCAAACGCCACCCTTGTTATACAGACTGATCAGTCGGTTTGAGTAGGAGGGACTTAAACACATAACCAAGCTACAGAAAGGGGAAGCAAGTGGAGAACGCCACGCTCACACAGCTGAGTGTGATGAACGGCGTAGAGCAGCTGAATGTTTAGTGAAACGGATGCTCACCAAGTGCAGGAGCCAGCCAGGAGCTGAACGCCACCAAGACCAACAGATCCATTGTACCTGCTGATAAGAAACAAAAAGGAAAAGTACACAACAATAAAGACAAGTCACAAATGTGCTTACAATTTGGGGTAATTGCTGTTTAATGAGGGCAATGTGCTGGGGTGACAGGAAGTTGAGTCTTTTTTTTTATGCGACTTACAGATAAACTTTGAAACTCACTGACTCCCTTTAGACTAAAATAACTCGGCAACTTAAACAGCCTCGCTGAGAACAGAGAGATGGCTGTTGTGAAATTCTTTAGCAACTCCCCTCTAATACCTCTCAGAAACTCCCGAACAGCCAGTTAAGGTTAGTGAGGACTAGTTGTTGTAATTATATTGTTAATAGGGCTGCGGCTAACGATTTACTTTCATTGTCAATTAATTTGTCAAATATTTTCTGGATCATTAATCGATTTGTGGTTTGATATTTGTCAGAAAATGCTGAAAAAGAATTGTCTTGTTTTGGCCACAGCTCAAAGTTGTTCAGTTTATTGTCACAGAGGAGTGATGAAACTAGAACATATTCACATTTAAGAAGCTGGAATCAGAGAATTTTGACTTTAAGCCCCCTCATATAAGTCCAGCTCTAAAAACCCTGGATCTGACCTGTCCCATGATGCATCTGAATAAGTGTTTCATTTGTGCCCCTTCAATGAGACCATGCCTGGTAGGGACACAAAGCTCCATCTCGGCTAGACCCAAATAATGTTACGCTATCAGGATATGTTTCATAAATACATGGCCTCCTGACTCCGGGTAAGAGAAGAGGGTCTATTTCAGGCTCAGTGCCTCAGTACTGCAGCAGTAGACTTGAGGTGTGTACGGCAAGGCTGGTGTTGTGTTACATTTGATATTTGGTCAGTGGGTTAAGATGCCTTTTGCCAGATCATCTAGTTTAGAAATGGAACACGAACCTCCTGGGTCTGTTTTTCTGTCTATATATTATCTAGAACAGGGGTCTTCAACATTTTTTAGGCCAAGGACCCCCAAACTGATAGCGAGATGGAGCAGGGACCCCCTACTACATATATTGTATAAAATTGTGTTTTATATTAAACTGGACCTAGTGCCATGTATACCTTGTTATTGTGCATTCAATACTAAGCTATTAAAATGAATACACAGGTTCATATATTCACGTTTTTATTTTAAACATGGGCAAGGTACAGTGAGTAGGGTGGCCGTGCCACTGCCTTTTATAAACATACTGTATCAACTGATACCAATGCCAATATCAACATTGTCTGTCATGCATACAAGCTATTCAAATTGACGGTTTTTTTTTAGATATATTTTTTTATTTACTGAAGGATAACATCTTCTGCCTCCATTTATCCATTCACTAAAATATGTTGGATTCATGTTAATGTTGTTTAAAGACATTTGAATTTATGGAAAAAAAAAAATGGGGGGCTGGGGGGAAATATTGAAAAATATATGATAAATTGTCTAATCAACCAAAAATGTCACGACCCCCCTGCAGTGCCTCCGCGGACCCCGTGTTGAAGACCTCTGATCTAGAACATTCTCTGAGATTCTCCTACACCCATGTGTTTACAGGTTGAGGTCCCACATCCAGACTGCACCTCCTTATTGGACGCACAAGTCGCCGCACACTGCATGACCAAAGAGCATACTGGTTGCAGTTGTTCGTTTCACAGCCACATTATGCCAATACAATCCTAAGGCACGACAACAAAATGTAATGCAGGTACACACAGCTTTAGCTACACGCTTGCAAAAAAAATTTAAGCCCTGGAATAAAATGTTTTGCATTTCAAAGATCAAAGCCTACGTTAGCAGAGCCAAGGTTTCCCTCCCTGGCCCAGAGCTGAGGATTCATGCATGACTAGAGAGGGGGTGTGAACATGGAGCTGGAGAGGAGAGAAATGAACACTTCAACCCTGGGAGCAGGATTAACAACAAAGGCCTGCCAATCAGGTTTAATCAAACAAATACAGGGTGAGTTATTATAACAAGAACCAATCCAATAATCTTGTTTGTTAGCCTTTTGAGTGATGTAGAGGAATAGAATGGGAAGACAGGAAAGACGCCAATAAAGCAACACTTAAGAAATGAATTACCATGGATTGTAATAAAGTAGGATTAACATGGACAGTTGGTAATTAAAAAGAGGGGTTGCTTACTTTGACACTTACAGGCAAGTCCATATGAGTGCATTCACACTTTAAATACACGTATCAGCTCTTGAGACACAGGCCTTTTGGGAATTAAAACTTGGGACTCGGGACTTCATGTTTTTGTTCTGTCCAAGCCACGCGATAAGGATCAATGCACATTGTTGTTTGCTACAGTTTCTGGCAGGGCTCAGTGTAAAAAGTGTGATACTGAACTCCATTTAACTTGGCGTGGCATTTTCAGGAAGGGTACCACAGTGCAGTTTGACACAATAAACATGGTAACTAAAAAAATAAAAATAAAACGATTGGCTTGTGGATTCAAATTTGTGGGCTCAACATGAGCGGTGGTTGTGTGTAAACTAGGTGAAACTGAAGGCTAGTTGGAAGTTGTGTTCGGGACACCAGGCTGAAACAAAAAGGAGGAAAAGCTCTGCAAGACAAAATCCTGCGCACACGGTTGTGTTTTGGAGCTGCAGATTTAAGCTGATTTAAGCTCATAATTCCAGCCGTATTTATATTCGGCATTGCATTTAAAGAAATGTATTAATTTCAGAGCATACATTTGTTCATTTAAATGAACTTACCGTGTATCAGCCTCCTGCAAGCCCTAACGTGAGTTTCTGTCTGTCCACTGAGCCGAACTTTGCTAAACAAGTTTTCCACTTGTTACTTCAGCCAAGAGATTAAATATGATCCGCAAACACCTTCTCTTATGGCTGGCAAATAAAATGAAAAGCAGTGATTAAAAATGAATTATTCTGTGGAGATTCCTCAGTATAGCTACTCGCTTGCCCCAAGTAGAGCCGTGTTCCTTCTTGGTCTTGCCTCAGGAATGAGAGAGGGAGAGAGAGGTGTGGGAGGGGGGGGTTGCTCAGCCTCTGGAGTTACTTCTTAACCTACCCTGAGCTCCCCCGAGCGGAGATAAACAACACGGAGCGCCACCGTGCAGCGCTGCTGGCCAGAGATATTACTCCCCGTGCGATGTGGTGCCAGCACTGATAGTAAAATATGATTTCATAATGAACTGTAAGTCGTGCTCATTTCCTTCCCTCCACCCAACAGCCAAATACAAAAGACGCGAGCAAGTGCGCTTGCTGCGCTGTGGTGTAATTTACAGGCTGTGGAGAGAAGCTCAGCGCGGTGAAGTTAAAGCACAAACACAAGCGCGCTCTCACGGCCAGCGCAGTCCGTCAGCGAGATAAAGTCTCTCTCAGCTACTGGGTATCAAAACTGCCTGGCCAAGGTCTCTCCCACACCGACCTGCCAGATCCCCCCTCCACTGGCAGGGGGGGAGCCGGTGGACTCAGCTCTGACGGGAGCAGGTCCCGTCTCAATCCTTCTGGATTTTACGTTTTCTCACAATTTGGTATAGCAGAGCATTCAGATTTGGGCTATATAATGTACACAAAGCTCTGGTGAACCCCACAAAGGAAGGAAGAACAGTCACAGAATGGCAGTGTAATTAAGCAAAGCTATTAAAAGACAACTTGATTGATTATATATATATATATATATATATATATATATTTATATTTATTAATGGGACTTAAAAGCCCATAAACTTTGGCTTTGTATCAACAAGAAAATATTCATCACATATGAATAGCATCACACATTAGGCCTATGTATACTATAAAATAATTAAAACCAGCTGTACATGGGTAAAAAGCCTAAATAAATTACTGTACATCAAGTTCTGCACAGAAAAATGAATACAAATAAAAGGTAATAAAATAAATTGGATATTTAATGTTTTTTTTTTTTTTAACAAATGGACATCTACTGTCATAGCCTGGCTAACTGTGAACTATATTATCTGCCAGTAATTGATATGGCATTATGACATTCACATTGAGAAGATACAGCATAACTTGTAATACAGTGCAAGATTAGATGGTAAGACGTCTCTTGATAAGGTTATCATGAACATACAAGCTCCCAATCTCCCTCTTCCTATAGCTAGCTACTCGACTGATAAGTTAACTTGCTAAACACTGGCTATGCACTAGCCTAGACAGCATGCTAGCGTCGTTAGCATGTTAGCATCGATCGCTAGCTTGATATTATAACCATCACCATGTATATACAATATACTATGTAGCCAGACCCAGACATAAATTATACATCAAGCTAGTTGACATCTGTCACACTAAGACTGAACTCATGAACTGTTTTTTGATTTGTGGAGAAAGTATTTTGAGTATTTTAAATACAAAATTACTCCACTCTAAAGTATTTTGTTACAAATTACGTTAGATTTTTTATCGGCCCTATCAAATATAAATTACAAAATACTCAAAAGTAATTGAAATACGTATTTCAAATACAAGTAATAGAAATACTGCAGGTCATATAGCCAGGTAATCACAAACAACGTATGCAATGCAATGAAAAAGTTTATTGGTTGGAGTAGTAAGAAACACGTTTTGAAAATATACATTTCAGAGATGCTACCATTTCCTCCTCCAGTAGATGGAGATGTTGGTCAAGAATGAGCAAGAGTTTTTCCACCACCCCAAAGTGAACAATAGAGGACCAGATGGCCAGTAAACAACCAACACCATTTAATGAATCAAGAAGCAAGTATTGAAGTATGAGTAAGACTGGCTGTAAACAAGAAAACTTTAGCCGAACGACTTCACATTCCTCATCCTGTTTAATGGGGGTAAAACGCAGGGATGTGAGCCACATTGTACGGCTGTTTCAATCACGAGGAAGCGTCAGTTCATGGTTCTGAGAGGAAACAACCTCAGTTTATGCCAGATGCTTTCTATCAACGCAGAACCAACATCTCTACAGGCCACTGAAACGAAAAAGAAAAATTGCAGTCAAAGGGCACTGGAGCAAAATAAAGACATGTTCACTCGGGCACAACAGAGATTACAAGCAACACTTCGGAAAATTGTATTTCTTAAGGCATATGCAAACGCTAAGGAGCAGCTCTGATTCTTAGGGGCATTTTCTTGTGTTTAGGGTCTGGTGATCAGAAATCCCTGTGAAAAGACAACTATGTTGAATAAAGTGAGGAAGGGGGACGCACCAAACTCAATTCTCTAAGGGACTGACTTAAGGCTAGAACACAGAACTACAGATGAGGGCTCAAATTAATATTGCACCCAGATGAGTCTTAAGTGTCCTTGGATGACAAGCAGTGATTGGATTGCAAGCATGGTAGCTTTTGATGGCCATGCCTGTCAGCCTCACCTGCTTTTTAATCAGTAATTACCATAGGGGTTTCTCTGGCATTTCTTAATTAAATTGGACCAAATGCAATTAAAAACCACACTTTCATTCCTTTAAAAGGGCTCTGTGGAGTCCTTGTTTAGTTCTTGCTGTTAAGAGAATAAGCGGTTGAATGGTCATAGCACCGTGCCATCTCTCGCTGATCTGTACTTGATTATTTCAGTGGTCAAATTAAGTTTGCTGTTTGCATAATAAAGGCCGAGATAGAGTTCAAGATTAAAACTTCCACTCTAACTAGAATTGAAGGTTAAAAGCGTAGACGAGGAGGCAAAGCCGTTATGTTATTAGAACAATTAAAGTTAACATCAGGAGTTGGGGAACATTGTGATGAGAGCATGTAGTGAAGAAGCTCATTATCATGGCAGTAAAGGTAGCAATGCATCTTTACCCATTACATTTAAACAGAGGAAATACTTTCAAATACTCACCATCGAGAAAAGTCCCCAGCGCTCCAGGAGCCAACAACCACAGACACATCAGTGGTGATTTTCCCATCTGCAGTCTTCATATCATCTTTGTGGTTGTTATTGTAGTTGCCACAGGCACCGCACATTTTACCGGACAGGCTACTGTCAATAATGACAGTGACCTCCTGTGAAACTGAGTAGGTGACCTGCACAGCCGATCCTCTCTCGATGATCACAGTCCTATCTGAGATTCGGACAGATATCTCACTCGTCACTTTGCTGGGAAGGGACATTTTCCTGCCATTTACCTGGATGACATGAAGAATGATGGAAGAATCGAGACAAACAAATTTAAGTAAAAGTTTCTGCATCAAAACGATTACTTTTACGGTTTAAACATGTTACTATTATCCCTTCCGGCTCTTCTTACCCAAGTCTCCTGTTGGCTGTTCACCGTGATGGCAGTTTCCTTGAAGTACACATACACAGTGGCAACAGCGGGCGATGCACCTTTAATGCAGACTCTGACGTCCACAACCACACGGAACCACAGCCCCGCGGCCTCGTCGCACAGAGACGCCACTTCGAAAGCCCCTTGAGCTCCTATGGCTCCAGACACGCCATCAAAGGAGGTGAGGTGGCCGACTGGGCTGATGCCGCAGTGGCCCTGTTTGACGTGGCAACCTCGGACGCCATCTCTTACGCCACAAACCTCCCCACTGGCACATGACAGCTTCTCACACTTCATCATCCCAGAGGCCTGGCACATACACTTGGACGTACATTCTTTGTCCACAGCTGCTTGGCCCACCTGGAAACATACATTGTGTACATTGCTAAAATCATTCATCTTCCAGGTCGGTGAATAAATTGTTCAACATATCTATTAATGTGTTAATGCTTTGACAAGAAAAGAAAGTAGCAGTTTTTTTAATTTAGTTTTATGGTTGACTGTCAATTGTGGCACAGTTACTATGTACGAAAACAAAGTAAAATCTTTTACCGTAAGATATTTGCCACTGTGCACACATCCACAGTTGTTCAAGAGAACACATTGGATGCCATCGAAAACATAGCCGTCATCACATTGGCACCCTTCAAAGCAGCTTTCAGAACAAGAAAATGGGAAAATAAAGCTGGCACAGGTCCCACCACAGGTGTCGGCACACACCTCATAGTGACTGTGTTCAGGGCAGGAAGCAGCTACAAGAAAAGACATTTGTTAGATTTTGTATATGCACCTGAAATAAAAATAAATACAAAATATGGACAATTCTTAAGCTAAAATACTGTTGTGTGTAACTTACGGCAGAAAGAGCTGCTCCTCCATGGCTGGATGCTCACTCCTTCGCTCTGGCAGGCCAACGCGTAGGCCTGGACACTGTTACACAGAGTATCTTTGTTGCCACCCAGGGCACAAACATCAAACACGCAATCAGACATATATGCCGCTGGGTCAATTTTACTGTGGCAGACTTTGAAAGGCCCATTTGGTGCACTTATGATGCCGCAGGAGTCTGCTTTTCTGTACACGGTGGTCTTGGCCTGCTCACATGCTGGACACTGGCCTCCACAGCCCCCACACGCATTGCCAGGCAGGTCCACCACCCACGCCTTCCCGAACTCATCGACACTGTTCGTTTTTTTGCCACCGGGAAGCAGGAAGTCATCACCACCCTGCTTGTTGTAGTTGCCGCAAAGACCACACATCTTTCGCTGGTATGTAGAAGGAACGATTACCTCAACATAATAGACAGTGTCATACAGGACTGTCAGTCCAAAGTCTGTCCGGACAATTATGTTGCGACCTTCCTGGGTGACTCTGACCAAGCCATTGCCGAGGGAGAGGGGAAGGTTTAGAAGTTCATCATCCACCTTGACAGAGGAGGAGGAGCAGGAGGAGGAGGAGGAGGACAGAATCATTGTGAGGAAATAAATAAAGATGCAAAAGTGTAACCAAACATGTTTTAGATTAAGTTGTTGAACTCACAACTACTTTCCATGGCACTTTCTGCTGGATGTAAATAACATAACCATAGACAGCCACTGCAACTGACTTGGTCACAGCCACTTTTCCATTTCCATACTTCTCATTCCCCTGAGTTATGCTGAATGGTGTCAGCTGGCCATTGTCATCATCACAAACCTTGGCCAACACATAGACACAGGTACCTTGGAAATCAAACCTCCGTCCATCGAAGGAAATGTAATGAGGGTCACCAGAAGCCACGCACTTGCCTTGCCCCTCGGCGTGGCAGCCTTTCACTCCGTTTACGAGCTTACAGGTCTCCCCTGCACGGCACTTGTACTTTTGGCAAGACACCGCATCATTTTCTCCACAGATGCATTGCTCCACACACTCGCTTTCGGGATAGAAGACGTCTCCTCTCCTGTAGTAGTGGCGATCGTAGGAGCAGCCACAATCTCTCACAGGCACACAGGTATCCCCACTCAGCAGGTAGCCTTCGTCACACTCGCAGGCCTCTGTGCTGGCCCGACGGCAGGTGGTATGGGTGGTTAAGCTGGCACAGGTGGCTGGGCAGCCCGTGGCATACAATGTATAATGGCTGTTAGCTGGGCACACCATTGCTGTGGGATAATATGAGAAGAGGGAGAGAGGACCAAGGTCAAATATGGATGAGATATTTTGAAATAAGAAATTCGAAATTAAACAAAAACGTAAGACCACAATCTCGAACTCACGACAGAAGGTATCAGTTCTCCAAGAGCCGATGGTGATTCTTTGGCTCTGACAGGCAGAGACATAGACTCCCACAGCATCACAGACTGATCCCTGGTGACCATGATAATGACAGGCATCGTACACACAGTCCTCCAGGTAAGGAGCAGGGTCCACACGACTGTGACAATCTCTGAAAGGCCCTGCCTTGTCAGCGATAATACCACAGTACTTCTGGGCTTGGTACTCTTTCCTCTGGGAGTCTGAACAGGCCTGGCACAATGCCCCCTGGCAGACTGATGAGCAGCCTGGTACGAGGGCCACCTGCCAGCTCTCCCCCAGCTTGGCTCCATTTGTGGCAGTCTGGCCATTCCGCATGGTCAGATCATCCTCAGCTTTTCCATTGTAGTTGCCGCACAGGCCGCAGACTGCGCCCTGGTAGTTGCTGGGCAGAGTAATGCTCACTGTGCTACGCCAGTCAAAGGTCACGGTGATACCAGCAACTGTCTCTACCACGGCTGTCCAGCCGCTGAGATACACAACCAGCTCATTATTGTAATCCAGTGGTAGCGAAGCGAGCTGCCCATTGAGCTAAGGAGCGGAAAGCGAGGGAGAGAGAAATATTTTTAGGAGATTATAGATTTAATAATTCTGCAGTCCTTGCTAATCCGTTCTAATGTGCAGTTAAATCTTAGTTTAATTAAGTCTGCCTGGATCAAAATTGTAATATGCAATTAAATATATATGCAGACGAGCATGGGAAATGTTAGAATTAGGACAATGACAGAAGGTATTATCATCCACTCATTTGAATGAGACTCAGAATATCTGTCCTGTTTATTTTTGATACTGTAACTACATGTTGTGTCCCATTTATTTTCTCTCCAAAAATCCACATGAAAACAAGATCACTTATTTAATCTTTTATCACCCATATGCTTCCACATCCATACTTACCAGGACCTTGGAGGGGTATTCTCTGCTGATGGTGAGGGTGAGGCCATATATGGAAAACGTGACGGTCTTTGTGTAGGACACGGCCTTGCTTCCCCGGTGGTCATTCTGCACGGTCACCTTGAATGGCTCTAGCCCTGGCTGCTGCGAGCACAGACCCACCAGCTGATACACGCATGTGCCCTGGAAGTCATACCTGCGGCCATCAAAACTTCGGTAGTGTGGGTCACCTGAGGCTGTGCATGTGGCGTGACTGATGGGTCGGCAGGCACGCTCTCCATCCACCACGGCGCACGTCTCCTTGGCAGAGCAGGAAGCCTCGTGGCATATCACCATGCCCAGGGTCGCATCACACTCACATAGGCGACCGCAAACCTCGTCAGCCCAAAAGTGCTGACCGAGTTTGTAGTAACGCCCCTGATAGGAGCAACCACACGTTTTAGCTAGCACGCAGACACCAGCGCTGAGGGTGTAACCCTTATCACACACACAGGCCTCCACACAGGCACCGTTATAGGTCTTCTTTTGCTCAGAGAATGGGCAGGATGGCTGGCATGGGCTGGCACAGTCTTCATAGTGGCTGTGACGCTGACAGCTCATTGCTGGATAGAAATGAAAGGAATTAAACAATTTTTTTATTTTTTATATTTAAATATTTAATTGAAATCTTTGAATAGGATGAACCAATGAGATGCTTGTAAATACTCACGGCAGCCAAACTTTTTCCTCCAGCCCTTGATTACTATTCCTTCCTCACTACACTGCTGACTGTAAGAGGCAAATGCCTGGCACAGCATCTTTTTGTCTCCCTTATTCAGACACATATCATACACACAGTTGTTCATGAAGGCCTGGGGGTCCAATTTACCATGACATTTCTCGAACACATTATTGGTTTTGGCTACGAGGCCCCGACAGAGAGCCTCAGTCTCATAGAGCTTTTTCTGGCTACCGTCACAGGTAGGACAGTTTTTCTTACATGTGTCCCCACAAGGATGGTCCTTGTCCTGGTCAAGCGTTTTCCAGCTCTTGCCCCACTCCATTACTGAGGAGACCGCTTTGCCAGCTGGATTCTGGAGCTCATCACTGTTGATACCGTTGAAGTTGCCACACAGACCACAGACACTGCTGTAGTAGCTGCTGGGCAGCTTGATGACCAGCTTTGAGTTCCAGTCGTAGGAGACAACCAGGCCAAAGTTTGTTTCCACCACTGCAGTGTGACCACGCTGAGACACAGACACCTCCCCTTCACCCTCCAGTTGCACAGGAAGATTCAACAGCTCCCCGTCCACCTAAAGGGAATGGACCAGAACAATATAAATAATGTAAACACTACATAAATACGACAGGTCAAACACATCAGACAAGAAATCTTACCGTGACTTGACCAACTTGGTTCTTGCGGATGGTGATGGTGTACCCATACACAGACACATCTACCTCCCTGACATAAGAAACCGCTGTGTTTCCCCGGTTATCATTCCTCTCAGTGACTGAGAACGGCACTAAACCATCCAGATTCCCACAGGTCTTGGAGATAACATATTTGCAGGTGCCCTGGAAGTCAAAGTTGTAACCATCAAATGTGTGGTAGTGGGGGTCACCCCAGGCCCAGCATTTGCCTGTGTACTCGGGGACGCAGAGCGCTTCACCCTTCTCAACACGGCACTTTTCTTTGACCCGACACTTGGCATCTTTGCAGGGATCTACACAAGAAAAACACAATAGGAAAATGAATTGGATATCGCAATCTAACTCAAAACTAATTCAAAATTTTCTGTAAATGTTTTGACTGTTAAAAAGTTAGGACTGGTTAATACAAATATCCAGTATTTGTGTCTTACCCGTGTTGTAGCATGCCCTGATCTCTTTCTTGACCATGCATTTGGTGCTTTGAGGGCACGAATGTTTCTCACATACGAGACCCGTCTCTGGATGGCAGGTGCACTTTGTGTTACAGTCTTCCTCATACACCACTTCACCAGGCTGGGGACATACAGTAGGTTTATTACACAGGGTGAAATAGAAGAAAATTAGGTTATACCGGAGTATTTAATTCTTATCAACCCCCCTACAAATTTAGACAGAAATCCTCAGTGCACATATCTATGATCAAACTGTCCAACACTATAGAAAAAGAAAAGGCAACATAATTGCCATGTCAGCATGAATGTTGCATGGGTATCGGCTTAAGCCACTTTGACACTAAAAAGCTATAATTTGTACATTAGTGTATATGGAATGGCTTTGTTTGTACAGACAGTGGCGTTGAATTGTACCTTGAACGTTCTCCCATTGTCATAGCAGCCACACTCGGTCTCTTGAACACACGCATGTCCATTAAATAAGAAGCCAGCATCACATTCACAGCCCTCTGTACAGCTGGTGGAGCACTGTACAATCTCTGTGAGGCCTGCGCAAGATGCAGAGCAGGGGTCTGCACACACCTCATAGTGACCGTTAGCCGGGCATTTCATGGCTGAAATAAATAATCACAAGCCAGGGAAACCATGGATTAGAAAAGTGTGCTTGCATTTAAATAAATACACTATGAATTCAGTATGGCAGATGAGAATAAGAATTTGATTTGGAAGAAAACCCCAAAAAGTTAATTATTCTTTGTCACTTACGACAGAATGAAGCCGTCCTCCAGTTTTTGATGTCCACTCCTGCCATGTGACAGTTGAAGGCATAGGCTGCTATGCTGTTACACAACACCTTCCCATCGCCGTCAGAGGCGCACAAATCAAACACACAGTCATCAAAGTACGGCTGTGGGTCCAGTTTACTATGGCAGGCTGCAAAAGGACCGTTGGTTGCTGTAGCAATGCCGCAGTAAGTGGACTTTGAAAACACAGCCTTGCGAGTTGGGTCACATATAGGACAGTTATTGCCTTCGCAGCCATTCTCACACACCACATTAGGGATGGTGACCTTCCATGACTTTCCAAACACATTCACGTCGTTGGACAGCTGATGGTTGGGCATTTGGAAGTCATCTTTTTGGTTACCGTTGAAGTTGCCACACAGCCCATGGACCTTACCACGGTAATTACCAGGTACTGTGACGGTCACAAGATAGACCAGGTCATAAGTGACAAGCAGCCCGCAATCTGTTGCAATTACATAACGCTGGCCTTCTTGATAGACCAGCACTGCTCCATCTTTAAGATTCACAGGAAGGTAGTTAAACACTCCATTTACCTAAAAGAAAAAGCGCAACACTTATTGAAATAAAATAATACCTGTTGTTGAAATGTTAATGGTAATCTAGTTTCACATCTCTCAACCATCTGCAACTGAATGATGCAAGCAATGCGTTTCACTGTATTCCAAATATGAAGCTTGTTTCAAATGTTGTTGTTGCTCACCAGGACTCCAAACATGTTGTTCCTCATGATGAGAGTGAAGCCATAGATCTCCACAGCAACCAGCTTGGTGACGGATACTACTTTGTTGTTCATCATCCGGTTCCATCGCACGTTCTCCACCTGAACAGAAAAGGCCACCAGGTGGGTGCCTTCCAGCCCACAGCTCTTGGAGAGTGTGTAGGTGCAGGTGCCCTGGAAATCAAATTTTCGCCCATCAAAAGAGCGATAATGGGGGTCACCGGAGGCCTGGCACATACCCTTACCAATAGGATGGCATTTTTGGACTCCGTTCTCCACTTTACACTTCTCATTAGGGCCACATGCAAACTTCTTGCATTCAACCTGAGAAAGACAGTTAAAAAAAACGAGAAATTTATTAAACATCCAACAAATCAATTTACACTATGTAAGTTCACACTGATCAGTATTGTCCTTTCAGTATCCATTACCTCGCCATCTTGTGTGCACTTGCACTCCTCCTGACACTGCCCATTGGGATAAAACACTTGGCCAATGTGGTAGTAACGGTCATTGTAGATGCAGCCACACTGTGAGAAGGGAACACAGTGTTCTCCACTGAGGATGTACCCCTCATCACAGGAACAGCCCTCTTCACACAGATCTTGGCAACCTTGAGGGGCGATCAGACTCTGGCAAGAGGCAGGACAGCCGGTTGCACAAACTTCATAGTGGCTGTGGACCGAACATTTCACCGCTGTACACAGTGGATGTAAAAGACAATGAAAATGAGTGCAGATTACAAAGGCACCGATTACAAAGCAACATAAAAAAATAAAAAACAAGAAAAGGAAGAAACACATTGAAGTATAGAAACAGGAGCAGTAAAGAAACTAAAGAGGTTTATTGTGTCATTTTTCGAATATTATCGTTATACTTTATACACTGCTACAGTAAATGATGCTCACTTTTTGTAAATGATTTTATTGAAATGAATGCATGTCTCACCACAAAACTGACTAGTCCTCCAGCTGTACACCTTGGCCCCCACAGCTTGGCAGGCAGATGTGTATGATGTAATAGACTGACACAGAACATCCTTTCTGCCCTTATACAAGCATACATCATAAACACAGTCTTCAAAATAGTCAGCTGGGTCCACCTTGGCATGGCAGTCACGGAACGGCCCCTTGGGGTCTTTCAAAATGCCGCAGAAATCTCCTTTTTCATATTGAACCTTCTGCGTAATGTCACAATCAGGACACACCCCTTTACAGCCTTCGACACACCCTGGTATCTCTGCCACTCGCCAGCTCCCACCAAAATCTGCGCCCGAGACGGGTTTTCCCCCATTTTTTGGAATCAGGTCATCCTGGGGTTTGCCGTTGTAGTTTCCACAGAGGCCACAAACGGCTCCCATGTAGTTGCTTGGCAGTGTTACATACACAGCGCTTTCCCAGTTGAAAGATACTTTGAGGCCAAAGTATGTGGTGACCACAGCGGCCCACCCATTCTTATACACAGATACCCGTCCTCCATCCAGTTTGATGGGCAGGTTGACAAGCTCGTTATTCACCTGGAAAAGAACACAATTGTATTTACATACAGAAACTAAATATTAAAGTGCCTTGCAGAAAAGATTACATTATATTACATTATAGTATAGTTCTTACCATAATCAGGCCTTTGTGTGTCTTTGTAATGACAATGCTGAGGGAGAGCAGCTTGATCTCCACTAACTTGGTGTAGGAGACCACCTTGCTGCCCCGGTGATCATTCTGCACAATCACTTCAAAGGGCACCAGCTCTGGGTCCTTTGAGCAGAGTGCAACCAGTTGGTACACACATGTGCCCTGGAAGTTAAACTTTCTCTTGTCAAAGGTCATGTAATGGGGGTCACCTGTGGCCTGACAGGTGCTGTGGGAGACTGCCTGGCACTTTCTTATGCCCTCAACCACCTGGCACTGCATCCCTGTCCTGCAGCCTTTATCCTGGCATTCCACACGTTTGCTTCCAGCAACACATGTACACCTTTGCCGACAGCCCTGGTCAGCCCAGAATGACTCCCCAGCAGGAATGCTTCGACCCTCGTAGGTACAACCACACTTATCAGCAGGCACACACTGGCCTCCGCTCAAAACAAAACCTGCGTTACAGGTGCAGGTCTGCACACAGGGGCGTTTGCATTTGGAGGGAGCATTAGGATCAGAACAGGTGGCAGGACAAGCATTGCCACAGAGCTCATAGTGGCTATTGGCTGGACACTTAGCAGCTTTAGGGAGAAGACAGAGAATTAGGTGTGATGAATAAACTGCACAACAAGCAAGAAAAAAACATGTATGTTCATTAATTTAGATATTACTTACGACATTTTGCCATCTTCCTCCAATCTTGAACCTGGATCTCAGCAATCTGGCAGGCTTCAGTATAAGCCTCCAGTGCCCTGCAGAGGAAATGTCGGAGGCCGCCTCCCATGCATACATCATATTTACAGTTCTCCAGGTATACTTGCGGGTCAATGACGGCATGACATTTTCTGAATGGCCCATTTATTATAAGTGTGATGAGCCCACAAAACAAGTCCCCCTGCCATATCTTCATCAGGTTGTGTTCACAGCGCTCACACCCACCCACACACTCATCTTTGCACCGCGCATCTCCCATCAGCCCCGGCACCTTCCAGCTGCTCCCAAAGGCCACAGCCCCCCCTATCTGAGTGCCGGAGGGTGTGGCGAAATCATCATTGGGGTTGTCATTGAAGTTGCCACAGAGACCACGAGTCTTTCCAGCGTAAAACCTGGGTAAAGTGACCACGAGATGGTGCTCCCAGTCATAACGGACAGTCAGGCCAAAATCAGTCTCTATGACCACAGAGCGACCGCTCTGAAACATGGTCAGTTTGTCGTTGTTCAAGGTTACAGGCAAACTCCAAAGACTGTTGTCAATCTGGACATGAGAAAATAGAAAATATGTTAAGCTACTACAGTCATAATTTATTCATTTAAATTGATGCATTTTAATGCCTAACACCAATAAATAATTAAAGCTAATAATCATCATAAATTGTTATTCTTTCAAATATACATATTTTAAATATCTTTAATTCAATCTAATGTCGTACTAACAAAAAGGAAGCCTTACCCTTATACGACCCGTCTCAGACCGAACTACTGTGATAGTGATGCCATACACCTTCACTGTGACCACGGCAACATACGACACCTTTAGGCTGCCTCTGTTCTCATTTTGGGCGAGGACCTCAAAGGCTGCAAGATGATCATCCTTCCCGCAGTTTTTAGCAATAACGTATGTACAGGTACCCATGAAGTTAAATTTTCGCCCGTCAAAAGTGCGGTAGTGGGGATCTCCCATGGCCCAGCAGGTACCTGGCTTACTTTTGTCTGGCTTGGGGACACAGGAGGGATTCCCGCCCTTCATTTCACACACCTCATTGGCACTGCAGGTGATACTGCTGCAGGACAAAGATCCACTTCCTGGAAAACCATAGATAATATATAATTAATGTCCACATCATTACTGTTAATGTATGTGTAACGTAAAAGATTTAATCTCGCCAATGAATATATTATAACAATATCAGCTTTTTCCTAAATAGCTATAGTATGTGCACCTTACCTGGCTGTATACATTGTCCTAGGGAACCATAACCATTCATTTGGCTGACTCCTATACTGTAGAGTACAAAGCGGGAACCAGAGCTGGACACAGTGTGTCTATTTTTGGCAGGGTTTTGTCTGTAGGACATCTCTGCCCAAGAGAAATCTGTCCCTGCCACCTTTTTCCACTTGACATTATGGGGCAGGTTTGCACCATCAATTCTTAGCTCTGCCGTCGCACTGGTCTGTGCCACAATCAGGGCACGGTTGTCAAAGCCATCCAGAGCCTCCAGTGAGTAAGAGGAGCAGAAGCGGTCTGTGGGCAGGATGGTCATCAAGAAAGGGTCATAGAATTGGAACCAGTTTCGTTTGACACCGTTGAAGAGCATGAGAACCTGGATGCCATGATCAGCCTTAATGGACAGTGTTTCAGGATTGTGGTATTTGATCTCCAATATTTGCCCGCGAGTCAAAGTGAAAACATTTTCATGGTTGCCGTGTTGGACAGTGGCCCGTGTGGGCTGGGAGGCCTGAAGGAAGACACTGTCGTATTTATTCTGGAAGGTCACGGGAGGCACGATGAAGTTGGATCCCCACCTGTTAACTGGCAGCAGTTGCTCAAATACATGGTTACATTTGGCGAAGCGCCAGGTGCACGTGTGACCCGTGACAACACCGACAGGGTGCTGGGAGGCAACTCGGGTGCCAGTGAGTTCATTCCTGCTCTGGAGCTGGACACTCTCATACGGCTTGAGATCTATCACCATTCGGCTGCCCTTCCCATAGACACGATGCTGGAACCTAATGGAGTTGGTTGGGAAAATCTCCACTTTGTTGCTCTCTTTTCCATTTGTCACAGAGAACTCTTTATAGGTGCCATAGGGGGAGCCAGCAGGTGTGAAGATGAAATATTCTGTACCCCATTCAGTAACCGGATACACCACAGAGGTGTCTGCTGTGTACAACTTGGAGTTGAAGGAGGTTACAGTCACATCTGCTGAAGCTTCAATGTGCACTGTGTTGGGAGACGTCTTGCTGCCGTATATCTCAACACCAGCAGGGAGAGTGATGGTGACCGTTTCTCCAGCATTAAGATTTTTCTCTTGCTTGAATTTTAAGGGAGGCACTTGCACTGTCACTTTAGCATTGGCCTGACCAGCGGTGATGAATAGCTGATGGTGAGATTTGCTGTAGTTTGGAACATAATTCTGCATGAATGACAGGGCGAACTCTCTCCCTGCCCATCCAGCGTTAGATGGAGAACCTGACAGACGGGAGGAAGAGCAAGGAATCAGGCAGAAAAACACGTCAAAAGAAGACTTATTTTCAAGTCACTTAAAATGAAGAAGTTGGGCAGAAAATTGCTCTTCACAAATCTTGTGTGTGAAGAAAACATGTCAAAAAATTAAGAAATGAATGAGACAATTTGTGCCAAGGCAATCAAAGGATTCACAGACTGGAAATACAAACCTTGGCTCGAGACTTCTTGGATCGCATACACAGTACAAAGAAACAATATGACATCAAACAGAATGTGACTAAAAATACCTTCATTTCAAAGTTAAAAAGCAAGGATGAATGCTATTCTATAAAGGATGGATTGCTTTTCCCTTGATAACCATTGTGAGAGATTTAGACTGAGGAATAGTCACTTGACTGCTTCTCAACAGCACTCAATAAGTCACTTGCACAGACAATATAATTGCATAATGGAAATATTATCAATATCTGTGCCTTTGCTGTGAAAAGAATTTTTTCTGGGCTCAGCCAGGGCCTGGGGGATTTAGATTACACTCTCGTTTCACCCATTCAGTATAATAGTTCCAACTCAATAGCAGCTGAAGGTAAATGCTATTCCCAACAAAAGCAAATTTCAATTTAGATGGCTATCCTTTATGTGCTGCTCTCTCGAATTCTTCACCTGTTTAACATTCTGCTTCATACACACAAGCACCTGGTATGGCCGCACAACAATGCTCTCAACTGATGGGGTTGACAACCTGGATAAATTGCTTCAACTTGAGCAATCACTTGGCTACAATGTCCTGTGGGGGAATTTTGCACCAAGGTTTGAGAAATGCTGCTGTGATTGATTAATTGGGCTAAGCCACGCTCAGTCGGACTTAAGAGTTGTTAATAGTGGGCAAGCTTTTGATAAAGAAAAGAAAGACTTTTCTGAGTTAAAAAATTGACATCACTACTACTGTGTTTATTCAGTTTAACACAGCTTAAAATCAGCTCTGACAAATTGGAAAGAAGATAAGCAAAGTTGTATCACATTGAAATTAAAATGAATAACATTCAAATGGGTCGTGCCAAAAGAAAAAAAATAAGTAAAATGACTTACAGCTGAGTAAAGCCCCCAAAGCACCAAGGAACAACAGGGTGCCCATGGCTGAAAGACAGACATTTTTGTTTTAGTTACATTTGAATAATATAAATGCATTAATTTCAACAAACAGACCAATACATAATCTCAGAATGAGCAGTACTTACCTGCCAAGATGCATGCAAGATGCAAAATGTTTAAGTTCCATCCTTTTATGTACTCGACTGACAAAAACACAACCAATCAAAAACCTTGAAGATTAACAGCAATAACTTTGAAAAAAATGAAAGCAGAACTTGGCATGGATTTGCAGGTCCTGCTGTATGTTGACATAGGTGTGAGGTCTAATACTAACTACATGTACGGGATGAATCATCTTTTGTTTCAGTAACAACTGAATAACAGGAGTCATGAACATCCTGCTATTTATTTCTAGGAATCTAGAGAAAATCCCTGCATGACCTCCTAAATAATCTGTATATCTGTAGATAAACATTTGTACGTATGGTTAACACTAAATACTGTATTTGAAGGAAAATAATCAACTTGGACCACCTTTAAAAACGTATCCTCTTCCCTTTAAGTGGAACATTTGAAAAAAAACTGAAAAATGCATGATTACAATCATTATAATTAAGTTTATTCAACATCTTCAGCAGAAATTCCAATGCCATTTGACATCTTATGCCAAGCAGATACAGTGAGCAAGTTAATTTGATACTTTTCTTACATTCATCTGTATTGTACTGTATATTCTGGTGTAACCAAATAATATAAATTTTAGATTCGGCAAGGCAAGACCAAAATCACAAGTCTAGTTTGATAATAGGGCTGGGTTTTGAAGAATATATAAACATACTTGTTGCAAAAATCACAAGTTCTGCCAATGTTCATATAGTGTCCTTTAAACCAGATTAAGTTTGTAAACAAAGATGTGCCCTTGTAATGCTTGAAGGATGAGGATAATCCTATGAACATGATCGATCAAATCATAATTAAACTAACATTTCTGCTGACTGGCAGCAGTTGGGTTTAATGGGCGGTTTCTGTTGGTTTTGTGTGTCACCCAAGACTAACCACACATAGTGGAGGGTGCTCCAATCATTCATGATAGAGAAAGTAAATATTACTTGACCCTCATAACTTTGTATTGGATCAAAAAAACAAACAAAAGAAAACTCAAATATTGAATTAGTGCTCATTTTGTCAGAACCCTTGGGCAGGGCAACAGTAAGCTTGCTTTAGTCATTGTACACATTGTGGCTTTAGATAAAAAGGTGGGCCCTCATTGCCATTTTTTGTAAAACCTAATCAACATTGGCCAGAAATGACCATATTTAAAAAGGTGTATGGGCCTAACTGATAAGAGTGCTGCCAGTAATGCATAAAATGTATGCGAAGGGCATATTATCCTTTAGAGTATAAATGACAGAAATATATACAAAGTTGTTTGAATTGTTTTGTATTTAACCGTTCAACAATACATATTATTCAGGACATAAAAATGGTCAGTCATCATCCAGTGAAGCCACTGTGAAAAGAGAAAATATTCATTATTACATTTTCAATATTACATTAGTCAATTAATGCGCAGTACTGTTGTGGAGGACATCACTTACCAACCAGGAAAGTCAGGGAGAACCCACGACTTGACTGAACTGTGTGAGTGGAGGTCATTAAGGTTTCCACAGAGACCACACAATTTGACTGAGTACCAGATAGGGACCTTGACTGTCACCATGGTAACACCAATCTCTATGTCCAGTTCTGACTCCATCCCAGCATCTCTCCTCAGGATCACTATGACCTCTGATTTATCCTGGTTCACACCAGATGACAGGGACAGCCCTGACAGCAAGATGTGAGGGAGGGAGACAAAGCGGCCATTCATCTGGGGGATGAAACCGGAAGTTACGATTTTTTTGCATTTCCAAAATATATGTTTCAGTTTCTGGCAATGAAAATCCTTGGCGGAGTTATACCTTCACTGTGCCGTCCTGTATGGTAAATGATGATCCATGCAGTAGGATTTGAATCACAGTGACAAGCCTTGAAGAGCTGCCCTCACAAGGTCCATGGTAAGAGACCAGGCTGAACCAGTGTACACTTTCCTTCGCCACAGAGAGACATCAGACCATAAGATAACAGAGGATCCAAGCTCAGCTGCTGCCCACCGAGTGTGGAGACTTGGAGGCTGCCCCCGAGCTCACACACTTCAGGTCTGTCATAACAGCCCCAGGACCCATTCCTCAGAGCACATCGCTGTCCCAGACTGCAGCCTGCCTCATCACATAGCACCCCACCCAGAGGGTGGCACCAGCATCTCTTAGCGCAATCCTCAGTGTACAATTGATCATCCATCTAAGAGAAGGAGGAGACAAAAAATATTTTTTTAGCTGCTGAAATACTCAATGTAACCTTTGATTATAGATAAAGATTCCCTTGTGAATGCAAGCATTTACTTTCTGCATTACTCTTCAATATTTACCTTGATATAGGTATCATGATGAACACACCCACACCGACCGTAAGGTACACACTCGCCCCCATCAAACACATTTCCATTGTGGCACTCGCAGCCTTCTGAACAGCCAGTTGCTGAAGAAACATGCTGAAGCAGAGCAGGGCATGAGTTGGAGCTGGAGTCAACACACTCCTTTGGGCTGCTGCGGTCAGGACACTGGAGGGCTAATGGTAAATAAAAATAATTTAAAGTGGATCACACTCTTTTAAACAGCGATCACAATTATTCACTTACCGCAAAGGGCATTCTCTCTCCACGATCCTACCGGTTTTCCTTTAGCCTGGCAGGATGCAGAATATGCTTCCAGTGCTAGACATGTGGCCATCTGCCCTGCCCCAGCACAAACTGCCCTGATGCACATATGTGTGTAAATATCATGCTCCACACCACTGTTCCAGCAGTGGTGAAACGCTTTACTATTGATCAACAGCATATCACAGACCATGTTGTCGTGTGGGGACGGCCTGCACTCATTGCAGTCTCTCCCACAGGCCTCAGTGCAATGCTGCCCAGCTGCTCAGGAGTTCTGCAAAGCCGTCAGCAAGGCGGCCATTTCGCAGTTCCATGTCATCATACTTGTCTCCATTGAAGTTCCCACAGAGGCCCCGATGCTGTGGCATCATGTACCTGTGGTACAGTTAACCTGAGGTATTGGGTAGAGGAAAAGTCAATTCCCACCCCGGATGGTGTGACAATAATTAGTATGTTGCCGACTTGGTACGCTTTAAGTTCTTCATTTTCAAAAGGCACCATGCGTTCTTCTCCGTTTACCTGAAAGCACAAGGAACATTTAAGGCTGCGAAGATTGTATGAAACTTATCTTTAACAAATGAATAGAGATTGCAGAACTTACTTGTATTTTCCATATAGTTTCAGGGTCAATTGACACTTCCATTGAATTCAAATGAAATACTAGTCTGCTGATCTTAAGAGTGCCATTCGAGTCCTTTTTAAAGCTAAGTAGCAAGGTATAGTCATGCAAGGATTTTGAGGATAGGGCCGACACAACATAAGTGCAAGCGCCATGTTGAGGCAGAATGACACCATCAAAAGTGATGTAGCCAAAGCCAGCAAACCCCATACTGCAAGGCCAGGTCATCCTTTACCAAACAGTTTTCCATGGGGCTGCAGGTCACTTCTCCTTTAAAGCAGTTACACTTTTGGCAGCTTTTCTCTGAGTAGAAGTGGCCAGCAGGGTGACACTGTCCCTCATGCATGCAGCCACAGTCAGAGACCAGCACACACCCATCAATCAGGACAAAGCCAAGGTCACGCTGGCAGCCTTCTTCACAACCTCCAGTACAGTTTGCTGGGGAGGACTGTCCAAGACACACAACAGGACATCGAGGTCCACACAGCTCATAGTGGCTATTCTTAGGGCATGACTTACCTGGGGGAGAAGGGCAAATAAGTCATACTTCAACTTAACAGAATCACAATCAACATACTTTCATCTGGATTCCCCCCACACATGAGCCCATCCAAAATTTCCTGAATACTCAACCCAGTGTAAATGTCTGAGGGCAACACAGTGCAAAGGCTCAAAGTGTTAAATGTGGGATGGACAAAACCTTGCGAGAACTGTGGTGGGGGCTTTCTATTCCAGGCTTCCTCGGTCATTTCCCATTTATATTGTCAAAGTGTTATGGATCATGGGCAATTATGAGAATTTCCCTAAGACAAAGTTTGCGTGATTGCTGCCTTGTATAAAACGTAAAAAAAAGCCTGAAGGTCAACAACTAAGCTCTCAAGTACTTGTCAATTTCACAGCTTTGAACTTGGACAGACAAATACATCATCATTACGTGCCATATGAGGCTGGACACCATAATCAGCTGTGAGGTGTTAAAGCAAAATGAAATCTAACCAATGACAAACAGACTGAACAATATACTCACCACAAAAAGTTTCACTCCTCCAATTCCTGACGGGCAGCTGAGCTGCTTGGCAGGTAGCAGCATAAGATGCAATAGAATTGCAGAGTGCTGAGTAGTGTCCGTCATAAGAGCAGGAATCCGTTACACAGCTGCGGAAGTAAAGCTTGGGACTCAACACTCAGACTGCGCCTTTGGGACTCAAAGGCGCAGTCTGCAAATGGCCCGAGCTCATTTAACAACACCCCACAAAAATCGCTGCCTTTAAAAAGCTTCTGTGCCTCAACAGGACAATGCTTAAGTTTGGAGGCACAGTTGGATCTGCAGGCCTCCGTTCCCAGAGACCTCCAGCTATGGGCAAACTCCAGCCTATTTTGGGCAATTTCCATATTGGGCATCATTTGGTCATCATGAGGATCAGTGTTGGCGTTCCCACAAAGACCAGAAACAGAGGAGCCATAACTGCTGGGGAGGATAACCATTAGTGTGCCGGTGTTGTAGACGGTCAACTGTAATCCCACATCAGTGTGAATGATGATGGATGAAGGTGTGCGGTAGGCATTTACATGGCCTGTGAGGTGAGAGTAGGGCAAGGCCTTAAACAGTCCATCAACCTGGGTATTGGAGAAAAAAACCTTTTAAATTACATATAGTGGTTCCTTTTGAAGACTGACAATGAGACTTGGCAAAGTACTCACCAAAACCTTTCCTGGGTCATCTTTTCTCACCACCTCCAGACCATGGATTGAGAGTGTTAAATCGAGGCTATGAAAAAGCCTTTTGTGGCAACTTGCATCAGAGATAGTGATATTGAATGGCGTTAGTCCAGTTAAGTTGGCCTTGGTTTGAACCAAAGAATATGCACAACTGTCTCTAAAGTCAAAATGATGTCCATCAAAGGATGTAAAATGCAGCCCCGTAACAATGGTACAGTTCTGGGAGTTTTCAGGTTGACACACCCTCTTGTGCTGTAGCTGTTTGCAGACCATTCCTCTAGGGCAGGGGTTTCAAACTCATTTTCACCGTGGGCCACATCAGCATTATGGTTGTCCTCAAAGGGCCGGTTGTAACTGTAAACATTTATAAATGTAACTACTCCCTAAAATATTGTTAAATGACTGTCTCTGCATTTGATTATTGTTTATTCAAGTGTAAAAATATAGTACATGCATCTATATAAATGTAAAAATGTATGTAAGCAAATTTCTCTGTTATTATAACATAAATCATTTTGATTTAGGTTTAAGAAACCCACATTACTCTATCAAAGATCAAACTTTTAAAGAAAATAACAGACAAATATCAAACACACGTTATTGCATTAACTTTGTGCAAAACTTTGTTTGTCACAGTTGAGAGGGACATAACTCTGGTACAACACATAATTGTGAGCTGCTGAAAACATGTGACAGATGTGGTCTGGGGCTCACCTGCTCACACACCTTTACATGGCTCACCTGCTCACACACCTTTACATGGCTCATCTGCTCAAACACCTTTATGATGCGTTCACAACAAACGTGTTGCGAATTTTTCGCGCGAGTAGATTACAAACAAACAAAGTCAATGCACAGACGCGAATGGATGTGAATAACGCAAATTTCCGCCGGGCGACGCGAAGAATTTGCGTGACGCTGTGTCTTTAAAGCCAATCAGCGTTGAGAAGCTCCGCCCGTCATCACTGACGTCATGCCGTTGTTTAATCAGAAACTATGGAGGAGAAGTTGATAGTCTGGAAGCGGCTTCATCTCGATCCTGGAGAAGCTGTGTGCGGCTACGGATGATGTTATGAACCCAGACACGAGGGCGTTTGATGTTCCAACGTTTGTGGGACTTCCACAACATGTACAAAGCAGAACTAGTGGTTATTTCTTCTATGGTGGATGGCAGAAATAAACTATTTCCACGAAGATAAGCCACACCCCCTCCGGCGCGAGTCAAGCGAATGAAGCGAAATAACCACAAATAGTCCGGCGAGTAAAGCGGCGCGAAGATTCGCAACGCTTTTGGTGTGAACGCAGCATAACGGCAAGTAGGATGCCGTTCATTCGCAGGTCACAAAATTGACATGCATTGTGGGAGATGTAGTTTATGGTTACTGTACATTGTAAAGCAGCATAGACTTTAATTTTAAGATAATCATATTCCTTTCGAGCTCTCGCGGGCCACATAAAATTACGTGGCGGGCCGGATTCGGCCCGCGGGCCTTCAGTTTGACACCCGTGCTCTAGGGCACTGGGCTGGGAGGCAGTGGATCTCTCCAGTAGTCGGTCCACAGATACAGAGCTGACCACAGTTTTCCGGTGTCCAGAAAGTAGAGTTGAGGTTGTGGTATTTGCCCCTCGAGTCTGTGCAGCCACACTGATGTGGTTGCACACAGCCACTTTGATTCCTGATGAAACCAGCGTTACAGAAGCAGCCTGGAGACCCGGATCTTACCCCGCAACAGATTAACAGGAATATAAGTCACTTGGCCATTAACCTGAAAATAAAGAAGACTCATTAGTGATGAAACTAAAACCTGAGCAGATTTGTCATTCAATAACTGACATTTACTTACACGTATGCTTCCCTTTACACAACTGAGCTGTATGACGAACCCATAAGCTTGTACAACAACCACCTGTGTGGAGGATGCAGCTCTGTTTACTTTACAGTTGTTTTTCTTGGACACAGTATAGTGTGTCAGACCACATGCCGCCCCTTTGCTGGCTGCGTGCAGATAAGTACATGTTCCCTCAAAGTCGTAGTTGAGCCCATCAAAGGTGTGGTAGTGCTGGCCTCCCCAGGTCCAGCACAGACCCCGACGACTCTCACAGATGGGCACACCACTGCTTAGATAACATTTCTCAGTTTCATCACATTTTCCCTCACATGGATCTGGGTTTTGCTCTGCTATAGGGAAAAATACAGTAATTTTAGTTCCAACAACATTAAAAGTGAAGTCAGTATCTAAAAATATGGTTCAATTAAAATACTCACCATCCTTGAGGCAACCCATTATTCCATCTGAAACTGTACAACTGTGCTGTGCAGGACATGACTATTGCTCGCAGACAAGAGGCGGCCCACAGGTGCAGTTAAAAGTACAGTTTTGTAGCAGTTTGCCCTCAGAGGCCTGAAAATAGAAACCAGAACAAGAAGCCAATGAAAACAATATTGGAATGTGCTTATTGTAGAGGTAACATACATCTGAAGATTCTTAATAAAAGCATAGCAAACAGAAAAGGAGTAATAAATGTGTAGGACAAATCAGTGTTTACTTCTGACCTTAAACCTTCTCCCATCCTGTACACAGCCACACTGCTCTGCTGGTACACAGGCATGGCCATCATAAAGGTGTCCAGTATTACACTGGCAACCGTCCTCACAGTATCTGGGGCACTGCACCGCTTGGCTCATGCCAGGACACAATAAAGAGCAAACATTGGCGCACTGGTTGTAGTCGCTGAATTCAGGACATTGATAAGCTGTCAAATAAAACGGTACTAATTAGTAAGATATCTTTACTGCATTTAATTACTTGAAATTGTCATGACTTAATTTCACTAAACAATTAACCAAGATTTACCACACAGCCTGTGGCGTTTGTGCAGGTCAACCATCCCTCCCGCCTTCTTACATGCTGCATCATAGGCCCACAGTGCGTCACACAGGGCCCAGTGTTGGTCCGCCGCAAAACAAAGGTTTTCCATGCAGAGCGAGTAGTATTTCTGTGGGAACACTAAACGGTGACAGGGAGAGAATGGTCCCCCAGGATGGGTGAGAAAGCCACAGTACTGCCCAGAAGTGTATTTGGACATAGGGGAGTAGTAAAGTTGACAGCTGTCACATGTATTGCTGCAGGATGCTGCATTATCAAACAACTTCCATGATGACCCAACGATGTCAGGATCAGAGATCATGGTGCCATTGGGTAGGTGTAGGTCATCTGAGGGATTATCATTGTAATTCCCACAAAGACCACACGTTGTCTGGTGGTAGATGGCAGGGATCTGGACCATAATGTGATTTTGCAGGTCTGATATAAGCTCCACTGATTGTGGGGTCTTGATGGTTAGCCATCCATTTTTCTGATGTACAGTGACGTTTCTCTGGGAGAACGGCAGGTTCTCGTAAACTCCATTTACCTGCGTGAAATATTTAATATACATCAGTTTTTGTATGCTGTGAAAAAAATCCTTTACAGTGCATGCTCGGAGATTAACAATAAATCATGTTGAAGGCTGTGAAATCATTACCTCAATTTTTCCAGGAAAAGCTGTTGACGTCTTAAAATACAATTTATTGACTTTCAAGTAGATCTGCCTGCCCTCCCTGTGGTTGCCTTGTGCTGCTATCAAAATAGGCTCCACATCCAGTTTATTAAGGCACGTCTGCACCAAGGTGTAGTTACATGAACCATGAAATTCAAATGCCTGTCCATCAAACATGGTGTATTGGGATCCATCAACAGTGCAGTGTGCCACTTTGGGTTTGGGCTGGCAACCTTGAACACCCCTAGTAAGCTTACACTACGCCACAGGAAACATTACAGCAAGTCATATGTCCCCCAGTATGACAAACAGCTTTTCTCACATGTAGACGCCACCTCTCCTGCCTTGAGGTATTCTCCATGGTGAAAGCAGCCGCAGTTTTCTGCATAGACACAGACTGCCACTGAAGTAAACCCGCTTCACAGAGGCAGTTCTCCCCATTGTTTGGAGGCATCGCTACGGTGTTATTCTGCAAGCCGAGACAGAGGTGAACAGAGGCAGAACTCATGTTGTAACTGGTACTGGAGGGGCAGGACGAGTCTGTCGAGACAGACTCAGGACAGAAAGACATGAAAATGTTGGAAAGGTTAGGGTTGACCAGTGATGCATTAGTACCATCTAGTGGTCCAATAGCACCTGGAAGGTTGTGGCCTCAATACTACCATGAGTCACAGCACACCATTTTATATACACTTTTAATGAAGTGACAAACTTAACATTAAGAACTTAAAGGCCTACATCTTAATTTATGCACATGCTCTTTATTTATTTTCCATGTAACATCAATAACAAAAATCTAAACATGATGAAGTGTTGTGCCTACACAGGCATCTGCAAACTCTCCATATTTCATTTGGTGTGCAATGATGCTGAACTCCAAACAGCACCGTTACAAGTGTAGAGGATATTAATTTAATTCACTGGCACAACAGAGCTGGGAGCACATTAACACTTACAGCAGAATCCAGGACTCCTCCATGCATAAACTGTAGCCTTGTGGGAAAGGCAGACAGAAAGTATACTCTGCCAGGGAGTGACAGTGCAGGCTGGAGACCTCCATGAAGACACAGGTCACTGACGCAACGCTTGTAAAAGCTGGAGGGGTCCACTTTGCCATGACAGTGTCTAAATGGTCCATTGACTTCCAAAATCTTCCCGCAAGCCTTCGGGTCAGCGAAGCGGGCCAGACACTCAGATGAACAATTTGGACAACTTCCTCCTAGACAGTCCTCCACACACCAAGCATTCTGCCCACTTTTCCAAGCTTTTCCAAAATGCTTGGGACTGAGACGCTCCTTTGGGCTATTTGCTGTGAGGTCATCCTTGGGATCAGAGTTGAAGTTACCACACAGGCCACAAGTAGCATTTGCATATTTACTGGAGAGACTAATTCTAACTATGCCCTCTTTGCTGAGACTCAATTCAAAGCCCACATCTGTGTAGATGTAAGTGTGCAGCACCAAAGAGAAAGCCAGAGCAGTAGGGCTGAAGTGATAGGGCATGTTCCTCTTGACTCCATCAACCTGTAGGGGGGGCCAAAATTGCATCAGAAAATCAGCACAGGGCAACACATTTTTATAAGTAACTTTAAGTGGTTTAATTATATGACCAATACAGTGTAAAAACAACTTTGTGCAACATAACAATTAAAAATGCAAAGCAAGAGGACACTAGCACTCACCTCTATGCTCAGTGTTTTTGCTGTTTAGCTCCACAAGCACACCACTCACATTGACCAGGACATGAAGTGCAGACTCTAGGTGTCCATCTGTCTGTACGTGAACCAGAATGAGATAAAGGCCTTGTTTCTGTCCACATATGCCCAGTAACTGGTACTGACAGGTGCCATTCAAGTCATAGTCATGCTGGTCAAAGGTGACGATGTGATTACTAGTGTACACGCATGTCTGCTGTGGATGGGGCACACAGCTCCTGACTCCATATTGAAGACCACAGTATTCATCGGGGCCACATGAATCCAAACGGCACTGCGTCTGGTGGGTGTAGGGGTCACAAACACACTGAACATTGCATCCCTCATCAGCCCAGAATGTCTGGTTGCTTTGGTAATGGTAGCCGTTGCGAGTGCAGCCACACTGGGACAAGGGCACGCAGGTGTCACCATCCAGAATGAACCCCGGGTCACACTGGCAGGTCTCCACACAAGCTAGGGTGCAGGGTCTTGAACTGAATGAGTCCTCACACGTGGCGGGGCAGGCTGCGCCACAGGACTTGTAATGGCTATTCAGTGGACAGGATATGGCTGATAGAAAAGGAGGAGAGTTATCAGATTAATGGCAGTTTAGGTGGACGACAAAACTGCTGAAAATAAAAGTATAAAGATAAAGTTCATAGACAAATGTGTTGAGTTTTCATAAGTAAAAAAAAAAAAAAAAAAAAAACTGCCTTTCTGAAAGGTCAAATTTAAATACAAATTTGTGACGCATCACATTTAAATATTATGTCACAGGCATCTATGGAACACAAGTAAAACAATAAGGTGCATTATGATTGACAAGCATTGCAACAAGACAAGTTGCATAAACTATTTAAAGGGGAAGCAGTTTAACCTCATTTTGGTTAAATTACAGGACAATGAGAAAACACCTGCGTGCCATGTAAGAAGATGCAAAACAATCCCGGCAGAAAAATAAACTGACAAAATGTCATAGTGCAAGACCAATGAACGTTGCAGCTCAGTGACAGTTAGCCTTTGAAGAAATGTCACCCAACCCAGAAGAACCAGCTGAACTTACCTTTCCTTGCACAGCCCCAAGTATTGTTAAGGGTGCAGCTTTCTCCCTCGGGGCAAGATGCTGACTCGCAGCACATGGTGGCGGTGGCAGAGCAGTTACACCGCTCTGCGCACCCTCCAGCTGCCAATATCTCCCCGATCTAGAGAGAACAGTGAGTCACTGTTGGTGTGTTACCCAACCGTTCTTTAAAAACAAAGCAAACAAACAACCCTGGAAACCACAAAGGCCTAGGATTTTGTGTCATGATTTAGTCATGTCACATGCACTGGTGAGGCGTATGTACATTTGGCCAAAACATTGAGTCATGTTAATAAAAGGCCATGTCCACACTACTAAGTTTCCATTTTAAAATGTATATGTTTTTGCTACATTTACACCGAGGACAGCGGAACCGGAGAAGTTTAAAAACGTTGAAGCAGACACCTGTGTTGGCTACTTGATTGGGTCTTAGCGGTCACGACGGTATGATCAGCCCTCGGGAGAGGATGTTTGAAGTCAGTTTGCGGCTTTGAGGAGGGTGTGGACAAACAGAGGACTTTTCTTTTCTTATTAATGTGTGTTTTTTTTTTTTTTTTTAACTCTGCACAACTGTTGTGAAGTCCACACAAACCATAAGGAACAAAAGCATACTCTCCAGTACGACAAAGACTTCAGCCACCGGCAGAGCTACGAGTGTGAACAGACAACTAAAGAGGGAAAATGAGTGAGAGACTACTACTGTAATAATCTGTTGTATTTTCTGTAACTAAGCAGCCAATCTACTTCCTGTTTACACCGGCACCCAAATGTTTTTAGGCTTGCTAGTATGGACGGAAATCATTTTGCAAACCATGCTGAAAGGCCCGCGTGAATGGAGATAGTTTGTTTTTAAAACGTGGTTTTAAACAAAAACATTAGTGTGGATGTAGCCTAAGAGTGCATGGACAAACTAGTGCATGGACAAACTAGTGCATGGACAAACTAGGGCATGTCTATAATGACAACTGCTGTGGGGTCTGTCATTTTGTTAAAACACCCCCCAAGGAACCAATGGGTTTCTAAATATATGGTTTCACTAGATTAAGAAAACTCAATGTAATCTTTGAAGTGGGGATGAAGTGAAAATGAATATGGTACTTTGTATAAGCTAAATAATGTGTAGTTACTCACTTCATAGGAGTGCCCAAGGTAGACTCAACCACATTTCTCAGCTTGAGGCAACCATTTCCACTCTGCATGTATCCAGACTCGCATTGACATCCTTCATAACAGGCCCACGGGCAGGGGATATCGGCTAGAATACTATAGGACTCGGGGCACGCACTGACACATATTATAGTGAGAGTTTTCAGGGCAGGAGAGGGCTGTGGGAGGGGGAAAAAATGGGTTCATAGTCCAGCTCTTCTTACTGTAAATCTATCAGTTAACTTCGCTGTATACAGCTTAGAGTTCTAAAAGTACAAGAGAAGCATGTGTGCAGACCTGTATGATTTACATGCACACCACAAAAGACTGATAAAACACATACAGAAAAGAAAGTCAAGATTAATAATACTCACAGCACTTCTCACCCCTCCATAGTTTAGCCTTGGCACCTGCCTCCTGGCATGCAAAAGTGCACCCTCTCAAACTACTGCAAAACAAATCTTCATTCCCATTAGACATACACAAGTCAGTCACACAGTTCTGAAAGAAGGGCTCAGGGTCTACAGTGGCGTGACATCCACTAAATGATCCTGCAGGATCAAGCAGCATGCCACAGAGGTTATCAGATGCAAATTCAGCTGCCATGGTAGAGTTGCACTCTGAACAGAGATCACATTCTTCGGAACAGTTCGTTCCAGCTGGTGAAAGGGACCAGGAAGATAGAAAGGTGGAAACATCACTTGCAAGGCTGATATTTGGGCTCAGTTTGTCATCTGTCACACCAGCTCTAATGTTTCCACACAAGCCACACATTTTTCTATGGGAGGCAGGTATCACTATTTGTGTCAGATCAGGCCCTCCATAAGTGACAACAAACCCTGTTTCTATAACAACATGAGTCAGAAAGCCAGAATGCAGTATTGCTATGTGATCCAGCTGGACAGGAAGATCCCTCAAAACACCATCAATCTGGAAAATGTAAAAGTTAAAGTTACAATCAAGGCAAACTTAAGTTTGAGAGTGTGCAACTGCTTACCTTTACTTTTCCCAAATACTCGTTCTCCAAAGACATGTTCACTCCATTGACCCCGAGGTGCAGCTGTCCTTGCTGGATAACAGCGGGGTCAGACTCTTCCTCGTCACAAGCTTGGGATAGAACATAACGGCAGCTTCCGATATTAAAGTCAAAGCTATGGCCATCGTAGTTCCTGAAGTGTCTGCCACCCATGACTGAACATTTAACAGGTTGTGATGCACGACATGTCCTCTGGCCATCTTGGATGGCACATTTTGTTCCGACTGGCCATGTGTGGTTGGTACATTGCACTCTGTTGTGGCCCACACAGAGACAGCGCAGCTGACAGTGCTCATCGGGGTAGAAGTTCTCATGGATTTCATAGTAAACATCTTAAATGCAGCCACACTCAGAGTTTGATATACATCCCCCACCATTGTGGAAAAACCCAGGTTTGCAGAAACAGCCCTCTTTGCATTTTGCTGCTCGAGGACTTTGGTTTTCTACACATTCAGTCATGTGACTGGAGCACAGGCGGTATTCACTATTCGGTGGACAGGCGAGATCTACAGAGAAAAAAAAAAAAAGGTCACTGAAGATTTTCCCATTCTGTACACAATATAAATGCATTTCAACGAAGTTACTCACTACAAAAGCTGGAAGTCCTCCATTCATTCACTATAGCTCCCATTTCTTGACACACAGCAACATAGCTAGACAGAATTGGACACAAGGTCTGGTTGCTATAACAGAGGTCATGCACGCAGTTATTGTAGAAATCTTCTGGATCAACCGTTTCATGGCAGCTCTGGAAGGCTCCCTCTGTAGCCAGTAACCTTGCACATAAATCTTTTTCATTATGAGCCAAATCTTGTGAAATGCACCCTTGTGTGTTCATAGGCACATCCACGCATTCATGTTCACGGTTGGTTTGCCAGTGTCTAATGGCCCAAGAAATATCAGATTCGTCGTCAGGCATCAGATCATCTTCTGGATCAGCATTCAAGTTGCCACACAGGCCAGAGATTACCAGAGTAGATCCTTGGCACTTGAACAGTGAGGACATCAGAGCTGTACGTTACAACAACGCCAAAGTCCGTCTCGATACACTTTGAGAGTCCTATTATTTTGCCTTTGCTAAATACAGATGGAAGACGCAGTAGCAGACCATTTACCTGAAACGAGTGGAGTAATGTTAACATTGCAAGTGGCAAAAAAATTACTTTGTCTAGATGTACTGCGGAAAATAAATTAGCCTACCATAACTCTGTCACGCCGATCATTTGACATCTCAATGGAATAACTGGAGACCATCATTTTAACACGATGAAAAGAAACATTTGTAGCATCCTCCATCTGGTTCTGGACCTCGACACTAAAGTCTTCCTGACCCCCCCCCCTCACCCCCAGGAGGGACAGTGAGAAGTCAGTAGGTAAGTACAGTTACCATACATGTCAAAGTTACACCTGTCAAAGGTGGTATAATGAAAATCTCCTTTGGCTATGCACATCCCGTGCCCTTCCATGTAACAGCCCAGGACTCCATTCCTAACTTTGCACACGTTCCCATCCTGGCAACGAGACTGAGCACACATAACCCTCTTGGAGCTCGGCTGGCAGACACATTTCTCGTGGCAGTGTTTGTCCATCCAGAAGTTCTCCTTTGGGTGATAGTAGGAACCTTGGTAAAGCCAACCACACTGGCTATGTGGCACACACTCTCCACCACTCAGCAGATACCCCCTGTTGCATTGGCATGATGCAATTTGTATGAGCATCTGGGTTACTGCAGGTAGCAGGGCAGGCCAAACCACAGATCTCATAGTGGCTGTTCATAGGACATACCATAGCTGTAAAAGAGCAAAAATAATCTTAGCCTTTTTTGCAATCCATTTTAAATCACCAAAAAAATGTTTTGTACATACAGACAGACAGACATACACACTCACAGCACTTGGACATGGTTCTCCAGTTTTGGACTCTGGCCGAGAGCCTCTGGCAGATGTTTGTCTAGGCCGTCAAAATCTTGCACATAGAAGAGGCAGATTTGTTGACACACAGGCTGTTAAGACAACTACGACCAAATGGCTCAGGATCAACATACGAGTGGCAACCTGCAAAAGGTCCACTGCAGTAGAGTGCACCCAATTTGAAGGAAGTTGTCTTTAATGCCAGTAAATGATTTGGTTTGGCTTTGAGTGCACACTAGACATGAGACACCACCAACATAATCTTCAATGCAGGAGCTTGCATCACTCACCACCCATGGGAGTGTAAAATCATCAGCCTGGGTCTCATCTGTGTCATTGGAGGCAAAGATGCCATCTGAGGCGCTGCGATTAGCATTTCCACACAAACCGCACAGGACTCCATATAGTTCTGGGCAAACATCAGAGATGGTGCTTCCAGTCATAGTGTAGAGTTAGGCCGAAGGCAGTGTCTAAGACAATGCTGGAGCCACTTGGGTAAAGGTTCAGGGACCCATTCCCCAAAGTGAGGGGCAGGTTCCTCTTCTGTCCATTAATCTACAAGTTTAAATGCAAGAACATACAATGTTAAGTAACAGCTACAAAACGTGTATGATTAATTTCAGTTTGTTCAGTACACTCACCATAACATGGTTTTTGTCTTTAGCTATAGAGATATTAAAGCCTTGGATGCTTATCTGCACTGTATGGATGGCGGAGAGTGGCACTGTTCAAATATGCTCGGGCTATATTAATCTGTAGTTCAACAGAAGCATATAAGCCTGGACAGGTTGTCTGAACTAAAGTGTAGTTAGTTTCCCTGTAGGACAAAATCTCTTCCGTCAAATGTGCGGTAATAAGAGTCACCTCATGCAGAGCATATCTTAGTTTTCAAAGAGCAGAGTGACTTTCCATCTTTGATAGAGCACTTTCGTTTGTGACCGCAGTGCAACTGTTCACAAGAAGCTGCAGTGGAATTAAAAAGTACATGTAGCATGTTAATGTTATCAGATTAACAGTCGTCAAATGCTTTACATGTAATTCAAAGTCCTCTCAAAAAACAAAAAACACACTTTTCTCACACGCTGCTGGATATAGTTGCCTGTTCATGGTACTCAGTATCCCACATTTCCGTCCATGGGAAGAGAACTGGACTCTACATATTCAGGCAGCTGAGTAAAGTTGGGCTTCTGGGAGAATATTCCAGACTTTAAATCTCCTGTGTGAAAACTGTTATCTTGCTGCTCACTCCTATCTTCTGAATCAAACATAGCTACAGTCTGGCAGATATCATCAACAGATGGCAGTAATGTTAGAGTTGAAGGACGTTGTGCATTGCCACGTCTGAAGTAAACAAGTTGAAGGGGACTGTCACTAGTAATGTGGATTTCATCTGAGATCACAACTGGAACGACCTTCATAATGCCACCAACGAGAGACACGTTCTTTCACCCAGTACTGGCGGTGACGTCCAGGTCAGAGTTGATCGCAGCCATTGCCAACAGGAAACTGGAAATAATTTCTGTGTTTACCAAGGGAGGGATAATGTAATCAAAACTCCAGCGTGTGACTGGTTTCAGTTCAGCAAATCCATACATGCAATTCCCAAGTGTGTGTTTGGAGCAGGTAAAACCCACCACTACACCTACAGCTGCTTTGGAGATTAATGCTGAGCCAGAGAGGCTGAAATTGCTCTGGAGGTAAACACTCTGCAGCACCCCTATATCCAACTGAAGGACACTACCCCTGGGGTACACATTGCCTTCAAAAAGCACTTCCCCTGAGAGGAAGATATCCACTGATGTACCCCGGTCTAAGCTGGTGATCACCATCTGGCTGACAGAAGTCTGGTTAGGGAAGTTAGGCGTAATGGGATAGTAGTGGGTCCCCCAGGAGGACACATCATGGAGGAGACTGTGGTCACAACCAGTCTGGGTACAGAATGAGGCAAGGGCTGTAACAGGCTGGACAGACTTCACATTGAGGAGGAAGGAGGAGCGATCACTGGTCATTCCCACAGACAATGGCAGGTGAATCGTCTTTGACTGGTTAGCAGAGAGGTAGATGTGTTGCACAAAGCTGCTTCCCAGAACCGTCACAGTGACTGAGGTCCAAACATCAGTGGCTGCAATAGTTACTTGATAGCTAACATTTGCTGTTGGGTAATTATGTGGGGGAAACAATCAAAAACATCCTCCCAAGACTGGTTACGGAGAGGCCTGCAGAGGAGAATACAAAATTGAGTTACTTTTGTATTCAATATAAAACATTTCAAAATCCTCCCACATCACAACAGCAGGATACGTGCATGTAAAGTGAACAACATGGTTTACAAACAAAGAAGGACTGCTCTGACAGCAGTTGATTGTATGACAGTAAACGCCACACTTGCACAAAAAGTGAATAAATCCATTTACTGAGAGCAGTGAGCAAGTTTCCCCATGTGCACAGTATATTTACTTTTGTAAGAGATAAGACTGGTGGTGTCGGATTTCAACAAACTCAGCAGCCAATGAAGAACACAGTCCCTAGTTTCTGACTGGTTACACCTGTATTAACGTGCAGACTCACTGGCAGTTTCCATGATAACAAGGATCCTGTCATAGGAGCAACAACATACCAACAGAACTCTGAACAGCCACTCATTTTAAAGTAAGTTCACCTTTCAGTTATTCTATTAAATGGAGTTACTTGCATAAAAATACTATTTTAGCTCAAGCTTATACTGCAAGTGTTGTCATTGCAAATAGTAAAAGTTCAAATTAAATGAGAAAAAGGGTTGGATATTTTTTTTAACTCACAGCAAAAGCATTGTGTCAAGCAAAGTGATTATTGGTGTTGGGTGTGTGATTACTTTTTTTTTTTTTTAACAATAGTGTCTTCTAATCACATACCAATGCGGAGAAAAGACAACTAAAGATTTCTCAAGACACAAATTACTGACCATAAGTCCCTTTCGCAGTGCACAGATTAGTATATTTTGTTGTCCCAAGGACTGATACATAGCCATACCCCACTCATCACTCAACTAGACAAACAGAAGACAGACCGCACAACTGTTGAGACTTGTTGCCGGTGAAAGAGGAATACGTTAATGCAAACATGCTGCAAATATTGAGAGAAGGGACCAGGATAAAAATTGACACGGCCGAGTGAAGAAAGCACAAACATGCTGGAAAACTAGTGGGGTTATAGTACTCTTTGTTTAAATTACCGTTGAAGCCAATTTAAATCACACCTACAAACAATAGCCTTTAGACCATGCCACTCACCAAGTCCCAGGAGACACACCTGGAGCAGCAGCACAAACTGCATTACTGCACTGAAACAAGAAAACCGCACATAAACAGAACTGTAACAGCTTGGTTTCCACTACAGCTGATATATTTAAAGCTTATTTGCATGCCAGGGAACTGAACTTGAAACTTAGTGATGCGCTAGCAACACACTGCCAGCAACAAGGGAACGATGGTGAAGATGGCCTATTAGCACACCTGTGCTTTGTAAGCCTGCCAATCAAAACGTGTTGAGGTCAACAGGTGATCCGCATTATCATTAACTACCATAACTTTGTCGCAGCATTTTCTGATTTTGAATTAAATACATGTACTGATCCAGCTCAAGTAAATACTATCACCAATCATTACTCAATTTTACCGAAATTGTGGCATTATTACCACATCAGTATTACAATTATAATAGTATACTATCCCTGCTTTAAGCTACATTAATGTTATTCATTCCCTAGAGCTATTATCAGCGTCGAAGCAGTATCTTAGTAACATCATAGTTTTCAGGAAACTGACGTGACAGCAGCTCTGACACAGACACACGGAGGTATTTCCGCAGAAGCAAAACGCTGACTGGGAGGCACACGTTGAGGAGCAGATCGGCGCATTATGAGGTGGCTGTGAATCCCCTTGTGGGCGAGAATACATTTGTTGCCCTGAACTTGCGCAGGGAGTCGGCTTTTTCCCGTTAACGAGTCGTCTCCGCTGTAACAAAACTCATCGACTGACTTTGGGTGAGTGCGTCACATTTTCGGGTCAGAGATGACGAAGAGGGTCAAAGATGATGAAGAGGGTCACACGAGGATATCATTTTAAAACCATGAATTCCACAACGAAGTACACACTTTTGCAATATAAACTGTCTTTCTCTTTGGTAGGTTAGGCTATTGGCCATTTTTAAATGTCCTCAATACATGGCTGTCATGTAATGCATAAATATTATGAACATTTATTTGTAAGCTAATTCGCATCATTACTTCTTCGTGCTTTTTCCTCCACAATTTACTTTCTCAGCTCCTCACCAAGCTCACCGAAGTTATTGTGAGTTGTTTATCACCTGTTCTCAGAGTGTGTACCTCATGGGGAGAGCTTTCAGCGGCCCTGCTTGTTATACAGTGAGTCAGTGTGAGAATAGCTTAATTTCATCCATTCAAATGTGCAGACTTCTTCCTTTTCTCAAGGAAGCAGGTTACAGAAGGTGAGGGTGTTGATAATACCCAAAAAATAAAAACTGACTGCACACTGCAGCACCCCTTTTTTCACTTTCTGTGTGTGTGTGTGTGTGTGTGTGTGTGTGTGTGTGTGTGTGTGTACGATTTTCAACCATTCACGTTGTGCTCTTGTGTGCTCAACTTTTTGACCCGTTACATTAGTCTGCAAACAAAGTCATTTTGTAACTAGTTGTTAATCAAGCTGCTAGCAGGGGCACCAAATATTTGTTGAAACCTTTTAAATCTCATCTTTGCAGGGTTTCTTTTGTGTGCACATGTTGTGATGCTTGTGTCTTGGGAGAGTGATGAGGCTGCATTTAAGATCGATTGGACAGTAAAAACCCTCAATGTGACTGGGTAAGTCCTTGTGATAGTATTGTTAACAAAACAAAGACAAAACCCGCTTTGTCTCAATCTGATAAAAAGTAAAGCTGAGGTGTACGTGCCCAGAGCCCTGTGCAATAATCGGGTTGTTGCTGTTTTAGTTACAGTCGAGGTGGAAAATGGCACATTTATTTTGATGTAACCGTAGTCTCGTATCTGTTCATTCTTGTGTGTTTACAGAGTTTGTATTTTTGCACACACATGCAAAGAGAGAGAGAGAGAGAAAGAGAGAGAGAGAGAGGGGGCAGGCCAGGCCAATGCAGGATATGCGTCTCAAATACAGCTGTTACGTTAGACGCACTCTTTCATATCCTCTTCGTTGTTTTACTGTTGGCCTCATTGGCCTGATGCTCAACAAGTCACCCACACACCACTTGTATAGGAAATAACTGCTCCGTTGTCAGACTCATTGCTTATCGATTGTGGATTGCTCACGGGTCTGCATGGCATCAACTGAGGTATTGTGAGTTTTGCTTTTTTGCCTTTTTGCTGTGTCTGCTGTCCAGTGGCATAGCAGAGTATGTTATGTTATAGGAAAAGAAAGGAATCTGCATCAACCTCGCTTAGATAAACAGCTCCGGTAGAGATGGCAGAGTTGAGTAAACATTTCAATAAGAATATTTTCCCTCTTCACTGAAGCAGAGTAAGCTACCACTTTTATCAAATTGAATGGCAATGAATAACAAACGATCTGGCTGCTTTTTTTTCCCTTTCTCACTCACTCGAATCCCTTGTTGTTGGGCTCATTGTTTTTTTTTGAGCGAGTCTGTTTTAGTGTTGACACATCTTCACAATAATCAAAGTTTTTTTTGTTCTATCTTCCCTCTTCTTTTTCACATTATTTTACTTGTATTTGTTTCCCCATGAACTCACTAGGCCACATCAATTCTAATATCTTTGCACGTTAGTGATTGTTATCACCGGTGTTAAAGTCTTGTCAGCGATGCACAGTGGTTGAGCAGAGGGCTGTTATCAGTGCGAGCAGATAAGAAAAAGAAGTCTGTCACTGCAAGTAGTTCTGTTTATGTACATGTAGTAAACCTCCGTTTGTGTATGTATTTTGTTGATATAGATTGTACTGGGTAGGAAGGTGGAAGGTGTTCACCATTCAAAATTAAACCTGGTAAACAAGATTTAGGTGGGCTGGCCTGGCCAGACAGGTATTCAGGGTTAATCCTGTCAGAGGAGAGCTGCGTCAGGGAGACTGGAACAAAAACAAGACAAATTCGCCCTCCAGCAATAATACAGTAAATGCCTTTCTTGCATCACTGCACTCCAGTTTTATGATTTCTACATTTACTTTCTATGATCTTTGTGTCTTTAGCCAGCAGCCAGCTGGCATGTCTGCTTTATAACCAAGCCACTGGTTATTATATGTTGCAAATTGGGTCTGGTATTAAAGAGCAAATTCAATCGGCATTCAAATGTACAAGAATATATTACCCAATTTGAAAAATAATACAAGCGTCAGGAGCCATTTTGATACAGAGGCAGTGGACTGGGTTGATAAATATTTCCAAATTGGATCAGCTTATTATTTCACCCAAAGCGACTCTGAAAAGCAAATTGGATACAGAAGGGGATTTTATTCGCAGCTTCTTAGGTTGTTTGCATTTGGAGATTTACTGCAGCTATTCAAGAGGCCAGAACAGCCCACACTGCAGTCCCCATCCAATCAGCCTCAGTTGTGTGATTAGCATCATTTAATATAGTGAACAAAAATAGATCTTAACGCTGTTCTGCTAATTTAGCATCAAGATAATCTTGTTGCGGACTAGGTTTGAATCGTTCTTGTGCAGCTCTACAGGGTGGACATTTGTCTCACATGGAAGTTTTTAGACATTGACTACCATGGCAGCATGTATAGATGAGATTACAGTGTTAATGCTCAAGCCTCTATCTGTTTCACTTCCTTTCACCAAATATGAGAATTACGATTTACTCGCCATACAGTGAGCATAATCCACTTCCTTAAATTGTAGGAAACAGTAAGTTGGTGGGTGTTTGCTGCTTTCCCTCACAGCCCAGCACCTTAACAATGCGGGTCACCTCAGTTCTTTCCACATGGTCATTAACTATTAAGGAAAACAAGGGCACAATGGGCATGGCTAACAATGAAGAGGCACCCACAGTATAACATTTGGCACAAAGGTCAATGGGACAGTTCCCTCTGTGTGCAGTATCAAACATTGCATGACTATTGGTTCCTGATCGCATGCCAACCTCAATGGCTAAATCTGGCCGATGAGGCTTCATCCGGGACTTAGACTGGAAGAGAGGTCATTCCCATGTTTTCCCATTTCAAAAATATCTACATTCATATTGTGTTGGATACAGCTGGGGCTTTGTTTAGCAGGCCAAGAACATCTGCGTTTCACATCTATGTGGTGGTAGTGATGATGGGGAGCGGAGGTAGGGTTTGTGTTGGGCACTGTGCCATGAGGAAGTTGTGATATTTCTCCTTAAGAACAACAATACACCAATTAAGAACTCGCAGCCAATGTAAGAGTATCACTTGGCTCCTATAATGTTGACGGATAAATATGGGTTCAAGGGAAATCAAGCTCACACTTTTTCTTTCCCAATTAACATGAATATTGCTAAGCAGGATACAACAAACCAAAAATTGTTCTGTCAGTGGACATCATTGGAAACTTTTTGTGTTGCTCCTGGCATAGCACCTGGGCTTTGCTTAAGGGAGGGGAAAATGTTGAATAGACACTTATTGAAAGCTGACCGTGACTTCTCAGAACAGTTTTTCTGCTGAGCACTATGGGAAGTAAGGTTGTCAGCCACTGACCACCTCGTCACCACCCATCTCAGATTACAATCTAGATTTGCACGCATACTTTAAACCAGTTAAAACTGTACATGGACTTGGTTGTTGGTTCGGAAATTGTAGTTTTCCACTGACTAGCATTATGTGATCCTGAAACTCAAAGTGCCTCACAAGTCCCAGTAATAGACAGCATTGCTGCTTTCCATCTCACCCTATCTCGAAACCAAAACACCAAGATTCTACACACATCAACGGCTGAATATTAATAGCAGATATATTTTTATCTTGGTTTCCTTTCCCCTTGCAGCATTTGAAGATGATGCGATTGCTGTTCCTGTGTCTGCTGCTGATGCTGCCAGCTGCTACTGGTATGTTCTCATCTCTGTGTGACGCTTGCAGGTGATAAACATCTAATCAGGTCTACGCATCCTGGTGCTGGGATGCTTTCCTCACCTACCTATGTGTGTGCACTGTCTGTGCAGATAAATTGATGCATATTCACTTTTGAATTATACAACCGGCAAAAAGAGAAGGTGCAACAGTGAAAAAATAAGTTTTTACATATAAGAATAACAATAAGAAAAACATGTGTGTGAAAATGCAATATTCTTAATGCTGTATGTTCTTGATATGAAATATAAGATGCCAGAAAAGAACAGCAGACTCCACCGAATGTACACAAAACAAGTGTACCATTAAACTTACTGGCGCCCAAATAGTTGTTGTGCTGTACAGTCCACTGAATGTAGCAGTAATCTGGATTTTGAATAATATTAACTTTTAAAAACTGTATTGTGAAAGTATTCTAACTCCCCACCCTTTTGCAGCTGTTTCAAAGGAAAGTGAAGCATCTGGTGATGGAGGTATGTAATGCATCTTTATCTGTAAATTAAAAAAACAAGCAATTAATGACGCCTTTCAATCAGCTGGACACAGTTGTTCTTGCTCAAAGTCAATTTAGTGACACAAATGGAAAGGATTTAATTAAACTTGGAGATCACACCCATATGCAACAACAAGGAACCAGTTTTGTTAATTTGTTTTGAAAGGAATTATTACATCTTGTCCTTAGCTTGTTTCTACATGTATATTTGATCCTTTCACACAATGGTTTTACTTCCTCATTTTCAATTTTGTTTGTTACTTACAGGTTAGGTTTTGTTTGTTTTTGGGTGTGTTTTTTTGTTTTCAGTTTTGTTATTGCCTTTCAGATGGGTTACTGTTTTCTGTGTACAATATTGATTCTTGTTTATAACTCTCAGATCCTATGGTCTTCAACTCACTTCCAAAAAACCTCAATCAATAGTGTTGCTAAAAGATTAAAGGTGTTGTCTTTATTCTGACTAGTAGTACAGTAGAATAACGCAATTATTATTATTTGAAAGAGCTCACACTAAAGAACATGTATTTCTGTACTGTGTGTTCAAGCAGTTGATTTCTCCTTACATTACAGGTCTGGATGATGATGATGAGGACTCATTAATTCAAAAAGGTGAGTTTATTACCCCAGGGCAGTAGGATTTTCTAGTTTCTTCTGTATCACACCCATAAACACTGTAATGGCAGCTGTTCAGAGGAGACTATGTGAAGGTTATGGCCTCTGTAATTATTGTTAGTAAGTCAGCATTGTGTATAGGTTGCTCCAGTCCAGTGAAATGTGTGGGTCTGGGGCCCCTGTTGGCTTTCCCTCCTCCCAACCATTAAGCCCTGAATGGAATCAATTAGCTCCCTGGAGGGGTCCTGTGGATTCTGCCGAAAGGCCAATGAACACATCGACATCTCCACCATCCTGCTGGTCAGCTAATGAACATTGGCATTCTCATTCTCGCTCCACGCCTCTCTCCGTCGCTCCTCATCTTTGCTTTGATGGACACTTGATAGAATTACAGATCTGTTTAGAACAAAGCAGTCGGCTCCTGGAGAAGCAACCTTTCTGTAAGAGCTAGGATTCTTCTGAGGCCTCTAAGTAGACACAAGCTCATGCCCATATACTTAATTCCATTCCTTCTTCTTTTTGCCACTTAATTGTAGGTCTGGATCTTGGCCTAGGTGAACCTGCAGGTGTAAAAGAAACAGCAGGTGAGAGACGTATTTCAATTAGAATTAGCGATATACAGTACATGTATACAAATGTTGAATAAATATCAATAAGGATTTGTAATGTCATATACTGGTATAAACTCACCTTACTTACCTCTTTCTTTTAGATCATTTAACCCTGATCATCATCATTGTAGCTGTGGCTGTGGTGACTCTTTCAGGTGCCGTGATAATCAGTAAGTAGTACTGTGTTTTGCTTTGACATAATGTAGTTTAATGTGAAATCATTTCTGTTTCATTTCCACAGTTGACAAATGCACTGCTGTAAAGCCCCTCGGTTCATGGCTGGAATCTCTGTAGTCCCTGTGTGCCTTGTAAAGCTGTTAATACCTGAGGAGCAAATATGAACTTTTCTCTTGTATAGCTGTGACCTTTTTTCATTTTTCTTTCTTGCAGCTGTAGTGCTGGTAAGACGCCACCTGCACAATCGAAGGCAAGGGTGAGGTCAAATTTCTCCACCTTAAAGTTGATATTTGAGAGATGCATGTTCCACTTTATGCTTAGTCAGCCTGCAGGTGACATAACCAGTCTGATGGGTAACAGCCTTTCTGCTGCCTTGCCAATGAACCCTACCTCGTCCTACAGCATCAAAATCAGAGAAAAACACTCGTAATTGGCATCCACCCATCTGAGCCCGTCTGGACTTGTACAGCAATTAGTGTCACAGCCTGAGGCCCTCCACCGCCACCACTGAACACTCCCCACCTCTAACCCTTCCAATGTTAGCCATCAAACAATAGCCTTGAGACAGTGCCACTGGGTCTGTATGAACGAATGGGACAGGAACTTACTTGTCCCAAAGCTTACCTCATGAACTGAGGCCTGAGTAGATGACTCTGCTCAGAAATAAAAAAAACAATCCTGTAAACACGATGCTGGCGTCATGACAACAATCTGCCAACAGCACTCAGACAGCAGAACAGCCAAAACCAGTTATACAGGGAGACGCTCTCTCTTCGCTCTTTGCAACCGCTGTACACCTAGCGCATTTAACCACAGTTGGCTAGCTAGGAAGGCTTTCTGCAGACCAATCAGTTTCTTTTGTTCTGGGGTGCAGTAATACATGACCTGCAGGTCTGGGATTAGAGAGGTTACAAAGTTCAAGTTAGTCCCCTGAGATCTCCAAGCAGCAGGAGAACTGCCATTGTGGAGCAGACGCCCAAGACAATCTGCAAGGGTTAAATTCCTCTGCAGGATTACTGGCTGCCTCCCGAGGCTGCAGTCAGCTCTGGCAGTGTTTGGTGATGACTGATCGCTCTGCTGAAAAGAGGCTTAATCACACAGCAACCTCTGGCTTGTTGGATCAACGGTGCCTTGCCAGGTTTATAAGTCCCACCTGGGGATGAGCTGTGTTCTGAGGTGGTGCAGTCGCCGTGCACCTGTCAGAGCCCTGCAGAATGAGGCAGACGAGTCGCTTCCTGAATTCTGACACGCAGAGTTGTTTCTTGTATCTTTCTGCTAACAAACTGAAAAAGAGCCTAAAAATATCTTGAAGATGACATACTTCTGCCCCCCCCCCCCTCCCCAACCCCAACACCCCAACCCCTTTCCCTGTATTCCCTTCCTGTGGCCTGTCCTACCTCTCTCTCTTCAGGATCTACTTCGTGCCTACAGAGCAGGACCAGAAAGGGGCCATCTAGTTCCTGGTGGAGTAGCAGTCTCAATAACAGACAAGAGGAGCCATGCATGGGGCTCTGTCATCTCCTACTCTTTGACTCAGACTTCTTTGCACAACAGCCTGCTTCTCACCATTCAGTTCATTGCTCACTCTTATTAATACATATGCATATGTGTTTTATTTTTTATTTTTACTGTTGTATACTCTTGTCTTTGTCCCAGCCATTTATGCTCCACATACACGCAATTTATCCGGGGACATTTGGAACACATTCAAACCTTCTAATTGGATTCTATTTGAGGAATCCAAATCAAAGCCAGTGAATATGGCTTAAAGCCTCTTTTGTTAAAAGGGATAATTTAGCACAGCCAGAGCTCCCCTTTTTTTTACTACCTGAAACAAGAAATTATTCCCACCAGCTATGCAGTGAAACTACATTTGCGTTTGATTTGGTGCATGTGGAAAAGACCTGTCTGTGTGAAATGGTCCATGAGTGAGACAAACCATGCTAATCCACCCGAAGCCAGGCCAGTGCTCACTTCATTCCCCTATTCACTTGTCTGACACCTTCTGTTCCTGGCCCATTAGCAATGACAGGAGGCAGTGAAAAAGGAAGATAAAAACCTGTTCCCCCTCTTCTCAACCTCAGTAAAAAAAGAAACAAGTGGAAATAGCCAGTGTGAACATTATTGCAGGGCAGCAAATTAATTGGCCGCAATGAATGATGATGTTTTCTTTTCCCCCTCTCTCTCGTTTTGAAAGGCGTTCACTTTAGTCCCGCAGATTGTAACTACAGAAGTTTTCTACTGGTAGAAAGAAGCTGGGTGTGAGGGATACAATCTCACAAATCAAATAAAGATGGAGATGATTGGGAAAATACCAACAATGCCTTTGTTTCATTCATAGAGAGCATGATGGCTTCTCCGTTTTCATTTAAATGGAAATCAATCATGCCCTGTGAAAGAAAGCTTTCTGTCGAGGAACCTGAGGCACTGGTTGCCTTATTTGTTCCAAATCGGAGAAAGGAACTTTCTGTGGCAAAAGTTAAAAGGGAATGGGACCTGCTCCTGTTCGACATGACAGTATTTCCTTGGTGGCTTCATGAGGACACTTATAATGGAATAAGCAACACAGGGAATGGCTACATGGGGTTAAACACTGGATTTGTCAAAGCAGGATCTCACTTTGCTTCCACTAAATCTTGCAGCTAATCTCGCCACTGGAGACAGGTCTTGGCTCCAGTCCAGCCAGAATTGAGAGCAAAAACAATTGTGCAGTCACGTCCTCTTCAGGGTGTACAGTAGCTATAGATTTGTGCTAAGGCATTGTCTAAAAAAATGATGCCTCACAGTTTATAAAACACAAACAAATTGGCAGATGTGATTGTTTGTGCATTTGTTTTACTGTTCGTATTTTAGCAATGTGTATACAGTATGTTATTTCTAAAAAGTATAGCATTGCCCAAAAAGCCTTCAATATCTGTCAGCATTTCAATGGGAGTACAATTGACAAAAATTGCATTACAACACATTTCAGTTTTTTACGTCTGTTAATAGTCATATTCACTGTTTATGTTGGACAGACAACCCACAATTGAACATTTGAGCAGAGTTTTCTCTTTCAAGGCTTTTTTTCTTGACAAATTAAAGAAAGTAAACACACTGCACAGAAATGTAGTATTTGGTCCAGCCCGCTCCCAGCATGTGACCAAACTCGACTCAATTATTCCTTTCTGTAAAGCCTCTCTGCTTTGACACTACTCATGTTAATATAACAAATGTAAATGTTTGTTCTTTCTCAACACAATGTTTAGATTGAGGTTACGTTTTATTTTTTTTTTTAACTGGCTGATTCTTTTTCTGTGTATGCAGGCTAGGCTAGAGTACAGTGTCCATAAAAGCTCTATGTACTACAGTTTAAGAAAAAACTCAAGCAAATTAAAAAAAAAAAACATCTTCATGTGAACAGAATTTAGAAAAAATGCAGCAAACACAGAAAACAACCAAATACTAAATACAAAGGTGCACTCAGTAGGGTGCAGATCTTCGCTAGGTGTGTCTGCAATGACCACCGCTGTATTGTGTGATTGAATGAATACAACCCACAATTGGCTAACCCCCAGTCTACACACCAATAGGGCATTGTTAAACACATTTCATTAAAACTCAAAAACAAGCGGCAATATTTGCAAGCGATCAGCTCGAAGTCGTCATATAAGACGCGTCATACAATCGTGCCAAAAGCAAAATTAAACTCACAAAAAGTCTCTGCCCGCGTAGGAGCGGCTGAGTTGTAGAGATGCACTCAGCAGTGTGTGTACTGGTAGTTCTGTTAGCCAAACACCGTATTCCCCCCCCACTGTGTCTCTCACTCACTGGGGGCTGTGATGCACTCAGCTGTGTTATCACTAGCGGCCGCTGTCCGGGGGCTGGTTACGAGTATTGAGTGAGGAGTCAATGGCAGTATAGGACCAGTCAAAAATGTTGTTTTGAGAAAGTGTGAGTCACCGCAACCAACTGGGAAAGCAAAATATGATGTTATATATTGCTGCAGCAGAATGCGAGATTAGCTGTGGACAGACACGGAGGTGCCCACTCACAGAGGCGGGGACACACGCACGCAAGCATCCAATTGCATACTCCTCCTGGCGAATATAGCAAGTTCAGTACGACTTGCAACATTCTTGTAATTAGTTTTCTGTTCTTTTTAGCATGTTTTTGTATTTGGTTGTTTTCTAGCTTTGCAGTTAGCTTTTTTCTAAATGTGCATGTACAAAACGTTTTCTCCATTGCTTGTCTCTTGTCTAGCATGTGTTTTCTGAAGTCGCACTCCGTACAGCCTTTAGAACCACTGCACTAAAGCTATTGTCAGACCGTACGCAGTTATTCTAGCCTTTAATATATGATATGTATTTACAGATTCACTGACCTAAATATTTGTATTGTCTATTAATTGAAAAATATTATATTTGACCAATTGGTCTTTTTATACATGTGTTGTTAAGGGGTGATGTCTTCTCTCCACTGCTCATTTATACATTCTGTGTTAAACATGTTGTGGCAGGTGGGAGTCAGTTATTTTCCGAAAGCTTTTTTATGTAAAATATTTGTATTTGTGTCATATTGCACCAAACATTGTTTAATTTGGACTTAATGCTGAATACATGTTTGTATCCACTTGTATCCAGATGAACCCATACTGTATGTATTATTTTTGCCAATGGCATTCACATTAGTTTTTCATTATATAATTATTTACGAAGTATATAATACATAACCATCTAGCTCATGAGAAAACAATTGCAGTCATATCAAATCATGAATCAATTATGTTTTCACATATACTCTCCTTGATTTTGTTCTGATAGCAATTAGAACAGTTAATACTATTGTATATCATATAGTTATGCTGAACTCTGTTGCTTTTGACATTAAAGCTGTTATAAAATATGCTTGTTTTTTCCCAGTTTATTGTCTGCATCATTTGATGCCATATGGATGCAATGATAATGCGCCAGTGGATCTTGTTTAATCTAGGGCTTTACTCACTTACAAGCATAGAGCCACTAAGAGGCTTAGACACCCCTTACTAAACATCACGTTTTTGTTGAGATTGAAAGTGTAAAGAGCGTGTAGTATCTATCCGGAGGGGGAAGTGACCCAGCTTCAGTCTGTGTTGTGCGAGATTGTCAAGTATAGGATGTTGTGGGGTTATTCTTCACAACCTTTAATAATAACCCTGGCTGTGAGACACTGCCTATGGCTGTGTTATCAGTTATAAGATAAAAGGTCATTAGAAACAAGCCTGCTTCATGGTTGAAGGTGTGATTAAAATATGAATCATCTCATTATTTGCAAAGACAAATAATCACTTTTCAGTGCAGTTTTGCCAAGTATAGAAATGATATTAGACAAAGATTAAACGGGTGATGGTTCCAGTCTTTTCACTTGTCAGCATGATTCATGTTTTCTATGTTTATTGAGTGTTTTTCTATGACACGAAGCAGCGTACAGTCAGTCCACATTTACACACATGGTGCCAGGTTTTTCTCTTTTTCTCTTCATGGACTCCTGGTTGGTTTCTTACAGCTCTGCATTATTATCAATGTACATATGCTCCCTCTCCTTATCCTTGGACCACTCAATGTGATCTGGAAAATAAACACACAGAACCGTTAAGGAATCAAACAGTATTTAAGCAATCAATTATATCTATCAAACACAAACACACCACAGTAAGGAAAATAAACAATGTGGTTTGCAGTTGTTCTGTTACGGTTTTGCCCAACAAATAGCTTAATCATAATCTTTTTGATCTATTAATCATCACAGAGATTTTAGTCAGCATTCTGTTGAGCTATTATATGTCTGAAATGAATGATTGTTTGCCGTATATTATCCAGTAGCCTGTGATATAAATTACTTAAATCATTCAAATGCAGTTTCCCCAAGAGCGTGATGTAAGCACGGCTACCCTTCATGCACATGGACTGTAATTTAGACTGTCTGTCAGCTTTCATTGTCTTAAATTATTCAGCACTTGTGCTAATCATGCACCCCTCAAACACTGCAAAAATACAGAATTTGAACATTCACTAGAATGAATGAAATAAAAAAAGCTGTAAATACTTACTTTGGTGACTTTTTGTGACATCTGGACAGCCGACAGGCTCTGCCACCTACAGTCAGATAAGCAAAAGAGTGAGACGGGCAATTGAATATACAGTAATTACAGTGCTTCACAAAAATGTCTTTCAGAGTCGCACTTACAGCCAATGACCATGATGCCCATCATGAAAAGCATTGCTGCAATGATCAGTCCAGCATAGCGCAGGGACTCATAATCTGGACACATGAAACACGAATCAAACACTCAACCATATTCACAATAGGAAAGAACACGCACAAAAAAAAAACAGTCAAATGTAGCTTCTCACCATAGTTGAAATCTTCATCCCACTTCGGATCTATGAGAAGTAAAAGCAGAATGGAAACTATTGAATTAAGTTTAAATGTTGAACACGGGAATCTTCGACAAGGAAAAAGAGAGAGAGGATCACCGGGGAACAACAGTCAGAGATAGCATGACAGGTTTACTGGCCCCGCTGACACGCTGTTGATGGTGTATCAAAACCCTATCTATGGTAACAGCATGAGGACACAAATATTGTATCTTCTTGTGTAAGGTACAATCGAGCATTAATCTGTTGGCAAGAGAGGAAGTGAGGTGCTCTGTTCTACCACTCCGCCATGGGCTTTGTTTGGAAGACAGGGAATTATGATACTGTCAGTCTGCCATGAGATAACAATAAAACTGCGATGCCTGTGGCATTTAAGGTAACTATGGAGTAGTAAAAATTGTCGGTACCCCAGGCAACTCCTTGATGGGCTCCATTTTTGGTGGTTTTCACAGTTATGGACGGGGAGGATGTCACAGTGGATGCTGAAAAATATAGACAGTGAAAACATTAGTTTCCTCGACTATTTTCCCTTTTCCCTCTGTATTTAACACAAGTCATATAATACACAGGATTATAATGCAAAAGCATAATTTTATATATATCGGACCATATTTGTTTTGGGACATATTGACTCCTTATCTTTGCCATATGAGTCCATACATAATTCAATTCAGGTGCATTCCTATGTTTTACAAAACATGTTTTATCGACTTTTTGAATATTTCAGTGGAATGGCTCTCTTCAGAAACATTTGAATGCATATCAGTGTGCTCTCTGTCGCTCTCACTCTAGTTGGCTCCCTTTCCCCGGTCCGGTAAAAAACTCCTCTTTATATCTCAACAAGTACAGGGCGTTTAACATTTTCTAATTACCCCACAATCAATTTTAAAGGGAGAATACTTACTGAAAGCCTTTGCTATTAATGTGACGGGTTGTTTTAGCTAAACTATATGTGAGGGAGATGGTGGAAATGTGTTACCTGGAGTGGGTGTGAACTTTGTTTTTGGTTTGGTTGTCCCCTCACTGGCAGCTAAAGGGACAGAAACATAACAATCACATCAAGTTGAAATTAAATTATGGGTGTCACATATACAGCACTAACTACACCCCAGTATACCTGTTGAAGTCTTAGTTTCTGATGTGGTGTTGTGGACATTGACTGGGTTGCTGATGTCATTTTTCTTGTTTGTGGTTTGTTCAGAAGGCAAAGTTTCAGGGGAGGAGTCAGCATCTCTGGTGACTCTGCTTTCCACTCTTCTTCCTGTTACATCAAGATAGCAACTGATTCTCATAAACCTGATACTGAAAAGGAGATCCAGACCAAAGAGGCTGCAAAGTGGCATTTCTCCGGATAGTCACGAGTGCCGTACCAGTAGGAGTTGGAGCAGTTGGGATTGTTGTTAAGTTTGCCCTATTGATGCTCACAAACTGCGTTTGATCCGGGGGTGTGGGAGTGAAAGCCCTTGACACTGTCAGGGGAAAAAAAAGACACATTTTAATCACCATAAACACAAGTCAGATGAAGCCTCATAGCGAGGCCTCAATACAGTAAACTTTACAGGAAGAACAAAGAGCAGTGTTGTTTACCCCCTGTGATTTTCTCAAACAATGCTGTGATGTATTCCTGCCAGAGGCCAGACTTGAGAATGTGTGGCCATGCCGGCGAGAGGGGCCCCGCAGATGTACTGAGAGTATGTCACAGTTAAAGTCCTGTGAGTGGGGCAGTGCCGCGCACACAAAGAAGTGGCTCTTATAAAACCTCTGGCTACAACAGAACTGGATTGTTGTGTGAGACTGCGGGACAGAGAGGCTGTTGTCTGTTTACTCTCTCAGCACCTTCCAATTAATGCTGGACCTCTACAAAACCTCTACTTTCTTCGGCTAATGCTGTGATTCCAACTACTTTAATGAACCCATATGCTTGACACTTGACTAAAAGTCTGCATTAGAGGTCTGGCTCTAATTTTTGACGTGTCAGATAAATTGTGTGGATTAAAACCTTATTTTCCTTTGTAGTAAACCTTTTATATTACAGTCATCTACAGTTCTAAGATGTTTAGTGTGAGCTTATCTTTGATGAGGGATAAGCCTTCAGTCTTCTGAGCCCACATTAAGATCCACATTATAATGTATACTCAGTATTCTTAGAAGTTATTACATTATCCTGCTCTTGAATGTAAGTAACAAGACTTGAAGACAAATTCTTCAGCTTTTAAAAGGGGAACTCTACCTTTTTTCTTTTTTTTTACAAAATAAATAACCCTGATGACAACATGCATATGGAAATGTATTATTAGGTGACATATTAAATTGCGGGTGTGCCCCTTTTAGTTGCTAATTAGCAAGCTGCACCTTAAGTGACACAATGCTGAAAGAAGACACATTCTTCTTCTTACAAAAAATGAGTTGAACTCATGAGCAATAAAACACACCGTTGCCCAATATACACCCAGGGACCTTGCTGCTACGGTCTTACCGCACCTGACCAGTAGCTTATGGTGGCTAACGGCCGGGCCACGCCGCCTACCTGAGCAGCGTGTGTGCGAGGCGGAACCGCTTTCATTTCGTCTCCCGTGTTAACAGGTCAGAGCAGCCGCACAAGGCACGTGAGAAGTGCGGCACAACTCTTTCTGTCTAAAATGAATATAAATGAGACTTATGATGAAATACAAGGAAGCATTATATAAATGATGACCATTGTTACGACCCCTCCCTTCCACTTCCTGTTTGCTGTTCATCGTCAGCTGATGAGCCACACCTGAGCCTGGTGGGAGTGCCGGCTATAAAGACACACTACCTGAACCTGAACATGGAGGTGGTCGCGCCCTTGCCCGGCTGACACTGCGGCGTATTTGTTTTTGGTATTCTTTTAATAAATGTATATTTATTGCTTTTCCCTTGTCTGGTCTCCCTTCATGTTGCAGCGTTTTGAGCCGGGTTGTAACAACATCATTAAAGGCGAACTCAACGCAGACAGACAGGCCTGGCTGTAGCAGCGCCGCAGCACCACGTGTTGTCATGTTACTGTGCAACTGACATTGGTGCTTCAGTTTTCAAACGTTATGAGACTTGTGACCTGTAATACTACTTCATTTTAGCATTTATATTTTAGCATAGCATTATCCTGTTGTTGTGACTTGTGCTCAAAGTGGCTGCTGTTCATTAAACGTCACATAGACTCGCGTTAAACTCAATGCACTCACCTTTAACCATGGCAAACAGGAAGAAGGCCAAGTGGGTAAAATAAATCTGAGAGACAAAAAAAAAACATTATGAAGAGAGGAAGTGACACAATGATGCAGAAAGTATGAGCAAAATAGTATCTCAACTGGTGTCTTCACAAGTTGAATTTCACTTAAAACAGTTTTATCACAACGTCTAAGACCTAAAAAGTAATTCAGAGCCTCTCAAATATTATCAGTGACTCCATAAATGAGGAAAGGTCATATATAATATATAATACAGACACTGGATCTGTTGCAGAGGATTGGAGCAGATACACAACATGCAAATATCACATATCACATCTTTTTAATCACGGTTATAATGTTACAATTGTTTAACCAGAGCATTAGCACAAGGTTAACATACACTAAATGGTAAATTAAAGGATTGTAGGAAGAGAGCATTCACTTCTGAACATTTTGTACAAATCTACCAGACAGGAAGTTGCACTCATTGAGGTTTGTCACCACATGGCCACCTCTCCTTCCTCCTAAAGCACACAGGCAATATCTCCCACTCTCACGCAGCATGACAAAAACCGGTTCCTACTTTGAGTGTCAAACTCTAGAAGATACACATATCATAACTACAAATTTTGTTTTATAACTCATTTGTCAAAAATGAGTGATCGAGGCCGCACATTGTGTATGCAATCCTCCCACACATGTCTGTGTTGAACTTTGTGGCACTATTGATAAAATTTCAATAAAAAAAAAAGAAAGTTTGCGACTGTCACCAATTAAAAAATGGCATTGGAGGATGTGTCAAAACAACTCCTTTTACCGTAATGGAAATCCTGTAGGCCTATTGGTGAGCGACATACTCTTTCCTCCCCCTCACAACATGTTGCCCCTAGCTTGAAACAAAACACTATAGACAAACAGAAGTAAGAAAAAAAGCTGTCCGATATTGCATGATTTTATAGCAATGCAGAGAACAACAGCTGCCAAGCAGGTACATACAGCAGAGGCAGGTTGAGTGACAGATGGAAGTCTGGGCCAGTGGCTCAGTTTGAATCCACCCCCAGCAGAAAATGAATCTCGATCTTTGACCTATCCTGGTGGCAGCTCATCCTCCGGGCGTGGAACAGCGTGACAGGTGAACGTCTGTGGCCGTCATGAGCTGCGACAGCTCAGATTAGCAGGTCATGCCAATCTTCATTTCACTCCAGAGCATATGTCAAGATGAGGCCTGTTTCCCCTGGGCTGTACAGACGTCTTTCCCTTCCCCTAGCCTGACCTGCCTGCCTGTTTGTCACATCTAGCACTCTAACTCACTCTCTGTCTGTCTGTTCATCCGTTTGTCTGTCATCCTCCATCAATCTCTTTTTAGTATGCCTTACCCAAAACACCCCTCAGCCCTCTGATATTTAATCATCCGTCCAGGCTATTATGCTTACCTTGGTATCCATCCTGTGAGGTGCCCGAGTCCAGAGATTCATCCACGGTGCTTTCATCTGTATGTCACTTCTGAAAGGCTGCTAACCGACCACAGTCACGTGCTCACCATCACCACTTCCTCATCCAGTTGTCTGAACGCTGTTTCAGTCTTTCAGTCTCTCGCTCACCCACTCTGTCTCATGGCATGGCCTCCTCCTTCTGTGGTTTCCAGTATTTCACCCTCCCTCACAGTCTCTCAGCACGGCAGCTTCTCTTCCTACTTTATTTATGTATAGTACACTGCCTTTTATTGTGTGTCTTTGCCTGTCTGTCATCCTGTCTAGTTGTCTTAGTCTTTCTCCAGGTTCATACAATCGTTTCTGACCACAAGTCCATGTGTCATTTGTGTCCATCTTGCTGTCTCACACACAAAAAATTAATGATCTTGTTGTAATGAAAAACTGTTGATATACAGAGAAATGCAGTACGTATTGGAAGCATTTTTGCTTCCTGTTTTATTAAATATCCTCCCCTGGAAATGCCAACATGGAAGATGTTTTGAAATATGTGTGGCTGAAGAACTATATTCTTTACTTTAAATACCAACATTGTCATCATGCAACAATAGAAGAAGCTATTTTATTTCTTGAGTACATCTTCAAACTTAAAACATAAAGAAAATAATTTTTTAAACACATCAAACTCATCTAAATATTACCACAGAAAACATCCACCACTTCATGTTTTTCACATTAAATTGCACTTAAGGGTTTTTAAGTCAGTCTTCAACTATTGCTTCAAGGCTGAAATATTGATGTGTGTGATTTTGACTGAGCATTACCCAACTGAAGAGGACAAATCGAGCTGTTACAGCAGACAAAGCCTGCAATTCATCCACAGTAGCAAAGGACCGTCTTTGTCCAGAGAGGACAAAGCTGTGGATGCTTTGGGATCAGCTTGTACTCACAGCTTGTCACATTTCAATAAAGCAATTGTTAACTATTTTTAAAAAGCATCTTTAAAGGTGCTAAGAGAGCTAAGAGGTGGGGGAACCAGAACCAAATTTGTTTTTCCTGTATGACGAAGAAATTATCGACCCTACTCTGCCTCTGATTGGCTAGTACTCACTGCCTTCGATAGCTGGATTGGATTAATGTAAGAATATCATGGTAAATCAATCAAGGCAGATTACGGCAGATCAGTGACAGAGTCGGGCGAGTCATGCCTTCGCCATCATGAAAAACAAAGTTAAGGAACCGAAAGTGGGTGTCTGTCGCAACATATAAGACTGTTGACTTGCCCATTTTATGCTTCCAGTCAATCATATTAAGAGATGCAACCTGACAAGTGATAGGTGACCAATCACATCTGCTTGTACACAAATATGATTAGAAGGACATCATTCTGTAAAAACTTCCTTCCTAATAATGTCTTCCCTTTTCCCATTCGTTCCATGTTTATCATTATAGCTGGGTATTTTTGTTTACACCTTAACATATATGTGTCGATTATCATTTCAGACAGTGATTTATGAATGCAAAAACATAATGTAAAATGCATTTGTACACTATGTCAGATCAGACGTAGGAGTTTTTAATAATAATAGCTTGTTTTTCTCTTTTTGCCATCTTTATGTCCTAGTGTTGGAGTGGGAGTGTGTACGCATTTAAATGAGTGAGATGCAGAGAGGGACGTTTGAAATGTGCCTACATATAGGGAATAAATACGTAAATGTGAAAATGTGAAATGACGAAAATGTGTTGTTTTTCTTATGCTGAATATAATGCTGTGGTCCTTTGTGACAAAATACTAGGAGAGTAATGCTTGTCTGGATTTGAATTTTGCTTAATAAAGCATACACTCCTTCAAATAGAGAATAAGGTGGACTGTAAGTTTGCATTGTTTTGCTAATAATAAAAATCCATAACTCAATTCATTTTACTTGCAATATCCTTGGTCTCTAGTAACATATCTACTTTTCTATGGTTTTATTTTTATTCTAACATGTCCATGTTGTCTGGTGCTGATGGCCAGTCATCAAACTCATCTTTAATTTAAAAATGCTCTTTTAGTTGCAATGTGCTCTCAGACCTGCCCTTATCAAAATTAACAATTAATTGTTGTTTTCATTAGTTATCTTTCATGGACTATTGCTATATTTATTCAGTTGTATTCTTTCATCCACATTGGAGGGTAAATTACATCCTCATTACTGACAATGTGAGTCATAATAACTGCCAGTAAAATGATTTTCTAATTTGTAAAACCTGTGGTTGCTTTTGATTTGATTTCTCTTTAGTTCAAATTATTAGAATCCAAATAATGAGAGCAAAGACAGGTTTTGCAGAAATTTGAGTCGGCTCCCCACTGGTAGCGCAACCCGTTAAAGTGATAAAGGAGTATTATTCAATTTCTTATTTGTTTTCCAAAGAAATCGTTCAGGAGAGGCGGAAAAAGGACGTGAAAACACTGAGAGCTGAGGTAATTAAAGTCTCTTATTTGTTTCTCTTTTGACTTAATTGTGCACTCCTGCAGCTTGAATGATCGAGCTCCCTTGAGATTCTTCTGAACGCATCATAGCAAAATTCATGAGGCAAGTGAGGAAAAATAGAAGTTGACGTACAGCATTGAGCTGTCAAGCCTGCAGTTTAGCAGATTACTGTTCTTGCCTGAGCCGAAATGATGCATCGTGAACACGCTTTGGTATGAACACAGTCGCCCTCTTGACAGGAACTTAAACAATTGTTCAGTAATGAGACAAACATACCTTGACACCTCATGATGGAGAATAGCGAGCCTAATTAAGGGAACACAGCTCTGTGAAACATTGAGATTTATCTCCAGACAGTCAGGCCATTGAGGAAGCAGAACATTGTAGATTGTACAAATGTATGGACAACAACAACAACAACAACCTCACCAGGATTTAAATATCAACTCTCCCAGTAAATATTTCCTCTGTATTTTACAGTAACAACACAAAAAAGAGTGACGTGTGAAAGTTGCTGCAGTTAAAGAACAAGTCATGAGGCAGACCACATCCATCTTTAAAACAAATGAAATTTCTATTGAGGAACAATGAATCCAGATTATAACCTTTTTTATTCACATGTATGTCTCATTGGAGACTGTCTCATGTGTTGCCTGTGCTGTGTGTCTGTGTTTTGTGTGTGTCCTCATGAGACCGATGTGACGAATTGTGTTTGAGGGAAAAGCAGAAGCTGGAAGCAGAACTAGAATGCATGCATAACGGCTATGTGTACAGATGTAAGCCCAGTCACTATTTGCGTAATTTACAAGGCAGCGAGAACCTGAAAGAGCCATGGAAACTTTGAGGACGTTTTTGATCTCTGCACAGTGAACATTAAAAGACGAAGTTACACAAATACGCAGAGCACTCGAACCTTGTTATTGTCATACAGGAAGACACCATCCATGTTTTCTTGTGTTCTGTGCTCTGACCGCCGTGGCAGCATCAGTCTGCAGCTTACAACGTACATCATCAAGAAATATTTATTGACCAATACAATATAATAATATTTCTTGATGATGTGATTTTAAGCTATATGTGCACACATACGACATAAGGATGGCTGTGCCAGTAACATCTTTTTAAATCTCTTCTCAAAACATGCATTTTTTTCAGCCACACGAGCAGCATGATTCCATGGATGGCAATGATGCCACTTTTGTCCAGAGTGAAATATCTCAATAACAATTACATAGATTGCCAGAAAGGTTGTTCCAAACGGTCATGTTTCCCCTTGACTTTTCACCTTGCACATTAGATTAGATTTTACAATTAATTGATTTTTTTCTTGTGTAAAGCAACTTTGGTTTTGTAAAGTTTTCTATACATACAAATTATAATTATTGTAAACTGCAGGTTGTGGTGTGATACTATACAATGGACTGTTTTTCTTTTAACTACAATTAAAAAAGTAAAGGAAATCAAATGAAGGGGAGATTTTTTTGCAGCAGTAGCCACAGTAGCAGCTTAGACTAACCCTCTCTTCCCGACTGCACGGTCCCTCTCTCTCTCACTGATACTGTGAGTTAAACTTCAATCCAAGAGAAAATAGGATTAGAGCCTGGCCCTAGATATGGCTTTACCTCCTGAAGACCTAACCATGCTAAATACCACTCAGTACAATCCCATTGCAGGGATTCCCACGGACTAAGTGTGAAACTCTTTGTATCAGACAGGGGGGCGGACGACCCACTGTTGTCAGGTTCTCATCTGGATACATGTTTGAAAATGTTGACATTGGATGGGTCAAAAAGGATGCAGTCTGATTGGGTGACACTGGGAGTCTGTGCAGCTTCTGCCCCAGTGCCACTGTGAGGGGCTGCCCTTCTCCGGGCGAAAAACAGCTTTGTCAGTCCATTTTTGTCTCTAACTGACTGATTCATAATCTACCTGCAGGCCAAAGAAAACTAGAACAAGGTTAAAGGTGAAAGAACAAAGCGAGGTCCAGGGAGTACGATCACAGAGGGAGAATAAAATAAGCTGGTAGCTGGTTTAACTTAAAAGAAAAAGCACACGCAGTAGCATTTTGACAGGCTTGATTGTATGGCTTGAGACTCAAATATATATCATTTTAAAATCTTTCTGCCATTGTAATTTGCTTCTGTTCAGCTTCTTCGGTTTTCCATACTTTACTGTAGGTCAACTTAGTCTGAGGAATGTAAACAATATACACAGAAAAACTGAGAGTGAAATACTGTATTATATGACATTTTACATCAAGCGTTCCAGCTCCATTCTACAATTGTGACAGGTACATTCAATGTGACTTGTGAGATACGGTTCAAAAGGTTTCGTATTAAATATCTGCTCTACAACACTGTACTCAATGGCTACTGTTGAATCATAAGCCCTGTCACAGTGTATTTGTCTGCTCTGACCTTCTCATTCTAGACTAATTCGCCTCGTAGTTCAAAGGGAAGATCAGAATCTCTCTGTGGTTGTCGAACATCCCTCACTCTCTCAGCTGCCTGCTGAGAGACAGATTGCATCTCAGTTACCATTACCTACGTGATAAAGCTACAGCACATCATCGACCTTTACATACATATATATATATATATATATATATATATATATATATATATATATATATATAATATATATATATATATATAAATATACATATACGTGTATACATATATATATATATATATAAATATACATATACGTGTGTACATATATATATATATATATATATATATATATATATATATATATATATATGCACATGTGTATAAATATACATATACGTGTATATAAATATATATTCCATTTTCAACCAAATTGTGTATCATCAAATGTAAATATTTTATAAAATAGGAGCAATCATCTTTTTCATCTTTTTGACAGACCTGATGGTAGGTTGGAAGTCTCCACTCATTCCTTTGATCAGGCAATCTGTGGTCAAACAAGGACGGAGAGGAAGGAAGAGGGGAAGCCAGGATGTCCTGGTACAGAGCCCCATCTCTCACGTCTTCATACAGATGGCTGTGAGGGTCCACATGGAGGTGACTGTCACCTTGAAGAGCATATGGAAAAGCATACGCAAAACATGGTCATCGTGGCTAACAATAAGATAAATCCGAAAATACTCCCAAGCTTTTTGCCACAAGTTTAAAACAACAACAACAACAGATTCAGCTCCCGATTGCCTGGGACTGCAATATGCTTTGGAGATTATGTGTTTATTCTCTGAGGTATATTTGTGTCTCACCGAGCCTACGTGTTTCCTCAGGGATTTGACTGAGAGGCGGAATGTAGTCACCGGTGGGGTAATAATAATGGGAACTTTCCTGGAATTAACAAAAGAAATAGTATCAGATTAGCTTTGACCTTTAGTAACTTCAGGTAAATGCCAAAGCCACATGTGTTGGCATCAGTGCATAAGAGGTTAAAGTTAATTCTTGGAGGGCCCCTTCACCCACATTGTTTAATCACTAGCCTCTACAGAGAGAGAGAGAAAGAGAGAAAGAGAGAGAGAGAGAGAGAGAGAGAGAGAGAGAGAGAGAGAGAGAGAGAGAGAGAGAGATACAACAGAGATGAATAAACTTGCTGTGAACATTTTTAATTAGAGCTACTGAAAAAGACAGAAGATATAGTCCCTATGAAAATAGTTACCAGTGAAGTGTAACATCTAATTGGGATTTAAAGACGGAGATGTTGCTGTTTTCAATATTGTGATGACCACCTTGTATAAGGGTGCAGGCAGAAATCTCTGGGTGAAATATGTTAAAATTGATCTGCATTCAAGGCCAGATATCCCGATATGGAGATGGTAAATTATGTTTTTTGGTAATTTAGCCAAACCAACGCTTGCTGGTATGTACTGTATTAAATTAGGGGAAAGATAAAGCCTTCCTCCGTGGGGATTTGAGGTTTCATTATACCCCATCCTGACAGCACAGGGCTATCTGTTTTCTTCTACCTCACTCAACAGTTTTCTTCAAGGTTCAAATCCTTCTTGGCCTTTTTAAAGTACAAAATGATAATTCCTCTGAGATCGATGTGCATTTTGAATGCTAATTGTGAGGTATTGATTTGTGTTCCATCTCTATGCACAGCTAAAGGTTTCATTAGTTAATCTATCCATTTTCCCTTTTATGGCTGAATTCTCCACTTCCTCTTCTGTCAGATCTCATCACCCCCTGTCTAACCTCTTTCCTCCCCTCATCTGTTTACTCAGCCCCTCTGTGTCTCTGCATATTTTCTCAACGGCTCTTTTCTCTTTGTCTCATCATGCTCTTTCCTTTCTTCCTCCTCTCTCCCGCTCGTACCGCTGCATATCTCTCGTAGACATTGCTGTCTGTTTCAGATCCAGAGTCGATGAGGAGGGTGCGCTGGGCTGTAGCGTTGATCTTTTCTCTGCTCTCATACTTGTTGGAGTTGCTTACAGTTGACTGACTGGACCTGCATGGAAACATCTGATTGTGTCATTACTTATTTCTCATTTCTTGATCCCCAATATGAACTACCAGAGATGCAAAAACGCTCAGCACACATAGCAACTGTTTTACTGCATACATTCAGTTCTTAATGACAGTGTTTCATTTGGCGCATGTACAGGTTTATTGAAGGATTGTGGTGCAAGTTTGACGACACTAATAGGAGTAGCTATTGACGGAGGCTTGTTGTTTTGCGTGCCTGGCAGTTTTAGTAGCTGGGTCAGCCAATAGACAAGATCTTTGACTTCTTAAAGTGGATTGGATGTGTGTCTCTTTTTTACTTCTACTGAAGACTACTTACCCCCCCTGTTCACTCTTCCTTCCATCCAACACACTGCCTCCTCTCCCCCCTGCAGGGAGAACAGAAAGAGGCTTAGTGTTAGGAAATTAGAACTTGAAGAGAAGAGCATCATCTCATAAGCACTGAAATTGATCGGAGCAAAAAAAGGGCCAGAGAGTGAGAGTGAGAAATATATGTAAAAACCAGAGGGCAGAGGGAGATGAGGAATGAAAAATAAAATATAAAGAGGGAGAACCTGACAGTTAGACTGAAGAACAAATAGAAAGAGACAGAAGGAGAGATGGAGAGAGGACATAACGCTAGCAAATGAGATAAAAGATATGGACAAAACACAGAAGTGACAGCTTTGAAGGATGAATGTGGCAGGAGGTAGAAGCTCAGACAATAAGCAGAAGGAGAGGAGACAGATAGAAAGAGAGACATAGAGAGATGAGAAGAGAGTGAGAGGCTGAGCTGACAATTGCATCATGGTACTGGAGTAATCTCTTCAGAGCTATGTTGAGGAATAGGGACACGGAGGAAACACTTTCACATCGGTGGACAAAAAGATCATTATGGTTACCTGTCTGGCCTCGCCTCCTTTTCCACCTCAATCCAAAGAAGCAACCCAGTGAATTAAATACCAGCAGGACTCCAAACACCACTGTGAACACAACTATCAAATAGGCTGGCAGTCCACTTGCACCTAGTTTGACAAAACATTAGAAACATTATCTCAATGCCTAACAATGAAAGTTAAAAGAGAAGTAATATGGACATTTTGGGGGGCCCCCCATCAATTGTCTTTATTGATTAAAGACTATCAGAGGGTAAAAAGTATGTGTGGGCGCCATGGCAACTGCTACTCTCGTAGAGCCAACATTACCAGCCTTGGGGGTGCATACATTAACACGATTTAGCCAAATGAAGCTAGCTGCTGTGCAAACAGCAATTTCCAACTGCCCATAAGAGCTTTTACTGGAAGTTGTGATAAAGGACTTACCCTGTGAGACTGAGTCATCATCTGTTGGGACTTCTCCTAGGTCTGGCCTCTCTGTAGAGAAAGAGAGGGAATAACAGAAACTCACATGCCACACTTGTGCATAATACACTTATACCCATGTATTATAGATTAAGTTGTACAGTGAAGTCCTTTCGGTGTCAAGCTGGGGTTACTCTAAACTGACCCTTGGTGGTGATGGTCAGTACTGCATTGTTGTCAGCATAGCTGCTCTCTCCCATTGCATTGAGGGCATTGACTGAGAAGTTGTAGGTGGTGACGGGCTGCAGCCCAGTGACAGTGAATGTTGCTGCACTGGGAGGAAAGACGTCCATGTACAGGGAACTGGCTGACTTATCCCAACGGTATCTGTCAATCAAAAGGCACTGTCAAGTACAATTATATTATCATGGAAGCATGTCACTCTCACCATCCTTCTGACGGTGGCTGTGGCTCAGGATATGAATTGGTTCATCCACTAATCAGAAGATCTGCGGTTCGATCTCTGGCTCCTTCAGTCCGCGTATCGAAGTGTCCTTGGGCAAGATAGTGAACCCCAAATTGCTCCCAAATGTTGTGCCATCAGTGTGTGAATGAGCATTAGATTATATCCAGATGAGCAGTTTGGCAACTTGCATTGCAGCTTCTGCCATCAGTGTAGGAATGTGTGTGTGTGAATGGGTTGAATGTCATCATATAGTGTAAAGCACTTGGTGGTGGTCATAAGCCTAGAAAGGTGCTATATCAATGCAAGTCCATCTACAATCCTTCCGAGTCATCTCACCTGACACGAAATCTTTGCCACAAACCACCATTGAAGCCGGGGATCCACTCCAGAGTGACTGAGTCGTGGGAGACGTCGACTCGGCGAAACAATGAAGGAGGATCTGGGTGATCTGAGGGGGAAAGGGAATGAGAAATGTGGAAAATAGTAAACGTGCTCTCGATTTTGTGAGAATACCGAAGAACAGAACACCATCACTCGACAGGTGGCTATTTGAAAAGGCTTTAGGTGCTAAGAAATGGAGATGTGTGCCATGAGATAGTCAAGTGATTATATCTGCAGACTCTGAAATAACACCTGAGGCCCTGCTGGCCCACAGGAGCGTGCCTCTCCTACGGCCTGTCTGCTTTGGAGCAGTTATAAATAGACAAATTCATATTACTAAAAGAGAGTGCAGAGCAGATGTTCTTCTTGATTGAAATAGAAGAAGAAACATGATTTGAGATATTCTCACATTTCCCACTGGTCGTATTTATTATTATTTATTATTAGATCTGTGTATCAGAAGGAGCAGTGATAACGGTTCACCACATTTGATTTGTGTGTGGACTTGCACATATTTTGCAAATATTGTGCAAAACATCTAGTGAAGAAAATTGATAATGACGGCTAATGACAAATAATAAAACTGATGATGAAGAGATGATCCCCGTGATAAAAACATAACAGTATATCTCTTCTTAATCACAGTTTATATAACATATTTTTGACAGCACCAGGTTTGCATTTCTTAACAGCGCGCCACTCATCTTCTTTTTCTCAAGGTTGTGCTATGTTTTATGAATGATCAGGAAACATGGGCAGATGGCTGATCCATCTCAGAACAAAGTGGCTGATTTGTCCAATTTATTTGACCAAAGTCATGCAATGAAGGATGAAGCCTCTTGATTATTATCAATATTGTGAATAAAGATCAAAGGAGGCTAACCAGGCCTTCAGTCAGGCACTGCTTCAGTCAGGGTAGTGAAGGGAAAGTGGATTATTTTGCATTTGGAGCATGGAAAAAAGAAGGGTGGTTTTGAGGGCAGAGGGAGAGATAATCAAGGAGCGAAGGAGGAGAGATAGTTGAGCAGCAACGTAAGAAGGGGATGCTCTACTCGTCTCTGGCTCCAGGCTGCAGCCCAGTTTGCCGAGTAAATAATTCCCACTATCAGCTCTACTCATAAGATTCCCGGGCAAAGAGGTCAGCCTTATTTGGATTTTGTCTCCTTCAAATCCAAAAAGCACCATGATGAGAAAAGAAAGCCTCTCTCTTTCTCTCGAGCGTCAGAATGGTAAGGAAGCATATACAATCTGTTATCACTGCGTCAGATTAATTATGAATATTCACAGCACTAACAAAGTGACTGGGGAAAAACAGGGGCAATATTGGATTATATTTTATGGTTTTTATAGTAAACATTAAATGTGTCCAATGATGGCTGTGGGCCTTCGCTGAGAGCAGGACTGTGTTGATAATGGCGGTGGTGCAAGGATACACTGGTAGCTTGAAGGCAGAAACGTCTAAGCATGCCGGAAGAGCAAAGCGTATCACTGCAGCATTATCTGAGCAGTGAAGTACTACTGTAGGCTAAATGATAAGGTAGCGATAGAGGAATGAAGTAAGTTCCCTAAAGGGCTGACACTCAGGAGCAACAGCTCCCTCCAGTTTACTGAATTCTGCATTTTCAATGGCCCTCCCACACTATTGTAATGTTGCTGGAAAAAGCTGATAAACCTTGGACAAAGCAGCACAGACACAATTATTTGGAGATGCTGCCAAATTAGAACCAAAGGAATAGTTTGTGCTCCATTGCCAACTACGTGATATGCATAATTCTTACTGCTGTGTGCTCTAACCACTGACTGATCATTTGCCATTCATTTAAAGATGCATTAGGCAATTTTTGACCATTAAGGAGCCGAAAGAGAGGCCTGCAAACCATTACTTACACATCTACACCATACACTCCTCTCGTAGCTCTGGTTTACTCCGTTATATCTGTCTTTTCATCACTAGACGCTTGACTTTCTTCACAATCCACTCCTTGAATTAAGCTCTCTGCCATGTCATGCTGGGTCAGTAGCGTGCCCTTTGCTTGTTTGGTGGAAAGAGCTTTTTTGTTTTTAGATTGGGGGTTGATGAAAACGCGAAAATGAGAATGGTCTTATCTGGAGCCAGTGTTTTATTTGTCCATTCTAGGCTACTGTAGAAACATGGCAGCCAGCTCAGCGAAGAGGAGTTTGTAAATTAAAAAAGACTCAACACAATGATCCTTATTTTCAGGTGATTATACACTTAAGAAAACATACTTATTAATATTATCCCAATTATTCTAATAGAACCCCCTAAATGCTACACACTATGCTAAACACACATTGTTCCTTTAACCATATAGTCTATGTGGAGACCAGATCACCAAAACAAAAAGTGGCTAAAGACTGCTGAAGCTTTGTAGAAACGCAGAGCTGGGTGTTAATGCTTAGTGGCTTGGTATTATAAGTGACCACTCTACACAACAGAGAGTAATTTGATTCAATTGGAATTTAAAAAGAATTCTTGATGCATTTTAAACATTTCATTGCTTTCTATAGAAAACTATGTGTCCCTGAATTTAGGGATTTTGAAAACTATATGGAAGTATCAAGTGTTCCTTAACTGAAATGAGAAAATTCTCCCTCATCTGAAGCTAAATGAACCATTCAAAGACCTATTGAATCATCCAATAAATGCATTTCTACAACACTGAGACAGGTTTCTTTTTCTTAGCACATAAAAAGTTGATGCATCGGAAGTACATGGTTACAACCTCAGTCACCCAGAGACGCACACACATACGCACAGAAACCATAAATGTACGAAGATGAAGTACTTGTGCTGACGAGCTGGATGTCTAGCGTGTCTTCCCCAAGTGAGTTGCGAGCAGTGCAGCTGAAGATCGCGTAGTCCAGAGCTGCACTCACATTTACAACTCTAACTATGCTGGTGTGGAAGGAGCCCTCCCTCACGGTCCGCTCCTCATACCTGCAGCACGCACGTACACAAACACACACCCACACCAAGAAAGAGATAAATCCTGAGCATGCAGACAGCAGGGATTGTGATGTCCTGCGGATTGCACTAAGTCCCCCAATTTCACACATCAAAGAAGCATTAAACAGGTATTTGCATAGTGAAAAGCAAGGTATAAAATGCAATAAATCTTGATTCAGTGGTAAAATAGCAAGAAATAGCAAAATAATATATTATATTAGTATAAAGCCTAATCTAATTGTGAGGATTCATCAATAACCAAATGCTGACAGTAGCACCAAAGTTAATATGAGTGCTGCAGGGATGTATTTTTGTAGGCCAACCCTGGAAGTTAGCATCTCACTAGTTCCCTTGAAAAGAAAGACAGATTTTTACATTGGAGTTTGGATAATTACAGAAAATAATCTCTGTAGCAAACACATGTTTATGTCTTTTCAACACGTTCTTTTCAGCAAGATAATCTTCACAAATGAAAACACTTAAATAACTTTTGAAGCGTGAATACAATCTGCAGAAGTAAAAAGCTAATGTTAGACTATAACATTATCACAACAAGGCTGTAAAGGCGGCCCAGTCGGCATTTATCCATCTGTTAGCAACAGCCTTTTTTGTGATATGTAAAAGCTTTAAAATTCACGAGACGCAAAGTTATTAAAATATTTTCTTTGGTAGAACAAAACATTAAAATCTCTTTAGCTTGCGTTAATCAAGGTAACCGGAAGTACAATAAAGCCGACTCGATTTGGGGTTTTAGGGACTCATTCCTGTATGTATAAAAGTAAAATAACATAATGCATATTCTTTGACCTGGGGTTTGCAAAATCCATGCGTAAACCTTTCTTTTCCCAAGAGAAGTCGACACGAGGAATGCCTTCTGCCCGACACACTACCTCAGCTGTAGAAGTTCCATCCCCTCTACTTGCTACCTTCCTCCATTGGGCTCCTTTCTGAAGCTCTGGTTTGACTTCACAAGACAAAATGGGCATGGAGGTTATTTATGCAGAAACCAGACACAATACACAAGTAAATGTTTTGTTGACAAGCATAAAAACATGTGCATGTAATTCTCAATGTTTGTTTTGTCCCCTTCTGATACTGAGAATAAATACTACAAACTCACATTGCACTATCAGCCGCACATCTACAGTGGCGGGGGATGCTATGCCATTATTGGCCGTGCACTGGTAAAAACCAGCATGAGCCCGAGTAACATCATGGATGGTCAGAAGGCCAGATTCATCTTCCTGGGTCTCCTGTTCCATCTCCACCTCCCCTTCTCCCTGTGGAAGACAAAGTGAGGGGGGATAAACGGCAGACAGCAGCTCTCCCTCAAAACACACTCCCGTCCTCCTGGGTGAGGGCTCGAGGAGGGGGGCGGGGGGCAGGTAGACATTGAGGGAGAGTTGAGCGGGAACCCATCAGGGCTTGAAGTGGGGAAGGGAGGGGCGTTGGGGGACAGAGGACAGAGAAAGATAATGCCAAGGGTTGGAGAGCTTCAGGGAAAGGGAAGAGGAGGGGCTGTGCAGGTTGAAAGCGGGACACACAGTACTGCCAGGGGGGTGCGTTAGACCGGAGAGGGCATCAGTAGATACAGAGACCACGCCACATTGACGAATGTGCCCTTTAGTCATGCAGCAGTAATGAAAGCTATTTTTCTGGATTTGGGCTGTGTGGAGCAGGAAGAGGTGGGGTGGAAGGATAGTTAGAGCTAGTGAAATATGGTGCATCTGTGCATTTAGAAAGGCCAGTGATAAACAGTAGGAACAGATAAAATAATGGAAAGCAAGCCAGATAAATGAAAGATAATTCAGGGGATGACTGTGTTTCTCTGTACATGTATCCAAGCTCTCACCAGCCATTTCCAGGAGAACATGCCCGATATAATGGGGTTGGCATCTGCCACACATATCAGGTCTGCTGTTTCCCCCAGGTTCACTACCACGGGGTCTTTCTCTGCCTCAACACTGGGAGCATCTGAGAGTAAGAAAAAAGGACAAGTCTGAGGCAGGACCAAAGGTTAAAATGCTAACTCGGGACAAATCATTTGCCAACCCATTAAACAAGCATGCTGCATTGCTATAATTACTCTTACACTTTTTCGCCTTTGAACTTGTTCATAACCCTGTCTTAATTGGCCTCTGTGTTTCACATACGATGCCATTAACCTCTCAATATGTTGGGGGATTACAGATGCTTCTGCAACCAAACTGAGAATTGGTGATTTGACCCAGAAAGCCCTTCCACTGAATGCACCGTCCCATGTGGACAATGACAGACTGACCAGTTCCCCTTTCTTCATTAAGTCCTCTCTCCTTCCTGATTGCATGTCTCCTCTTCTTGTCAATATTCGCCTCTAACTCACAAGCTTTCTATACTTCCCATGGGTGCCGTGTACTTGCAACAATAAGGCCATTAGTGCCTACTTGTCGAAACTTATGTTCACACTTGAAGAACAGTGGTGGGAAGCACTAGAGAGACGCAGACCTCTGGGTTGGTGAGATCCACCCGTGTTGGCCTGCTAACCGAGACCGACATTGTTAAGTGGGCTACACCGCCACCCATAAAAGCTACTACAATCCTCCATACATAATGAATATCTACAACTGTCAAGCCAAGTCGGATCAGGACGGCAGAATCCATTAGGCTTGTACCATGGGCTTTGGTGAAGCAGGCAGACCTACATTTCCAACACTTCCATTATTAAATCATCAGTATCGGGGCAGAGGGCCTGGAGCTCGAGGCTGGGCCCGGGGCAGCAGTGGAGATGTACGGCCTTGCATGGAGGCCTAATGAATGTGGCATGTTTGTTGGGCAGGGGCTGAAAGTCAATGCTGATATGTGTGAGTGTGTGTGGGTGCACTGGAAGTTCTGATACTTGGCAGCTTTAGACAATTTCAAAAACATGTATGAAGCCAACAAATTAAAATCCAATGCACAAAATGAGTAATGATAGGCAACAAGAAATCCGCTCATTCTTTGTAAAGGTAGAAGGCTATTCAACAGAGATAAATTATGTGGTTCACTTGTGACCGACAGCGCTCAAAGGTATACCTGCAAATCTCAATATAGCACAATATGAAAAAAAGAGTGATAAATCATGAATGGATGGAAGTAAAATAATGTTTTTTATCTCATTTTCTATTTTGTTCATTTTTCCTCTTGTATATGCTTTGGGGTATTTGTAAATAATTAAACATGCTTTTAAAGGTAATGCTAATTGATTATCAAAGTAGATGGGGAAAATGCAGTCATTGTGCAGCTGCCACCTATCTCATCTTTAAAATGCTTAATGTAATATACAGTTTTCACGATCCCATAGAACACTGCCTTCAACATAAAATACAAAAAACTCTGAACATGTGTGTGGCCGCAAGGATGAATGTAGGTCCTTACACTGAACGTCCAGCATAATGGAGATTTGGTTGACACCCTCATCATTTGTACACTTGACTTTGTAAACTCCGGCATCTTTCCTCGTCACATTCTTGATCTCCAGTGAATTATCATCTGACCAGTGGTAGCGCAGATCCCCCCCTTTGCAAAAACAATGGAAACACACACACACACACACACACACACACACACACACACACACACACACACACACACACACACACACACACACAAAACACACATGCAAAACAACGGTAAATTAGGTATTCATTACACGCTCATCAGCTGTGTGTCCTCTGGCCACTGGTCTCTAAGTGACATCTAATCCTGCATTATTGATTGGCCTGGCTGGATTCCCACATCAAGCCAACAATAGGCTGCGTGAGAGACACCTCCTGTACCACAGCAGTCAAAATGTAATAGGTAGGTTTAGATACAGTCATTTTATGCTGGGGGCTGCGTATGATGGAGCTAACAGAGTGAACAGAGAAAGAGCGTGGGTGCAGTAAGGCCCTGATGACACCGGCCTGGAGGAGAAGCCAGGTTTAGAACCGTTGTGTTGTATTCAGGGAGACAGCAAACCTCATTTAGACTGCATACATTAGAGCCATAATGAGAATCACATTTGGCAGGGTCCCATGCTGGCTAACCTGCCATGTTTTATTCAGACCCTGAATGGCAGAGCTGAGTGCTTACTTGCTGGCTCAGCTCAACTAGGACCTGGTTTATAGAGCCATCACACAGCCCTGGATCACCTTTGACCAGCTTCTCCCTGTGGTGCAGCCAAATGCAGGAGAACTCCTCTGGGTTAGCTGAGACCAGCAGTGGGATGGTTGCCATGTCATCCTCCACCACCTGGACCTGCACTGGCTGCTCTGGGCTGAACTCTGGTGGGTCTGAAACAGAAACAGCAAGAAAATTCAGCTACAGTAAGTTGGATTTCCTCCAGAAATACATGTGCAGAGGCATGAATACAACTGCCGGCACACAGAATGACAAGAACCAGCAAGAGAGAATACAAAGACACACAAAACATGTTGAGCATGAAAGCAGAAAGAGACACTAATGAGAGTCAAACCAGTAGAAAGTCGACATCCCACCAATAATTCCAGATCTAACCAACTTCAAATACTCAGACGATGGGGGAGTGAGGCAACGCGCGAGTGAGAGGGACAGGCATTAAAACAACGAGTGACAGTACTGTTGTCCAACTGCAGCTCCGCACAAACACACAGTGACATTCCTTCATGCTCATACACAGTAACCAAGCTTTGAAGCAGCGGCTGGCTGCTGCCTGTGAAATGGCATCAAAGACAAACATGGCCATGCAGCAAAGCAAATGCACAATTAGGACACACTGCCACAGAGCTCAACAGAACCACAAATCGCAACAAAAGGTTTCTAGTAAATAGAAAACACACACCTACTATAAGCTGACATTTCTGTGCAAAAGTACACCAGTAAAGCAGCTTACACCATCATAGATCATCATTATGCATCGCTTATGATTTATGCAAACCAAATCTCTTGGTCACGCGCCAAGATGAAAGAAGGAACCAAACCAAGAAAGAAAGAAACACACAAACCAATCACCTTCCACTTACAAAGCACACTGAGTTTGAAGAATGTGTTCGCCCCCTCTGCCAGCACAGGACTGTAGGCCTGGCAAATGACCCTCTGGTTGTGATGCTGTGAGCTCAGGTTCAGGGATAGAGAACTGTGCACTGACACGCCACCAAACTGAGCACTCCTGGGTGGCTGCTCCACTCCCTGGAACCTAGTACACAAGATGCATTCAGCCAAACTAATCAAAGGGAGAGTTCAAGTTCACCTCAATCAGACTCATTATGACACAAAACTATCCATATCATGTCCCTATCAACATGTGTCATTGTCTGCCTTTCCTCCCACTGCCTTGCCAAACCTGAGTGCACCCAAGCTCCAGGAGATGCTGGCCTTCGGGTTACTGCTTCCAGACTGGCACTCCAGAGTTAACAGCTGGCCCCGACGTAGAATCTTCTGTTTGGTTGAAATCTTCATACTTACTGCTGTAACTGGAGAACCATGGAGAGAACAAGAAAACACAATCTTAAGTCACTGACAATATCAAGATGAAGAGTACAAAATGATGGAGCAAAAATCTGTGTGAATGGGTTTGTATCAAATCCATTTATCTGATAGTGTGCTTTTCTCTCAGCTGAGTTGGAGTGGAGCAAAGCTCTGCCTGTGTGTATGTGTTAGATCTCCTGTCTAACTCACAGTGAACCATGAGCTTAGTGTGGGCAGAGATAGTCTTCTTTGCCTTATTTGTGGCATCGCAGCGGTAGGTGGCCGTGTTGTCACTTGCCGTCAGGACCAGGACCAGTTCTCGAGCCACACCTCGATTAAAGGACGTCTGCTTCAGTGCATCAGGCACAGCCTTTCCATTCTAAAACAGGAAGGAAAGGTTTTTACACAGAGAAGTGTATGCACTCGAGACATACTGTACAACACACATACAGACACACAGAGCACACTAACCTTGAACCAAGTCAGAGTCCCAGTGGGATTCCCGCCAGTTGAGAAGCAGATGAGACGGACCGTGGTCCCTGAACGAAGGGGGACATCGTGAGGGGGGGCGTCGAGCCACACCTTTTGAGGGGGATCTGTTATAAAAGGATCAACAAGAGTTTGAAATATATTAAATATATTCCAAATTTGAGTCCCATTTGGTTACCGTAAATGTTTTGCAGACCAGTTGCATTTAGAGACCATCACTGACTCCCGAAAAAATACAGAATATTTCCGATTGAAAAATCGGTCCAGAAAACATTTCCTCAAAACATGATAAATATGACAAAGCGGGCCCATGAAAATAGTTGCACTTTCTGTGTCAATAATTATAATTGCATTTCTTGACATAACACCGATACAATAAAACAATAAAACATATCAAATTAATTGGACCCCTCCTGAACCATGATGGATATGTTTTTTTATAAAATGTAGAAAGAAAAGTGGTACCAAAAACAAGTCCTTCTCCTTGGTGCCTTTCTATGCTGGTTATGTCTACCAAAAATGAACATTGAAAGAAACTACACTTGTGCTTACTCACAATAGACATTAAGTGTGTTGATCTGGGTCTTGGAGAAGTGTGTGCCCTTGTTGAAAGCCTCACAGGTGAGTTTCAGCCCATCCTCCTTCCGGGAGACCGTGTGGGTCATATTGGACATGGTTGTCATCCCACCATTGTCTCCCTACAGACACAACGCACACATGACAGTTCAGTCGGGGGACAGACACCCTTTGTCTCTGGCATTCTCAGCCTGATGAGCGAGAGAGAGAGAGAGAGAGAGAGAGAGAGAGAGAGAGAGAGAGAGAGAAAAAATAATGGAAGAAAAACAACCCACACTGGCTTGTCTTGGCGAATACAGATGGCAAATTAGCTGCTGTAATGACGGATGTTGTGCACGGCCTCTGATAAATAAGCATATTCATCTGACTCTCCTGCTTTGCATACTGTTATAAATTGAGCAAAGCACCATTTTGCACCTGCCTGATAGTGGTCATGTCTGTGCAGCACATCTGGTTATTAAAGCCATTATTGTGGTGATTACTGTAAAAGCCTCAGTCAGAAAGACTAACAAAGAGACTGGACAGGAGCGTCAGTCTTCATTAACCTCACACTGTTTCAGATGCATTAAAGCTCACGCACAGCACACTGAGTGCCTTGTGTAAGATCAAATGAAAATGCTGCTGCCAGATGAATAAAGAGCTTGTTTAATAATGCTCATCTTCTGTGTCAGCTTTTATTCACTTTGATCTTATTAACATACACAAAAGAGGAGACGAGTCGCAGAATACTCTTTTTAGAACCGGCTGCGGATTCATTTTGCAAAGCTGCAGCAGGTCTCTTCTGACACACTGCTCATGGTCACACCGTTTTTCTTTCATCTATTAAGGTTTACGAGGTCACATTTCATTTAGAAAATGTTATTTCCATTTACTGGGATGTTTTTTTTTAAAAGGTTTTGTTGCCACCCAAAAGACAAGCTTGACTGAGGGGCAATGTTTTTTGCCTTGTGTTCACAAAAAGAAACAAAAACATACCCTTTTCAGTTTTCTCTTTAAACTGACTAGCATGATCACCATTACATTACTCAATGTGTACACTGGCCCTTTTTTTCCTTTTCTACCGGCTTAGACAGATAGACTTCAACCTTGACTTATTGTGTGATGTGTAGTCCCACCTCTTCCGTAGCTGCACCAGTGGTGTTGAGCTCCTTGTAGCCTAGCCACCAGCGAATCTGGACAGGAGGATTACTGGAGGTGGCAAAGCAGCTCAGCTTCAAATCCTGCCCCTCAACAGCTGTGAGCGAACCCAGCAGAGTCACCTCTGCGGGCTCAACTGTTGTACACGCACACACATAGGTAGGCAAACATACAAAGACAAGTCAGTAAAAAATATTGCCCATGAATAGTACATTCAACAGCTACCTATTCTGATCACAGCGGCAGTGCAACTATTTTTGGATGTGAAACATAGACATGTATCAAGGGTGAGAAGGAAAATCACTTTGAGTGGCAACTTGTTTTCTCAGGAGGTTTTCAATGTGGTTTCTAAAGTCTGCTTCGTTTTAACCACAGGGGGAGACGGGGTACAATAGCTGCAGGCAAAGTGATGCAGCCGCATAGAGCCTTCAGGGGAATACAGAGAATGGGGACTGTGCTGGCAGACATGGAGAAGGAGGGGTCATGTATGTAAATCCTTATACTCATTTGTGTCTATCCCACATGAAACACAGAATGGGATGCATTTGTGAATGCCACACACAAATATTGTTGAAATTAAGCAGGTGCCATGAGGTAAAAGAGTCATATTCATATTTCACCAGTGAGAGTTTTTCTGTGCCCTCCAGCTTTTGCCAGTGCCTGGAGCGCAGTCAGGCAGTCAGCAGCTCATTTTCAACATCCCTGTATGGATGACTATGAGGCATAGCACAAGGATCTGTTGGGGGCCTTGTGAGTAAAAGGAGGGGCACTAGAGTAACTTCAGCCACCTTTACATAGAATGATCAAAGGATATCTGCAAAGACCCGTCCTAATTTAAAGCATATTTAAATAAAATAGGTGCATCAACCACACAACATTTAAAGCTCTGACTTGGCATTGTCTGGCTCTGTAGTGGAAATCAGGCCATCGTTAGACTCAATGCACCAAGGCTGCTGAATATTAATTATTCTGTGTTTGTTTTATTGTTGCTGAAACAAACATTTTATATTCAGAGAGAAAATGATAATCTATTAACCATGGGCGTTACTATCGCACAAAGTGTAGGCTTCACCGCCTCAGGATTGTGCATTGAAGCAATTCAGCTGAATTAGTGCAGCAGCTATGAAAGAGCATGCATTGATACTAATCTGGAGGCAGACAGAAATATGGGCTGCAGCCATAACAACCATTAGTTTCATTAATGATATTAGCACTAAAAATTATGCTGGGACAGCAAAAGAGTTGGTTTTGGAGGTAAGACTCTTATTATATTCCTTTGCCTCGTGTTCATATCCTAAATTATCCATTGCTGCAAGTCCTGCCAAGGCTTCAGCGTCGTGCACTATATTGAGCACTATTTTTACTCACAGAGCACAGTGAGTTTGCGGCTGACAGACAGAGGGGACAGGGACACCAGATTGACACTTTCACAGCACAGCACTGCCTGGTTGTCTGTAGGGGTGATCCTCAGGTTGAGGACGCTTCTGGACTTCTGCGCTACAACATCTGCTTCCCAAGTCTTGGACAGAACGTCTCCATTCTGACACACAGATGAAAGCACGAAATTGAAAAAGGCAACATCAAGAATATGTTTGAATAATTACACTGTCCCATGTGGTGCAGTGAATTAAGAGACAGAGGCTACACATATTGGGATACTTGGACTGCAAGTTGTTAAACTACAGTAAAAAAAGCTAATTTTGTCAGTGTGACACAAAGTGACACACAGTGCGTTACAAAGCCTCCTTAACGTATGGTGCAGAAGATTTACCTTGGTCCAGTGGAGAGAGGCGAGAGGGTTTCCACCATGAGACACACACTCCAACACGAGCATTCTCCCCGCTTTGACTTCCTCTCTCTCCAGACCTACAATAACTGGAGGCTGAGGTGGGACTGCCGGGAAACAAGAGACAAAAAAGAAAATGGACTTGACAAAAGGGGAATGGCATAGAAGGCGAGACAAAACGGAAGAGAAAAGAGTGAGGGAAAAGAAAAGAATGTAGTAACTCAGGGTAACAGGGATGGAGCTTGATAGGATGACATAAAAAAGAAACTGCAGTGCAATGAGAACACTCTTGGCAATTGAGTAGGTAGCATCCATATTTGTTGAGACAGGGCCAATAAATTGGGCACATTCAACATGACTGTGGGATAAGAGGTCCAGATCTGATGAAAGTATTAAGTATTAAGGGAGCAGTGAGCTGGATCAAGTCCATAAAGCAAAATAACAGATGTTCAAACAGTAATAAGGCAATGTGAAATATGAATAAATTACAGCCCCCTTGAATAAAATATATGCAGTAAATAGAGGACAGGCCTTTGTTATTGCCGCAATCAGTCTCAGAGAGCAGGCTGCAGACCCTGGGCCAGCGTGACAAATTGCCACCTTGCTAACAATCTGGCTGGCGGAAAATGGCCACCGCGCTGGCTTTGATGGGCTGGCATGCTGAGTAAGACTGCAGCGGTGGTCCCAAGTTCTGCAACATTAGCACTTAGAACAGAGCCCATGTTGTTTAATACAGAGCAGACAAACAAAGAGGAAGGGAGGAGTGCTCACGGTTATTGGTGGTTGTTAAAACAGCAGCAAAGGCGTCTAATGTGGAGGAGTATGGATAGAGACAACATTAAGGTGTCTAGTCAGCCTGTGGATTATACGGCAGCTGAGGTGGAGGGAGCGCTCGCTGCTGAAGGTGTCAGCAGCCCTGCTCCACTTTAATCAACAACATGATTTAGGCCCGGGAGAAGCAGGTGGGTAGACTCTTAGGCCTAAACAATCAATTACCTTAACTGATCAACGGAGAAGAAAATATTAAACCAACTGTAGAGAACAGTAGCTGCGGTGTCACACTGCATTTGCATGCAGCAACAATGGCTTTCATTGTTGCCTCGCCAAATAGGAGAAAGAAAAAAAAATGCCAAATGCAATGAGACCTCGAGACAGCATGTGTGTCAACTCACCTTTGTGTGCTGCAGTAATAATTTTATTATATAATGTTGCACGGTTTGTGATAATAACATGAAAGAAAAAGCAACAGAAACTGCCTCTCCTTCTGCCTCAGTGGATTCTAAATTTAATTTGAGCTGATGAGCACAAAACTTGCTTGGTTAGTTCTGTAGGATTCATTATTATTAACTGTGGTGGCTTTAGCTTCCCTTATTAGTTATTAAAATGTTAAAAAATTCAGTACTTGAAGCCTCACTGAAACTATCCACCTCAGTTTGTCTAATAAGTGGTTTATGTGTTTTGGTTAGCATTGGGGAAATAAGAACAAGGGTATAGATAATTCAAAGATTACAGAACAATACATTACATCTAAAGTAAACTCATTCAAATGTATTTGCAGAGTTGGTGTTTGATTCTACGCTGCTAGCCACCACTGTGGAAACTGTGACATGGTTTTACAGTACGAGACGCCCTCGACCTCCCGCTCTGGTCATATCAATCTCTCCCCACCAGGGGCAGCCTTGTGAACAGGAGGCAGTCACACTCATGTTGTCTTGAAGTAGGTGTGAGTTTACCTTCAGGTTGAATGTTTCTCCTTGGACCACTAACACAGACTGAGTGCACAAGGCCGGATACCCTTGGGCCTCCCTGAGGTTGGTTTCCTGTGTGGTTGAATGTGTTTGTACACTGTGTTTCTTATTTAAAGAGAGGGGGTGTTGACTGTCAGTTTACAGACAGGTTGAGACACTCACAGTACACGCTCATGGTCATTGTGGTCTCCACAGGCCGGAAAAGGGCGTGGTTCTCGGCATGACATGCCAGCTGCCTCCCGTTATCAGTGCTCAGAGCGGTGACCCTTTGGGAGGTAGCAGAAAGACAAACAAAATGAGAAGGATAAAAGACAGAAAGTTTATATTAAGACATACAAAGTGCTAAAGCTCAGGTAGTAAAAGTACCAACACATTAATACATAGCCAAATCCTACTTAAGTAAAAGTACAGAAGTGCTATCAGTAAAATGTGGTTACATATCAAAGTATAAGTACTTGTGAGATAGTAAATACTGGTGCATCAATGTGCATGCAGCATTATAATGTTGTAGCTGGTTGAGGTGGAGCTCGTTTTCACTACTTTATATACAGTTTGGTAGTTTAGTCTAGTGGTTCCCAATCTAGGAGTCATAAAATACGTCCGAGGGGTCATGACATGATTAATGGGGTAGAAAAGAGGAAAAAAATGAGTTCTGGTCCAAAAATGTGTAGTCATTTTTCTTTTCTTTTTTTTTTTCTCGGCATTTGCGCTTTACTGTACGGCGATAGCTTGGAGAGAAACAGGAAAGGCAGAGAGGAGAGAGAAGGGATAACATGCAGCAAAGGGCCGGGGCCGGAATCAAAGCCGGGTCGCTGCAGTAGGGACTCAGCATTGATACATGGTGAGCACGCTCTACCAATAAAGATACCAGTTGTAATTGGTCAGACTTTTTCTCCAGTCTTTACTTTTGGTGAAATATTGGATAGTTAGGAAAACATTTATTTAAATTGAACCATCTAATGAGATTAGAAATGAAAGGGTCTCTTTGGGGTAATTACTAAAAGCCCCAGACATCTAAAAGGTGACAGTGAGCCTCGACTGTACCCTGAGTTTGTATTTTTAAAGGGTTACAACCCAAAAAAACGTTGTCAAACACTTGTGTTTAAGGTGTTGTAATTTATTGGCTTATCATGTGTTTCTTCCCGCCCTTAAGTCTCTTAGTTTGAAAAGTATCTAGTAACAATAAACGTCAGATAGTCGAGACTGGAGAGTGTAGTGTAATATTTACCTTTGAAATAAATATTGAAATACTCAAGTAAAGTACAAGCAGCTTACAAATGTACTTTGTGACGTACATTGGAAGATCCACTATGGAGTGGATTTATTCTGGCCTAGTTTACTTTCTCAGTTCATGTCTTCCATATCAAATTACACTACAATGTCAACCGCAACAATCACACATGGCCCACTGCTGTGTACGCTCAGTGTGAATATGAGGAAGGCGCATCAATATTGCTTAAGACCTTGGCTGTTCTGCAATGGAGCTGAACAACGTTGCAGCTCCTCAGTACCAATGTTATCTCGGGATATGACAAGAGGTTATTATCTTTGACACAGAGGAGACAAGCAGGATTAAAGTAATCTATGGCCCTGTTTAATGTATAGGCACCTGGCGAACCAGCGAGGATCGGATCTGTCTCGCTGTCGGAATGTAATTTTGTGCATTTGACAGAAGCTAATTCAATCGCACAGTGCCAAGTAACAGCTCGCTGTGTGCAGAAATTCATTGTGCTCACTAAGACAGAGGGAGAATATAAGAGCGGGGTGAAAACAAGGGAAACAAAAAAACAAAGACAGACTTGGAGAGATTGAGCAAGTTGGTGAAGAGAATGAGTCTGGCAGGCGGGCGAACACATACGTTACTTCAGCATGCGTGTTCAGGAGCTTATCCTTTGAGCCAGACATGGTGAAAGACTCTGCACCTGTCAGCTCGACTCCATCTAAAAGACACAATGGGGGGGGGGGAGGAACACAAAAAAGGAGAATGCTATGTGTAAATTTCTTCATGTGAAACAAAAAGATCAGTATTATTTTGTGTGGAAAGGTAAATAGTTGAATACGATGAACGCGTGTTCTGTTCTGTGTGTATAGTGTGCATCAGTTTTCGGTAAAGTAGTAACAGTATATACTTTGTCTCAACCTGTCGTTACACTGAAATCAAATCAGTGCTGATTCAATTACAATGATTCAATTCATTACAAAATGAGAAAACCTAAATTACATTTTACTGAAGACAATAACGATGTACGGAACAAATTCACACCCAGAGAAAACAATAGAACATTCCCCTTCTCTGAAATATATAGTAATGTAGGTGGGACGGGGGAGCAAAAGGCAAAAACAGAAAATGGAAATATTGCAGTGGTTTCTGTAAACAACTATGAACTTGGATACATTCTCTGGATGTGCAATTTGAAAGTCAGTGGAAATTGGAAATTCAAATGTTCAGTCTATTTCCTCCCACACAGAGTCTGCTTCCTTCAACTCTGCTATTCGAAGACTATGAAACAAGAGATCTTTAATAAACAATGTTTTTATGTTTAAATATTAAGGTTGTAACCTGTAGAGATCCCACAATTCAGAGAATCAGAAAGGCTGTTGCCCTTTGTTCAAAGCTGTCAAGTTGACTATCTCTGTCACATTTAGTGCTGTTGAACAGGGCGACTCACCTTTAAATAGTGTGATTTCAGCCACGGGCTTGGCGTCAGGGGCTATACATGTGACGGTGTATTTCTTCCCCGCCACCCAAGGTGTTTCCATGTCCACCTCAAAGTACGGCTTGGAAGAAGGAACTGAACGAGAGAAACAACAGCTCCAGTTTAATATTTATCACATCATTAACCTAATATTAATCACACTCGTCTTTGGTTAGGGGAAGCAAGCGCTATCACAGATGGATATTAGCTTATGCAATGATAGGATAATAAGCGCTTGCAACATTTGGGAGTGACTTGAATGTCACGCTGTCAACTTTTGAGTGATTTACTACAGCAAGGTTGGATGTGCTGTTGAGTTTGAATACAAATTGTGGACAAGAAGAGATGAAATAGTGATGAAACCGATCTTGTGCTAATGTATCATAGCAAACACCAAACACTTCTCTCCTCAGATCACCCCAAGCTAAATTTGTGCTTTTTGGACTGATCAAAGCAGTTTTCACTTCTCCACTGTTCTAGTCTGCAATCCTTTTATCTGACCATAAATAGGAAAAAAAACACAGCTTTTAACACAAGGGACCGGAAATTGTTTGGCAGTAAATTGGGAAATCTGTCACCAACTAACTATCAAAGACATTTCTGCACTTCAGTGAGTCACTCTTTACCAAGACTATCGGTTCAATCATGCACACGCTACAGAAACCTATTGGGCCAGCTTTTAGCGAGTGGGTGAGCCAGTAGAATTACAAACTATGGTTACTGTTGAGGTTGTTTTCTTTCATCAGAGATCAAGTGCAAAGGCTGCCTGAGTTCAGAGACAGAATGGGGAATTGGAAAGTACAGGATGGATACATGTGGTGTGTGAGAGAGACATGAAAGACACTAGCAGAGGAGTAAAGAGATATGGCAGGAATAAAAAATGAGTGTAAGACAAGCTGCAGAAGAGAGCAGAGACAGGAGGATAGCTGCTGCTGAATTCTGAGGCAAATCCACGGCTAATGTGTGTGTAAACGACTGGACCACAACCAAACCAGTCAGCCATTCAGCTCCTCTCCATCTCTCTGGCACATACAATCAATTCCTGGCCACTAGGAGGAGCTGTTGCTGTGTGCAGAGTCGCCCATTGGCTCCAGTCTGCTATTGAGACAGATGAGATGTGGCTGCAGCTTCAAACTGATTTAAAAGAAGCAATTGAATCTGTGTGGACTGTGATGGGTTACCCAGAGCACTGCAGAGGCGCACGCTGCAATAATGAGATGCATTTGTTTGTTTTTCCCCCCTCTTCTCTGAGAAGATGACTGGGCCATGCATCTATTGACAGCCCCTGCACTCTCAATCTACTAAGGCCCGCACGATTCAACATAGGCGCATCACTTGTTGTGCTAGAGTAGTGTCTGGCAGCCTAACAAATCCTGGAATAAGAAGAATGATATGTTAGCAAATGAGCCGGGCTGGTATCTAATTTTTTCCTCGCTTGCTCATACTGGCCCCGGTCCTCTTATCTCTCATTCACTCCATCATCCCTCTGGAGCAGCCCAAGCCCACCCCTCTCTCCCCTCGCTATCCTTCTTGACCACTGCAGTTAAACTGCAGACGTGAGGAGGAAGGTGTGTCCCAGTCATCCATCACATCTGCAGACCATGTGACCCAGTGACCAGTGATGAACATTTGTACAAATGTAATAGCATGTGTGGACAACAACAAAACACTCTCTATTCAATTTACTCAACATGCACTCAGAGCAAAAAAAAACAGACAGCAAACAAGCTGTTCTTTAAAATTAACTCTTTCTGCCCCTTCTTTGTCTAATTGCCTGTCGGCTTTGTTATTTCGCCTCCCTGTCTCTCTCTATGTCTCTCTCTGTCTCTCTCTCTGCTTTCTAGTCCCATCGCTCTTATTAAGGTACATATATGAACAATATAATAGATAGGCACGCAAAGACTTGCTCCTGCCTTTCAAAAGAGAAACAGTGAGCCGCAAAATTCGATTCATTAGACAAATACAGACGGATGGATGGATAAGGCAGATAAGAAGCAGATTAGCAGACACACATCAATATGCATATCCACCTATCTTTCTCTCTCATTCACATACAGATGCACACACTCTCTTTCCTCCTTTGCACAGAAACACCCGACAATAAACTCAAGTCTACAGTGCACGCAGATTTGAATGCACAAACACACTGACACAGGCGAGTGAGTGTGCAGACAAGCTACATTCATCTCACTTCCGTCTAAAAACAGGCACCAGAATGTGCACAGTCTAACATGTGATACCACGCTGATTCTCTGGAAAATATTGGAGAGGGCCCCGAGGATAGAACAGTCTCTAAAAAGCTTATTATGCTGAATTAAGAAAATAATAGAGACCAGAAGATCTGACTTCTAAGTATCACATGGGCACAACTCATCAGTTTTATCTCTGGAAGACAAAGATTGGCACGCACAAGGGTGTATTTTTATACTTGTATGTGCATAAACACACACACACACACACACACACACACACACACACACACACACACACACATCGTAGGTCTCAGGTGTGTGATCTCTGGCAATGAAAGCCTCTGAAACAGTGCTCTTTTTTCAGCTCTTTTTTCAGCTTTCCCTTCCTCTCTGTCTCCCCCTTCCCGTCTGCTCTGTTCTGGGGGAGAAGTGGAGCAGCAGCCCTATCTCCTCTCGCCCACCGTCACAACTCTCCTTCCTGACCCACTACTACTGTCTCTCTTAGTTTTTTGGGCTTTGGGACCACATTTGTATTTTATCCACATCCATGACCATTTACAGGAAATATTTCACATGTGTGCAAGGATGGAAAATGTACCTCATTGATAGATTTAAAACGAAAAGACAAGAATGTCTCATTTTACTATTTAGCAGGGCCTCCTTTGCTAATTGTCTGGCACTGTAATATGCACGCCGTCACACCAATGTACAGCACACCGTCCTCTGATGGGGTTATAGCTTGGGCAACTGTCAGAACTTTTCGTGAACGAAGATGAATAAAGTCACCATGTTCTACGTTGCTTGTGCCCCCATTTATAAGTTGTTCCATTATTCATAACAGGGAATCGTAAAATGAAGGCTCATTATATACTCTTCAAGTGCTAAACTCATTAGCTACCGCAAAACCTCACCATAGCCATGGTTCCTAAAATGTCCTCTAACCTGCAACCAACACTGATAATAAGCTTACACACATGGGCACACACACGCGCACACACACACACACACACACACACACAAACACATCTCTGTAAGACCAAACTATGATGCTGAATGAGTAACACAGTCTAAAACCAGAACACATCAAATAAATGTTTCGAACATTTGCAGGAGGCATCTGTACAGGAATGCAATGCAGCGAGGCAGAGAGTTGTTCATTAATAGGATTAAATGCTAACACTAATGGTATAAACTGAGACACAGGATGTGTCAGGTATGTGACGGGCACAGTGCGGGGTAAGTTTTAGATGAGGGGTGTGGGGGTTTAGCGGAGGGGGTAGAGGTTGTTATTGTCATGGATTACTCACTGCCACTTGATCTGCCTATTGCAGTAATCCCCTATCTAAGCTCCGCAGGAAGGCAAAAACACACAAGAGTTATGTTGCGCCAATGGAAATGTCTTGAAAACATCTCTTTGTAAAGCTCACGGATGGGGCTTATTGACATTTTTGTCTCTGTCCCTGCTACTCACTGCCTGTAGTGATCCATCCTGAATTAGCCAGTCATGATAGCACTCCCTCTGACCCAAGAATCCAATTATACCATCAGCAATCTCTGTTTTGTTTTCACATTCCTCCCCTCTCCCCTACTGTATCTCCTCATAAAGAGTTTATAGTGTTTTGATTTGATGCAGAGCTTGATGGGATATGGCCATGGTTGACTGGCCAGGGGCGTGGGGCCTTGGGAGCTGTAGTTCAGTGATGGAGAAGTCTGCGGGGATCTCATCAGAGATGGTGCTCTTCAAAAGGATGCACAGTTTCCAGTCCCAGTTCAGCACTAACAGGAGATTGAAATCATCAACTCATTATCAAGCCCCAGATTAGTCACGTATTTTGAATCAGTTGAGTTGGTGGGGTGGAACAAATGACCCTTTAGGACCAAGGCTGCAGAGTGCTTTTTAAGTCAGTCGCTTCACTCTTTGCCCTTTGCAACAGTACAGCTGCAACTGTCCATCTTAAACAGTCAACAGCTGGAAAGTGTTCCCAAGACACCAGCTAAGATTCATATCTGAGCATGTTACGAACACACACATGGGCACACAGGGCAGCAGTAGGGATCAGTCATGGTAAATACGACTACCAGCGATCCCTGATGCAACACGAACGTAGTTCCCACACATTTTGACCTTTTCAACAATGCCGAGGGCAATCTGTTGACCTGGTGCATGTGTGGGCGCACATGCATCATGCATCTCAGAGGTAATAAATGTGGGAGTTAAGCCTGCTGTGGCTGCAGGTGTGGGCCTGCTGTAGGACATAAGACTGCTGCAGTTTAGAACAGAACGTATACTCAAAGGAGACGTCTGCGGTCTATGCCTCTTCCTATCCCACACCACCCGCCATCCCTCCCACTGGCCCATTGATGTCAGAAAAACCTGCTTTCTTCTCAGAAGAGAGTGAGGCCACTAGAATTGCCACGGCAACCCCCTCCCCCCCGGGCCCCCCCCCCGAAAAAAGAACCCTCTCCATGGTCACCAAAGAGAAAGCCGGAAAGCTAGGCAGAGAGAGGGAGAAATTGTGCAGAATGGGGAGGGGGATGTAAGCAAATGAACTGGGCCTGGAGAAGAAAGGTTCTTTTAGAGTCATTTCCTTGCCACATATGGGCTTGCTCCCACAAGCAAGAGGGATAGGGAGAGAGAGATACCGGTTGTTAGAGAGTGACAACAGGTGGTCTAATCTAGTCACACAATTACATCTATTCCAGCCCATGTCTGAGTAGGAACTTTTCAATCACTTCTGTTATAATTTATTCCAGTGCAAGGAACAGACATGGATTGCCTCGAGGCTTGCCAGGGAATGAATCCAGGTTGTTCTGATACTTTATATTGTGTAGCTGCTGGTTAAAGCCATAGACCTACTGTACTGGAACATGTGGGGATGGCATAGTGCTTGTTAAAGAAATAAATACCGTCAGAAAAGTTTGAAAAATCCTGACTTTCTTCATGGTTCATACATTCAAAAAATGATTTCCGCTTGACGGAACTTGCTGGGTTCTACTGTAGCAAGGACGGTTTAAATTTAGTTTGTAAATTCATGTGTGCGCTGCTTCAAATTCCTTGTCGTAAGCAAATTAAAGCTCTTTATCAATATAAATGAATATTTAACAGCTCTTTATATGCTGATTACTGGTCAGGAGGTTGTGTATGTTACTGGAGTACTGAGGATGCTCCCTGTGTCTTATCATATGTATATAGTACATCGTATTGTTACTCTGACAAAACAATACATGTTTATAAGCCCCCACATCCCCTCTATTCACACTCTATGGTTGCACTCACTTAGAATGTTGACCCCGGTTGTACTGGAAATGATTGCTTGACTGCTCTCAGACTGTCCCACTTGACATGTATAGAGGGCGTCATCTTCCAGTTGGGCCTTCTCAATCTGAAGATGATACTGCCCTGGAGAAGACAGGGAGAGATTATTCAGACACATTATGTTGTTCTAATTATAAAAAAAAAAAAGAAAAAAAGAAGAAAAGCTCATGTAGTTTTCTTCTCTCCTCTTTTTTGAACACTCGTTGTTCAGAATCGTTGCATTTGTATCAATAAGTACCTCCTGTAGGCCTTTCTTCTGTGTTGATTTCAGAGTGTCTGAATTATAGGTAATTTTCAATGTGGGAAATGGGAAAATTAACAATAAAAGCGATTTATACAATGACAGTCTGGCATTCCAATTCAATACGGTAATATGCCCTACTACTGGTGTTTGGGTATTTGATTTGATTATAAATAGACTATTTTTGTATTTCTGTAAAATGGAAACATCTCACTTGCTGATAATCTCCTGCTGGAGGCTTTTCTATTGACATGCAAGTCGTTGTCTATACTCATAGCAGAGGCATTTTGTTTCAGAATGACTTTCCAGCATGTTAAATGAAATCCAATCCCAGATTCACAATGCCGGCCGAATAAACTGTCTATTAATTGACGACAGGCAGAGTCCTTCTCTCTGTAACTCTCTTCTGATAGTCTGGCATGCCAACAGGGCTTGATTTGTTTGATGTATTGCCATAACCTGTGGGGATTAGATGATGTTCAGTGTTGGTTTTCCAGCCCCTGATTCTCTGGCTCTCAGCCTACTAACATGTGCAAAATAGTATCTTGGTCTGACAACCACCCAGGCCTAAAATTGCTTGTGTCAAGTAAGCTGGCAAGATAATTAACACCAACCAGAAGCAATTTTCACATCTAAGTTATCATTGAGTGCAGAGAGTGCGAGACATTGAAGTTATTAATCATATTCCTCTTTCCTGGAATTACTCACAAATAGTGCAATCAAGTTGCATAGAGCGCAGATTTATGGTAGAGGAGATGGCGGTTGGCTGCAACGCGATTTGCTTATTTGTCCATTACTCTGTATTTATTTCAGCTCAGGCCTTCACAATTTTGGGATACAGTATAACTTCATAGCCATTATGTCAGCAACAGAGTAACGTTATATTCTCCTCTCTGCAAATCTGCATTTGTGTATTGGCCCTATAGCTGGAAACACATATTTTTCCGTAATTGGGAAAGGGAGAAACTTCACTAATATCAATTGTTGAACCTTTTGCATCACTCAGTCAGCAGAGTATAAAGAATATAGTCACTCTCACTTTTTTTTGTAATTTGAAAATCAAGCAGTATTTCACAAAAAATATGCCACAAACAAAGCTTATATAAGATTTGTTTGTGGCATATTTTTTGTGTTTAGTGTGGTACAAACTGATTAAAAATAAAGTAAGTACTATATTTAATTTCTAAAAGCATTCATATAATGGGACAAGTATGAACAGGTTTTTTTCTGGCATTGTGCTATATATTATACCTAGGAATAAAGTATATAAGTAATATTAATTAATAATAATGAGTAAATATTTTTGCAAATTTAAACACCTATCAGATTCATTAAACTTGAAGACTTTCTAGTGTTGCCAGCATGCCACAAACAGTATTCAAGGTTTTCTAAACAATACGATTTGCAATGTATATATAGTGGAGTAATGTCTGCCTGAGCAGAGAATGAAGTAGCTCTCTCTCTGTTTGATGTAGCCGGGCCGGCCGGTCGTGCCTTTCAGTGCATGTCAGTGCATGTCAGTGCATGTCAGTGCATGTGAGTGCATGTGAGCGTGCCCCACTGGCTTGTTCATGGCGGCAGTTAGAGGCATCTTCTCGGAAGAATAGCCAGTTCCCACTTTAGATAAACACTGTTAGCTCTATTAGCACCCTTGGCGTTGTTGTGTTGGCGTCTATTAGCACTGTTAGAACCATTATCGGCTCAGCTGATGCCATGTTGAGAGCCACGTAGAGGCACTTGGTATGAATTTCAAATTTAGCACATTTAATATTCACGTGACTATGGTTTACCACTTTATAAATGATTAGTTACTTTGGCTTGTGTGCGAAAAATATGTACGTGATGTCGTGTGAATATGAGTGTTCGTTCATAATCAAATTTTGTCTGATTGACTGTCTGCATGCCATACACTATAATGAAATTACACCTTGTGGACCAACCATTGAAAATAAATTGTAAAAAACTCACTTAATACTTTGGTGCCTTGAACCAGCAGTTTTATCTTTTCTTCTGTGTGTTTTTCTTTAAAAGGCGCAACGTTGTACACAAATACATGACATCCTACATTTAGGCTTACATCCATATACACTGACATTATTGCTTCCACTTTGGGAAGCTAAGGGGTGCTGCATCTATTGTAAGTATATGTTGAAATCAACGCTGGCCTCTCTTGTTTTTGTGAATGTGTGATCTCAAGCTTTTTTTAAGCATCATTAAACATCACTGATGGTGACAATCAGTGGAACCTGGTGGAGTATCAAGAGCAGTCAAGTGCCATCTTAAATGATTTTCCTCTTTCCTTGCAGTGTAAAGTGATTGCTTACATCATGTACCTGCGCAGATGGGTAGTTTATTCATAAGTGTATGTTTGCTTGTTTGACAGCTTGTGTGTGTTTGTGTTCATGTGTATACATCCTTATTATGTTGTCATTGAGGTAAAAAAGAGGCACTTTTTTTTTTCTTAACTTGTACCTGCTGTAATGCTTACTGTAATTTGCTAATAAGCTGACAAAGTGTTTTCCATGCTTGTTTTTCTGTAAACTCTCGGCATCAATAAGCATGGACACTGCATAGATGTGTGGATGGGCAGCTATGCAGTGTTTATGTGTCGCTGGTGGTCTCCTACTCTGTGCAACAGTAGAGTGCAGCTTTTCTAGTTGTGGGCTGATCAGGAACAGATGCTCTTCTCTTACTCGGGATTGCCTTCTAATTGGCTATTACTTTTTATAGACTGTGTTGCAGATTCTGCAACACACTTTATTCCCTGCCACATTTCACAGATTTGCTGACACTGACTCTGTTGCTTTCATTTTTTTTTTCGTCTTAACATGTGAGTGACAATGAAGGCAATGCGTGACAGGCTGTTGACAATCACATCACCTCCTCATCCCCAGATGTTCCCTGTATAGAGAGCCAATATGCCATAAGGTTCTCGTAATTTCTGTGTTACTTTATTACAGCACTTTGAAGCCATAGCAACAACATCATCTCATTTACTTTTCGCCAGCATCAAGCTGTACTGCTTACTGAGCTGACAGCAATACTTCTTAATTAAAACTATATGAACTATAAGTCACAAGAACACAACGTATATGTTTCAATTTAACACTGACAGCATGTTATCGTTTTAATGTCTTTGTCACATAACACATTCATGTACCATCCCCACTTCTGACATCGTGTTCTATTCCACACAGTAGTTTTGCTTTTTCCACTCAACTGGATCTTAAACCCATAAACAGTGAGCCTCACTCAAACATAGAGAATTTATGATGACTAATTATGGCATCTTTTTAGTGGCGCTTTTATCGAGTTCATTTATTTTATTTAGCTTGGATAGGTCCATCAAAGCCCAAGAGGCCACAGACCTTATTCTGTGAGTATCCCTGTTTACCTCTCTTGGGATTTCCAATCATGCTGTAGCGCGGAAAGCCTGGCAGGCTTCTCTGTGGTCCCAGGAGGAGGCCATCTTTCACCCACTGCACAGTCCCTGAGGCCCGCAGCACCTCACACCTCAACACAGCTGTGGCTCCCATCCGCACAGTGAGGTTCCTGGGCTCAGACCTGAAGGCCTGCTGGGCCTGCGTGCCTGGAGACATAAAAAGGAGGAGGAGGTGGAACGTAGTAGGAGTGGAGAGGGTAGGAGATGTGTTTGGATTTAATGTAAAGAGGTGGAGAAGATCAAGGGCTGAGCATGTGTGAGGACTGTTATTGAGCTAGAAAAAAGGAGTAGAGGGAAAATATCATAAACATACACCACAGGGATGTAGTCTTGTGGTCTTTTGTCTGAGAAGGCACCCCATTGTGTCTGGCCACATTATTCATCTTGGCATATGTTTTATTGATGGGAGACTGCAGTGATACGGCCCTGAAAATGAGTCAATAAAGTAATTACTGCAAATTAAATCCCCCCTCGGCCATGCAGATAGAGTATTGGGCGGAGGGAAAAAGCATGGGGTATCAGAGACCTCGTTCACCTGCGTGTTTTTCTTCAGTGTCGATGTCCCACCAGCTAATTCCTCCTGGGAAGAGTAATGATTATCACTTTAATCCCTGTTGTTTGTCATAGGTGCGGCTAGCCATCCTTCAGCCAGGCTCTTAGGTGACATTCTGTGGTGCAGTGCACTTGAGTCAGGAAGGTAACCTTAGAACAAGCCACCGATGAGCCCCTAACACTGGGGCTAGGATTATTATACATAGGGTTTATGAATAAATTCAGTTCAAGGGGCCAAACAGAACTGTATACTCTAATTAATGCCTAATATCTAAGCGTGACTCTCGTTTAAACAATGCCCCACAGAGAAGGCAGCATGATTCCGCCAGGCTGTTTGAATCTTGACCTTCATTGAAGCAATGACCAAGTTGTTTGTGAAGTGCATGCTCTGTTGCGTCTGACAACATGAGTGAGAGGCAGAGCTCTCAGATCAAGGCTGAACCAGTCACCTCACGTCAAATATGAAGGGCAAGATTGGCCATTACAGAGGATGCATACAAACAACCAAACACAGGAGAACATTTGCATACAGTTTACATAAATGAATACTCAACAGCGGTCTACAGCGGCTTCTGAAATCGTTTTACTCTATTATTCTGAGATACAGAAAAACTAAATACCATATCAAAATGTAGTGATAAGACTTATCATGTCCTAACGTGAGATTATGTAACTTTTAGATTAATAAACAGCACAAGCTTCCTCTCACAAGATAATTTCAATAACAATAGAGGGAACCTTGCTAAATTCATTACATTCAGAGGTGTTGCCACTATAGCTTTAGCCTACAGTACTTAGAAGTGTAAGACAGTAAATGGGAATTAGGTAATATTGTGGGAAATGTTCTCTTTGACAATGAACTAAGTTACTTGCACCAGTGTTTCATTTAACCCTGCATCCCAACCTCAGTATCTGGCTCATTCATATGAACAGAGGAAGGAAAATAACTCTGGATTTGGCTTTTGAGCTTGCTGTGAAACTAGTTTTACTGCATCACTTTACTGACTTAATGGCTCGTCTCTGCTCATGCTACAGTTAACCTACATTTTAGTAAGTCACAGGTAAACATTTAAATGGTTTTCTAACAAAATAACAAGTTAATACCTCTTCATCTTTGCTGCTTGTGGAATGAAGGTGGATTCAATGTCCCAGTATCATCAATGGCTGTTATGCTGCATTCTGACACTTGTGACCACAACGTTGAGCTTAAGTTTTTATGTATGAATTATTTTGGGGAATTTGCTGTGAATTTGTCACTACAGCTGGCCCTCACACATTACAAGTATTGGACCCATTGCTGATATAGGAATACTAATTACTACAAGCAGACCTTTTGGAATGAACTGACTGACTGTATTCACAATACCACCAGGGTGCTGGAGCTGCAGCACCTAAATGGAATGCAACCATGCCATCATTAATTAATGTTATTAATTACAACTGTGTTTTTCTTCTATGACCTGTCAAAATGTCTGCCGTGAAATATCGTTTTCCATTCTTTATTCAACAGTGGATGTATATAATTACATGTCCATGCAATTTCCCCACCCTGATTTCTACATTCATTTTCACATAATTGTTTTTTAAGATTTTCAAGAGTAGCAAATTCTTTCCAGACAATGTTTCACAGCCTCCACTTCTTCTAGCTATATATGCAGCTAACATACCTATGTACTAGTATTATCTAAAAGGTGTCTGTTGATACAAATGTTCATTTTCAGCTAAATCTTCCTCTCCCATCATAAAGTAACAGTATATGTTTTAGAGTATATCATCCACTATAATGTCAGATCACTTAGGGTTATGTTGAGTCCATGAACTGGAAACCTTTGTTCCATTCACCATGGAAACTAGTCAGGAAATACTGTGCACATAATGCCCAGTAGCAGTAAGTGTTGTTCATGTTCTGTATAAACTAGTCAATGCTGGAGGTTGGATTAGAAGGGACATACACAGTGTATACAAATTTCCAAGGATAACATACACAGGCTCACATTGGACAGATTTACCTTCAGCTTAACAACAATCTTGGTACAAAAGTCACTATGGTCACATGTAGCAACCCTTTGCAACATTTTAGGCAGTTTTGAGATTAAGATATTTGCATAAAACACTAATACCCTGAGACTGGGTTCCCCTGAATAAGTCGGTTAACACAATTAGTTTTTCTACCTGAGATCATAGGAAGAATGGTTCCCCTGCAAAAGAGCCCACGAAAAAATGGAGCAGCTGGTTTCCTATTTGACAACAATGATGTTAATAGCTGGTCCGGTTTACCACCTTAATTGGCTTATGTCTATTTGCTTAAATGATGAAAAAAACAAAAGCGAAAGGAGAAACATATATAAATGCCACAGTAAACCCATTGATACTGCAGTAAATGTGGTATCTTTGACAAGATGTCTACAAGATTAAGAGATAAGTATAAGATTAACCTGATTAGTTTAACTGACTTACATTCACAGTACATGCATCTCTGTAAACCTTTGCGAATTGAGAGGGCGACCCAAACACATAATCATAGAATCCCTATTATAATACAATGAAAATTAATTTAAGGCTTTAATAACGTCAAGGTTCCCACTGCTCAGCTGAATGGCCTAAACCGGGATGGGACTTGAAAAGGCCTCAGTTAGTGTAATCATAGCTCCATGGTGACATTTGATTATCTTACCCCAGATGAGACATAGAAAGGGTAGAGTGGAATGAGACACAATCCATGCTGAAAAGAAGTCCATTTCACCACTGACATCTGACTTTCAAAAATCCTGAAACAAACATGAAAAAAAAGAATCTATGTGAGATAAACATAACAACATACGTACCCTAAAATATGAATACTGTAGGTATATGCTTTTAGGAGGCATTTGTATTGAGTCCATCAGTGTAGTACAAGCATTTAGTCATTCCTTGTTTATGTTTACATTTTATTTTCACGGTCTGTCTTTCTGAAGAACAGACTATAGCGTGTGTTTGCAATACTAATTACTATTCACTTTAGCAACCGACTCACAAGTGTCTGACGAGCACATGATTACAACACAATTGCAGCAGACTTATCAGATCAATCAATCAATCAATCAATCAATCAATCCTGCATTAGCATGCATTGGAAACTTTAAAAAGCTACAAGGCAGTTTAAAAGCATGGTGTTGGTAGTTTGTGTTTTAGGACGGCTGAAAACTTGTTTGAGTGGCTTAGTTTCTTCAGCTAGTTTTAGTCTCCTGATGAGTCACAATGACAAAACTATTTCATTAGATCTGTAAATTTTAATACGTGATTATTAGTTGTTATGAAGACCTCTGTGGATTATTCTGGCATTTCATCTGGCTTCTCCTAGCACAATAATTCAGGATCAGCTGATGATGAAGAACAGAGTAAATATGATCTATTGTACATACTGATACGAGGCAAATAGATACCTTTCAAATCTCTGCAAGTTGATTTTTCCACAGCACTTAAATTAATGGAAACAAGTGGTTGCATGGAAAGCAGAAAATGCCTTCAACATTATAGAAATTGCAACATGATATGATAAACATCAATAATGTTAATGATATAAAACGTGTAGTGAATAGAGAGTGCCTTCTTCAGAAACACAGCATTGAACACTTTTCAAAAAGCTTTAAACAACCTTTTATATAATTAGTGTCAGCACAGGACATGACAGTGTCGCCTACTGTGCCTATAGTTATAGTATTTACTGTAATGCTGGTGTCTTGTAACCATTACCCCTTCCCTAACATTTGTCAAGGGTTTTAGTTGTCTGTAAATAAAATATGCTGCTGTTTCGGTATTGTATGGTCAATGGGAATAACACTTGCTTGTTGCCTAAACTATACCTTAACATTATGGAGGGTCATATTTTGGTGTCTAGACATCACGACTTGTTGAGTAAATAGGTTAAAGCATGGTCCTTTAAAACGCTCATGTCAAAATTTCTGTGTATTTATTTTTGGTAGGCCATTTCCCATGGATACAGCATATCAGCATCATTCCATGCTCTTTATGAGAATAGCTCAGGGACAGTTTGGAATTAGGTCTGTAGGCCGTGCTGTGGGTCTGTGCCCATTGCATCCAATTCTCTTCCTTATCTGACCTGGAAGAGCCCCATGTGGATTAGAATTTTTTGTAAAGTTTGTAATCACTTCAATTTATCTGCTGCAGGAGTGGAACAAATAATAGTGATTTACTTAATTGAAAACTAAATATTTTCTCATCTGCATAGACAAAATAAATTGAAGGAAACAGCTCTTTGACGCATCTCCCCTCAGTCGATTAGTTGCACTCCAACAGGCTTTGATAAGAATTAACTCACACTCAATTATTTTTTTCGCTCTCAAACATTTGTGTATTTCAGAGCCCCCAGTATACTCTTCGAAAACACACAAGAGCAATTATTCCCCTCTTCAATGAACAGAAATTCTTTTCTGAAGTTGAAAGTGGCCATCTTCTATATCTTCTCTTTTACCGTCTCACGTAGGTAAACACAATCATTATATCCTGCCTAATGTTAACATTACTTCTCATATACACTTTACAGTTATCCAGTTATTGATAAGAAGTACTGGATTTCTTTCCACTGTCTACAGTAGAATGAAAACAGCCAGAACTCTTCCTTTGGGATTTAGAGCTCAGGTACAGCAGGTGCAGCAAAAGAATTCTGGTCAACACAGAAAGGTTGCTGCTGCACTCACGAGTCACCATTTTCATTGGGACTCAGACACAGCCTCCCTGACCTCCCCACATTTCCACTACCTAGTTAAACAACCACCTTAATTGCTTAGAAATACAGCTTGCAAGAATGTAAATTTGCATGTTTTTTTTCTTTGTATGAAAAAATCTAGGATGGTTTAGCGCTAAAAAATTGTAATATGTCATTTAACCGTTCGCTTCAAATGTAACATTAGATAAATACCAGACCAAATGGAAATTTAATTTGTCTTCAAATATAAGATAGACTCATATTTTACTACAGCAATACACCCATTGCCACAGATTTTTTTTTGACCTTGTTCTTCACCAGCTTCTTACAAATGCAAATTAGAAAGTTTGATTTGAAATTTGATTTGCTTTCAGACACAGGTCTGCCACTCTCCCCGCAAGGGCATTAGAGTAGCTGAACCATTCAGCGTGACCCCAACAGGTAGATTTTTAATGGCGTCTTTCATATCACCATCAAACGACTCAATACACTCAATCCTAGACCAATTTAACGTGAAACCCCATGAAATCAGTCAATGTGCAGAAAATGAAGTTTCAAACTCCGTGCAGCCGTTCAATTCAGATGTGCTCCTACATCTTAATACCAACCTAACTTCTTACCAATCTCACCAGTTGCCTGTGGCTCCAATTACTGTAGCTTATAGAAGCTGCATTGTGAACCATTACTGCTTTAACACTGAACTGCTGATAAAGAGGGTTTCTAAAAGATTCAGATTAGATTATCAACAGAATCTAATTGCATCCGAATCATGGATTTTGTATTAAAACATGGCATTCTTTAAGCAGTATGATCAAGACCGAGCTGGATGTGCTAAAAAAGAACAGACCTCCGAAAATAGACAAAATCTTACACTATGGGCTTTGTCCAGCAGCTTGACATGTCCGGCAGAAAAGCAAATTAGGTGTTTGTGTGCTTTGTCTCCACTCCCTTCAGCTTAAAGTGTTCAAGTTTACTGGATTACTCTGACTTCGCTACACACACTCACAAACCTGCTCTCCCCTGAAAAAGTTGAGAGACAGAGAGGCAAAACCTCCTTTCAACCTCCACCATCTCAAGCACATCTGTCTGCCTAGGGTGCACAGAAAGAAAGAGAGTGAGGCAGGCAGGCAGAGAGGTGGTACCTCCTTCTTAAAAAAGCTAGGAATCTTTGAATAGGTGTGTGGATTTGCATGAGAGAAAGAGAGCTGCTCTTACCTGTTGAGTGACGCCAAGGCTCAGGAGCGTCTTTTTGTCTTCCTGATCTACAGATGGCTCTCTGAACACAAGTGAGCAACGGAGATGTTAAAGAATGCCAATGGGACTCCCCCTTCTCTCACTCCTTAGTCTAAGACGGAGGCAAACAGATGAAGAGAGGGAGAGAGGCGGTAGCAGAGACTGAAGAGTGAAGGAAGGTGTGCATATGAGAAGTGTTGGGAGTGTTGGTGGAGGTGGTGGTTACAAAGGGGTCACCTGAACAAGAGACTAAATGTCAAAAAACAATAACAATGTCATGACTCCCCCAAGGATTCAGAGCATTTTTAATACTTTTAAGGCCACGCAGTAACAAACCAACCATTTAAAAAGTTGTTGGACCTCTTGTTTCAGCAGAATTCAATAAATAACTATAAAAGCGTAATAAAGTTGCAGTGAGCCAGTAATAAGAGCGGAGAAACAGGCCTTTAGTTTCTTTCTATTCTGCCTCTCTGCGGAGTATTTCCAATATTTAGCATTTCACTGTGGCGGGTTGGAAAGAGCAATGCAGCCCTCAAAGATACAGATGCAACATGGATGTCTTCACAGCTGCTAGTTTGTAACATTTATGCTCATACATAATGAATGGAATAGAAAGAATCCACATAACTGTATTTCCTATACAGAATACTCCTGGGGTGATCTGATCTGCTGTAGAGATGGAGACAGGCCAAAGAATTCACTTTCAACAGTGGGATATTTGATTATTATTTTTTTTTCTGAATATTACTTCCCCCCACCCTTTTTGTCAATTATATACTTCCAACTGAATGGCGGATGGAGAATACCACCATTTGCTCAGTGGAACATACTGAAAGCTCTCCTAGCAAGACAACTTAAAGGTCATGTTTATTTTTCACATGCATGTATTTTTCATTTGATCTGCTGATAGTCCACGCTTGTATAAACACAAAAGCAGTTATACTGCCGCATCTGTTGTTCCACTATGGGTCAGCCATGCAGTAATGACAAACGAACTGCTGTATGTGATAGTGCTTTGAAACTCCCACATTTGTGCAGCAGGCAATAAAGAAAGAATGATAATGACACACACAGTATAATGGCACAAATTCAAGGACTGTAACCGTATGTTGTTCATGCTGCACAGAGCCAGTGTCCAGTATCTCTGTGTAGTGTGTGTGTGTGTGTGTGTGTGTGTGTGTGTGTGTGTGTGTGCGTATGTGTATGGGCGGTGTGAGTGTTTGTGTGGCCCAGATGTTAGCAGCTGGGTTGTGTAGCCAGAGCTGGCCCCACAGACAGTCATTAAGCCCAGCAGCCCAGGGCTGGAAGGTTAATTCCCCCGCCTGGAGGCGTATGTATGTAGGTGGGAGGCAGGAGGAAAAGAGGGAGGGAGGTGGAGGATGAGGTGGAGAGACGGCAGGGGGAAGGGGGAGGGGGGGGGGGGCAATGGGAGGCAAGGGGGCTGTGAAGCTCAGTACTGAGTTCACACAAACAGCACTGTCAGCAAGAGTGGAGCCGCTCCACTGCCAGACGAAGGAAGAGGAGGGAGAGAGCTGGGGCCTGACAGAGAGCTGGTGAGGGAGGGAAACGGACAGAGGACCTGAAGATGAATGGTGAGAGGGGAAAAGCAGGAAAGAGGAGGGAAATACAGTAAGAGGGTGAAAAGAATTCATGTCAGGAGGTTGGACAGGCAGAGGGTGAGATGAAGGGGACAAGGACGAGCAAGGTAATGGAGCGAAAGAAACGGATGGAGGAAGGAGACAGAAAGATACTGTAAAATGGGCTGTGGAGTGATGAATAGAAGACGAGGGAGGAGCACGGGAAGGGGGGTGGGGGGTGGGAGGAAGGAAGGCTGACATGAAGAGTTGTTTTGAAAACCAACAGGAAGTCTACTGACTCAGACCAGTGCGGCAAGGAAAGCAAGGAGGAAGATTAATCAAGAAAGCAATAAGCACTACGGTGGAAAGCAACACAATATGTGGAAGAGGCAAATATGGGGTCATGTCCAGGAGATTGATTCAGAGAAGTGGTGTAGGAGTGAGACTGCATGCAATATATTTTGTGTGTTTGAGTTCCTGTGTATGCCTATGTGTGTACAGTATTTGTGTGGAAGGTGCATGGTGTAGGAAGCGTACTTAAATCATCCAGATCGCCATTAGCAATGTGGCAGCTCGGATTCTGTCACTTGTCAAAATAAAGAAGAAAAATGCTTAATTACAAAATAGATATGACAGCTTGGAGTCAGAAGCTTGCAATTTAGACAGGCAGAGAAATGCAACGCCCATTATGCTATCCACACCAAAAAAAAGAGGATTTAACTAGTTCAGTGCCCACAGTTCTTAGGAAGTGGTTCATTTAATGAAAAGGGACCTCAGTAAACCTTCAAGACTACTGAGGGCTCTCGACAAAGGCCCGCAAAATTATCTTTGTGCGTTGAGCTGGAAAGTATTACATCCACACTCTGAGCCTCGGCATTAACTACAGCCATCTGACCTGATGATCTGATTGGAGCCCCGGCTTCTGTTGCCTGCCACAGTACAGCTGCCATATCAGTGATGCCTCTGTGTTCTAAATCTGTAGACAAGGTCAACATGTTTTTTTTTCACCGGCCAATCTGGCTTCCAGTTGACCACAGGAGAAGGAGATTTTACAGGCCAGCGCATGCATCACCAGAAACCAGAAAGGACAATTACCGGCATCAAAAATAATAGTAGCATACAGAGATAAGAGGACTTTCAGCATAGATTGTTGCTTAATCCCCTCAAAAGTATTCTATCGGGATGAAGTCTGAATAAGGACCTAGTGCTGGCAAGTTTGCAAGCAGAAATTCTTAAGTTTCTGTGCTGTGGGTGAACTGTAGGCCGAGTGAAGCCGGAACATGTGGACATGGACAAGGACATGTATCGGGGTTAAGACGGATTTGGAAAAACCTAATTAAACACACCAACACACTCTTTGCTGTTCCCTTTCAATCCCCATCTCTGTGTCCCTATGCATGTTGGCAGCCACATGTAGTTCAGAGCTGGGCATGTGTGTGTGTGTGTGTGTGTGTGTGTGTGTGTGTGTGTGTGTGTGTGTGTGTGTGTGTGTGTGTGTGTGTGTGTGTGTGTTTGTCAGGATGGATGGAGGGGCTTGAGACAACCAGCTGTGGTGACCAGATTGGGGAGGGATTATTTCTAAAATCTCTCCCATTTACCTCAGCTGCCTAACAAGCTCCTACATAACCATGTTAATTCACTGATATTGCAACTTTGATTCCGCTGTTGATACCAAACACACACTGTCGGCCAATCAAATGAGATGTTGTTGACGAGGTTGTATACCGATATTTTCCTATAGGTGAAGTACAACATGACAAGGCTTACTGAGCGACTGGGAGAAGGTCTTCTATTAGAACAAATCCTCACCAGACTAATAAACAGCATCAGATATATAACTGATGGCTTTATGATGCTAATACAATTGTAGTAATATTTAGATAGACAGTAAAAATAAATATCACTGAGTTGCTGCTAGTGCATATGAGCACACTAGGGCCAAGAAAAAAAACAAAGGCTAGAAAGTACCAGACTTCTTTGGGAAACTCTCTCACAGATTCCTGTGTGATGTCATGAGGTCAGAGGCTGGACAGGATCACTGAAACAATATTATTAGGTCACTGAGGGAAGAGCAGCAGGGTCAGATAATAAGACTCAATCCGGCTGAGTGAAAATGCATGGGAGGGAAAGTGCTGACGCCTCCCTCGCTCTCGCTCATCCAATTCCCAGCGCTTTACTCCGTGCCACTGATATTCATGCCGAGCTGTCCGTCCACGGCCCACAAACTTTAACGTTCGCCGCCTCCACCACCCAATCTATCGCCCCACTGTGGTGATGGACGAACGTAGAGCGAGCGGAGAACACGGTGGTAGGTGGAGAGCGAGGGCGGAACACACATGAGGGGACAATATTGAAATTTGAGGTCAGAAAAGACAATTGGTATATCCACTCTTGTGTGTCCCATTCATTCATTCAGAGTCACCTCATCCATGTACAATAAATACACGCACAAACATATGGGCATGGGGGGTGCACACACACACACACACACACACACACACACACACCAGAGCCTCCTATCACAAGCAATGCAATATAAAGATACACAGAGCTCAGGCAATAACCTGATCCTGGTGAGAGATGTTATATGCTTTGACAGGCGGGGCTGAGCCACACAGCCCAGGCTGTTCTCCCAGTGTCAGTAACAAAACAGAAGGATTAGAGGATGAAACTGAGCTAAATCTGGCCGTGCTAAAAATGGGGGCAAAAACAAGGCACGGAAAGAAACAATATTGAATGGATCCAAAGCAAGCCTTTAACAAAAGCTATTAAGCAATAAAAGGCCACTTTAATAACAAAACCCTTGTGTTCTATTATTTATGTTCTGCTGTCCACAAACACACCCACACACACTGCACACACACGTAAAAAATGTGTATGACCCCCACAAACAACTGCACTTCTACAGTTTCCATGAAAGAGCCTCCAATGACTATTGACAATGATTATTTCTCCTCCCAAACATTACAATAACTCTCTCAACTGTAGCTTTAACTTCAGTGAGCAGAGGTCAGCAGTAATGCTCCTCTTCACCTCTCCCTCACAGTATTAGAGGTGAAGATTTTGCAATTTATTTTCCTCAGGAGGATGGGATTGTGTTGTATTTCTGAAAGAGATCAGGCAATGCCGTTTTCAAAAGGAGTGATTCAACGATACAAATTCCGTTTACATTGTTTGTGATTATTATCGAGCTTCCTGGAGATTCCTGCTGGAGGAGTTTTGTCACCTCAACCTGGCACCCTAGGCCAAGCTACTATTAGGAAAGGCTCTCGATTTAGTACACATTACGCATTGAATAGACAATATGTCCTGAAGTGAAAGCAACATTTTCAATGTGGAGCCCAGCATTTAGCCAAGTATTTTCTCCACAATGCATTGCTGTGGTTGTCAAGGTGGAATCATATTTGCTTTTTTATCAGTAAGTGTGACTTAGTGTTTGTTATTTTAAAAGTTATGTATCTGCTTTGTGCAATAGGAGCCTTGGGCCTTACACGATAGCAAAAAGAAAAAAATTGAAATGAATGAAACTTGATTTATTACTTGTATGGCCAAATTTACCAAAATAAGTAAACCATATACTGCAAAGTATTTAAGAAATGGTCCATCTATATCACAGTAGCTGCAAAAGAAAACGGCCGGCCACCTGCAAGTGTGCCTCATATTTTATCGACTTGAACTGTCACACCAAACTGACCAACTTTTATTTTAGCTGTGCTGGCAGAAAGCTACAAGATAAAAAAAGTCAATAGGCTACTGCAGGTTGACCTGTGCAATTACCTGCTGCAGAGCAAACCATTTCATAACATAAGATGACCATAAGCACAATGCTGTGCAGATAACCAGGTGTGGAAACAATCAGGGAATTATGGTGGTTAGATGTTACATGGTATGCTGCAGAAATACCCATTTAGACTCCATGAATCCATTGCAAGGTCGCAAACGTTAATGAAACACATTTTTCTTTCCTTATTTTTGTGGTACAGCAAATGTCTTAAATCATGACACTGTGATATCAATTTTAACAGAGCAAGAAGCGTGGATCCTTATATTTATTTAAACTAAAACTAATCACAGACCAAAATGACCTCACTTCTCAAATATGTCCTCGTACTAAAAAGGCTCAGACTGGTTCTCACAGGGATAGAAGTACAGGAGCACACAGACATCGAAAAAACACACACAATCAGGCCAGAATACGCCTCTGCCAACAGAAGGGCTTATGGCGTTGTTAAGGTGGAGTTTGCCATCCTGCCCGTCCCATTTTCGGAAAATCCACTTTAATTAACATATCAGGGCTCCAAACGAGGCTAAACCGCTTCCCTGCAAACTGCAATCTGCCCAGTTTGAACTGACCAACCATCAAGCCTACATGATAAGGCTTGCCAACCGAAACACAAGGATAATCCAGTTATACCTGCTTATACAGCGGACAGCTAAAAGCACTGATCTGACAGGCTCCCTCTGAAGTGCCATAGCTTGCATTTTGATCAAAACTAAGTGTTTTGATTTACTTATGTCATGTGGCTCAATCAGATAGAATTCTCTAAGTCATTTCAGCCGCATTATCTGGCATTGCTCCACTTGAACAATAAAATTACAAATATATGGACTGCTAGCAGGTTGCAGAGCATATGCCTTTATTTTATTCGTCCCCTGTGCTTTCTCTCACTTTCTTTCCAAGCATAAAACTTCATCTCACCCCGTCACTCTGTCCTAATCATCTAACCCTTAAACTAGCTTTATTACACTTCATCCTTCATAAAAATGTATTTATCTTCCTTCCTTTACTCCCAAAACATTCGCGCACTCCCTCCTTCTCTTGCCCTGCTTCTGAGTATCTATTTTGATCTGAAGGTGTCACAGGAGCAATGGCAGGGTGACTGTGGTTCCCTCCATCTGCAGACTCACAACCCCCAGAGGACCGCCAGGGAAAGTTGAACGGGCCAACAGATGGAGGCTTTTGTGCGAGGGAGGGTGTGTGTGGCAGCACTGGCGCAGAAGACATAGGGATTTGTGAGGTTGTGCGTGTTTGTGCATGTGTATATGAAGTCTACACTTGTTTTTGTGCATGTGCAACTATGTTTTGTATATGTGCTGATTTGTGCCTTTGTGTTTGTGTGTGAAGGGGGTGGGGGGGTGTTTAACACAAGATGTTTTAAATCTGTTGGCCTGACAGCGTGTCACAAGACCGCTCGGTTAATAGAGTCTCCTGGAATGTCCTCTCCTGCAGTTTTAATGAACCTCAAGCCAAAAGGCCTAATGAAGCGTGCTCCGTTTACCAAAACAGTCCCTCGGCTCGACCTCCCCTGACCCGCACCACTCCCAAGCCACTTGAGGGTGGGTCTCCATGGTGACCGGCCTAAAGAGTCTACTGGGCCAAAGTTGTCAAAGGGACAAAGGGGGGAGCCAAGTTAGAGAAAAGCAAGCGGCTAAGACAAAGGATGTCTGCACAAGTGCCTGCATATGTTGAAAGATAAAGGTGGTTTCACCAGTTTAAGATTTTAAATGTTGCATATTTCCGCTTCTCTTTGTCATCCTGACAAAAAAGACCAGTTAGCAAAAAGCTGCTGTTTTCTGGCCAAGAAAACATTTCTCTCAACAAGCTCTTCCCCCTTGTCAGCATCCAAAAAGACACACAAATACACACAAACAAAAGTGCATGCAGACACACTAGTTGGCCCTCATTGCAGTTTAACTATTCTTTGTTGAAGCCAAGCAAGAGCCTCATTATTCAATAAGTTAAGACTGTAACACAGGCAGTGTGTGTATCCAAGAGGGATGCTGGTGTGTTTTTGTGTGTATGTATGCATGTGTGTTAAGTATGAGTTAAGGACTAATAAAGTGCAAGGCACCTAATTAAACAGTCTTTGTTTATGCTCTATAGCAGTAGTATAAACTCAGCAGGCACAATACAGGGTGGTATGCCAGGTCGCTATGCTCTCATTTGAATAACTACAGACAAAAGCAATGAGAAAGAAGGGGGCAATCAACTTCAAAAGAAAATTCTTGCTTAATTGCAAAAGTGGGAGAAACCAAGCAAAGACAAAGGAAAATGTGCTGATTAAAGTTGCACTGAATGGTGTTTGGAATCATAAAAATATTGAAATCTGACTTTATTTTAAAAGGTATATTGAATCTTCAAGTGTGATAGATGACATTTGATTTGATAAAAAAATATTAGAGTTTTGATAAAAAACTGTATTCCTGGCCGCTTCTTGGCAGGTCCTAAACCGGGAGTGTGAAATCTGTCGAGGCTGAAAATCGACTGAAGATAAACAGAAGACTGAATAACTTTCGATGAACGTTTTTGTTGTTTTATTGTTTTTTGCTTTGCTGCTGCGAACGGTTGAGGCACAACACTATGAAGTTAGAATAACAAGCACAGATATCCAATGGTTCTTAGTTCCCTTCCAGCGCCATACATATACAGAAACAAAACTGCACATGGATGGTTGGACATTTTTAATTATAATGTGAATCGGTCCTGAGACCCCTCCACCCCCCCCAACCCCCCCCCCCCTCCGCCCCCCCTTTAAGAAAACAGGGTGGAAAAACTGAATGGGCAATCAGTGCTGTTCTGCCTGTGCACATTCCTGAATTCAGCACTGTAATAGTGCCATTCATTAAAAGCCTTATTAAAATAAACAGACTTGATGATATAATAACAAATAAGGAAGGCTCCACATACTGTTATAATCGACAAAAATTAAAAGCGCCAAGGAAAACTATGTTACCGCTGTCTCTCTCTCTCTTCTCTCCAACACACAAACACATGAGCCCACTTACACACACATAAACAACACACACACACAAAATAAAGTAATCAAGTTATTTAAATGAGTGTGCAGGCTGCATAAACAGTGCAAAAGGTAAAGAACATTACAGGCTGTGCATTCTGATCTCGCAAGGTGGTGAGAGATGGTGTTCTAGGTGGGTGGTTCGGGTCCATTTACAGCAAGTTATGACCTCAAGTGGAGCATGCATGTTATGAGACCACACATGGCAAGAAATATGCAGATTTTTAGACACTAAATAAACAATATCAGCTACATGCCTTAAAGCTTAATCTGCTTATCCTGTGCAATATGCTGATTTCCTCTTATATATTTTTGCCACTAGACAGCATCCAGGAGAAAGGGTGTCAGGGGATGTCCGGGGCAGGATCGGAGATTTAGTGTGATTTGCCTGTGTGTGTGCGTGCGTGCGTGCGTGCGTGCGTGCGTGCGTGCGTGCGTGCGCGTGTGTGTGTGTAACTGCAGGGGTTACTGAGTGCTACCAGCTGACATTCCCATGCAACCCAAATACTAATTGATTAAAGGGTTGTGAACATGTGAGTATGGAGATGCTGTTGAGTGTGTGCATGGCAAATACACACCATATGGGAGAGGGGTTGCACCTCAATTACTGTGAATGGGGTAAGTGTGGTATGTATCAGTATCGCCTCTTTGACTCACATGCTATGCGCTAACATCTTCACAGTCAGGTTTGGGATAATATTTCAACATACATACATACATACATAGGTATGATGCCTGAGTATTGATGTGAAAAATGTGATAACACTGTGATTTTTATTTAATTATTTTAAACCCATAGCTACAAAGTACGGTATATTACCATCTCATCATGTAGAAAACATATAAAAAAAACTATGAATAGGCTTCTCACTTTGGGGAAATCTGTAAGAAAGACAAGCAGAAAGGGAATGTTGGGTGTGTGGGTATGTTGTTAATCACAGATAAGCACACACAAAGATAAACATCGGCTATGAATACAAGTTAAAATAATATTTTGATAATTTGGGAATATGCTAATACTTTTGCATTCCGGCAAGTCTAAAGCTCAGTTATTTGCACATTATAATTTGTTGGTTTGATCTCTAAAAAACAGAAGTGTAAAAGAAAGTCTGATTGTCAGCATGAGGTTGCAAGGCAACCAGCGAAGATTCCAGGGAGTCACAGGAAGTCACCAGCCCAGAAATAGTCCAGCACATAACGCCCTGTAAAACCACGAATGGACATTCTTACACTTTAGTTTTATACAAATTAAAAGAAAAGTTTACCTCCTTCCCAATTAGTGTTGATGGTAAATGTTGTCAACTTTGAAGCAATAAATTCCTCAGTGTGTACTATATTGACTGAGAAAGCAGAGTTCTCTTGCTCGCACAGCCGTGACAACAGTGCCTAAATGTACCAGGATGCATTGCCTGGGCTTAGTCAAAACATGGTGTACCCAAGTTGCGCCTTTAAGTAAAACTTCCATGCAAAAGTGTGTACACAGGCTTTCTGGTGACAGCATCCCCAAAAAACTGCCCACGCTGACATACATTGCAGCACAATGATTTTGTATGTTGGCATCGGAGGGTAATTTGAGCGAAGTCACCACCAGACAGTGTTTGCTCATGGCAGCTCAGGTTCTGCAGGGTCCCCGCTGGCCATTTCCTGCAGCCGCAGCCCCTCTCTGCTGTATTTCAATGGCTCAAGTAAAGGGGGTTGAATATCCACGCTTTCAAAAACATTGCAAATTATACACTGTAACAATTCTTGTCAATAACATTCATAGCATTCAGATTTTGGGATGTCAGTTTTGCTGTTGGAAATGTAAGTATTTCGCAATACAAGCAAAGAGCACAAGGAAGTTCAGTTTTAGAGCAGGATCTAGAGCACGCCCCCTGGCTACCCACAGAAATCCAAGATGAAGTAGCAGCCTGTAGTTCTTCCTTGCATCCAACTATGCCACAATCATGTCAAATGACAGATTTGTATTTTTATTTCTCATTCAGTAACTGGTAAATGGACTGTACTTGTATAGTGCCTTGCTAGTCTTCCGACCACTGAACATACTTTAACACTACTTGTCATCATTCACCCTTTCACACACTGATGACAGGGTTTGCTACCATGCAGATGCCACCTGCCCAACAGGATTAACTAACATTTATACAACATTCACACACCGTAGCACACCGCTACGGGAGCAATTTGGGGGTTAAGTGTCTTTCCCAAGGACCCATTGACATGGACTAGCGGAGCTGGGGATCGAACCGCCGATCTTCTGTTTGAAGGACGACCCTGCTCTACCACACAGTCGCCTCTCTTTCCCTTTTTCAAAACGGCAACAAATTTGGATTGAAGCAGAATATTCCGTTCGATAAAAAGATGTTGTGAATATTGTAAAGTATTACATCTATCTTTTTTTTAATAAATGTGGACATTTGGACTGAGATAATGAGACGAGGACAAAGCGCTGCGTCGCTCTCTGAGTGTTTGAAAGGGAAAGGGGATTACAAGGTGGAAGCCGGTGGACTATTGCACGCAATGTTTCTGTAAGTTATAAATTAGAATAATTTGAATGTCCATGTTATGAATGAAGCTTCAAAATGTTCAGTCTGGGTGAGCAGGAAAGATGTCAGCTCATGCAAATGCGTGACTGACAAAAAAAAGGAGAGCCAGAGCGGGTGAAAGCAGTGATTTGTAAGCTGTCTGATAAACAAGTTTGGACTAAAACAACACAAATCTCCACTCCTATCTTAAAAGTCACCATCCAGCAGAATACGCAAGTCTACCACCTACTCCATCCACAACGAGCAGCCGGACTAAATCTCCTGTTACTGTGAGGAATCAACCCTAAATCATCAGTGTGGGGCGAGACTGTACGAGGGCAGTGACTAACACCTGATTGATCTGATTTATTGATCTCAGCCTGCCCTTATGTAAAATAGCTCTTACTGCCTATATGTTGTGGCCATTTATGGGTATTGCAACATGCGTCTCCATTCCATAGATATTCGTATCTCTGTGTGTCTCCCTTCGTTGTTTTTCTTAACTGTATCGTCAGTAGGGAAATTTCAATATTACCCATTCCTATCCCTAAATTGGATAGATAGAGATCAGGTTGAAAATCAGTCGAGATTATGACGTGTTGATTAGTTAGCATTCGAAAAGATGTCAGGCAAATTTGTGTTCACTCTATACAGAGCCAGGCTCGCTATTTATCCTGTTTCCTGTTATAATGCTACGCTAAGCTAACATATTCTGTGCTTCATATTTGACATATGTGAGTGGTATCGATCTTCTCATCTAACTAACTCCTTTAAATGCATATCTTGACCACAAAAAATCCAGCTATATGCTGAATTAAATCATCCCAACTCCCATAACAACAAAAGGGAGTTTGACAGTATACATCATACAAACAATTAGTTGATCCATTTTGGTTATCAAAATAGAGATATATCTGTAACTGCAAAAATTACAAATGTCTTAAAACAAAAATCCCAATTCTGGACTGCATACTGGGAGTGTATTTTAGTCTGACACTGTGGATTAATTTAATGCTATGCAAAACTTCAGTGCCAAAGTGAGGATTAGGCCTATTTCATAGTGCTGTGTTTTATTGTAGTGAGAATGTGCATTGGGGGCTGCTGCTGGATGAATCAACGCTACCAAATTGAACTAATTGCACTGTTGCCGGCCCAATGGGCCCCGTCTGGGACTCAAGAGAGCAAAGAGCTGAGAGCAGGCGAGTACATTACTGAATCAGACTACAGTAATTGCTCACACCTGTGCCGGCCCAGTTGACTCTGCTGGGGAGTCTCGGGAACAATAAAGAGCAAAGCTTAAAAAAAAGCATTAGGGTGTGGCAACAGGAGGTAGTTTGCTGATCAGAATATATCCATCTTTCTACACATTTATATTGATGTGGCTAGGCCAATGGTTGTTTTTAGTTATCTAGTATAGTGTTTGCCAGTAGATAAATAGTCATGTCCCACTAAGTAACAGGAGGAGGGTGAATTTATGCTCACTGTGCTTTTGAAAGCTGGCAAATGTAAATAGCCTGTTTCGTCACAGGCTCAAATACCCGACCCCAATCACCTCGCTTGTCAAAAACACAATAAAAAGAATCAAAGAGACATTAGCTGACTGCTTAGGTGCCGCCAGAAAAAAAGGGTTGACTTTGGACTACTAAGTCATGCATCAGACTGTATCCAATTTTAGCACCAACTGCTTCTAATTACCTCAAGAGTAGAGTACCACATGATGGACATTATATGGAAGTTACAGCCCATAAATAAAAAAAGCAGCTCTGGTGGAAATCCTATTGTAAATGTATTCTGTAACCTAAAGCTGACATACTATTTCCACAAAGGGACAACAGTTACTTTTCTTTAAAATGTCATTGTAAATGTTATACTTTTACTTGGACGTTATATTGTGCATTACATAATCATTTTTTTCCCAAGCTCACGGCTCATATACTGTTTTCACATGTCAATTGTTCTCTTTACATTTAAAGGGTGGCGGTAAGCAAAACACAGAAGAAAAACTGAGGAAGACGGAGTGTGCTGAGATAGCTGTTTCTGACCAAAGGCTTCCTGGGGAGAGCCGAGATGATCTCCGAGTCTCACAGCATGACTCTACACTCCCTTCACCACACAAGCAGCGTGAATCCTGTGCAGTGTATGTGTGTGTCTTGTGGCTCCCACACACCATACACCACGGCTTGGAGAGAGACACGCACACAAACTGAGTGAACCAAAAAGACAAAGCAACGCTCCTAACAAGACCTCTAACTCTGACCTATATGGTGTCTCATTATAATCAACAAATAATGTATCCCAATCCAGAGGCAAAACAAACTATACACAAAGATCCTCTTTATCTCAACAACTTTTTCCATTCAGACTGATCATTTTCGAGGACGAACTGTTCCTTATGGTCTGCACAGACACGTCAAATCAGAAACATAAAACAGCTGTCCGACTGTAATTTAAAGATGCCGCAGCTTGACATCAGAAATACCTGAGCAAGCAATATCTACCTCCAAGTGATCATCAACCAGACTGTGACTTTTATTGAGCCGGAAATAACTGTTCACTTTCCCCTTGCCATAATAATAAAAAAAAGGTGCACAAATATGTGCTTCCACTGTGTGTAACCATCTGTTCAAGTTTTGCCGTGGGACCTAACTTGTCCTCACCTCTGTATTTCTACATCTACAGGCACAACACATATCCACTACGTCTGGCATGTTTTCCTTTGTACAACTGTGTAATTGTGGGCCTCGTCTAGTGTTGCTTGTGACCCCACCTGCATTGTTGTTACACCTGCTGCTTGCACTTTGGTAAGGTTAACAAGTCTCTCAAGGGGTATGATGCAGTGCACCGTATGTACAAGATATAACAAAGAGATCGCCGTCTGTATGAGTTTGGAAGGAAGGGAGTACTATGTTTGTGTGTGTGTTCACATATCTGAGCATGAGGGCACAAAGCCATCCCCTTATGGCCCATTGTTTTTGGAAGGGTATAGCTCTCACACCCCTCCCCTGGATGTTGGGGGAATAGAGCACAGTCTGGCTAATATTTAACTAATGGCTGTGCCTTCCAGACTCGACCGCCCTCCTCTCACCAACTGCCAGACCTGAGCCATCTCTGCAGTAACACACTGAAGTGAAATAGAATATGGAGGGATGGGGCTCTGCACAGTATCAGGGGAGAGGGGTACGGGAGAAAATAACTGTTGGAGAGCCCATAAAGGAGCTGTGAGGGAGGGAGAGATGGATGCACAGTGTTGTGTGGGAGGCCAATGAGTCCAGCAGTCTGAGAGAATGCCATATGCTACCTTGAGGCAGGAAAAGTCTAGCAAAAGGCAAAGGAGAGGTAGAGTTCGACAAGAGTGGCTGGTTTCCATCAGCACTGATATTATATGTGTCTGGCCTTCACATTTCTCATCAAGGAGCACACTTATAGACAGAGGCTATGCTACTGACAGAGGGGAAACCAGAGAAGGCGCTGAAAGAGGCAGAGGAAGGGAGAGGGACAGAGATAGGGAAAATCAGTGAAAAGGCATAATTAGATAATGAGGTCTGTGTGGGAGAGACAGAAGGGGAAAACAGAAGTCTGCTAGGGCAAAATAACAGAAAGTGTGGGAATTAAAGGGAAGTCGTGGAGACGGGGAAACTCAAGAGGGGTAGATAGATATAAAAGATCCAGCAGGGCTGATTATTGTTTTGGTGTCACCAATGTAGACTGAAGCCCCTCAGTGCTGCCGGGCAAATGTAGTATTAGTCACTTCAATAATTAATCACCCTGGGAGCATGTCGTTGCAGCCATGCACTGACCCATTTCTCAAAAATGTTTCTCAACAGTAACTTTCCCACTGAGCCCCTCTTCTTCCATACCTTCATTTAGTGAGGTGGGGGTGCAGGCCCCAATCCTCTGGGTCAAGCCTGGTCATTTATTAGCCACATTTCTCAGGAGAAATAAAAGTAATCTCGCTGCTCTTCTCAAAGGCTGGAAACCATGCGGGGAGACAGAATAGCGGCCTCGGCTGTGGCCCAATGGGCCTTGCTGACTGTCTGTCCCGGTGAAATATGAAGCCCATATGTAGGACGGCCATCTGAAAGAGGAACCCAACAGGGTTCCTTCAGGCTTTGATGCTCATCACCACAAAAGCAGATGGCAATGTCCTGGTCTTAAAACTTTTTTTTTTTTTTTTTTTTAAACAACCCCCCCCCTTCTTCTTTTATCCAATCCTATCCGGCCTATTAGCCCCCTGCTTGTCATGGTCTAGCAGCCTATGCTTAGCCCCAGGGGGCTTCCAGATCTATGGAATGAAGTCAAGCTTCCCCATTGACACAGGTCTCACTGGATAGCTTTGAATAGAAGTCAACCGACTGAAAAGCCATGTTTTAGAGGACAAAATGGAATAAGGTGTGGGGTGGATCAATACTGCAGGGTTGCTTGGACTTGAAATGCTTTGCTCTCTGTGTGCTCAGACAAAGCAGTGCTGACTGCAGGAGGCAAAGAATTTTTCCGAACATTGGGTAAAAAGTAACAAAGGGTGTTTAATGGAAGAGAAACCTGCATGCATCTGTCTGAAAAATTGGGATCAAAGTAGAGAGATAACCCGCTGTGTGCGCTCTATATGTATTCCTGCCCTCTCCACTAAAATAGGCAGGATTTGTCACCGTGGTCCAATCCCAACCTGTGTGCTGCTCGCACCCAAGCAATTTCTGAACAAGGAAGGCAATCAAGAACTTAAAGTCAGACACAATGCAAATAGGTCTGAGAGCCCATCTGCAGTAATCCAACAGTCCCTCCTGCACCAGTCTGCTCTCCATCTCAGCCTCTCGGTGGCACAAGCCAATTAACTGTTTGATTCGGAGCCGGAGATGAACACCCTAATTGATTACATGGTGATAGTCGATTCAATTATCAATTTAGGCACAAAAAGCTCGGCAGAGATGGAAAGCCCGGAAGTTTACGGAACGAGTTCGTCAGTGACTTGGCAGCACAATTGCTATGTTTGTTTAAGCGCAGGAATGAAAAGTAAAAGAGGGAGGCACGGAAGCAGTGGAAGAGAGAGAGAGACAGGGAGACTGACACTTGCTGTAGCTACTGCAGGTTGTTTACTTGCAGTCTCCGACTTACACCTCTCCTCTGCCTCTTCTTTCTCCTCAACACAGACAGTCTTCGCCGCCTGAAGCACACAAACAGGCAGAAACAGAAAGAGACAGAAAGTCGCACACACACACACACACACACACACACACACACACAAATATTTGTGTTAATACAAATACCAAAACACAGGAATATATTATATGGTATACAGTATATTGATATGGTCACATATATATACAGAAAAATGTACATATATAATACCCTTATTAAGACACCCACATAGAGAATAAACATACAGTACTTACATAGTTAAAACAAAGAGACACTTTGACATTTCCACTTGCAAACGGCAATACATGAACACACAGAATCATATGGGTATTCAGAGTTTTGCAGGAATTGAATAACATGAAAAAAACGTATTTTCCTCATCATGCCTGTGATTCTGCTTTGTTTACCCTGTCACGGAGAGTTGCTCTGTTCGATCAGGCTGGAGAGGCACTAGGTTGGGTGGTTGTGCTAACGAAGTCTCAATGTGCCGTCTGTCGACAGGGTAATTTCCCCGGATAGCTCTGTGTTCTCACTTCTCGTGGATCTGCTGGTAAAGATAGAAGAAGATCATCACCTGAGTCACTGGAGAGGAGAAACCAAATGGGTAGAGCCTGCAACCACTATCGTCCCCTCAAGGTCTCAGTATACTCACACTGAAAGTTGATGCATTCGTTTGTTTACATGCTCAACAAAGACCAATAATAATTGAACTAAAGATGTGGTATACAGTATTTTGTTAGACAGTTACATGCATCTTTTAAAAAAATCTAGTCATTAAATTAAATTTAATCATTAAACTGCAGCACATGAACTATTACTATGCCAGAGTCATATTATTTTACTGTCACTGTTACGCCATGTATACCATGGTGTAAACCTACATCAATAAAACGTAAAACATGAGGCAGCATGTGAGAGCCTATTAATATCTAGTATCTTATGCTGCGTTTTAATAATTGAGTAATATCAATTTAATATTTATATTTTCAACTAATGTGGGTGGTTTTGGACAATATTGTAGAGACGCAAGAGATATGTTCTTGTTGAAAGAGGGAATGGTCTCTTAAGGATTGTGCAGAGTAAATTCTTTGTTTGGCACTGTTTAAATAATCAAGCTTGTGTTCAGTCTTTATCTTGACATTTACATATCTGCACAGTGTGGGTCATTCTAACAAAAAATAAAACATGTTGGTGTACAAAATAGAAAACAAACATTGTTTTTTTCCTGTAGAACTGTTGGTTGAACAGACTACAAGCCAAGGACCTGCACACAGCTGGAACTACTGCAGATCACAATGTTTGCACAAGCTACAAAGATGTACTTTGGATGCTCGCACTGATGGCGCCAGCATTTCAACCAATGCATGAGGCATACGGTGACCTTCATTCTTTACCGTCCACTTTTAAGTCCTGGCTGAGTGAGAAAACTGCCTTCTGTCATTATAGACCACTGTCAGGCACTGATGACTGTTCACACAATGACACATAAGTTACACCGTCTCTCCATTAACAGGGAATAGTACGGGGACAATGTGCTGCTCTGGCTGCGCAGGATGGAGACAAGGAGGCGGTAGAGAAAGAATACACAAGCTTTTGGGAGTGATGGGGAGGGTCTGTGCAGAACAATGTTTTTAAGAGTTGTTGGGGACAAAAGAAGTGTGCCAGGGGGACTTTTCCATCAATCTGATAGGGTCCAGCCTTGCCTAGCATGGATTTCTAGTCAGTTTGTGTATGAGTGAATGCTAGGGTGCACAACGGGGGGTTGCATAGATATAAGGCTATGCAAGTGGTCGTCCCAGATGGTTGTGTCCCAATGCTAGTAGGAGGTCTGCAGCTTTTATCTATGACAGGCAGTAGGTCTTAACATCCTCCACACACACTGCCCTGCTCCAAGCCTGAGGCCCACAGGGCTGGAGTTACGAGAGAGGCAGAGTGTCCCAACGCAGAAACAATTCCCTGCTTCCCCCCAGTATTTCTTTTTTTTTTATTCTTTAATTTTTTTTTACAAGAGAAAGAAAAGACCTCAATGACAGCCACTGCTCAGAAACGCAGGGGACTGAGGATGCTCACTCTGTTCTTTGGCAAGGTCTATCTTCCCTAACTGCCACACACACACACACACACCCATGAAAGCCTTCGCTCACATTGACACGCACAAATGCCCCAGCATGGCTTCTTCCTCCTCAGAGGGTTGAAGCTGGTCCAGAGCATCAGCATTGTTGAAGGGGCTTAGTGAGGGAGAGAAGGAAAGTCTTCAAGAGGAGGAACAGAAAAGACTGAGGGAGAACTGGAGAGACAGACACAGAGATGCCTGGAGACACTGAGCCACAACGCATTCCTAATCGACTGGCTGCCGACTTGCAAATCCAGCATTCTCATCTGGTCTATGCAAGGTCAACCGTGAGATGTACTGAAACAAACCGAGTGAGACAGTAGGAGACGTACGAGGACTGGATGAGTAACCGGTGCAGTGAATAACTGTTGTTAATATAGAGAGGTGACAGGGTCTCGATTCAGGACAGCGTATCTGCTGCTATATAAGGAGAATAAAAAAAAAGTTGTTTGCTTCAGTGTCCTACACAATGCCAACTTGTTACCACTCAAATGTCCAGGAAGTAATTTTTCAGAGAGCCTGGTGTGTGTCAGTGTGTGTGAATCATAGAGGATAGGGGTTATTCTTTTATCCTTTGACCCAGATTTAAGGGGGAACTGAACACGGGACATGAAAGACACAAACCTCCCAGCGGAGCCGGGGTCATGTGCAACCTGAACACAGGCGCACACCGGCATTGCCAACCAAGCGGAAAACACTATTATGTATACACACAGTCCATGCAGACACACATAGCGCACATGCTCGCAACAAATACATGCATGCCCACACACTTTCAAAAGAATTGATGTGATCAAGATCCCCCAAAACAGGGCATGGAAATTCTGTCAGACACACCTGCCACAGCTCTCACGACAAGCCTGTTCCCTCCCCCCACCGTGCACATGCACACAGCCTGTTAGTTCTAATCAGGGAACATGCGTACGTGTAATCACTGATTCTTATTGGAAAACAGCCTTTCTCGGCACAAAATCTAAACACATCAATATGTACATTTACATGCAAATACTTCCTTTATCCACACTTGTGCATTTGTGTAGATATACTGTCACATACTGTATTGGCTAGCACCTCACTATACGATACACATCGCAATATACGACACAATATGATATTTATTGCAATATTGTATTTAATTCTTTTTTATGAAAATGTAAAAATGAAGCTGAAAATACCACTTGTTGTGTACCATGATATTCTAATACGTACATAACATATTGACACAATGCATCAAAACTACTCCAAAGGGTATTTGTATTGCACAGTCACTCAGCAGTGAACACACTGAACTCAAATGCATTTCATTATATGAAATAAAAGTGCATATTGTATTCTAATCATTTTTTTACTAAAATGCACTTGCCACAACTTTATTTGAAAATACATGCTGTATTCTTTTCTTATTTTGTCCCTGTAAGCTAACTTACATGTAGATGCCATGAACACTATATAAAATAAAGTGCATTAAGTAAAGTTGTCACACACACTATGTCTGGGTCCTTCCCACTGATGTCCCATTCTTGAACCGTTCAGTTTTCAGTAACTCCGCGATGTTACTGCCTGTACGGCTCTCGCGCTGTGGTGTGACGTAATCGTAACAGTCGACTCTGTGGTCTGGTCGTCTAACGTCGCACGTCAGGGCTACTCTCTTTGAGGGGACACGTTTCGGCACCTCTTCATAAATCCTGGGCACTGGTTACATGGCTACAATCATCACGTGTCGGCAGGAATGATTCGGGATCACATAGCGCCGCTCTACAGTATACGGCCGCTTGCTCGTGAGACGCCATGTTGTGATTGTGGCCAGATCACGTGACAGGCCGGGAGGTCACTGCCCTGAGCTTAGAAGGCAAAAGGAAGCAACATCACGCGTTACAGGAGCGGAGGTCGAGGTAGTTTGACACACAAACACAATTTCAAAAGGACATTTTAAATCCGTTTAACAACTGTTTGTTTTTTTTTTGTTAAATTTATCGATAGTCATCGCATACAATCTTTTTTTATATATATATATATTTTTTTTTTTTTGCACAGCCCTAGTATACTTTATTGTAGCTCTGCATTTAATCATTTCTGCATTCATTTCTTACAGTTATACAAGCACATAGAGTGACAGAACTGGACGTAAACATGTTCAGCTGTAACGATGGCAAAGGTGAAGGAGACCAATTGTAGTCTTTTCTCTCCTTAGATACAGCCTTACTGTGATATAGCAGACTGTCAAGAAGTTGGCATGGGTGAAATGAAACGGGCCTCACCAAAGGATAAAAGGTGAGTATATCCGTCTGTCAAGGCCAGTCTTCAAAAATAAGAAAGAGTGGAATTGATACAATATTAGAGCAGACAAGATGCAGCAAACAAGCAAGGGGAAGATTATGGTCTGTGAATGTGTAAATTGCAGGAGCAGAATGGACAGCTTTAGGCCTTCAGTTGGAAATGGACCAATTGACATGCAAAAAGCTGGATGCACCTTCAGCCAGTGTTAAATATAGTCCTCGACCAACAACCAGACGTTTCCTCCCTTCTGACCACACCGCCATACTACCTCTCTTGATTCTTGTCTCCCCAGCAGTCTCCTACCTCTCCCTCAGGGAGGGTAATAGCTAAATGCAGTCATTTCAGCAACTCAGCTTAGTGCCACAACCAATTGTGCTGTCACAAAAAAAATAGTCTTTACTCTGGATATGAGTGACAGTCTTTGGCCAGACTCCTACGACTACTCCCTAGGACCATTGAAATCCCTTAAGGTACACTTCTTGTTAGAGGTGACAAGTCAGCTTGGAAAAGAAAGCCATTACCAGAGAAGAAAAGTATCAGGCAGCCTCCTGCTGGTGTAAAACCAACCAAATGAAATGGCTCCAAGCCAAGGAAGTATTCTGGGAAATCTAGTATGGCCATTTCCTTGACTTGCTAGACATTCTAAGCTTTCTTTACCTCATATGAGAAATGTATTTGGCAGGATTCTTCTTTCAGAATCGAAAGTTTTTTTTCTTCTTTAGTGCAATAATTTTTAGAGCATCTATTAAAGAACAATGTCCCATAGACTCCCATATTTATGCCAATATTTCTACAACGTGTTGTTTTAATTTTTTTTAACTGACTCTAGAAATCCCTCGTCACCTACTTAGTAATTGCAGTCCTCTTCTCGTCCTCCTTTCTAGTCACAGTAAAGCCTGGGAGCTTGGCCACATGGTTCAGGGCTGGGCTACAATGCACAAGGACGAGGGGGGATGAGGAAACTAGTGGGGGTTCAGAGGCATAAAAGTTCCTTTCTTCTCCGCCCTTGCCTCTTTCTTTGAGTCAGAACAGAGGGTTGCCACGGCGATGAGGTTGGTCTGTCTCCCACGGCGTGGTCTGGGAAGAGCAGCAGCTTGCTCTGACATTTATTCAGGCTGGAGGAAACGGAGACGATAGAGGAGAGGAACACACAGACATACACACACATCCATACACACACATACAGCGAGAAGTGAGAAGGGGGCGGGGGCAGAAAGTGGATGGATTAAACGATAACACCTGTAACATCAGAGGGTTGACATACAAATGGAGAATTGGCTGCCACTGCCTTTATCTAAACCTTTTATTTTCTGCTCATTGTCCATTCATCCCAAAGTTCTATTCCTGGACTCCTTTTTTCATTTGTGCTCATTTAGATCTTGCCAGCAAATGAGTAATCCAACACATATTTCCATCCTAATCATATTCACTGCCAAACTTCTGCACAGAACCAATGCACAGACATGAGCACAAGCTAAGAGACACACAAATGCACAAAACACACACATGAAATGATGGCCATCCTACTGAGAGGCCAACTTCCATCAATGCCAAGTTTTGTAGTCAAAACTGGGAAATCTTGCCAGAAATTTTAGTGAAGACAGCTCAACAGCTTTTGTTTCACATTTCAGATCAGGAAAAGTTGACCCAGGAAAATAGCTATTGAGCAAATTGCTTTATATGACTTATTTGGTGGTATGGGGAGTGTGCATGCTTGATTCATCAACATGTCAACATAGAGGATCTCCTCAATGAAAAAGCATGCGACGCTTGAGAACCCACAGCAAGTCAAAAACACTTTCAACGCTTTTCATCAAAAGCTGTTAAAACACTTTCTGTTTCTGATTAAAGGAGACAACAGGCAGCCATATCAGCAACTACAAGCAAGGAAATAAAGGTAAGAATGAAATGACTGATGCGATGAGGGTATAAAATAACCTTGAGTGCAACATATGCCACATTGACAGTAAACACGTAGTCTTTTTTGCACTAATGGATCAGTTAGCATACGACCCAGAAGAGGCAGAGAAAGAAGAGGGAATGCATCACAATGTGTGTAAGTCATGCAACATTCACCACAATGTTGATAGAAGCAGCATTTCATGAGATACATCCATATATGCCACTTAAGGAAACTTCAGTAAGAATATGCTAATGTTCACTTTTCTCTCTCCAACACTGAAATACACAAGGCTCTCTATCAGTTGTGAATGAGCTTTGTTTTCTCTAAGGCCATGTCCACACTACTACGTTTTCATTTTAAAAAGCTTATCTTTTGCTACGTTTACACTGAGCGTCCACACTAGGCCGGAGTTTTAGGGCACCGGAAACGGATACGTTTAAAGACACTCCCGAGGACGGATAAGTTTGAAAACCTCCCAGCGTGGAAGTTGTGGAAGTTTTAAAACGATGACGTAGACACCCGCGTTTGCTACTTGATTGGATCTTCGCAGTCAAGACGTGTCCTTCCCTGATTCGTCACGTATCATGTGACCCTTTTCCGAAAAAACCCCAACAACATTAAGTTAATTTAACATGGATAACAGGTTACAGGCATTTCTGCCATTGTTGTCTATGCTAGCAGATGTTGTGCAACTTCTTATGCACACATAAACTGTAAAGGAACAAAAGCATAAATTCGACAGAGACTTCACCAACCGAGCTACGAGTGTGAGAACAGACAACAAAACTGAGAGGAAATGAGTGAGAGACGTGTATTGACCATATTTATTGACCAATAATCTAGTAAACTTTGATTTGTAAGTGTTCATTTTGTTTTAAAAACTCGGTTTTAAAATGAAAACGTACTAGTGTGGATGTAGCTTGAGACTGGAGCTACAGTGGCAACGTTCAATTGTAGCCTCCTTTTCGGATTCTTTGGAATCTAAATACAGGGCAACTTTGATGGGGATACTCTCTGTTAGCATTACCCACATGAACACACAGATACAAAAAGTATCCTAACATGACAATAAAACTTTCCATGTTCTGAGAATACTAGCCATTCATATATCCTGTGGATCACCGTCACTAGAGCGCAACAGTGGCATTTGGTCTTTGGTGCTGAAAGCATGAGGGAAATGTGAAAAGCTCAACAGCAACATTTCTTAAAAAATAAAAATGCCACAGCTATGATAATGCAGACACAAACTATTTCCCATCAACTGTTAAAATTTCAATAACAAGGTCTGAAGGCTATCATTTGCACCTGCGTCATTGTATTCACAAAGATGACTTGGCTTGGAGAGCAGTGCCAACAGTTACATTTAGAAAACAAAACACAAAGCGCCACAATTTCCAAATTGAAGGTACCTTTATTTATCATTATCTGTCTTTCAAATCAGCTTTTACTGATTTTTGACCCCGAGAAAAAAATTAAATAAATGAAGACTAAAAAACACAACCATGATCCTTGATATACTATATTTATGGTCCTATTTTACCTATTTTAAATGCATTACATGACTAAATATTGGCCTTGCATTTGGCAAAAAAATGAGAAAGCTCTCTCAGCAGTTAAGTCTTCCATCCACCTGAGTGAACTTTGTGTGAGCAGCCTGAAAGCTGCTCAGAGCTGCTGATTGCATTCTCATTCGCCGTGAGTCCGGTAATTGCAACAGGGTGTCATTTAAAACAATGTCAGCATAAAAAAAAATATGAATTAATGTGGCTGACATCTCAAAGCTGTCACCTTTTATGGCGACAAGAGTTAAATGATGCTTGAACTACAATAAATATAGACAAGCATCAAAAGTTTGTTGTTTTGTTCATAACAATTTAGCAAACTTACACGACTGATGGAGTCATGTTGCTAGTGCAGTTTACTTTCTCCTTTCACACATAATGAAATAGTCTCTCTGTTTTTTTTCCTCTGATGGTTGAATGTGTCTGTAGTCTGTGTTTATTTAAAAACCTCACTTGTCTTGTTGAGGTTATGGAGATTATTACTGTAATGTTACCTTGATTGCCTGGACTCTGAAGCTGTTGGAGCTGTTATCGACACGGACAGTCATTCGGGACCATGAACTGCTAGAAACAGATCATTAATGTGTCGTTTCCTCTACTTTGCATTTATTGGTCCGTTCAGTCACTTGTTGTGTGATTTGTGAATGCGCCTGCGCAGAATGCCTGCTTGCTACCTGAGTTGCTCGTGAGAATGATTGTTGTTTTGAGACTTTGCTGTATCTAGAATCCTTGTAGGCTTTTATATGCTAAGAAGGTAGATAAGGATTGTAAGTCATGTATTTGAGACATGCATTGTTTCTTTTGGACGAAAACATGAATCATTCAAATAATGTGGTTCAATATTTTCCCACTTTACCACTTATTGTTTCTTAGATGGCTTGCTTGGCTTCTTAACCATGGAAATGAGTGCCTAGTTCAGTTATTTTGAGTGGCCCTCTAAAAAGAAAACACCAGATTGGGCCAGAGCTACCACTGTCAACACTTTTTCATACTAACCAATTTCATATGTATTTCTCTATTTTGATGGCATGTTATAAAATGGCCTAGCTTGGCTAAAATCATGGGATAATCCAAAAGCAAGTAAAATAAATACACACTCCAACATGGATGTTTTTATTCTTTGCAAATATTACATTTTCACTAATATAACATCTACAAGATTCATTCAATTGTGGATATTATGAAAAACTTTAACATCTCCTCTATTTACACATTTTAATAATATAAATTTCAATTGTACATCGTCAATACAAGACAGTATTCACTGAGCATGCCATTTTCAGATTTTCAGTCACCTAGCAGGGATGTCATTTTTTGATTGTGCCTAAACCTTAAAACCACCACTTTTATTTTTTATTCTTTACAATTTTCAATTTTTCTGACTTGTTAAAATGGACGATAAAAGCAAAACGGATCAAAAATCATTCACATTAAACACCAGTGTTAAAATTCACAGTTATACCACAACTATAATCTGTCCGAAGTTGCACAACTCATAAATCAAACTATGCCTT